>OZ035882.1:141719602-142382102 GCA_964034835.1 Muscina levida
CACTAGAAATAGGTGGGGATATCACCATGAAATGGGTGGATAATGGTCGATTTTCATATGGAAATCTTTAAACGCGTTTATCTCGTAAACTAAGCGTCTAATCGAAAAAAGGAGCTTAATTTGTGATCACTATGAAATACTTGAAAAATCACTAGAAATAGGTGGGGATATCACCATGAAATGGGTGGATAATGGTCGATTTTCATATGGAAATCTTTAAACGCGTTTATCTCGTAAACTAAGCGTCTAATCGAAAAAAGGAGCTTAATTTGTGATCACGATGAAATACTTGAAAAATCACTAGAAATGGGTGGATAATGGTCGATTTTCATATGGAAATCTTTAAACGCGTTTATCTCGTAAACTAAGCGTCTAATCGAAAAAAGGAGCTTAATTTGTGATCACTAGAAATAGGTGGGGATATCACCATGAAATGGGTGGATAATGGTCCATTTTCATATGGCAATCTTTAAACGCGTTTATCTCGTAAACTAAGCGTCTAATCGAAAAAAGGAGCTTAATTTGTGATCACTATGAAATACTTGAAAAATAACCAGTATTTGGTGGGGATATCACCATGAAATGGGTGGATAATGGCCGATTTTCATATGGAAATCTTTAAACGCGTTTATCTCGTAAACTAAGCGTCTAATCGAAAAAAGGAGCTTAATTTGTGATCACTATGAAATACTTGAAAAATCACTAGAAATAGGTGGGGATATCACCATGAAATGGGTGGATAATGGTCGATTTTCATATGGAAATCTTTAAACGCGTTTATCTCGTAAACTAAGCGTCTAATCGAAAAAAGGAGCTTAATTTGTGATCACTATGAAATACTTGAAAAATCACTAGAAATGGGTGGATAATGGTCGATTTTCATATGGAAATCTTTAAACGCGTTTATCTCGTAAACTAAGCGTCTAATCGAAAAAAGGAGCTTAATTTGTGATCACTAGAAATAGGTGGGGATATCACCATGAAATAGGTGGATAATGGTCGATTTTCATATGGAAATCTTTAAACGCGTTTATCTCGTAAATTAAGCGTCTAATCGAAAAAAGGAGCTTAATTTGTGATCACTATGAAATACTCGAAAAATCACTAGAAATAGGTGGGGATATCACCATGAAATGGGTGGATAATGGCCGATTTTCATATGGAAATCTTTAAACGCGTTTATCTCGTAAACTAAGCGTCTAATCGAAAAAAGGAGCTTAATTTGTGATCACTATGAAATACTTGAAAAATCACTAGAAATAGGTGGGGATATCACCATGAAATGGGTGGATAATGGTCGATTTTCATATGGAAATCTTTAAACGCGTTTATCTCGTAAACTAAGCGTCTAATCGAAAAAAGGAGCTTAATTTGTGATCACTAGAAATAGGTGGGGATATCACCATGAAATGGGTGGATAATGGTCCATTTTCATATGGCAATCTTTAAACGCGTTTATCTCGTAATCTTTAAACGCGTTTATCTCGTAAACTAAGCGTCTAATCGAAAAAAGGAGCTTAATTTGTGATCACTATGAAATACTTGAAAAATCACTAGAAATGGGTGGATAATGGCCGATTTTCATATGGAAATCTTTAAACGCGTTTATCTCGTAAACTAAGCGTCTAATCGAAAAAAGGAGCTTAATTTGTGATCACTATGAAATACTTGAAAAATCACCAGTATTTGGTAGGGATATCACCATGAAATGGGTGGCCAATGGTCGATTTTCATATGGAAATCTTTAAACGCGTTTATCTCGTAAACTAAGCGTCTAATCGAAAAAAGGAGCTTAATTTGTGATCACTATGAAATACTTGAAAAATCACTAGAAATAGGTGGGGATATCACCATGAAATGGGTGGATAATGGTCGATTTTCTTATGGAAATCTTTAAACGCGTTTATCTCGTAAACTAAGCGTCTAATCGAAAAAAGGAGCTTAATTTGTGATCACTATGAAATACTTGAAAAATCACCAGTATTTGGTAGGGATATCACCATGAAATGGGTGGCCAATGGTCGATTTTCATATGGCAATCTTTAAAGCGTTTATCTCGTAAACTAAGCGTCTAATCGAAAAAAGGAACTTCATTTGTGATCACAATGAAATACTTGAAAAATCACTAGAAATAGGTGGGGATATCACTATGAAATGGGTGGATAATGGTCGATTTTCATATGGCAATCTTTAAACGCGTTTATCTCGTAAACTAAGCGTCTAATCGAAAAAAGGAACTTCATTTGTGATCACAATGAAATACTTGAAAAATCACTAGAAATAGGTGGGGATATCACTATGAAATGGGTGGATAATGGTCGATTTTCATATGGCAATCTTTAAACGCGTTTATCTCGTAAACTAAGCGTCTAATCGAAAAAAGGAGCTTAATTTGTGATCACTATGAAATACTTGAAAAATAACCAGTATTTGGTGGGGATATCACCATGAAATGGGTGGATAATGGCCGATTTTCATATGGAAATCTTTAAACGCGTTTATCTCGTAAACTAAGCGTCTAATCGAAAAAAGGAGCTTAATTTGTGATCACTATGAAATACTTGAAAAATCACTAGAAATAGGTGGGGATATCACCATGAAATGGGTGGATAATGGTCGATTTTCATATGGAAATCTTTAAACGCGTTTATCTCGTAAACTAAGCGTCTAATCGAAAAAAGGAGCTTAATTTGTGATCACTATGAAATACTTGAAAAATCACTAGAAATAGGTGGGGATATCACCATGAAATGGGTGGATAATAGTCGATTTTCATATGGCAATCTTTAAACGCGTTTATCTCGTAAACTAAACGTCTAATCGAAAAAAGGAGCTTAATTTGTGATCACTATGTAATACTTGAAAAATCACTAGAAATAGGTGGGGATATCACCATGAAATGGGTGGATAATGGTCGATTTTCATATGGAAATCTTTAAACGCGTTTATCTCGTAAACTAAGCGTCTAATCGAAAAAAGGAGCTTAATTTGTGATCACTATAAAATACTTGAAAAATCACTAGAAATAGGTGGGGATATCACCATGAAATGGGTGGATAATGGTCGATTTTCATATGGAAATCTTTAAACGCGTTTATCTCGTAAACTAAGCGTCTAATCGAAAAAAGGAGCTTAATTTGTGATCACTATGAAATACTTGAAAAATCACTAGAAATGGGTGGATAATGGTCGATTTTCATATGGAAATCTTTAAACGCGTTTATCTCGTAAACTAAGCGTCTAATCGAAAAAAGGAGCTTAATTTGTGATCACTAGAAATAGGTGGGGATATCACCATGAAATGGGTGGATAATGGTCCATTTTCATATGGCAATCTTTAAACGCGTTTATCTCGTAAACTAAGCGTCTAATCGAAAAAAGGAGCTTAATTTGTGATCACTATGAAATACTTGAAAAATAACCAGTATTTGGTGGGGATATCACCATGAAATGGGTGGATAATGGCCGATTTTCATATGGAAATCTTTAAACGCGTTTATCTCGTAAACTAAGCGTCTAATCGAAAAAAGGAGCTTAATTTGTGATCACTATGAAATACTTGAAAAATCACTAGAAATAGGTGGGGATATCACCATGAAATGGGTGGATAATGGTCGATTTTCATATGGAAATCTTTAAACGCGTTTATCTCGTAAACTAAGCGTCTAATCGAAAAAAGGAGCTTAATTTGTGATCACTATGAAATACTTGAAAAATCACTAGAAATGGGTGGATAATGGTCGATTTTCATATGGAAATCTTTAAACGCGTTTATCTCGTAAACTAAGCGTCTAATCGA
The DNA here is from genome assembly GCA_964034835.1 of Muscina levida. Taxonomy (NCBI): domain Eukaryota; kingdom Metazoa; phylum Arthropoda; class Insecta; order Diptera; family Muscidae; genus Muscina; species Muscina levida. The sequence continues at coordinate 141,723,402 of OZ035882.1, forward strand.
AAAAAGGAGCTTAATTTGTGATCACTAGAAATAGGTGGGGATATCACCATGAAATAGGTGGATAATGGTCGATTTTCATATGGAAATCTTTAAACGCGTTTATCTCGTAAATTAAGCGTCTAATCGAAAAAAGGAGCTTAATTTGTGATCACTATGAAATACTCGAAAAATCACTAGAAATAGGTGGGGATATCACCATGAAATGGGTGGATAATGGCCGATTTTCATATGGAAATCTTTAAACGCGTTTATCTCGTAAACTAAGCGTCTAATCGAAAAAAGGAGCTTAATTTGTGATCACTATGAAATACTTGAAAAATCACTAGAAATAGGTGGGGATATCACCATGAAATGGGTGGATAATGGTCGATTTTCATATGGAAATCTTTAAACGCGTTTATCTCGTAAACTAAGCGTCTAATCGAAAAAAGGAGCTTAATTTGTGATCACTAGAAATAGGTGGGGATATCACCATGAAATGGGTGGATAATGGTCCATTTTCATATGGCAATCTTTAAACGCGTTTATCTCGTAAACTAAGCGTCTATCGAAAAAAGGAGCTTAATTTGTGATCACTATGAAATACTTGAAAAATCACTAGAAATAGGTGGGGATATCACCATGAAATGGGTGGATAATGGTCGATTTTCATATGGAAATCTTTAAACGCGTTTATCTCGTAAACTAAGCGTCTAATCGAAAAAAGGAGCTTAATTTGTGATCACTATGAAATACTTGAAAAATCACTAGAAATGGGTGGATAATGGCCGATTTTCATATGGAAATCTTTAAACGCGTTTATCTCGTAAACTAAGCGTCTGATCGAAAAAAGGAGCTTAATTTGTGATCACTATGAAATACTTGAAAAATCACCAGTATTTGGTAGGGATATCACCATGAAATGGGTGGCCAATGGTCGATTTTCATATGGAAATCTTTAAACGCGTTTATCTCGTAAACTAAGCGTCTAATCGAAAAAAGGAGCTTAATTTGTGATCACTATGAAATACTTGAAAAATCACTAGAAATAGGTGGGGATATCACCATGAAATGGGTGGATAATGGTCGATTTTCTTATGGAAATCTTTAAACGCGTTTATCTCGTAAACTAAGCGTCTAATCGAAAAAAGGAGCTTAATTTGTGATCACTATGAAATACTTGAAAAATCACCAGTATTTGGTAGGGATATCACCATGAAATGGTGTGGCCAATGGTCGATTTTCATATGGCAATCTTTAAAGCGTTTATCTCGTAAACTAAGCGTCTAATCGAAAAAAGGAACTTCATTTGTGATCACAATGAAATACTTGAAAAATCACTAGAAATAGGTGGGGATATCACTATGAAATGGGTGGATAATGGTCGATTTTCATATGGCAATCTTTAAACGCGTTTATCTCGTAAACTAAGCGTCTAATCGAAAAAGGAACTTCATTTGTGATCACAATGAAATACTTGAAAAATCACTAGAAATAGGTGGGGATATCACTATGAAATGGGTGGATAATGGTCGATTTTCATATGGCAATCTTTAAACGCGTTTATCTCGTAAACTAAGCGTCTAATCGAAAAAAGGAGCTTAATTTGTGATCACTATGAAATACTTGAAAAATAACCAGTATTTGGTGGGGATATCACCATGAAATGGGTGGATAATGGCCGATTTTCATATGGAAATCTTTAAACGCGTTTATCTCGTAAACTAAGCGTCTAATCGAAAAAAGGAGCTTAATTTGTGATCACTATGAAATACTTGAAAAATCACTAGAAATAGGTGGGGATATCACCATGAAATGGGTGGATAATGGTCGATTTTCATATGGAAATCTTTAAACGCGTTTATCTCGTAAACTAAGCGTCTAATCGAAAAAAGGAGCTTAATTTGTGATCACTATGAAATACTTGAAAAATCACTAGAAATAGGTGGGGATATCACCATGAAATGGGTGGATAATAGTCGATTTTCATATGGCAATCTTTAAACGCGTTTATCTCGTAAACTAAACGTCTAATCGAAAAAAGGAGCTTAATTTGTGATCACTATGAAATACTTGAAAAATCACTAGAAATAGGTGGGGATATCACCATGAAATGGGTGGATAATGGTCGATTTTCATATGGAAATCTTTAAACGCGTTTATCTCGTAAACTAAGCGTCTAATCGAAAAAAGGAGCTTAATTTGTGATTACTATGAAATACTTGAAAAATAACCAGTATTTGGTGGGGATATCACCATGAAATGGGTGGATAATGGCCGATTTTCATATGGAAATCTTTAAACGCGTTTATCTCGTAAACTAAGCGTCTAATCGAAAAAAGGAGCTTAATTTGTGATCACTATGAAATACTTGAAAAATCACTAGAAATAGGTGGGGATATCACCATGAAATGGGTGGATAATGGTCGATTTTCATATGGAAATCTTTAAACGCGTTTATCTCGTAAACTAAGCGTCTAATCGAAAAAAGGAGCTTAATTTGTGATCACTATGAAATACTTGAAAAATCACTAGAAATAGGTGGGGATATCACCATGAAATGGGTGGATAATGGTCGATTTTCTTATGGAAATCTTTAAACGCGTTTATCTCGTAAACTAAGCGTCTAATCGAAAAAAGGAGCTTAATTTGTGATCACTATGAAATACTTGAAAAATAACCAGTATTTGGTGGGGATATCACCATGAAATGGGTGGATAATGGCCGATTTCATATGGAAATCTTTAACGCGTTTATCTCGTAAACTAAGCGTCTAATCGAAAAAAGGAGCTTAATTTGTGATCACTATGAAATACTTGAAAAATCACTAGAAATAGGTGGGGATATCACCATGAAATGGGTGGATAATGGTCGATTTTCATATGGAAATCTTTAAACGCGTTTATCTCGTAAACTAAGCGTCTAATCGAAAAAAGGAGCTTAATTTGTGATCACTATGAAATACTTGAAAAATCACTAGAAATAGGTGGGGATATCACCATGAAATGGGTGGATAATGGTCGATTTTCATATGGAAATCTTTAAACGCGTTTATCTCGTAAACTAAGCGTCTAATCGAAAAAAGGAGCTTAATTTGTGATCACTATGAAATACTTGAAAAATAACCAGTATTTGGTGGGGATATCACCATGAAATGGGTGGATAATGGCCGATTTTCATATGGAAATCTTTAAACGCGTTTATCTCGTAAACTAAGCGTCTAATCGAAAAAAGGAGCTTAATTTGTGATCACTATGAAATACTTGAAAAATAACCAGTATTTGGTGGGGATATCACCATGAAATGGGTGGATAATGGTCGATTTTCATATGGAAATCTTTAAACGCGTTTATCTCGTAAACTAAGCGTCTAATCGAAAAAAGGAGCTTAATTTGTGATCACTATGAAATACTTGAAAAATCACTAGAAATAGGTGGGGATATCACCATGAAATGGGTGGATAATGGTCGATTTTCATATGGAAATCTTTAAACGCGTTTATCTCGTAAACTAAGCGTCTAATCGAAAAAAGGAGCTTAATTTGTGATCACTATGATATACTTGAAAAATCACTAGAAATAGGTGGGGATATCACCATGAAATGGGTGGATAATAGTCGATTTTCATATGGCAATCTTTAAACGCGTTTATCCCGTAAACTAAACGTCTAATCGAAAAAAGGAGCTTAATTTGTGATCACTATGAAATACTTGAAAAATCACTAGAAATAGGTGGGGATATCACCATGAAATGGGTGGATAATGGTCGATTTTCATATGGAAATCTTTAAACGCGTTTATCTCGTAAACTAAGCGTCTAATCGAAAAAAGGAGCTTAATTTGTGATCACTATGAAATACTTGAAAAATCACTAGAAATAGGTGGGGATATCACCATGAAATGGGTGGATAATGGTCGATTTTCATATGGAAATCTTTAAACGCGTTTATCTCGTAAACTAAGCGTCTAATCGAAAAAAGGAGCTTAATTTGTGATCACTATGAAATACTTGAAAAATCACTAGAAATAGGTGGGGATATCACCATGAAATGGGTGGATAATGGTCGATTTTCTTATGGAAATCTTTAAACGCGTTTATCTCGTAAACTAAGCGTCTAATCGAAAAAAGGAGCTTAATTTGTGATCACTATGAAATACTTGAAAAATAACCAGTATTTGGTGGGGATATCACCATGAAATGGGTGGATAATGGCCGATTTTCATATGGAAATCTTTAAACGCGTTTATCTCGTAAACTAAGCGTCTAATCGAAAAAAGGAGCTTAATTTGTGATCACTATGAAATACTTGAAAAATCACTAGAAATAGGTGGGGATATCACCATGAAATGGGTGGATAATGGTCGATTTTCATATGGAAATCTTTAAACGCGTTTATCTCGTAAACTAAGCGTCTAATCGAAAAAAGGAGCTTAATTTGTGATCACTATGAAATACTTGAAAAATCACTAGAAATAGGTGGGGATATCACCATGAAATGGGTGGATAATGGTCGATTTTCTTATGGAAATCTTTAAACGCGTTTATCTCGTAAACTAAGCGTCTAATCGAAAAAAGGAGCTTAATTTGTGATCACTATGAAATACTTGAAAAATAACCAGTATTTGGTGGGGATATCACCATGAAATGGGTGGATAATGGCCGATTTTCATATGGAAATCTTTAAACGCGTTTATCTCGTAAACTAAGCGTCTAATCGAAAAAAGGAGCTTAATTTGTGATCACTAGAAATAGGTGGGGATATCACCATGAAATAGGTGGATAATGGTCGATTTTCATATGGAAATCTTTAAACGCGTTTATCTCGTAAACTAAGCGTCTAATCGAAAAAAGGAGCTTAATTTGTGATCACTATGAAATACTTGAAAAATAACCAGTATTTGGTGGGGATATCACCATGAAATGGGTGGATAATGGCCGATTTTCATATGGAAATCTTTAAACGCGTTTATCTCGTAAACTAAGCGTCTAATCGAAAAAAGGAGCTTAATTTGTGATCACTATGAAATACTCGAAAAATCACTAGAAATAGGTGGGGATATCACCATGAAATGGGTGGATAATGGTCGATTTGCATATGGAAATCTTTAAACGCGTTTATCTCGTAAACTAAGCGTCTAATCGAAAAAAGGAGCTTAATTTGTGATCACTATGAAATACTTGAAAAATCACTAGAAATGGGTGGATAATGGTCGATTTTCATATGGAAATCTTTAAACGCGTTTATCTCGTAAACTAAGCGTCTAATCGAAAAAAGGAGCTTAATTTGTGATCACTAGAAATAGGTGGGGATATCACCATGAAATAGGTGGATAATGGTCGATTTTCATATGGAAATCTTTAAACGCGTTTATCTCGTAAACTAAGCGTCTAATCGAAAAAAGGAGCTTAATTTGTGATCACTAGAAATAGGTGGGGATATCACCATGAAATAGGTGGATAATGGTCGATTTTCATATGGAAATCTTTAAACGCGTTTATCTCGTAAACTAAGCGTCTAATCGAAAAAAGGAGCTTAATTTGTGATCACTATGAAATACTTGAAAAATCACTAGAAATAGGTGGGGATATCACCATGAAATGGGTGGATAATGGTCGATTTTCATATGGAAATCTTTAAACGCGTTTATCTCGTAAACTAAGCGTCTAATCGAAAAAAGGAGCTTAATTTGTGATCACTAGAAATAGGTGGGGATATCACCATGAAATAGGTGGCCAATGGTCGATTTTCATATGGAAATCTTTAAACGCGTTTATCTCGTAAATTAAGCGTCTAATCGAAAAAAGGAGCTTAATTTGTGATCACTATGAAATACTTGAAAAGTAACCAGTATTTGGTGGGGATATCACCATGAAATGGGTGGATAATGGCCGATTTTCATATGGAAATCTTTAAACGCGTTTATCTCGTAAACTAAGCGTCTAATCGAAAAAAGGAGCTTAATTTGTGATCACTAGAAATAGGTGGGGATATCACCATGAAATAGGTGGATAATGGTCGATTTTCATATGGAAATCTTTAAACGCGTTTATCTCGTAAATTAAGCGTCTAATCGAAAAAAGGAGCTTAATTTGTGATCACTATGAAATACTCGAAAAATCACTAGAAATAGGTGGGGATATCACCATGAAATGGGTGGATAATGGTCGATTTTCATATGGAAATCTTTAAACGCGTTTATCTCGTAAACTAAGCGTCTAATCGAAAAAAGGAGCTTAATTTGTGATCACTATGAAATACTCGAAAAATCACTAGAAATAGGTGGGGATATCACCATGAAATGGGTGGATAATGGTCGATTTGCATATGGAAATCTTTAAACGCGTTTATCTCGTAAACTAAGCGTCTAATCGAAAAAAGGAGCTTAATTTGTGATCACTATGAAATACTTGAAAAATCACTAGAAATGGGTGGATAATGGTCGATTTTCATATGGAAATCTTTAAACGCGTTTATCTCGTAAACTAAGCGTCTAATCGAAAAAAGGAGCTTAATTTGTGATCACTAGAAATAGGTGGGGATATCACCATGAAATAGGTGGATAATGGTCGATTTTCATATGGAAATCTTTAAACGCGTTTATCTCGTAAATTAAGCGTCTAATCGAAAAAAGGAGCTTAATTTGTGATCACTATGAAATACTCGAAAAATCACTAGAAATAGGTGGGGATATCACCATGAAATGGGTGGATAATGGTCGATTTTCATATGGAAATCTTTAAACGCGTTTATCTCGTAAACTAAGCGTCTAATCGAAAAAAGGAGCTTAATTTGTGATCACTATGAAATACTTGAAAAATCACTAGAAATGGGTGGATAATGGTCGATTTTCATATGGAAATCTTTAAACGCGTTTATCTCGTAAACTAAGCGTCTAATCGAAAAAAGGAGCTTAATTTGTGATCACTAGAAATAGGTGGGGATATCACCATGAAATAGGTGGATAATGGTCGATTTTCATATGGAAATCTTTAAACGCGTTTATCTCGTAAACTAAGCGTCTAATCGAAAAAAGGAGCTTAATTTGTGATCACTATGAAATACTTGAAAAATCACTAGAAATAGGTGGGGATATCACCATGAAATGGGTGGATAATGGTCGATTTTCTTATGGAAATCTTTAAACGCGTTTATCTCGTAAACTAAGCGTCTAATCGAAAAAAGGAGCTTAATTTGTGATCACTATGAAATACTTGAAAAATCACTAGAAATAGGTGGGGATATCACCATGAAATGGGTGGATAATGGTCGATTTTCATATGGAAATCTTTAAACGCGTTTATCTCGTAAACTAAGCGTCTAATCGAAAAAAGGAGCTTAATTTGTGATCACTATGAAATACTTGAAAAATCACTAGAAATGGGTGGATAATGGTCGATTTTCATATGGAAATCTTTAAACGCGTTTATCTCGTAAACTAAGCGTCTAATCGAAAAAAGGAGCTTAATTTGTGATCACTATGAAATACTCGAAAAATCACTAGAAATAGGTGGGGATATCACCATGAAATGGGTGGATAATGGTCGATTTGCATATGGAAATCTTTAAACGCGTTTATCTCGTAAACTAAGCGTCTAATCGAAAAAAGGAGCTTAATTTGTGATCACTATGAAATACTTGAAAAATCACTAGAAATGGGTGGATAATGGTCGATTTTCATATGGAAATCTTTAAACGTGTTTATCTCGTAAACTAAGCGTCTAATCGAAAAAAGGAGCTTAATTTGTGATCACTAGAAATAGGTGGGGATATCACCATGAAATAGGTGGATAATGGTCGATTTTCATATGGAAATCTTTAAACGCGTTTATCTCGTAAATTAAGCGTCTAATCGAAAAAAGGAGCTTAATTTGTGATCACTATGAAATACTCGAAAAATCACTAGAAATAGGTGGGGATATCACCATGAAATGGGTGGATAATGGTCGATTTTCATATGGAAATCTTTAAACGCGTTTATCTCGTAAACTAAGCGTCTAATCGAAAAAAGGAGCTTAATTTGTGATCACTATGAAATACTTGAAAAATCACTAGAAATGGCTGGATAATGGTCGATTTTCATATGGAAATCTTTAAACGCGTTTATCTCGTAAACTAAGCGTCTAATCGAAAAAAGGAGCTTAATTTGTGATCACTAGAAATAGGTGGGGATATCACCATGAAATAGGTGGCCAATGGTCGATTTTCATATGGAAATCTTTAAACGCGTTTATCTCGTAAATTAAGCGTCTAATCGAAAAAAGGAGCTTAATTTGTGATCACTATGAAATACTCGAAAAATCACTAGAAATAGGTGGAGATATCACCATGAAATGGGTGGATAATGGTCGATTTTCATATGGAAATCTTTAAACGCGTTTATCTCGTAAACTAAGCGTCTAATCGAAAAAAGGAGCTTAATTTGTGATCACTATGAAATACTTGAAAAATAACCAGTATTTGGTGGGGATATCACCATGAAATGGGTGGATAATGGCCGATTTTCATATGGAAATCTTTAAACGCGTTTATCTCGTAAACTAAGCGTCTAATCGAAAAAAGGAGCTTAATTTGTGATCACTATGAAATACTTGAAAAATCACTAGAAATAGGTGGGGATATCACCATGAAATGGGTGGATAATGGTCGATTTTCATATGGAAATCTTTAAACGCGTTTATCTCGTAAACTAAGCGTCTAATCGAAAAAAGGAGCTTAATTTGTGATCACTATGAAATACTTGAAAAATCACTAGAAATGGGTGGATAATGGTCGATTTTCATATGGAAATCTTTAAACGCGTTTATCTCGTAAACTAAGCGTCTAATCGAAAAAAGGAGCTTAATTTGTGATCACTAGAAATAGGTGGGGATATCACCATGAAATAGGTGGATAATGGTCGATTTTCATATGGAAATCTTTAAACGCGTTTATCTCGTAAATTAAGCGTCTAATCGAAAAAAGGAGCTTAATTTGTGATCACTATGAAATACTCGAAAAATCACTAGAAATAGGTGGGGATATCACCATGAAATGGGTGGATAATGGCCGATTTTCATATGGAAATCTTTAAACGCGTTTATCTCGTAAACTAAGCGTCTAATCGAAAAAAGGAGCTTAATTTGTGATCACTATGAAATACTTGAAAAATCACTAGAAATAGGTGGGGATATCACCATGAAATGGGTGGATAATGGTCGATTTTCATATGGAAATCTTTAAACGCGTTTATCTCGTAAACTAAGCGTCTAATCGAAAAAAGGAGCTTAATTTGTGATCACTATGAAATACTTGAAAAATCACCAGTATTTGGTAGGGATATCACCATGAAATGGGTGGCCAATGGTCGATTTTCATATGGAAATCTTTAAACGCGTTTATCTCGTAAACTAAGCGTCTAATCGAAAAAAGGAGCTTAATTTGTGATCACTATGAAATACTTGAAAAATCACTAGAAATAGGTGGGGATATCACCATGAAATGGGTGGATAATGGTCGATTTTCTTATGGAAATCTTTAAACGCGTTTATCTCGTAAATTAAGCGTCTAATCGAAAAAAGGAGCTTAATTTGTGATCACTATGAAATACTCGAAAAATCACTAGAAATAGGTGGGGATATCACCATGAAATGGGTGGATAATGGTCGATTTTCATATGGAAATCTTTAAACGCGTTTATCTCGTAAACTAAGCGTCTAATCGAAAAAAGGAGCTTAATTTGTGATCACTATGAAATACTTGAAAAATCACTAGAAATGGCTGGATAATGGTCGATTTTCATATGGAAATCTTTAAACGCGTTTATCTCGTAAACTAAGCGTCTAATCGAAAAAAGGAGCTTAATTTGTGATCACTAGAAATAGGTGGGGATATCACCATGAAATAGGTGGCCAATGGTCGATTTTCATATGGAAATCTTTAAACGCGTTTATCTCGTAAATTAAGCGTCTAATCGAAAAAAGGAGCTTAATTTGTGATCACTATGAAATACTCGAAAAATCACTAGAAATAGGTGGAGATATCACCATGAAATGGGTGGATAATGGTCGATTTTCATATGGAAATCTTTAAACGCGTTTATCTCGTAAACTAAGCGTCTAATCGAAAAAAGGAGCTTAATTTGTGATCACTATGAAATACTTGAAAAATAACCAGTATTTGGTGGGGATATCACCATGAAATGGGTGGATAATGGCCGATTTTCATATGGAAATCTTTAAACGCGTTTATCTCGTAAACTAAGCGTCTAATCGAAAAAAGGAGCTTAATTTGTGATCACTATGAAATACTTGAAAAATCACTAGAAATAGGTGGGGATATCACCATGAAATGGGTGGATAATGGTCGATTTTCATATGGAAATCTTTAAACGCGTTTATCTCGTAAACTAAGCGTCTAATCGAAAAAAGGAGCTTAATTTGTGATCACTATGAAATACTTGAAAAATCACTAGAAATGGGTGGATAATGGTCGATTTTCATATGGAAATCTTTAAACGCGTTTATCTCGTAAACTAAGCGTCTAATCGAAAAAAGGAGCTTAATTTGTGATCACTAGAAATAGGTGGGGATATCACCATGAAATAGGTGGATAATGGTCGATTTTCATATGGAAATCTTTAAACGCGTTTATCTCGTAAATTAAGCGTCTAATCGAAAAAAGGAGCTTAATTTGTGATCACTATGAAATACTCGAAAAATCACTAGAAATAGGTGGGGATATCACCATGAAATGGGTGGATAATGGCCGATTTTCATATGGAAATCTTTAAACGCGTTTATCTCGTAAACTAAGCGTCTAATCGAAAAAAGGAGCTTAATTTGTGATCACTATGAAATACTTGAAAAATCACTAGAAATAGGTGGGGATATCACCATGAAATGGGTGGATAATGGTCGATTTTCATATGGAAATCTTTAAACGCGTTTATCTCGTAAACTAAGCGTCTAATCGAAAAAAGGAGCTTAATTTGTGATCACTATGAAATACTTGAAAAATCACCAGTATTTGGTAGGGATATCACCATGAAATGGGTGGCCAATGGTCGATTTTCATATGGAAATCTTTAAACGCGTTTATCTCGTAAACTAAGCGTCTAATCGAAAAAAGGAGCTTAATTTGTGATCACTATGAAATACTTGAAAAATCACTAGAAATAGGTGGGGATATCACCATGAAATGGGTGGATAATGGTCGATTTTCTTATGGAAATCTTTAAACGCGTTTATCTCGTAAACTAAGCGTCTAATCGAAAAAAGGAGCTTAATTTGTGATCACTATGAAATACTTGAAAAATCACCAGTATTTGGTAGGGATATCACCATGAAATGGGTGGCCAATGGTCGATTTTCATATGGCAATCTTTAAAGCGTTTATCTCGTAAACTAAGCGTCTAATCGAAAAAAGGAGCTTAATTTGTGATCACTATGAAATACTTGAAAAATCACTAGAAATAGGTGGGGATATCACCATGAAATGGGTGGATAATGGTCGATTTTCTTATGGAAATCTTTAAACGCGTTTATCTCGTAAACTAAGCGTCTAATCGAAAAAAGGAGCTTAATTTGTGATCACTATGAAATACTTGAAAAATCACCAGTATTTGGTAGGGATATCACCATGAAATGGGTGGATAATGGTCGATTTTCATATGGAAATCTTTAAACGCGTTTATCTCGTAAACTAAGCGTCTAATCGAAAAAAGGAGCTTAATTTGTGATCACTATGAAATACTTGAAAAATCACCAGTATTTGGTAGGGATATCACCATGAAATGGGTGGATAATGGTCGATTTTCATATGGAAATCTTTAAACGCGTTTATCTCGTAAACTAAGCGTCTAATCGAAAAAAGGAGCTTAATTTGTGATCACTATGAAATACTTGAAAAATCACCAGTATTTGGTAGGGATATCACCATGAAATGGGTGGCCAATGGTCGATTTTCATATGGAAATCTTTAAACGCGTTTATCTCGTAAACTAAGCGTCTAATCGAAAAAAGGAGCTTAATTTGTGATCACTATGAAATACTTGAAAAATCACTAGAAACACTGTAGGACAAATTTAAACTTTTGACCTCACCCATGAACAAACTGACCAGATTCTGAAAATATAGCTAAAATAGAAATATACGTATCTCCCAGTTTTTCTAGATCAGCTCATTTAAGTTTTTTACGAGCAATTCAATTTTTGGAGCAAAGCTCCCATACAACGACTTGATATGACTTCTTCGCAAAACTGAGAGAGTTGTTAATAGATTTTGACGAATTTTTTTTAATGTATTTCAAATGGCCGGGATGTAGTTCTGACCGATCCCAAATTTAAAGTTTGTCACAAATTAAATTTGTCACAAAAAATTTGTCAACAGATTTTAATGAATTTTTGTTAAATATGTTTCAAGTGGCCATGGGCTGTTTCTAACAAAGTCCAAATTTATAATTTGTCAAAAATTAAAATTGTCACAAATTGTCAAAAATTAAAATTGTCACAATTTTTTTTTAAATGTTTTTCAAATGGCTAGGAGCTGGCTCGGACTAGGAAAATGTGTTGACAAATTAAATTTGTGACAAATTTAATTTGGGACAAATTTTAAATTTTTGCTTCGTCAGAACCCGCTCCTGACCTTTTGAAAAACAATAAAAAAAAATTCATCAAAATCTGTTAACAACTCGCTGACTTCTGCGAACAAGAAGAAGTCACTTTCAAGTCGTTGTATGGGAGCTTCGCTCCAAAAATTGAATTGCTCGTAAAAAGCTTAAATGAGTTGATCTAGAAAAACTGGGAGATACGTATATTTTTCTTTTAGCTATATTTTCAGAATCTGGTCAGTTTGATCATGGGTGAAAAATCGTGTCGTACAGTGAAATAGGTGGGGATATTACCATGAAATGGGTGGATAATGGTCGATTTTCATATGGAAATCTTTAAACGCGTTTATCTCGTAAACTAAGCGTCTAATCGAAAAAAGGAGCTTAATTTGTGATCACTATGAAATACTTGAAAAATCACTAGAAATAGGTGAGGATATCACCATGAAATGGGTGGATAATGGTCGATTTTCATATGGAAATCTTTAAACGCGTTTATCTCGTAAACTTAGCGTCTAATCGAAAAAAGGAGCTTAATTTGTGATCACTATGAAATACTTGAAAAATCACTAGAAATAGGTGGGGATATCACCATGAAATGGGTGGATAATGGTCGATTTTCATATGGAAATCTTTAAACGCGTTTATCTCGTAAACTAAGCGTCTAATCGAAAAAAGGAGCTTAATTTGTGATCACTATGAAATACTTGAAAAATCACCAGTATTTGGTGGGGATATCACCATGAAATGGGTGGATAATGGTCGATTTTCATATGGAAATCTTTAAACGCGTTTATCTCGTAAACTAAGCGTCTAATCGAAAAAAGGAGCTTAATTTGTGATCACTATGAAATACTTGAAAAATCACCAGTATTTGGTAGGGATATCACCATGAAATGGGTGGATAATGGTCGATTTTCATATGGCAATCTTTAAACGCGTTTATCTCGTAAACTAAGCGTCTAATCGAAAAAAGGAGCTTAATTTGTGATCACTATGAAATACTTGAAAAATCACTAGAAATAGGTGGGGATATTACCATGAAATGGGTGGATAATGGTCGATTTTCATATGGAAATCTTTAAACGCGTTTATCTCGTAAACTAAGCGTCTAATCGAAAAAAGGAGCTTAATTTGTGATCACTATGAAATACTTGAAAAATCACTAGAAATAGGTGAGGATATCACCATGAAATGGGTGGATAATGGTCGATTTTCATATGGAAATCTTTAAACGCGTTTATCTCGTAAACTAAGCGTCTAATCGAAAAAAGGAGCTTAATTTGTGATCACTATGAAATACTTGAAAAATAACCAGTATTTGGTGGGGATATCACCATGAAATGGGTGGATAATGGTCGATTTTCATATGGAAATCACTAAAAATAGGTGGGGATATCACCATGAAATGGGTGGATAATGGTCGATTTTCATATGGAAATCTTTAAACGCGTTTATCTCGTAAACTAAGCGTCTAATCGAAAAAAGGAGCTTAATTTGTGATCACTATGAAATACTTGAAAAATAACCAGTATTTGGTGGGGATATCACCATGAAATGGGTGGATAATGGTCGATTTTCATATGGAAATCTTTAAACGCGTTTATCTCGTAAACTAAGCGTCTAATCGAAAAAAGGAGCTTAATTTGTGATCACTATGAAATACTTGAAAAATCACCAGTATTTGGTAGGGATATCACCATGAAATGGGTGGATAATGGTCGATTTTGATATGGAAATCTTTAAACGCGTTTATCTCGTAAACTAAGCGTCTAATCGAAAAAAAGGAGCTTAATTTGTGATCACTATGAAATACTTGAAAAATCACTAGAAATAGGTGAGGATATCACCATGAAATGGGTGGATAATGGTCGATTTTCATATGGAAATCTTTAAACGCGTTTATCTCGTAAACTAAGCGTCTAATCGAAAAAAAGAGCTTAATTTGTGATCACTATGAAATACTGGAAAAATCACCAGTATTTGGTAGGGATATCACCATGAAATGGGTGGCCAATGGTCAATTTTCATATGGCAATCTTTAAACGCGTTTATCTCGTAAACTAAGCGTCTAATCGAAAAAAGGAGCTTAATTTGTGATCACTATGAAATACTTGAAAAATAACCAGTATTTGGTGGGGATATCACCATGAAATGGGTGGATAATGGTCGATTTTCATATGGAAATCTTTAAACGCGTTTATCTCGTAAACTAAGCGTCTAATCGAAAAAAGGAGCTTAATTTGTGATCACTATGAAATACTTGAAAAATCACCAGTATTTGGTAGGGATATCACCATGAAATGGGTGGATAATGGTCGATTTTGATATGGAAATCTTTAAACGCGTTTATCTCGTAAACTAAGCGTCTAATCGAAAAAAGGAGCTTAATTTGTGATCACTATGAAATACTTGAAAAATCACTAGAAATAGGTGAGGATATCACCATGAAATGGGTGGATAATGGTCGATTTTCATATGGAAATCTTTAAACGCGTTTATCTCGTAAACTAAGCGTCTAATCGAAAAAAAGAGCTTAATTTGTGATCACTATGAAATACTGGAAAAATCACCAGTATTTGGTAGGGATATCACCATGAAATGGGTGGCCAATGGTCAATTTTCATATGGCAATCTTTAAACGCGTTTATCTCGTAAACTAAGCGTCTAATCGAAAAAAGGAGCTTAATTTGTGATCACTATGAAATACTTGAAAAATAACCAGTATTTGGTGGGGATATCACCATGAAATGGGTGGATAATGGTCGATTTTCATATGGAAATCTTTAAACGCGTTTATCTCGTAAACTAAGCGTCTAATCGAAAAAAGGAGCTTAATTTGTGATCACTATGAAATACTTGAAAAATCACCAGTATTTGGTAGGGATATCACCATGAAATGGGTGGCCAATGGTCGATTTTCATATGGAAATCTTTAAACGCGTTTATCTCGTAAACTAAGCGTCTAATCGAAAAAAGGAGCTTAATTTGTGATCACTATGAAATACTTGAAAAATCACCAATATTTGGTGGGGATATCACCATGAAATGAGTGGATAATGGTCGATTTTCATATGGAAATCTTTAAACGCGTTTATCTCGTAAACTAAGCGTCTAATCGAAAAAAGGAGCTTAATTTGTGATCACTATGAAATACTTGAAAAATCACTAGAAATAGGTGGGGATATCACCATGAAATGGGTGGCCAATGGTCGATTTTCATATGGAAATCTTTAAACGCGTTTATCTCGTAAACTAAGCGTCTAATCGAAAAAAGGAGCTTAATTTGTGATCACTATGAAATATTTGAAAAATCACTAGAAATAGGTGGGGATATCACCATGAAATGGGTGGATAATGGTCGATTTTCATATGGAAATCTTTAAACGCGTTTATCTCGTAAACTAAGCGTCTAATCGAATAAAGGAGCTTAATTTGTGATCACTATGAAATACTTGAAAAATAACCAGTATTTGGTGGGGATATCACCATGAAATGGGTGGATAATGGTCGATTTTCATATGGAAATCTTTAAACGCGTTTATCTCGTAAACTAAGCGTCTAATCGAAAAAAGGAGCTTAATTTGTGATCACTATGAAATACTTGAAAAATCACTAGAAATAGGTGGGGATATCACTATGAAATGGGTGGATAATGGTCGATTTTCATATGGCAATCTTTAAACGCGTTTATCTCGTAAACTAAACGTCTAATCGAAAAAAGGAGCTTAATTTATGATCACTATGAAATACTTGAAAAATCACTAGAAATAGGTGGGGATATCACCATGAAATGGGTGGATAATGGTCGATTTTCATATGGCAATCTTTAAACGCGTTTATTTCGTAAACTAAGCGTCTAATCGAAAAAAGGAGCTTAATTTGTGATCACTATGAAATACTTGAAATAGGTGGGGATATCACCATGAAATGGGTGGATAATGGTCGATTTTCATATGGAAATCTTTAAACGCGTTTATCTCGTAAACTAAGCGTCTAATCGAAAAAAGGAGCTTAATTTGTGATTACTATGAAATACTTGAAAAATAACCAGTATTTGTTGGGGATATCACCATGAAATGGGTGGATAATGGTCGATTTTCATATGGAAATCTTTAAACGCGTTTATCTCGTAAACTAAGCGTCTAATCGAAAAAAGGAGCTTAATTTGTGATCACTATGAAATACTTGAAAAATCACCAATATTTGGTGGGGATATCACCATGAAATGAGTGGATAATGGTCGATTTTCATATGGAAATCTTTAAACGCGTTTATCTCGTAAACTAAGCGTCTAATCGAAAAAAGGAGCTTAATTTGTGATCACTATGAAATACTTGAAAAATCACTAGAAATAGGTGGGGATATCACCATGAAATGGGTGGCCAATGGTCGATTTTCATATGGAAATCTTTAAACGCGTTTATCTCGTAAACTAAGCGTCTAATCGAAAAAAGGAGCTTAATTTGTGATCACTATGAAATATTTGAAAAATCACTAGAAATAGGTGGGGATATCACCATGAAATGGGTGGATAATGGTCGATTTTCATATGGAAATCTTTAAACGCGTTTATCTCGTAAACTAAGCGTCTAATCGAATAAAGGAGCTTAATTTGTGATCACTATGAAATACTTGAAAAATAACCAGTATTTGGTGGGGATATCACCATGAAATGGGTGGATAATGGTCGATTTTCATATGGAAATCTTTAAACGCGTTTATCTCGTAAACTAAGCGTCTAATCGAAAAAAGGAGCTTAATTTGTGATCACTATGAAATACTTGAAAAATCACTAGAAATAGGTGGGGATATCACTATGAAATGGGTGGATAATGGTCGATTTTCATATGGCAATCTTTAAACGCGTTTATCTCGTAAACTAAACGTCTAATCGAAAAAAGGAGCTTAATTTATGATCACTATGAAATACTTGAAAAATCACTAGAAATAGGTGGGGATATCACCATGAAATGGGTGGATAATGGTCGATTTTCATATGGCAATCTTTAAACGCGTTTATTTCGTAAACTAAGCGTCTAATCGAAAAAAGGAGCTTAATTTGTGATCACTATGAAATACTTGAAATAGGTGGGGATATCACCATGAAATGGGTGGATAATGGTCGATTTTCATATGGAAATCTTTAAACGCGTTTATCTCGTAAACTAAGCGTCTAATCGAAAAAAGGAGCTTAATTTGTGATTACTATGAAATACTTGAAAAATAACCAGTATTTGTTGGGGATATCACCATGAAATGGGTGGATAATGGTCGATTTTCATATGGCAACCTTTAAACGCGTTTATCTCGTAAACTAAGCGTCTAATCGAAAAAAGGAGCTTAATTTGTGATTACTATGAAATACTTGAAAAATAACCAGTATTTGTTGGGGATATCACCATGAAATGGGTGGATAATGGTCGATTTTCATATGGCAATCTTTAAACGCGTTTATTTCGTAAATTAAGCGTCTAATCGAAAAAAGGAGCTTAATTTGTGATTACTATGAAATACTTGAAAAATCACTAGAAATAGGTGGGGATATCACCATGAAATGGGTGGATAATGGTCGATTTTCATATGGAAATCTTCAAACGCGTTTATCTCGTAAACTAAGCGTCTAATCGAAAAAAGGAGCTTAATTTGTGATCACTATGAAATACTTGAAATAGGTGGGGATATCACCATGAAATGGGTGGATAATGGTCGATTTTCATATGAAAATCTTTAAACGCGTTTATCTCGTAAACTAGGCGTCTAATCGAAAAAAGGAGCTTAATTTGTGATCACTACGAAATACTTGTAAAATCACCAGTATTTGGTGGGGATATTACCATGAAATGGATGGATAATGGTCGATTTTCATATGGAAATCTTTAAACGCGTTTATCTCGTAAATTAAGCGTCTAATCGAAAAAAGGAGCTTAATTTGTGATCACTACGAAATACTTGTAAAATCACCAGTATTTGGTGGGGATATTACCATGAAATGGATGGATAATGGTCGATTTTCATATGGCAACCTTTAAACGCGTTTATCTCGTAAACTAAGCGTCTAATCGAAAAAAGGAGCTTAATTTGTGATTACTATGAAATACTTGAAATAGGTGGGGATATCACCATGAAATGGGTGGATAATGGTCGATTTTCATATGAAAATCTTTAAACGCGTTTATCTCGTAAACTAGGCGTCTAATCGAAAAAAGGAGCTTAATTTGTGATCACTACGAAATACTTGTAAAATCACCAGTATTTGGTGGGGATATTACCATGAAATGGATGGATAATGGTCGATTTTCATATGGCAACCTTTAAACGCGTTTATCTCGTAAACTAAGCGTCTAATCGAAAAAAGGAACTTCATTTGTGATCACAATGAAATACTTGAAAAATCACTAGTATTTGGTAGGGATATCACCATGAAATGGGTGGATAATGGTCGATTTTCATATGGCAATCTTTAAACGCGTTTATTTCGTAAATTAAGCGTCTAATCGAAAAAAGGAGCTTAATTTGTGATCACTATGAAATACTTGAAAAATCACTAGAAATAGGTGGGGATATCACCATGAAATGGGTGGATAATGGTCGATTTTCATATGGCAATCTTTAAACGCGTTTATTTCGTAAACTAAGCGTCTAATCGAAAAAAGGAGCTTAATTTGTGATCACTATGAAATACTTGAAAAATCACCAGTATTTGGTAGGGATATCACCATGAAATGTGTGGATAATGGTCGATTTTCATATGGCAATCTTTAAACGCGTTTATCTCGTAAACTAAGCGTCTAATCGAAAAAAGGAGCTTAATTTGTGATCACTATGAAATACTTGAAAAATAACCAGAATTTGTTGGGGATATCACCATGAAATGGGTGGATAATGGTCGATTTTCATATGGCAATCTTTAAACGCGTTTATCTCGTAAACTAAGCGTCTAATCGAAAAAAGGAGCTTAATTTGTGATCACTATGAAATACTTGAAATAGGTGGGGATATCACCATGAAATGGGTGGATAATGGTCGATTTTCATATGGAAATCTTTAAACGCGTTTATCTCGTAAACTAGGCGTCTAATAAAAAAGGAGCTTAATTTGTGATCACTATGAAATACTTGAAAAATCACTAGAAATAGGTGGGGATATCACCATGAAATGGGTGGATAATGGTCGATTTTCATATGGAAATCTTTAAACGCGTTTATCTCGTAAACTAAGCGTCTAATCGAAAAAAGGAGCTTAATTTGTGATCATTATGAAATACTTGAAAAATCACTAGAAGTAGGTGGGGATATCACCATGAAATGGGTGGATAATGGTCGATTTTCATATGGCAATCTTTAAATGCGTTTATCTCGTAAACTAAGCGTCTAATCGAAAAAAGGAGCTTAATTTGTGATTACAATGAAATACTTGAAAAATCACTAGAAATAGGTGGGGATATCACCATGAAATGGGTGGCCAATGGTCGATTTTCATATGGAAATCTTTAAATGCGTTTATCTCGTAAACTAAGCATCTAATCGAAACTAAGCGTCTAATCGAAAAAGGAGCTTAATTTGTGATCACTATGAAATACTTGAAAAATCACCAGTATTTGTTGGGGATATCACCATGAAATGGGTGGATAATGGTCGATTTTCATATGGAAATCTTTAAACGCGTTTATCTCGTAAACTAAGCGTCTAATCGAAAAAAGGAGCTTAATTTGTGATCACTACGAAATACTTGAAAAATCACTAGAAATAGGTGGGGATATCACCATGAAATGGGTGGATAATGGTCGATTTTCATATGGCAATCTTTAAACGCGTTTATCTCGTAAACTAAGCGTCTAATCGAAAAAAGGAGCTTAATTTGTGATCACTATGAAATACTTGAAAAATCACTAGAAGTAGGTGGGGATATCACCATGAAATGGGTGGATAATGGTCGATTTTCATATGGCAATCTTTAAACGCGTTTATCTCGTAAACTAAGCGTCTAATCGAAAAAAGGAGCTTAATTTGTGATCATTATGAAATACTTGAAAAATCACTAGAAATAGGTGGGGATATCACCATGAAATGGGTGGATAATGGTCGATTTTCATATGGAAATCTTTAAACGCGTTTATCTCGTAAACTAGGCGTCTAATCGAAAAAAGGAGCTTAATTTGTGATTACAATGAAATACTTGAAAAATCACTAGAAATAGGTGGGGATATCACCATGAAATGGGTGGCCAATGGTCGATTTTCATATGGAAATCTTTAAATGCGTTTATCTCGTAAACTAAGCGTCTAATCGAAAAAAGGAGCTTAATTTGTGATCACTATGAAATACTTGAAAAATCACTAGAAATAGGTGGGGATATCACCATGAAATGGATGGATAATGGTCGATTTTCATATGGAAATCTTCAAACGCGTTTATCTCGTAAACTAAGCGTCTAATCGAAAAAAGGAGCTTAATTTGTGATCACTATGAAATACTTGAAAAATCACCAGTATTTGGTGGGGATATTACCATGAAATGGATGGATAATGGTCGATTTTCATATGGAAATCTTTAAACGCGTTTATCTCGTAAACTAAGCGTCTAATCGAAAAAAGGAGCTTAATTTGTGATCACTATGAAATACTTGAAAAATCACTAGAAATAGGTGGGGATATCACCATGAAATGGGTGGATAATGGTCGATTTTCATATGGAAATCTTCAAACGCGTTTATCTCGTAAACTAAGGGTCTAATCGAAAAAAGGAGCTTAATTTGTGATCACTATGAAATACTTGAAAAATCACCAGTATTTGGTAGGGATATCACCATGAAATGTGTGGATAATGGTCGATTTTCATATGGAAATCTTTAAACGCGTTTATCTCGTAAACTAGGCGTCTAATCGAAAAAAGGAGCTTAATTTGTGATTACAATGAAATACTTGAAAAATCACTAGAAATAGGTGGGGATATCACCATGAAATGGGTGGCCAATGGTCGATTTTCATATGGAAATCTTTAAATGCGTTTATCTCGTAAACTAAGCGTCTAATCGAAAAAAGGAGCTTAATTTGTGATCACTATGAAATACTTGAAAAATCACTAGAAATAGGTGGGGATATCACCATGAAATGGATGGATAATGGTCGATTTTCATATGGAAATCTTCAACGCGTTTATCTCGTAAACTAAGCGTCTAATCGAAAAAAGGAGCTTAATTTGTGATCACTATGAAATACTTGAAAAATCACCAGTATTTGGTGGGGATATTACCATGAAATGGATGGATAATGGTCGATTTTCATATGGAAATCTTTAAACGCGTTTATCTCGTAAACTAAGCGTCTAATCGAAAAAAGGAGCTTAATTTGTGATCACTATGAAATACTTGAAAAATCACTAGAAATAGGTGGGGATATCACCATGAAATGGGTGGATAATGGTCGATTTTCATATGGAAATCTTTAAACGCGTTTATCTCGTAAACTAAGCGTCTAATCGAAAAAAGGAGCTTAATTTGTGATCACTATGAAATACTTGAAAAATCACTAGAAATAGGTGGGGATATCACCATGAAATGGGTGGATAATGGTCGATTTTCATATGGAAATCTTCAAACGCGTTTATCTCGTAAACTAAGCGTCTAATCGAAAAAAGGAGCTTAATTTGTGATCACTATGAAATACTTGAAAAATCACCAGTATTTGGTAGGGATATCACCATGAAATGTGTGGATAATGGTCGATTTTCATATGGCAATCTTTAAACGCGTTTATCTCGTAAACTAAGCGTCTAATCGAAAAAAGGAGCTTAATTTGTGATCACTATGAAATACTTGAAAAATAACCAGTATTTGTTGGGGATATCACCATGAAATGGGTGGATAATGGTCGATTTTCATATGGCAATCTTTAAACGCGTTTATCTCGTAAACTAAGCGTCTAATCGAAAAAAGGAGCTTAATTTGTGATCACTATGAAATACTTGAAAAATAACCAGTATTTGTTGGGGATATCACCATGAAATGGGTGGATAATGGTCGATTTTCATATGGCAATCTTTAAACGCGTTTATCTCGTAAACTAAGCGTCTAATCGAAAAAAGGAGCTTAATTTGTGATTACAATGAAATACTTGAAAAATCACTAGAAATAGGTGGGGATATCACCATGAAATGGGTGGCCAATGGTCGATTTTCATATGGAAATCTTTAAACGCGTTTATCTCGTAAACTAAGCGTCTAATCGAAAAAAGGAGCTTAATTTGTGATCACTATGAAATACTTGAAAAATCACTAGAAATAGGTGGGGATATCACCATGAAATGGGTGGATAATGGTCGATTTTCATATGGAAATCTTCAAACGCGTTTATCTCGTAAACTAAGCGTCTAATCGAAAAAAGGAGCTTAATTTGTGATCACTACGAAATACTTGTAAAATCACCAGTATTTGGTGGGGATATTACCATGAAATGGATGGATAATGGTCGATTTTCATATGGAAATCTTTAAACGCGTTTATCTCGTAAACTAAGCGTCTAATCGAAATAAGGAGCTTAATTTGTGATCACTATGAAATACTTGAAAAATCACTAGAAATAGGTGGGGATATCACCATGAAATGGGTGGTTATTGGTCGATTTTCATATGGCAATCTTTAAACGCGTTTATCTCGTAAACTAAGCGTCTAATCGAAAAAAGGAGCTTAATTTGTGATCATTATGAAATACTTGAAAAATCACTAGGAATAGGTAGGGATATCACCATGAAATGGATGGATAATGGTCGATTTTCATATGGAAATCTTTAAACGCGTTTATCTCGTAAACTAAGCGTCTAATCGAAAAAAGGAGCTTAATTTGTGATTACAATGAAATACTTGAAAAATCACTAGAAATAGGTGGGGATATCACCATGAAATGGGTGGCCAATGGTCGATTTTCATATGGAAATCTTTAAATGCGTTTATCTCGTAAACTAAGCGTCTAATCGAAAAAGGAGCTTAATTTGTGATCACTATGAAATACTTGAAAAATCACTAGAAATAGGTGGGGATATCACCATGAAATGGGTGGATAATGGTCGATTTTCATATGGAAATCTTCAAACGCGTTTATCTCGTAAACTAAGCGTCTAATCGAAAAAAGGAGCTTAATTTGTGATCACTACGAAATACTTGTAAAATCACCAGTATTTGGTGGGGATATTACCATGAAATGGATGGATAATGGTCGATTTTCATATGGAAATCTTTAAACGCGTTTATCTCGTAAACTAATCGTCTAATCGAAAAAGGAGCTTAATTTGTGATCATTATGAAATACTTGAAAAATCACTAGGAATAGGTAGGGATATCACCATGAAATGGGTGGTTATTGGTCGATTTTCATATGGCAATCTTTAAACGCGTTTATCTCGTAAACTAAGCGTCTAATCGAAAAAAGGAGCTTAATTTGTGATTACAATGAAATACTTGAAAAATCACTAGAAATAGGTGGGGATATCACCATGAAATGGGTGGCCAATGGTCGATTTTCATATGGAAATCTTTAAATGCGTTTATCTCGTAAACTAAGCGTCTAATCGAAAAAGGAGCTTAATTTGTGATCACTATGAAATACTTGAAAAATCACTAGAAATAGGTGGGGATATCACCATGAAATGGGTGGATAATGGTCGATTTTCATATGGAAATCTTTAAACGCGTTTATCTCGTAAACTAAGCGTCTAATCGAAAAAAGGAGCTTAATTTGTGATCACTACGAAATACTTGTAAAATCACCAGTATTTGGTGGGGATATTACCATGAAATGGATGGATAATGGTCGATTTTCATATGGAAATCTTTAAACGCGTTTATCTCGTAAACTAAGCGTCTAATCGAAAAAAAGAACTTCATTTGTGATCACAATGAAATACTTGAAAAATCACTAGTATTTGGTAGGGACATCACCATGAAATGGGTGGATAATGGTCGATTTTCATATGGCAATCTTTAAACGCGTTTATCTCGTAAACTAAGCGTCTAATCGAAAAAAGGAGCTTAATTTGTGATCACTATGAAATACTTGAAAAATCACTAGAAATAGGTGGGGATATCACCATGAAATGGGTGGATAATGGTCGATTTTCATATGGAAATCTTCAAACGCGTTTATCTCGTAAACTAAGCGTCTAATCGAAAAAAGGAGCTTAATTTGTGATCACTACGAAATACTTGTAAAATCACCAGTATTTGGTGGGGATATTACCATGAAATGGATGGATAATGGTCGATTTTCATATGGAAATCTTTAAACGCGTTTATCTCGTAAACTAATCGTCTAATCGAAAAAGGAGCTTAATTTGTGATCATTATGAAATACTTGAAAAATCACTAGGAATAGGTAGGGATATCACCATGAAATGGGTGGTTATTGGTCGATTTTCATATGGCAATCTTTAAACGCGTTTATCTCGTAAACTAAGCGTCTAATCGAAAAAATGAGCTTAATTTGTGATCATTATGAAATACTTGAAAAATCACTAGGAATAGGTAGGGACATCACCATGAAATGGGTGGATAATGGTCGATTTTCATATGGCAATCTTTAAACGCGTTTATCTCGTAAACTAAGCGTCTAATCGAAAAAAGGAGCTTAATTTGTGATCACTAGGAAATACTTGTAAAATCACCAGTATTTGGTGGGGATATTACCATGAAATGGATGGATAATGGTCGATTTTCATATGGAAATCTTTAAACGCGTTTATCTCGTAAACTAAGCGTCTAATCGAAAAAAGGAGCTTAATTTGTGATCACTATGAAATACTTGAAAAATCACCAGTATTTGTTGGGGATATCACCATGAAATGGGTGGATAATGGTCGATTTTCATATGGCAATCTTTAAACGCGTTTATCTCGTAAACTAAGCGTCTAATCGAAAAAAGGAGCTTAATTTGTGATCACTATGAAATACTTGAAATAGGTGGGGATATCACAATGAAATGGGTGGATAATGGTCGATTTTCATATGGAAATCTTTAAACGCGTTTATCTCGTAAACTAGGCGTCTAATCGAAAAAAGGAGCTTAATTTGTGATCACTATGAAATACTTGAAAAATCACCAGTATTTGGTAGGGATATCACCATGAAATGTGTGGATAATGGTCGATTTTCATATGGCAATCTTTAAACGCGTTTATCTCGTAAACTAAGCGTCTAATCGAAAAAAGGAGCTTAATTTGTGATCACTATGAAATACTTGAAAAATAACCAGTATTTGTTGGGGATATCACCATGAAATGGGTGGATAATGGTCGATTTTCATATGGCAATCTTTAAACGCGTTTATCTCGTAAACTAAGCGTCTAATCGAAAAAAGGAGCTTAATTTGTGATCACTATGAAATACTTGAAATAGGTGGGGATATCACAATGAAATGGGTGGATAATGGTCGATTTTCATATGGAAATCTTTAAACGCGTTTATCTCGTAAACTAGGCGTCTAATCGAAAAAAGGAGCTTAATTTGTGATCACTATGAAATACTTGAAAAATCACTAGAAATAGGTGGGGATATCACCATGAAATGGGTGGATAATGGTCGATTTTCATATGGAAATCTTTAAACGCGTTTATCTCGTAAACTAAGCGTCTAATCGAAAAAAGGAGCTTAATTTGTGATCATTATGAAATACTTGAAAAATCACTAGGAATAGGTAGGGATATCACCATGAAATGGGTGGTTATTGGTCGATTTTCATATGGAAATCTTTAAACGCGTTTATCTCGTAAACTAAGCGTCTAATCGAAAAAAGGAGCTTAATTTGTGATTACAATGAAATACTTGAAAAATCACTAGAAATAGGTGGGGATATCACCATGAAATGGGTGGCCAATGGTCGATTTTCATATGGAAATCTTTAAATGCGTTTATCTCGTAAACTAAGCGTCTAATCGAAAAAAGGAGCTTAATTTGTGATCACTATGAAATACTTGAAAAATCACTAGAAATAGGTGGGGATATCACCATGAAATGGGTGGATAATGGTCGATTTTCATATGGAAATCTTCAAACGCGTTTATCTCGTAAACTAAGCGTCTAATCGAAAAAAGGAGCTTAATTTGTGATCACTATGAAATACTTGAAATAGGTGGGGATATCACCATGAAATGGGTGGATAATGGTCGATTTTCATATGGAAATCTTTAAACGCGTTTATCTCGTAAACTAGGCGTCTAATCGAAAAAAGGAGCTTAATTTGTGATCACTATGAAATACTTGAAAAATCACTAGAAATAGGTGGGGATATCACCATGAAATGGGTGGCCAATGGTCGATTTTCATATGGCAATCTTTAAACGCGTTTATCTCGTAAATTAAGCGTCTAATCGAAAAAAGGAGCTTAATTTGTGATTACTATGAAATACTTGAAAAATAACCAGTATTTGTTGGGGATATCACCATGAAATGGGTGGATAATGGTCGATTTTCATATGGCAATCTTTAAACGCGTTTATCTCGTAAATTAAGCGTCTAATCGAAAAAAGGAGCTTAATTTGTGATCACTATGAAATACTTGAAAAATCACTAGAAATAGGTGGGGATATCACCATGAAATGGGTGGATAATGGTCGATTTTCATATGGAAATCTTTAAACGCGTTTATCTCGTAAACTAAGCGTCTAATCGAAAAAAGGAACTTCATTTGTGATCACAATGAAATACTTGACAAATCACTAGTATTTGGTAGGGATATCACCATGAAATGGGTGGCCAATGGTCGATTTTAATATGGCAATCTTTAAACGCGTTTATCTCGTAAACTAAGCGTCTAATCGAAAAAAGGAGCTTAATTTGTGATTACTATGAAATACTTGAAAAATAACCAGTATTTGTTGGGGATATCACCATGAAATGGGTGGATAATGGTCGATTTTCATATGGCAATCTTTAAACGCGTTTATCTCGTAAATTAAGCGTCTAATCGAAAAAAGGAGCTTAATTTGTGATCACTATGAAATACTTGAAAAATCACTAGAAATAGGTGGGGATATCACCATGAAATGGGTGGATAATGGTCGATTTTCATATGGAAATCTTCAAACGCGTTTATCTCGTAAACTAAGCGTCTAATCGAAAAAAGGAGCTTAATTTGTGATCACTATGAAATACTTGAAAAATAACCAGTATTTGTTGGGGATATCACCATGAAATGGGTGGATAATGGTCGATTTTCATATGGCAATCTTTAAACGCGTTTATCTCGTAAACTAAGCGTCTAATCGAAAAAAGGAGCTTAATTTGTGATCACTATGAAATACTTGAAATAGGTGGGGATATCACCATGAAATGGGTGGATAATGGTCGATTTTCATATGGCAATCTTTAAACGCGTTTATCTCGTAAACTAAGCGTCTAATCGAAAAAAGGAGCTTAATTTGTGATTACAATGAAATACTTGAAAAATCACTTGAAATAGGTGGGGATATCACCATGAAATGGGTGGATAATGGTCGATTTTCATATGGAAATCTTTAAACGCGTTTATCTCGTAAACTAAGCGTCTAATCGAAAAAAGGAGCTTAATTTGTGATCACTATGAAGTACTTGAAATAGGTGGGGATATCACCATGAAATGGGTGGATAATGGTCGATTTTCATATGGAAATCTTTAAATGCGTTTATCTCGTAAACTAAGCGTCTAATCGAAAAAAGGAGCTTAATTTGTGATCACTATGAAGTACTTGAAATAGGTGGGGATATCACCATGAAATGGGTGGATAATGGTCGATTTTCATATGGAAATCTTTAAATGCGTTTATCTCGTAAACTAAGCGTCTAATCGAAAAAAGGAGCTTAATTTGTGATCACTATGAAATACTTGAAAAATCACTAGAAGTAGGTGGGGATATCACCATGGAATGGGTGGATAATGGTCGATTTTCATCTTTATCTTTAAACGCGTTTATCTCGTAAACTAAGCGTCTAATCGAAAAAAGGAGCTTAATTTGTGATCACTACGAAATACTCGAAAAATATCTAGAAATAGGTGGGGATATCACCATGAAATGGGTGGATAATGGTCGATTTTCATATGGCAATCTTTAAACGCGTTTATCTCGTAAACTAAGCGTCTAATCGAAAAAAGGAGCTTAATTTGTGATCACTATGAAATACTTGAAAAATCACTAGATGTAGGTGGGGATATCACCATGGAATGGGTGGATAATGGTCGATTTTCATATGGCAATCTTTAAACGCGTTTATCTCGTAAACTAAGCGTCTAATCGAAAAAAGGAGCTTAATTTGTGATCACTATGAAATACTTGAAATAGGTGGGGATATCACCATGAAATGGGTGGATAATGGTCGATTTTCATATGGAAATCTTTAAATGCGTTTATCTCGTAAACTAAGCGTCTAATCGAAAAAAGGAGCTTAATTTGTGATCACTATGAAATACTTGAAAAATCGCTAGAAATAGGTGGGGATATCACCATGAAATGGGTGGATAATGGTCAATTTTCATATGGAAATCTTTAAACGCGTTTATCTCGTAAACTAAGCGTCTAATCGAAAAAAGGAGCTTAATTTGTGATCACTTTGAAATACTTGAAAAATCACCAGTATTTGGTGGGGATATCACCATGAAATGGGTGGATAATGGTCGATTTTCATATGGAAATCTTTAAATGCGTTTATCCCGTAAACTAAGCGTCTAATCGAAAAAAGGAGCTTAATTTGTGATCACTATGAAATACTTGAAAAATCACTAGAAATAGGTGGGGATATCACCATGAAATGGGTGGATAATGGTCGATTTTCATATGGCAATCTTTAAACGCGTTTATCTCTTAAACTAAGCGTCTAATCGAAAAAAGGAGCTTAATTTGTGATCACTATGAAATACTTGAAAAATCACCAGTATTTGGTGGGGATATCACCATGAAATGGGTGGATAATGGTCGATTTTCATATGGAAATCTTTAAACGCGTTTATCTCGTAAACTAATCGTCTAATCGAAAAAAGGAGCTTAATTTGTGATCACTATGAAATACTTGAAAAACCACTAGTATTTGGTTGGGATATTACCATGAAATGGGCGGATAATGGTCGATTTTCATATGGAAATCTTTAAACGCGTTTATCTCGTAAACTAAGCGTCTAATCGAAAAAAGGAGCTTAATTTGTGATCACTATGAAATACTTGAAAAATCACTAGAAATAGGTGGGGATATCACCATGAAATGGGTGGATAATGGTCGATTTTCATATGGAAATCTTTAAACGCGTTTATCTCGTAAACTAATCGTCTAATCGAAAAAAGGAGCTTAATTTGTGATCACTATGAAATACTTGAAAAACCACTAGTATTTGGTTGGGATATCACCATGAAATGGGTGGATAATGGTCGATTTTCATATGGAATTCTTTAAACGCGTTTATCTCGTAAACTAAGCGTCTAATCAAAAAAAGGAGCTTAATTTGTGATCACTATGAAATACTTGAAAAATCACTAGAAATACGAGATAAACGCGTTTAAAGATTTCCATATGAAAATCGACCATTATCCACCCATTTCATGGTGATATCCCCACCTATTTCTAGTGATTTTTCATGTATTTTATAGTGATCCCAAATTAAGCTCCTTTTTTCGATTAGACGCTTAGTTTACGAGATAAACGCGTTTAAAGATTTCCATATGAAAATCGACCATTATCCGCCCATTTCATGGTAATATCCCCACCTATATCTAGTGATTTTTCAAGTATTTCATAGTGATCACAAATTAATCTCCTTTTTTCGATTAGACGCTTAGTTAACGAGATACACGCGTTTAAAGATTTCCATATGAAAATCATTCTCCACCCATTTCATGGTGATATCCCTACCAAGTACTGGTGATTTTTCAAGTATTTCATAGTGATCACAAATTAAGCTCCTTTTTTTGATTAGACGCTTAGTTTACGAGATAAACGCGTTTATAGATTTCCATATGAAAATTGACCATTGGCCACCCATTTCATGGTTAAATCCCTACCACATACTGGTGATTTTTCAAGTATTTCATAGTGATAACAAATTAAGCTCCTTTTTTCGATTAGACGCTTAGTTTACGAGATAAACGCGTTTAAAGATTTCCATATGAAAATCGACCATTATCCGCCCATTTCATGGTAATATCCCCACCTATTTCTAGTGATTTTTCAAGTATTTCATAGTGATCACAAATTAATCTCCTTTTTTCGATTAGACGCTTAGTTTACGAGATTAACGCGTTTAAAGATTTCCATATGAAAATCATTCTCCACCCATTTCATGGTGATATCCCTACCAAGTACTGGTGATTTTTCAAGTATTTCATAGTGATCACAAATTAAGCTCCTTTTTTTGATTAGAGGCTTAGTTTACGAGATAAACGCGTTTATAGATTTCCATATGAAAATTGACCATTGGCCACCCATTTCATGGTTAAATCCCTACCACATACTGGTGATTTTTCAAGTATTTCATAGTGATAACAAATTAAGCTCCTTTTTTCGATTAGACGCTTAGTTTACGAGATAAACGCGTTTAAAGATTGCCATATGAAAATCGACCATTGGCCACCCATTTCATGGTTATATCCCTACCACATACTGGTGATTTTTCAAGTATTTCATAGTGATCACAAATTAAGGCCCTTTTTTCGATTAGACGCTTAGTTTACGAGATAAACGCGTTTAAAGATTTCCATATGAAAATCGACCATTATCCACCCATTTCATGGTGATATCCCCACCTTTTTTTAGTGATTTTTCAAGTATTTCATAGTGATCACAAATTAATCTCCTTTTTTTGATTAGACGCTTAGTTTACGAGATAAACGCGTTTAAAGATTTCCATATGATAATCGACCATTGGCCACCCATTTCATGGTGATATCCCCACCTATTTCTAGTGATTTTTCAAGTATTTCATAGTGATCACAAATTAATCTCCTTTTTTCGATTAGACGCTTAGTTTACGAGATAAACGCGTTTAAAGATTTCCATATGAAAATCGACCATTGGCCACCCATTTCATGGTGATATCCCCACCTATTTCTAGTGATTTTTCAAGTATTTCATAGTGATCACAAATTAAGCTCCTTTTTTCGATTAGACGCTTAGTTTACGAGATAAACGCGTTTAAAGATTTCCACAATCTCCTTTTTTTGATTAGACGCTTAGTTTACGAGATAAACGCGTTAAAAGATTTCCATATGAAAATCGACCATTGGCCACCCATTTCATGGTGATATCCCTACCAGATACTGGTGATTTTTCAAGTATTTCATAGTGATAACAAATTAAGCTCCTTTTTTCGATTAGACGCTTAGTTTACGAGATAAACGCGTTTAAAGATTTCCATATGAAAATCGACCATTGGCCACCCATTTCATGGTGATATCCCCACCTATTTCTAGTGATTTTTCAAGTATTTCATAGTGATCACAAATTAAGCTCCTTTTTTCGATTAGACGCTTAGTTTACGAGATAAACGCGTTTAAAGATTTCCATATGAAAATCGACCATTGGCCACCCATTTCATGGCGATATCCCTACCAGATACTGGTGATTTTTCAAGTATTTCATAGTGATCACAAATTAAGATCCTTTTTTCGATTAGACGCTTAGTTTACGAGATAAACGCGTTTAAAGATTTCCATATGAAAATCGACCATTAGCCACCCATTTCATGGTGATATCCCCACCTATTTCTAGTGAATTTTCAAGTATTTCATAGTGATCACAAATTGATCTCCTTTTTTTAATTAGACGCTTAGTTTACGAGATAAACGCGTTTAAAGATTTCCATATGAAAATCGACCATTAGCCACCCATTTCATGGTGATATCCCCACCTATTTCTAGTGAATTTTCAAGTATTTCATAGTGATCACAAATTAATCTCCTTTTTTTAATTAGACGCTTAGTTTACGAGATAAACGCGTTTAAAGATTTCCATATAAAAATCGACCATTATCAACCCATTTCATGGTGATATCCCCACCTATTTCTAGTGATTTTTCAAGTATTTCATAGTGATCACAAATTAAGCTCCTTTTTTCGATTAGACGCTTAGTTTACGAGATAAACGCGTTTATAGATTTCCATATGACCATTGGCCACCCATTTCATGGTTATATCCCTACCAAATACTGATGATTTTTCAAGTATTTCATAGTGATAAAAAATTAAGCTCCTTTTTTCGATTAGACGCTTAGTTTACGAGATAAACGCGTTTAAAGATTTCCACAATCTCCTTTTTTTGATTAGACGCTTAGTTTACGAGATAAACGCGTTAAAAGATTTCCATATGAAAATCGACCATTGGCCACCCATTTCATGGTGATATCCCTACCAGATACTGGTGATTTTTCAAGTATTTCATAGTGATAACAAATTAAGCTCCTTTTTTCGATTAGACGCTTAGTTTACGAGATAAACGCGTTTAAAGATTTCCATATGAAAATCTCCTTTTTTTTAATTAGACGCTTAGTTTACGAGATAAACGCTTTAAAGATTGCCATATGAAAATCGACCATTGGCCACCCATTTCATGGCGATATCCCTACCAGATACTGGTGATTTTTCAAGTATTTCATAGTGATCACAAATTAAGCTCCTTTTTTTGATTAGACGCTTAGTTTACGAGATAAACGCGTTTAAAGATTTCCATATGAAAATCGACCATTGGCCACCCATTTCATTGTGATATCCCTACCAAATACTGATGATTTTTCAATTATTTCATAGTGATCACAAATTAAGCTCCTTTTTTCGATTAGACGCTTAGTTTACGAGATAAAGGCTTTTAAAGATTTCCATATGAAAATCGACCATTATCCACCCATTTCATGGTGATATCCCCACCTATTTCTAGTGATTTTTCAAGTATTTCATAATGATCACAAATTAAGCTCCTTTTTTCGATTAGACGCTTAGTTTACGAGATAGACGCGTTTAAAGATTTCAATATGAAAATAGACCATTGGCCACCCATTTCATGGTGATATCCCTACAAAATACTGGTGATTTTTCAAGTATTTCATAGTGATCACAAATTAAGCTCCTTTTTTCGATTAGACGCTTAGTTTACGAGATAAACGCGTTTATAGATTTCAATATAAAAATCGACCATTGGCCACCCATTTCATGGTGATATCCCTACAAAATACTGGTGATTTTTCAAGTATTTCATAGTGATCACAAATTAAGCTCCTTTTTTCGATTAGACGCTTAGTTTACGAGATAAACGCGTTTAAAGATTGCCATATGAAAATCGACCACTATCCACCCATTTCATGGTGATATCCCTACCAAATACTGGTTATTTTTCAAGTATTTCATAGCGATCACAAATTAAGCTCCTTTTTTCGATTAGACGCTTAGTTTACGAGATAAACGCGTTTAAAGATTGCAATATGAAAATCGACCATTATCCACCCCTTTCATGGTGATATCCCTACCAAATACTGGTGATTTTTCAAGTATTTCATAGTGATCACAAATTAAGCTCCTTTTTTCGATTAGACGCTTAGTTTACGAGATAAACGCGTTTAAAGATTGCCATATGAAAAACGACCATTATCTACCCATTTCATGGTGATATCCCCACCTATTTCTAGTGATTTTTCAAGTTTTTCATAGTGATCACAAATTAAGCTCCTTTTTTCGATTAGACGCTTAGATTACGAGATAAACGCGTTTAAAGATTTCAATATGAAAATCGACCATTAGCCACCCATTTCATGGTGATATCGCTACCAAATACTGGAGATTTTTCAAGTATTTCGTAGTGATCACAAAGTAAGCTCCTTTTTTCGATTAGACGCTTAGTTTACGAGATAAACGCGTTTAAAGATTTCAATATGAAATTCGACCATTATCCACCCATTTCATGGTAATATCCCAACCAAATACTAGTGATTTTTCAAGTATTTCGTAGTGATCACAAAGTAAGCTCCTTTTTTCGATTAGACGCTTAGTTTACGAGATAAACGCGTTTAAAGATTTCAATATGAAATTCGACCATTATCCACCCATTTCATGGCGATATCCCTACCAAATACTGGTAATTTTTCAAGTATTTCATAGTGATCACAAATTAAGCTCCTTTTTTCGATTAGACGCTTAGTTTACGAGATAAACGCGTTTAAAGATTTCAATATGAAAATCGACCATTATCCACCCATTTCATGGTAATATCCCAACCAAATACTGGTGATTTTTCAAGTATTTCATAGTGATCACAAATTAAGCTCCTTTTTTCGATTAGACGCTTAGTTTACAAGATAAACGCGTTTAAAGATTTCCATATGAAAATCGACCATTATCCACCCATTTCATGGTGATATCCCCACCTATTTCTAGTGACTTTTCAAGTATTTTATAGTGATCACAAATTAAGCTCCTTTTTTCGCGTTTATAGATTTCCATATGAAAATCGACCATTGGCCACCCATTTCATGGTGATATCCCCACCTATTTCTAGTGATTTTTCAAGTATTTCATAGTGATCACAAATTAATCTCCTTTTTTTGATTAGACGCTTAGTTTACGAGATAAACGCGTTTAAAGATTTCCATATGAAAATCGACCATTGGCCACCCATTTCATGGTGATATCCCTACCAAATACTGGTGATTTTTCAAGTATTTCATAGTGATCACAAATTAAGCTCCTTTTTTCGATTAGACGCTTAGTTTACAAGATAAACGCGTTTAAAGATTTCAATATGAAAATCGACCATTATCCACCCATTTCATGGTAATATCCCAACCAAATACTGGTAATTTTTCAAGTATTTCATAGTGATTACAAATTAAGCTCCTTTTTTCGATTAGACGCTTAGTTTACGGGATAAACGCGTTTAAAGATTTCCATATGAAAATCGACCATTGGCCACCCATTTCATGGTGATATCCCCACCTATTTCTAGTGATTTTTCAAGTATTTCATAGTGATCACAAATTAATCTCCTTTTTTTGATTAGACGCTTAGTTTACGAGATAAACGCGTTTAAAGATTTCCATATGAAAATCGACCATTGGCCACCCATTTCATGGTGATATCCCTACCAAATACTGGTGATTTTTCAAGTATTTCATAGTGATCACAAATTAAGCTCCTTTTTTCGATTAGACGCTTAGTTTACAAGATAAACGCGTTTAAAGATTTCAATATGAAAATCGACCATTATCCACCCATTTCATGGTAATATCCCAACCAAATACTGGTAATTTTTCAAGTATTTCATAGTGATTACAAATTAAGCTCCTTTTTTCGATTAGACGCTTAGTTTACGGGATAAACGCGTTTAAAGATTTCCATATGAAAATCGACCATTGGCCACCCATTTCATGGTGATATCCCCACCCATTTCTAGTGATTTTTCAAGTATTTCATAGTGATCACAAATTAATCTCCTTTTTTTGATTAGACGCTTAGTTTACGAGATAAACGCGTTTAAAGATTTCCATATGAAAATCGACCATTGGCCACCCATTTCATGGTGATATCCCTACCAAATACTGGTGATTTTTCAAGTATTTCATAGTGATCACAAATTAAGCTCCTTTTTTCGATTAGACGCTTAGTTTACAAGATAAACGCGTTTAAAGATTTCAATATGAAAATCGACCATTATCCACCCATTTCATGGTAATATCCCAACCAAATACTGGTAATTTTTCAAGTATTTCATAGTGATTACAAATTAAGCTCCTTTTTTCGATTAGACGCTTAGTTTACGGGATAAACGCGTTTAAAGATTTCCATATGAAAATCGACCATTGGCCACCCATTTCATGGTGATATCCCCACCTATTTCTAGTGATTTTTCAAGTATTTCATAGTGATCACAAATTAATCTCCTTTTTTTGATTAGACGCTTAGTTTACGAGATAAACGCGTTTAAAGATTTCCATATGAAAATCGACCATTGGCCACCCATTTCATGGTGATATCCCTACCAAATACTGGTGATTTTTCAAGTATTTCATAGTGATCACAAATTAAGCTCCTTTTTTCGATTAGACGCTTAGTTTACAAGATAAACGCGTTTAAAGATTTCAATATGAAAATCGACCATTATCCACCCATTTCATGGTAATATCCCAACCAAATACTGGTAATTTTTCAAGTATTTCATAGTGATTACAAATTAAGCTCCTTTTTTCGATTAGACGCTTAGTTTACGGGATAAACGCGTTTAAAGATTTCCATATGAAAATCGACCATTGGCCACCCATTTCATGGTGATATCCCCACCTATTTCTAGTGATTTTTCAAGTATTTCATAGTGATCACAAATTAATCTCCTTTTTTTGATTAGACGCTTAGTTTACGAGATAAACGCGTTTAAAGATTTCCATATGAAAATCGACCATTGGCCACCCATTTCATGGTGATATCCCTACCAAATACTGGTGATTTTTCAAGTATTTCATAGTGATCACAAATTAAGCTCCTTTTTTCGATTAGACGCTTAGTTTACGAGATAAACGCGTTTATAGATTTCCATATGAAAATCGACCATTGGCCACCCATTTCATGGTTATATCCCTACCAAATACTGGTGATTTTTCAAGTATTTCATAGTGATAAAAAATTAAGCTCCTTTTTTCGATTAGACGCTTAGTTTACGAGATAAACGCGTTTAAAGATTTCCATAATCTCCTTTTTTTGATTAGACGCTTAGTTTACGAGATAAACGCGTTTAAAGATTTCCATATGAAAATCGACCATTGGCCACCCATTTCATGGTTATATCCCTACCAAATACTGGTGATTTTTCAAGTATTTCATAGTGATAAAAAATTAAGCTCCTTTTTTCGATTAGACGCTTAGTTTACGAGATAAACGCGTTTAAAGATTTCCATAATCTCCTTTTTTTGATTAGACGCTTAGTTTACGAGATAAACGCGTTTAAAGATTTCCATATGAAAATCGACCATTGGCCACCCATTTCATGGTGATATCCCTACCAAATACTGGTGATTTTTCAAGTATTTCATAGTGATCAAAAATTAAGCTCCTTTTTTCGATTAGACGCTTAGTTTACGAGATAAACGCGTTTATAGATTTCCATATGAAAATCGACCATTGGCCACCCATTTCCTGGTGATATCCTCACCTATTTCTAGTGATTTGTCAAGTATTTCATAGTGATCACAAATTCAGCTCCTTTTTTCGATTAGACGCTTAGTTTACGAGATAAACGCGTTTAAAGATTTCCATAATCTCCTTTTTTTGATTAGACGCTTAGTTTACGAGATAAACGCGTTTAAAGATTTCCATATGAAAATCGACCATTGGCCACCCATTTCATGGTGATATCCCCACCTATTTCTAGTGATTTTTCGAGTATTTCATACTGCACAAATTAAGCTCCTTTTTTCGATTAGACGCTTAGTTAACGAGATAAACTCGTTTAAAGATTGCCATATGAAAATCCACCATTGACCACCCATTTTATGGTGATATCCCCACCTATTTCTAGTGATTTTTCAAGTATTTTATTGTGATCACAAATGATGCTCCTTTTTCGATTAGACGTTTAGTTTACGAGATAAACGCGTTTAAAGATTGCCATATGAAAATCGACCATTATCCACCCATTTCATGGTGATATCCCCACATATTTCTAGTGATTTTTCAAGTATTTCATAGTGATCACAAATTATGCTCCTTTTTTCTCAAACATGGCCTCCTATAAACTATTCCTTATCGGAGAGTTGAAGACAGCTTTTGTGATAGGTGTTGATCTGCTTTTCATGAGTTTGCTGTAAAGTGAATTTCTGATGCGTCGTAGATTTACCAGGTCTAAAGGGCCCAAGGTCTAGGTCCAATCCCCGGACATGCTCTCCTCTATCCAGATGTTATCCATGAGCTGATGCATGCTCCTAATCAGCTCCTCTCCACTTGCTGACCATCGCTGTCCTTGCAGGAGGGCATTCTCGCCTTTACTCTCTGGAAAAATTTTCGGGCTTCCCCTCTGCTTTCGAGTAACTTAGTGCACTCATCATGTCTCTTCTTCAATTCCGTCTAAAAAGACGAGTTGCCTCTCATCTCTTCTCCCTGTGCCGTTCACGAACAGCTCGCGTTGCCTTTGGCTGCAGTTCCGCCCTATACGCAGTATCTGTCTTTCTCGTGGCATTGCGACATTCATCATCGTACCAGGCATCTTCTTAAGACGGCTTTGAGTACCCAAGTACGCTTCACGCAGTCCGTTCTATACATATTGCCACTATGAGTTAATATTATCAGGGGTTGGAACATTCTGTAGCAGTTCAGTTAGGTGGTCGGAGGAGGCGTCCGCTACCTTTGTTGTCTACAGTTTACCGATGTCCAGCTTTCGTTGTGCCTGGTTACGTACGTTTTTCGCCATGCTTAGCCTTGTGCGTACCTTAACTGGGGTAGGGTAGTGATCGGAGTCAATGTTCGCGCCCCTGACTACTCGTAATGCCAGAACCCTCGATGCGTGCCTTCCATCGCTGACCACGTGATCTATCTGATTCCTCGTCAATTGATCTCAAGATAACCATGTTGCCTTATGAAAATTTGTATGGTTCATGCAGGAGTGCAAGGACTTGCCGCAGAGAAATCAATCAGTCTGATGCCATTGTTCGATGTTTCGGTGTGCAGACTGAATTTTCCGATGGTGGGCTCAAATGCGGTCTCTCTGCCTATTTTAGCATTAAAAGCGCCTAGTACAATTTTGAAGTCATGGCTCGAGCTACGGTCATATACATTTTCTAAGTTCTCGTGGAACTCTCCTATGTCCTCATCGATTTTCTCTGCTTTCGGAGCATGGGCACATATGAATGTTGGCTATTCGTTCACACACCGGGTTGAACCCTGAGACTAGGTGTCGCAATCTCTTGCCAAGCACAAATCCACATTCAAACTGGTGCTTGTCCGTGTGGCCACTGTAGTAGATGTTGCAAGCTTTCATGCGCGAGCAGCCGTATCCCGTTCACGGTATTTCCTGTAAAACGGTTATTTCAGCCTTGTATTCTTCGAGGAGTTCCGCCTGTTAGACGAAGGCACACCTGTCATATACAGTGTTCTAACATTCCAGGTGCATATCCTCAATTCATGATCCTTAATTCGTTTGCGGTGTTCGTCAACATTTTGGGGGCCCGTTATATTATTTTCTTACTTCTTTTCATTGCAATAGTTCAAACGTCGGTGGCGGATTATTTCATATTATTTTATTTCAGCCAAAATCATAGCAACCACCCTAGCCAGCAGCAGCACTTGTGCTGCGAAATATCATCAATAGCAAGCAACCTAACAACAATATTATTGTACAAAACAAAAATAATGTTGTTGTTATATTTCAGCAGTTGTACAACAACAAAACAACATGGCTAACAGAATTGTGTAGATAGTGGTAATAATGACAACAATAACATTTGTGTTTGCATCATTTTTTATGATGTTAACGCTGTTGTTGTTTCTGTTTTGTATTTCTCCGGTTTGTTGTTACTTAGCAGCGAGAGAGTGTGTCGGCATTGTTGATGGCAGAAAACTGTGTATGTTTTTGTTTGTATTTTCTTGGGACCTCATTGCTTTGGGGCAACAACACTGCTTTGTCATTGTTGTAGCAAATAATGACAACAAAGACGGTACGGCACGACAGCTGCCTCGTTAATGATGGTATCGTCTATGCCGTCGTAAATGTTGTCAGTATTACACATGTATATGTAAAATTGTTTGTGCTTTACTATACAAGGCAACAAACAGTGGTTGATATGTCAATACCGCAGATTAAGTAATGCCCACCGTTAACTGCAAACACAAGCCTTATATTAAGGCCTAGTAGTATTTCTTACATGTAGACCAACAAGTGTTACTTTTATTTCATTTAACCCCTACTAAGTTATTTTCGTTTTGTCATTTATTTACTCTCTCTCTCTCTCTCTCTCCCACCCACCTCATTGTATAATTACTAACCAATACTCACATCACTTACACCCCGAAATTCGGCTGTGAATTTGTTCGGTTCTTTTGCTTTGTTGTGTGGTGGATATGTAAGTAACATAATATATGACCGTACGCCATTGGACAAAATTGCCCAATCTCCTAACCGTCCAATCCAATCTGCTCAGTTCAGACATTTTCCAGAAAATAACCGAACTAAGTAATAGGAACTCAGCATTTCGTAGCATAGACATTCTTGTATAGCTATGTATAATTTTCAACTCTGGGAGGCACTGGTGAATACGAGAAGGAACTTTGAGAGAGAGACAAAAAATGCATACACAATTAACAAGCACGAAGCAGTTACTGTAGCTATAGTTCTGTTTGGTTGTTCATGGATGTGTGTTTATGGCTTATTGGAGGGGGATGTTTGCATGCATATATATTTATACATATAGGTATGTGGTACATTATTTCATAGTAAAGTACATATTAGCATACAAGTGTGTGCTTTATAAACAAAACTACAGGGGGTGTCGAAAAAATCAGCAGTAGTTAGTCTTTCTCCGAACTTTTATCATGGAATACATTTATTGCTGTGTTGTTTTGGGAAATTAACCTCTTTTATGGTTAACATAAGATCTTTTTTTAAGTAACATTTTATATCGCAACTACATATATGTAAAGCATAGCCGCAGGCATTTGACCAACCTACTATTGGCATTCACTGTATGTTTATACACACAAAAGGATATATTTAATTTGAATTCACGCCAACTTGAGCTGCCTGCCACTCTTTGTTATGGAAAGCGATTGTATCCATGTATAACTGGTCTTTTAATTAAGATCACTGCAGATTAAAGTTTTATACAGTACAAAATTCAAAATGAATACAAATTAATGTATGGCTAAATTAAAGTTGAAAATATTAAATTTTGGTATTTGGACGTATTTTTTTAATTGAAAAATCTTTAATTGTATTATTGATATTCGGGTGAGGCTGTAACTATATTTGGTAGTAGATAATGAAAACTTCAAACTTTCTTTATAAATAAATAATTATATATTTTAAATTTTTTTGACATAATTTTCAATTTAAAGAATTTTTTTACTATTTTTTTTTTCAAATTATAAATTTTGTGTTAAAATTTTATACTATACTAGCTTTCCCGGCTCGCGTTGCTTCACCCGTACTTACAATGAAACAATCGAACATCCGAATCCTAAACCCGCCGTTTACACAAATGGGTCCATATATTTTGCGGAGTATTTTTCTCTCAAACACCGCCAGATGAGCTGCATCTGCCTGTGTAAGCACCCAAGATTCGGAGGCGTACAATAGGACCAGTAAAATTAGTACCTGGTACAGCTGGACTTTGGTGGTTTGAGATAGGGTGGTGTTTATAAAGTGCTCGCGTAGTC
Source organism: Muscina levida (assembly GCA_964034835.1). Taxonomy (NCBI): domain Eukaryota; kingdom Metazoa; phylum Arthropoda; class Insecta; order Diptera; family Muscidae; genus Muscina; species Muscina levida. The sequence continues at coordinate 141,765,311 of OZ035882.1, forward strand.
CAAAGAAACACCTGTTAGCAAGCACTATTCTCCGTTTTATTTCGAGGCTGATCCAAGGTAGATAAATTCATCCACTACCTCAAAGCAATAGTTTTCAACGTTCACGCTGCGTCCCCAACGGGTGTACACTTTGTTCGATGATACCATTAACTTCGTCTTGTCCTCATTCACTGCCAAACCCATTTTCGCTGACTCCCTTTCAACTGATGTGAAAACAGCTGTTACCTCTCGCATCGTTCGACCGATAATGTCGATATCATCGACATATGCGAGCAGCATGTGGCTCTTATTAAATATGGTGCCAGACATGTTAACCGCTGCTTTCCTTAGCAACTTCTCCATCACTATGTTGAACAGCAGAGTTCGGTTTTTTCGGTTTTGACGGTTTTTTGAAAATATGAAAATCACAGCATAACAACATATAATATGCTCAATGCTTGCTGTAGTCACATTTAAAGATCATTTTCTGACATTTCACGATGTAAGGGTGAAAAAACAGCTAAGGAGTGCAGATAGAGAGTTTAAATGTTCCACAAAAAACCCCCTTAAATTTCATTGAATACATCTGATATCGAAGATGCACTAAAACATGAAGAAACATAGATGGTCGGACTTTTTTAGGTCCCTGTTCACACAGTGATTTGAAAACAAAGTGATTAGTAAAAGTTGGAGATATTGATTTTTGTCTTAGAGCACCCTAAGTAGAATTTCTCAGCAACATTTTTGTGGAACATTTAAATGTTGTAAAATCCTATTATAATGTCATTTTCAGACTTTTCTTGAAATAAGGACACGTAAGGAGTCGATAAGAATATTCAATTCAATGACAACACCTGGTATCGAAAAAGCACTAAAACGATAAAAAAAACATTGTGTTTAAGGACCTATTTCAAACTTAATTTAAGGTTAAACTGAAAATTTCACCTGAGGAATATATTAGGAGACGTATAAATAATTTTATGAATGGCTGTATTTAATAAAAACCAGATTATTAGTACGATAATATAAACAATACGTTGTTTTTAACATTTTAAAATTAAATTTGTAATAATAGTAACACTTTTTATTACTTTTGTGCACAATTGAAAAACCCGTAAAAACCGGTTAACCCGGTTTTTTCTTAATTTAGTATTCGAAAACCGAGTTTTTGGAATAATGTTAATTTCGAGTAAAACCGAAACCGGTTTTTCGAAAAAGTCGAATGTTTGTATACTCTATCTGGCATGCTCTCCTGAAGCCAAATGTTCTCTATGAGCTGTTGCATGCCTAAAACAAGCTCATCTCCACCCGCCTTAAACAACTCAGCTGGAAGACCATCAGCCCCAGCGGCCTTGTTGTTCTTTAGGCGGGATATGGCATGTGTTATCTCAGCTTGGCTCGGAGGTGGACACTCGATGTTATCATCTCGGATTGGTGCACAGTCTTCATCAGCCGAGTTTTCACACATCAATAGGCTGCAGAAGTGATCTTTATATATTCTCAGTACGCTCTCGGAGTCAGTGACGAGATGACCATCCTTGTCTTTACAGGAGGGAAGACATGTTCCATGTACCTTTCCTTTTATCTTCTGATAGAATTTTCGGGCTTCACCTCTGTTCCTGTAATCTTCAATACACACATTATTCCGCTCCTTAAGCTCTCGTTTTTTTCGCCTGAAGAGTCGAGTCGCCTCCCGCCTCTTCTCCCTATACTTTTCATGAACAGCTCGCGTTGCCATTGGCTGCAGTTTGGCCCTGTATGCAGCATCTTGTTCCCGGGTGGCATTGCGGCATTGGTCATCGTACCAGGCATTATCGTTAAAGGCCTTCACATACCCCAGTACGGACCGCGCAGTCCTTTCCATCGAGTGGGCAATATGTTGCCATTGCGCGCTAGTATTTTTGGGAGTTGGAGTATCAAGAAGTAGTTGTGTGAGTTGGTCAGAATAGGCGTTGGCTATCTCCGCGGTCTGCAGTTTAGCGATGTCCAGCTTTCTCTGTGCCTGGTTACGCAGGGTTTTCGCTCTGCTTAGCCTAGTACGCACCTTCACTGCAGTGAGGTGGTGATCCGAGTTGATGTTCGCACCTCTGATCACTCGTACGTCTAAGACACTGGACGCGTGCCTTCCATCGATTACCACGTGATCAATTTGGTTTCTTGTTACTTGATCGGGAGATATCCACGTTGCTTTGTGAATGTTTTTGTGGTCAAATCGTGTGCTGCTAATTACCATGTTCCTTGCTGCAGAGAAATCAATCAGTCTGATTCCGTTTGGCGATGTGTCAGTATGCAGACTAAATTTTCCGACTGTTGGGCTAAAGACATTCTCCCGGCCTATTTTGGCATTAAAATCTCCCAGCACGATTTTAACATCATGGCCCGGGCTACGGTCATACGTTTCTTCAAGTTGGGCGTAGAATTCGTCTTTGACCTCGTCACTTTTCTCCTCCGTCGGAGCATGAGCACATATCAGCGTGATGTAGAAAAATTTTGCCTTTAGTCTTATGGTGGCGATTCGTTCACTGACAGGAGTAAACCTAGAGACCAGGTGTCGTAGTCTCTTGCCGACCACAAATCCACAACCAAACTCATGCTTTTCCGCATGGCAGCTGTAGTACACGTCACACATCCTCATCCGCGAGCATCCATATCCAGTCCACCGAATTTCCTGTATAGCAGTAATGTCAGCCTTATACTCTTCGAGGACATCCGCCAGTTGAATAGAGGCACCTGGTCGGTAAAGAGTTCTAACATTCCAAGTGCATATTCTCAAATCATGGTCCTTAAAACGTTTGCGGTGGTCGTCAACATTTTGGGGGTTTCTTTTTCTCTTATTTCTCATTTTATTCACTGCCATTATACTGGTGGCGGGTGGCAAGCCCAGCCCACCAGGTTCTGCATTTTATTCCTACTGCCAGGAAACATTTAAGCCGCTCATTCTGAGGCAGACGCTGACCAGGAAGCCGCCCAATATGGAACAGACGCTATGGATTTTCGCAATTTAGTTTTCGGAAGATGTGGGTTGCTAACCCTCGTCTCCTAGATTGGTAATACGGCTGCTATCTGCACGTCCAATCCCACGATGCAACCATGCTTCAGCGGTTCAAGCCTACTTTCCTGAGACGTCTCTTTGACCATTCAGGATACATGGTTGTAATGCCTTCTAACTTTAGCTAACTTCTAAGCGGTTGCTTTGAAGTCATTGCCCGGGGAATACTTGGTCTAAGACCGGAAGTAGTTAGCTGCTTGGACAGTGCCACAAAGGAATCGATTCTGGTCACTCCCAAGTGAGTAACAATCAGTAACTTTCCACCTCTGAGCAAAGTCCCATTCCCCCATGTACCATTTACATATGTAGCAAATCCCATTTTCTTACCATTAATGGCTCTTGAGATATGACCGATTGAAATTTCGGTTTGTGTGGGCGGTGCCACGCCCCTTTGTCTAATTATGTATTCATATAGCCTATGATAGGGACCCTATGGATAGTGTTACACAGTGAAAATTTTATTGCATTCCGTCCATTTATTTCGCCCAGATGACGATTTTCCAAAAGGGGGCGTGGCACCGCCCTTTTTCCAGAGAGACGTAATCCTCTTTGTATCAGTAACATATGAAGCAAATTTCATCTTCATAGCTCTAATGGCTCTTGACGTATGATCGATTGAAATTTCGGTTTGTGTGGGCGGTGCCACGCCCTTTGTTTTCATGTAGCCTATGATTGAGACCTTATGGACAGTATCACATAAAGAAAATATAATAACTATCGGTCCATTTATTTGGCCAGAATAAATATTTTTAAAAAGGGGTGTGGCACGGCCCCATTTCCACAAACAAAGTATATTTTCTTAAACGAGCGATATACGTACCAAATCTCGCCTTCGTACCTATAATGGTTTAAAATATACAGCCATTTTAAAATTCTAGTTGTATGGGGCGGTACCACCCCTATTTTATCCCCTTCCAGTCCGAGTTTCTAAAAAAAATATTTTTTTTATTTATAGAAAAAAAAATATTTCTAAAAAAATCTAAAAAAATAAGATTTTTAAAAAAATGTATGTTTAATATATTATATTATTTTGTGGAACTTTTATTTAAAAAAAATTATTTCGCATAATTTACAAAAAAAAATATAAAAATAATATTGAGAAATTACTCGTTTGCAAATAGTTTTTCTCTCTTTCTTTAAATATATAAAAAAAATACATGGTACATTTGTATGGGAGTTACCAGAAGGGGCGTGGCTAGACTTCCAGTTTTTTTTCTAAAACTTTTTCCTGTAATAGCTTTACTAAGTACAGAATTTGGGTACGATCCCGTTGGGTGTATTGATATTATAACTCGATTTCTAAAGTGGGCGGAATGATGTATTTGTGTAGGAGGTACCAGAAGGGGCTGGGCCATGTAGCCCATTTGAAATACCGTAAGTAGTTTTGGGGAAATGTAAACTCGTGCAAAATTTCAAAACATTTGGTTGCGTCTTTCGAAAGTTATCGTGCGCACCAGCCAGACAGACAGACGGACATGGCTCAAACGACTAAAAAAAGTCAGGAATCGAATATGGTGCAAGGAAACCGGGGATCTAAATTAATTACTTCTATGTGTTACACTTTTGGGTCGTATCAAAGGATATATTTTTTTTTTAATTATATAACTACATTTTTTATAAATGAATTGTTATACAAATTCGGTATTTACACAATTTCTAAAAGAAAATTGATTCATTTTTTAAAGAAAACGCTGTCTTTTTAGCGGATAATATTGCAAAAATAATGCAATAAATAAAATTTTTAAGAATATTTTTTTCTCTATAGAAATAAATAATTTTTTTTTTGGAAAAACTAATATTTTTACCACATACTTTAAATTTTTTTTTATAGAAATTGATTGATTTGTTTAAGAAAGTATAGTTTTTTTTAGGTATGGTAAATGTAATAAAATCCAATTTGTTTTTGTTTTATATTTTAAAAACATATTGATCTTTTATTTTATGCTATTAGTCTTGATTTTTCTAATTTTTTTATATATTATTAAGTGCAACACGTTTTTTAACCTCTTTTATGAGTATTATTTCACAAAACGATATATTTTATTTGATGAATTTTTTGAATATACATATATACCCTAGAGACCATATAAGTTGAACGAAAAAAGTATTTTTTAAGTTTGTTAAATTTTGCTAAACGATCAAAAATGTTTTTTATTGTCAATATTAATGGCAATTCATTTCATTGTCACTTACTAGGATGACGCGTTTCGAACTCCATGACGAGTTCATCATCAGACCCCTTTGTGACGTATTGTTGCACTTTGGTACATCATCAGCTGTATATATATGTGTACAATTATGTGGAATGTCCACATGCGAAGTAGATATTAGCCGAATATGTTCATGCACCAATCCCCTGAATTAACCATTTTTTTATATTGACATGAGAATGAGGGATTGGTTTTCCCCACAATTCCTTTTTCCCCTTGTATTGAAAACTTTTTGAGCTAAGCTTATTGAGTGGAATATGTTTTTACTATATTTTCATCAAATGTGATGCATAGTTTTAGGCCGGGCTTTGAAGGGGCAGATCCCTTCTAGGTCAACCTTAATTTTATGGCCCGCTGAAGTTTTCAGTTTAACTTAAAATAGAGTTTAAACAAGTACAGAAATTTCAGTCAGATAAACTGACTGATAAATACCATCACCCACTATAAGATATTGTTTAAGTCATGAGTAATTGAAATTAACCGATTTGTAATTAAAGTTATTTATGTATTATTAGGTGGGACCGGCCGTGGCATAGTGATTAGAACACGCGACTACCATGCGGGAGATCGCAGGTTCAAACCTGGCTCCAGTCATCTTAAAAAAGAATTAATTTTCTTTTATTGTCGGCTCCCCTCGAATGTTGTCGACAGCAACTTCGCAGTATTAAGTGTCGAGTCAATCGGTGTGTCTAGTAAGAGCTTCTCAAACAGTGACGTTCGCATTCGTCGATAAACAAGTAGGTGCCGTTAGTTGTGAATCTAAAAATAGAAAGCGTGTTAATTCACAACAACGCGAGAAGCTATCCCATACCTCATTCATGGGGTGCAAAGGACTTTCGGTCATAATACCAATGGTCTAAAGACATGTAGCAGAACCGTAAAAGTTTAAATTATTTGTTTACGAGGTACCGTTAGGAGCAGCTCAAAGTGTCCGAAGTTTTTTTTTGTATATTAACGTTCAATTTCCAAAAAAGGTCAATTTGTATGGGAGGTACCAGAAAGGGTCAACCGATAAAGTCCATATTCATCAAAGAGTCAAATTTTCATGAGCGTACAACTTACGCAAATTCTGACTGAATTCAGTGTACTTGTAAAAAAAAGAAATGTATGTAACACTATGGCGGTAAATTCGGTCATTTGTATGGGAGGTACCAGAAGGGGTGTGTCAAATAGTTAGGTTTTTTTAGGTTATGTCTTCTATTACAAGATATATTAACTGACCAAATCTGATTGTCCCCTAGGTGCCGGTTTGGAAGTTATGGGGAAATATTAATGTTCCAAAAATAGGTAATTTTGTATGGGAGGTACCAGTCCAATTTTTCTAACCGTACAACTTACCCAAAATTTGGCTGAATTCAGTGTACTGACAAATAAGATATGTATGTAAGACTATGGCGGTAAATTCGGTCATTTGTATGGGAGGTACCAGAAGGGGTGTGTCAAATAGTTAGGTTTTCTGGGGTTTTGCCTCCTATAATAACATAAATTAATCGACCAATTTTCATTACCCCCCAAGAGTCCGTTTGGAAGTTATAGGAGAAATATTAATTTTCCAAAAAAAGGTAATTTTGTATGGGAGGTACCAGAAGGCGTAAACCGATGTAGTCCATATTCATTTCTGAGTCCTATTTTTATAAGCGAACATCATACTCAAAATTTGAGTAAATAAGGTTCACTTACAAAAAATATATGTATGTAAAACAATAATGGTCAATTAGGTCATTTGTATGGGAGGTACCAGAAGGAGTATGGCAAAGGTATCGGTTTTCTTAGGGTTTGTCTTCTGTTGCAAGATAAATAAACTCAACTGAATATCCTACGAACGTCCGTTTGGAAGTTTTAAAAGAAATATAATTTATCCAAAAATATGTAATTTTGTATTGGAGGTACCAGAAGGGGTGGGGCTATTTTGCCCATTTACAATCCCATAAGTTCGTTTTGAAAAATATTAATACTGGTAAATTTTCATTCCGATCCGTTAAGATTTACTCTAGTTATCCTGCCGACCAGCCATCCAGACAGACGGACATAGCTCAATCGTCTTAAAAAGTCCTGAAACGAATTTGGTCTTAAGATACTTGGGGTCTAACTCGTCTCCTTTAATGCGTTACACTTTTTTTCGTATCCAATGATATATAACCCTCATCCCTAAGGGTGATGGTATAAAAAGGGTCTAAACACTATGTTTCTTATTGTTTTAGTTCATTTTCGATATCAGATGTCTTCAATGAAATTTGAGGATATTTTTTTTTGTGAAACATTTTAACTCTCTATCTCGATTCCTCACGTGTCATTTTCGTCCTTATTTCGAGAAAGTCAGGTAAAAAACCTAAAAATAGGACTTTACAACATCAAATGTTGTACAAAAATTTTTAGTTAAACAAACAAACCAATTTAAAAAAAACACACTATATTGCCTATCGTTGTTGTAATGTGCCAGGATATGGCCTTCCCAAAAGCTCAATTTTAAAACTTTGATAAAGTAACAAAAACTGGAAGAACTATAGTGATGATGGCTGACATATTAACACAATTATTTGCAGTATGAGTAGCTGCTACGACACAGCACATTGATAGCAAATTTATCTCGCTGATGATGCCATCATCAACATCATTATCAACGCAAGAAGCGCTGCGCCATCATCGTTAAAGTCAATCATTATTATTATTATTGTTATTATGGAACAGAGAGAGGCAGCAGAGCAACATCATGATGCACGCACACATTTAACAATATTTATGCAAATGATTATCAATTTCGAACAGGAACTCAGCATTTGGCCACAACCAAACTCTCTGCTGGATGGTGGGAGGGGTATTCTCACTTCAGTTGAACAAGCAAACGACCAACCGACACATTCACCCTCTTCCGCAACAAAAACAAAAGAATTTCAATGGAAACAAAACTGAACTACTAAAAGAGGATGAAACACACACCGAAAAAACACAACAACAAAAAATTAACAGAACACCATCATCATCACACGCCAAATGGCCAGACTGAATCAGCCGAATGAGAAGGTGTGGAACGTGAGGTTTAATATGGCCAAAGGCGATAAAAGCAACAACACTAGCAACAACAACACATCAACAACAACAACCTGAAATAAACCACTGCTAAGCCAACTCCTGGTTTCTTTTAAATGAAAAAGCAACATAGAGAGAGGCGGCGGCATCCAAACAGGATGTGACCATGAATGGGTAACAATGATTTGGAAAAGCTGAATAAATTGTTTTAATAATTACAAAAAAAAAAAATAAAAATAACAGGTTGCAGGATGTGAACGGACTTAATGCTAGAAAATTCACGCTAATGGTAACAATATCTGACCAGATATTATAACGAGCGAGGAACAGGATGTGAACGGACTTAATGCAAGAAAATTCACGCTGATGGTAACAATATTTGACCAGATATTATAACGAGCGAGGAACGATCAGACCAGACAATTTCGGAATCTTCTACTGCACATGGGACTTCTGTTTCTTTGAAAGTGGACCCTATATACTCCTTTCAGACCAGTCTAGGGAACATGAGGTGCCGAATGCACGATGCTTCCGTTATCGACTCCATTGTCAGTGATGTCAATGGGGGAGACATGGGTTATGTCCTCCAAAGATTGTCAACGTACATTGATGGACTATTCCCTCCAAGGGAAGAATCCAGTATTAGACAGCGCCCGACCGAGTTGGGCAGATCTGAGTTTAGAAATAATCGGCTCAGACGGAGGCATCAATATGACATTACTAAATGTAATTGGGATAAGCATCGTTCGCGCTGCATCAAGACAATCCTAGATGACCCCGACGAAAGCTCTCAAACTCCACGAGAAATCATGAAGGCGTATTGGACAAATGTATTCGAGGCGCAAAGTACATCGGAACCCCTGATGGACGACCTCAAAGAGTATTGTAGGGGTGATATCTGGAGGCGCATTAGTCCTAAGGACTATAGGTTATCCAGACCTCCACTTACCACAGCACCCGGGTCAGGCGGGATCACAGCCAGGCAAGTTTGTGGTGCTGTTTCGAAAGAGATTCTGGTTCGAATAATGAACTTGACGCTGTGGTGTGCTAAGGTACCGAGGTGTCTGCGGGCGGCTCAGGCCATCTTCCTACCAAGGAAGCAAAAGTCCTTGCTTCCGGAGGATTGTCGGCCGATTACGATGCCCTCGATCCTCTTGAGATGGCTTAATGCCATCCTTTCTCGGAGCATCTATTTTAACGCAGTCAGAAAGGTTTAATGCCAACAGATGGTTGTGCTGATAATACGACTATACTCGATATGTTACTTGGAGATAATCAGCAAAGTTTCTAATTTTGTTACATAGCGGTATTAGATGACAGCAAAGCATTTGATTCAGTGTCTCATCGAGCAATCCTCAAAGGTATTGAAAGTCTATATGCTAATCTTTCAATTCGATTGTGTGGCGATTTTCTTGGGAATCCGTATCGGTGGTATACCCCGGACGTGGGGTCAAACAGCAAGATCCTCTCTCCCCAATCCTATTCAATATGATCATGGACAGTCGGATTCGGAAGCTCTCAATAGAGATCGGCTGGAAGATCGGGAATTATATCGAGCGAGGAACGACCAGACCAGACAACAATGCGGCCTTTGTTGATGATTTAATCATCTGGGCTTCCACCCGTCTCGGTCTTTAGTAGTTGCTGGGTATTGTGACCGATTTCCTATATTCTTGTGGACTTAATCTCAACAGGTCCAAGTGTCTCTCTGTGTCCATTAATGGACAACCAAAACAGAAGCGTACTGTGGTTTAAGAGATGACGTTCACGGTTACTGGACGGACTATTCCAACTTTAAGAAGGACGGATGAGTGGAAGTACCTAAGTGTGACATTTACCGCGGACTGCAAGACAAACGTACACTTACACAAAGAATTTTCTCTGAAGTTAGACCGCTTATCATCGGCGAAACTGAAACCGCAACAAAAACTGTATGCATTACGAATGATCTTGATCCCACAGAGCTATCATGTTCTTTTCCTGGGGAAAGTCATGATAGGCTGTTCAAACAAGATTGACAGATTATTCAGAAAGAACGTACGTAAGTGGCTAAGCTTGCCAGATGATGTCCCAACTGCCTTCTTCTACGCTTTTGTGGATTTAAAATATAAAAACTTACTTTCTGACCAAAGTCTCGTACCTTATATAAATAATTTCAAAATTGTTTGTAACATTTTGGGGAAAGCCCTCCGCCTATTAATTATAAACTTTAGGAAAAGGAGTAACATACTTAAATGTTAACATATTTTAATTACTTTTAATGTCTTTCCATTTAGTTACTACTACTACTCCCATTTTTTTTCATTACGTCCACCCACATTCAAATTTAACCCATTACATCATTCAGCAACAAATCGCATCATTTTATCATCATTTATTACCTCCGGTTGTACTTGAAGCCCTAACAACAAACACTTGTCATTTATTTTTCACTCCTGTCATTTTTACACCGTTAAAATAGGCCTATTTTAAAAGCTCGCATAGCGGATGGAAATAATCAACCACCCAACCAACCCGTTAGTGCATAACGGGTAAACCAATAATAAAAAAAAAAACTCTCACGGCAATAAAATCATCCTCCAACAGTAAAAAAAAAATCAAGTTTTTATGTAAATTTACAAATTTGTATGTAGCAACATCCTGCTGCCTGCTTACAAAGCTTAGGCTACCATCACCGCGAGAGAGAACGTGAGCGAAGGGTACAAATTCAATAAGAATCGCGATAATACTGCTGTTATCCCGTTACATGGGGAAGTAAACACGACGTTTGTATGTAAATAATCATATCATGAAATAATCATAACGGTAGCAATAATAAACCACTCCCACACAGATATAAGACAGCACGCGGTAAAAGCCGTACACACAGTAACTGGTAAAAATAATAGCAATGTATTCATCCCCTTAGGGATGAAGTTATAGATAACATGTGAAATGAGAAGAAGTGTAATGCATTAAAGGACATGAGTTGGGCCTCCATTATCTTAAGACCAAATACTTTTCAGGAATTTTTTTTAAGATGATTGAGCCTTGTCAATCTGTCTGGCTGGCTGGAGGGCACGATAACTCCAAGTAAACCTTCATTGATCTTTATGAAAATTTACTATTCTAAATGAAGGTATTCTAGAATGGGGTGTAAAGGTAAATTATGTTTTTAAGTTTTAGTTTGATTATCTTGTAATAGAAGACAAATCCTCAGAAAACCGAAAAATTTGCAACGCTCCGTCTGGTACCTTCCATACAAATGACCGAATACACCCTCATTGTGACCCTATTGACTTTTTTTTATAAGCACTGATTTAAGGCATATTTAAGGAATATAACGTCCAAACGTAATTTTAGTTTTTTCTTTACTATACACCGAACTAAAAAATAGGGAACAGTTTACTTAAATCAAGCCAAAGCGGTGTCAAAAGTATGGTAAGTACGTTTTATCTTAAACCAAGTACAAAATACTTGATTCAAGTAAGAGGCAATTTACACGAGGCAATTTTTGCATGCAATGTTGCGTGCAATTATTGTTTGTAGGCAAACGGGGTAGAGAAGCAAGCGGGGTAGCAAAAATTGCACCGTTTTCGTTTTTCAAGATATTTTTTGACATTTCTTTTTGCTATCGTTCGTATTCTTGTTAATTTGTTTTATTCGTATTCGGCTTCTAAAGTGCTTCGAAAATATTTTTTAAAATAAAAAATAAGTAATGTGGAATAAAGAACTAGTGGAACTTTTACTTATAAGGTATCAGGAAAATGAGAATCTTCTTTATTTTAAATTAAATTTCAACTAAACGTTAAAAAATTGCATGCAAAAACTCTTCGTGTAAATGTTCATGATTTTTAGAAGCAACTTTAAAATAGAATTAAAAAATTGCCTGCAATTAATTTCTTCGTGTAAATTGCCTCTAAGAATTTTTTAGCGCTATTTTCTTAATTCTTTCTCTCAGTGCCATTATGTACCAATACACCCTACATTACATAAAGTGCGGTCTCTCTCTGTCTCTCCCACACACTAATAGGAACTCATTTTCTTTTGGGCGTCTATGCACATCAAGTAATCCACACTTGCCCCAAACGTTTCCGCCATTAATTTTTTTACTCTCAGAGACATTTTTAAGTTTTTAATTTTAAGAAATATTTACTCGATTTCTTAATTTCCATTTACACCCCATGAATGAGGTATGGGATAGCTTCTCGCGTTGTTGTGAATTAACACGCTTTCTATTTTTAGATTCACAACTAAACGGCACCTTCTTGTTTATCGACGAATGCGAACGTCACTGTTTTGAGGAAGCTCTTAAGCTGTCATTAGACGACGTGTATTTTACATATGACATGTCAATTTTCCCAGTGTACAATTTATACATGTCGTGTGACCCCTTTCAAACACCGCTTGTTTAAACAATGTGTTAGATAACATATGTATACAATTCATTTAGAGCGGGCTCTATTTTAATATGTAATACATATCGGCAATCAGCTGTTTTTGACAAAACAACAAAGCGTTTGCTGACAAAAAGTTGAAAAGGATATGGGCAAGGCTACGAAAAATGAAACCACATAGATTTTTTTTTTCTGTCACAAGGTCAAAAATTTTTTTTATATGTCAAATGTCTAGTATGTATAGAATATGCCAGCAATGTATGCCAGTGCAAAATTTGTGTCTGCTTTGATATTTTACATCCTTTTCATAAGTGGCACATGCAAGGTGTATTTGGAAAATATACCAATGTCGGCGGAAAAGGTAAATTTTGTTCTTATTTTGTTATACTTTAGACAGATGTTTACTTTCTTTGGATAGAATACAAATCAAACTATTGATTAGCAAGCAAATTTGTGTACAAAGCTTGGGTTTTGGACCAATTAAGGCTTAAAGTAATCAGCCGCAAATAAATGGTGACGTTACTGACAAATTTTTATAAAATGTTTTTTTATGCATTAACTAATTTGCAAAGAGGTTGGATGAGCTGATTTTTTTGGAGTACTTTTAAAGTACTTTCATAATCAATGCTTAAATGAAGCCTTATTAGCACATAGCAGGGTATTTTTGCAAAAACAGATTGTGTGACGTTACTGACGTAATATTTTAATTTTATTTTCTTTACTTTTTTGCTTAACAATTTGGTATTTAATTGCTAGACTCCGATTCCTGAGGCAAAAAGAGACAAGCGTTATGTTAAAAAGCTAAAAGAAACCAACAAATACGACGAGTACAAAAGGAAAAAGCTCGTCACTGCATAGTAAACAGTGCATGGGAATTCGTTGAGGCGTTCCAATATACACAATCGCAAATATTAGTTGCGGAAGCTGCTGAAGAAGAGTTTAGAAAATAAACACCATTTTAGATACGGCCACAATTTTCGCAAACGCAAAAAACATTCGTGACATTTCGTCTGCGCACCAAATTCGTATCATTGGGGACGAAATAGCTGCTCAGCAGGGATACAAATAAAATTGCTTATTTTTGCTTATGTTTATTTACGTTAAAAAAAAAAGCGAAGCGATGCTTTAATTTTGCAAAAATTAACAAGTCTGAATTAATAAAGACTTTTGTTTTTTCCGATAATAATGTGTTTTTATTTTACAGAGTATCCTGGCTTTAGTTCAAAATACTCACACAAAATTTTTATCACAAAAAAAAACAAAAACAGAAGTTAATTCGAAATTTTTTCGTACTAAATAGCCGCTAAAACTGAAAAGTAGGGAGAAATTACAAATTTTAATTTTAATGATGCAAAACTAATTAAAAACCAATTTCAACCCTCAAGCTATACACATTATTGAAAAGATAATTTTATTAACTAACACTCTATCATACAAAAATCAGCTCTAAAGGTCGAACCCGATTTACTACAATTTTTTTTATGAAACTGGTTTAGTCTTAATATCTCCCCAGGTTGCATCTTCAAACTCCTCTACGATGATTTTTTGGTCGTTTAGGGTCCCTCTATTAACACAAGAGAAAAAAGACCCGAAAATCCTACCGAAATTCGTACGTGTGACGTTACTGACATTTTTGTGTGACGTTACTGACACTGCTTTTATGGCGATTACGTGATGAAAACATAAAATTTAAGCCCACCTTTTGGATAAAAATCATCTTTCAGCCTTCCTTTTTTAAATACTGGTCAATTATACATATAAACTCTTTTAAATTCGCTAATTTTTACACAAACGTTCAGTAACCTCAAAACACACTTCCAAAATCCGGTGACGTTACTGACGGCTTAAAATGGTCATAACTTCACAACAAAACGAGATACAGCAAAATTGTCTGAGTATGAAACAACAGTTATGACGAGTTATTTCATATGCCGCTCTCAAGTTGGAAGAAATAATAGGATTTAGTAAAGATATTCACCAAAATATGTGTACGAACTTGACGTTACTGACGGTGGCCTTGCCCATATGTATTTTATTTCAAATCGTAAATAGAACAATTAATAAGTGTTTTTCATCACATTTTTAGTTAAATTGGTCTAATAAAGCTGTGTTTGGCGATAATAAAATATAGCAAAGTCAGCTGTTAATGATAAACACATGTAAACATACACAAGCACGTTTGAACGCAAAAATTACCTATAAACCAAATGTACACGCTCATTTTGACAGACATGCAGAATTACATATCGGTTTTTGAAGTGACAAGCCATGTGTAAAATACACGTCGTCTAGTGGCAGCTTTACTAGACATGCCTATTGACTCGACACTAATACTGCAAAGTTACTGTCGACAACATTCGAGGGGAGCCGACAATGAGAGCAAATTTTTTTTTTTTTTAAGATGACTGGAGCCTGTCATGATGTATCAATTATAAGGTGGTGTTAACATGTCAGCTGATTTGAGCATGTATTTTTTTTAGTGTGTCATAAGCTGTCAAATGCATATATTTGTTGCCGAAATTTTGACAGCTTATGACTAGAAAACATAAATTTGTTGCAGTTGTTGTGCTGTTGTTGTAATGATGCCACCACCTTATAGTGGATACATCAGTATTTGAACCTGTGATCTCTTGCATGGTGGTCGCGTGTTCTAACCACTATGCCAGTCCCTCGATTTAAAGTACTGTTTTCTTATTGTAATCCCTTTTACGCTTGATATTTTGACCACAGCCTGTTCTGTACTTGTATCAAGTATGAATCTACTAACATTTTTAAGTACTATTTTATCCAAAACTGAGAATTTTTTTCTTAAATTTATCCGGTGTTGTTTTTTTTTAATTTTAATATATTTTTTTTTTAATAAAATAAAAATTAGGAAAAGAAATGGAATAATTTAGAAATTCAATCTCTTTCTACAGCAAAAATATATAAAACGTCAAACAACCTTTATTTTTATGTCCCAAAGCAAAAAACTAAAAAATACCTATAGGTACAACCCTGGCATTTAAATCTCTGTTTTCTTTTCGTTAAAAGAATTACTATTGTAAATTATAAGAAAATTTGCCGTTTTTTTACATTTTAACTAATATTCGTCCCTATTCCTATTGCCGCCATGTGCATAGAAACATCAGGCGTTCCTATTGTTATTTTCCCTACTGTTTACTGATAATGACGGTCTTAAATCAACTGCAGTAATAAATAGTTTGTTAAGTCTCACAATTGCAAACTCCCACTATTACTAGGCACATTTGTGCCATTTCGACCTACAACCACAAGTTATTAGAAACAGTTGTTGTAACATTCAACACTATCACTACTAAAACAGTTACAATCATTACTGGATGAAAAAACAACACATCACTTCTTTACTCCAATACTTAGCCGTCATTCGTCTTTTCCTTAAGACCTTTTCTTTGACTGCCCGCTGTCGGCCGTCCCTTCGCACAAGCAGACAAACCAAACAGACACAATTATTGCTGCAACAACAAAACTTTTCACAACCAGTAGCACAGCTTCGCTGTGACATTAGCAGCAGCAACACTACGCAGTCAGTCAGTCACCAACCACATTCATTCGCTATATCAACTGACAGATCGGCTCTAACCCAATCCGCATTATTTCACAACATCAACATTCGAATTATTCGCTTAATATCAGGCAAACAGCAAAGATAACACCGTCAAAGCGGTAAAAATTGTGTAGTTGGCATGCAATTGGCATGAAAGCAATGTAGAAAATGTCTGTGGCAGAGTAACGGACGACGCCAGTATAAATACTAACAACGAATGAGATACGCGTGTGAGAGAGTGTATATGAGTAAGAGTGTGTGTTTACTTATCAATTGACTGCTGCAATGTTATTGTTGTCCATATCAACGTTTTTTTTTGTGATTACTAATTGAAGTACGCAGGTCTATTGAGAATGATGGCGTACGATGGGAGCTGAAAAAAAGGTTTACAGTTCTAAAATCAATAAAAAAAAGGAGGGGGAGAGGGATTATAATGGGTGCTGCAAATTGAACAAGTAAATTGCTTCGGTATTAGTTCTTAAAGCAATTTGTCTTTTTTATAAAAACTGTATTCGCGTAAGTTTTTATAAAAAAAAGTTGAGGAACAAAGTTGCACAGTGGGTCAGAAAAAAAAAGTTAAGGTCAAATTTTAGTTAGCTTGGCGAGTTTTGGGTGGGACAACACTATCTAAAACACGAAATCACAAGTCAAAGAAGTCGCCGGCGGTCATGGTGCTCTAGGAAGCCCATAAAGGATCGAACTATAACCCTCTATGTATGGGTACTTACATTAGAGGTGTAATCACCACGTTTTTATGTCTCTATAGCAGTTCTGGACCTAGTTAAACCAATTTTTTTTTTAATAAAGGTTTTTTTAATAAAAAATTTTATTTTATTGGAAGTGTGTGCAACTGTTTAAATTGGATTTTTTAATAAAAGAAATAATTGTTCTAAGGATGATGTTCTCGAAAAAAAATCTATTTAAAAAATACCAAAAATTTTAAAAATATAAACAATTTTTTTTTAAGTTGTTGAATTTTCTCTCCTTTTTTCTTTTTTTTTACTTTTAATTTAACAAAATTATATTTAAATATAAACTGAAATAACTGAATAACTGAACTGAAATAACCAAAATATAAAAATTTAAAAATATATGAAACAAAATTATATATGTTGAATAAATGAAAACACGACCCGAGTACTACAAAACGATTTAAAGGTTTATTGAAGACTGCACACAAATGTTAACAGCTATGAAAATTTATACACACACAAGTCAAAGCCTACTACTATAAGATACGTACAAAAGTCTTAGCCTACTACAATATGATACGTACAAAAGTCTTAGCCTACTACCATAAGATACGTACAGAAATCATAGCCTACTACAATATGTATAAATGCTTAGCCTACTACATGTTAGGTTTGTATTATTTAAGACAGTACTCATATGATATATAATAACTTCAACACTCCTTCTCAAACCTAACATTATAATCTATATAATTTACAAATATAACAAAACTAGTTCATATTCATAAATACAACAAATTTTGTATGTTTTGTTCTACTCAAATTTTTTTAACAATATCCGTCATGTCATGTCTTGTTTTTCTTCAACGGGTTTATTTCAGGTTGCACTGCATTTCTCCAGTTGTTTGACTTTTCGCAGGACATTACTTCTTGGGGAGTTTTAGGCACAAAATCCATTTTTGTTGATGCACAGCTTAACAGATTGTATTGTTTCTTCGGCCTACCTGGCTTTCCATCATGTATTATTTTTGGCCTGCCACGTCCTCTCTTTGGCTCTTCTTGAACGTCGCTATCGCCAGCCTCGTTTACAATATCCTCCTCCTGGTTTTGATTTCCGTTCTCTTGATTATCTTGTAAATTTTCTTCATCTGGATTATTGATTTCAACGTTTGGATCTTCTATTACTTGCTCATCATCTTGAACTTCTGCCTCTTGTTGATGCTCTTGATTTTCATCGGATACAAAGATTATAAAATCTCGTTCGTCGTAACCAGTATCAACTTGATGTTTGCAACCATTGCCGTAGATATTTTCGTCAAATATAACGTCTCGTCTTTCTATAACTTTTTGAGATCTTTCATCGTACAATCGATATGCTTTTGCAACTTGGGAATATCCAACCATGACGTACTGTTGTCCCTTTTTGTCAAATTTCGCCTTCGGACCTTTGTCGAGAGCCACTGTGCACGAACCAAACACTTTTAAATGACCGACTTTTGGTTTTCTGCCATACCATTCTTCGTACGGAGTTTTATTTGACAAAGCTTTGGTTGGTGACCGATTTCTTAAATATGCAGCTGTAGCAACAGCTTCTGCCCACAGATTTTGATTTAAATTTGCATGAACCAACATGGAACGAGCCATTTCGACTAATGTGCGATTTGCACGCTCGGCGACCCCATTTTGTTGAGGTGTATATGCTACCGTCAACTGCCGTAAAATTCCGTGTTCTTGCAGGTATGAATCAAAAGCATTATTGAGGTATTCACGTCCATTGTCACTTCTGAGTATTTTGATCTTCTTTTCCGTCTGGCATTCAACTTGCTGTTTGAATATCTTGAATTTGTCCAATACTTCACTTTTGGACTTCATAAAATAAACAAAGACTCTCCTGGTCTTATCATCGATAAACGTAGTGAAATATCTAGCTCCTCCAACTGATGTAACGTTGATCGGACCACACACATCCGAATGAATTAGCTCCAAAACGTCCTTTGAACGATTTTCAGTCGCTTTAGGAAATGGTGTCACATGGATCTTACTCACCATACAAGTCTTGCAATTGTGTTCCTCCGATCGCTTAGAAATCTGCATTCCGTTTACAAGACCTTTCTTTTGAATTTCGTTCAAATCTTTAAAGTTTAAATGGCCGTATCTGCAGTGCCATAAAACCTCATCATTACTTGCCGCATACAAACGTTGTTCAGATTTATTATGGACCACAAATAGACCATTGTCTTTGTACGCCTTAATCGCAACATAGCCATCGCTGTCTTTAATTTGCACTCCACCGGCGTCAAATGTAGCTTTAAATCCGCTTTCCACTGCTTTGCTTATTGACACAAAATTTCCTTGTAACTCAGGTGAAAATAAAACATTTCGAAGGAGAACTTCACACTCAGCATGGAGTATAACTTCGCCTCTGCCAGTCGCAGTAATATATTTGTTTCCAGCAAGATAGATTTTTTCGTTACATTCTTCAAGTTCAGAAAACAGCTCCTTATTATTGCACATGTGGGAGGTAGCACCACTGTCAATGTACCACAAATCTTCCTGAAATCCTTTAGCAGCAGCAATCATTGCACATGAACGGTTTTCCTTTAGCTTCTTCTCTCGACATTCACGCGCAAAATGCCCCGTTTTTCCACAGATGAAACACTTTCCAGCAAAACCTTTGTTACTTTTTTCAGCTTTCTCGTTCTCATTCTTAGCTTTTGATTTCCAACGCGCACCAAATGCTTGCTGTGATCCACTCGCTTCGTCGTCTTTCTCCGTATTTACTCTTCTTTCATTTTCCTCCAGCAATTTTACCTTTAAAACTTGATAGGAAGGCAAAATATCACGTGTTTCCATGGCGACTATAAATCCCTCGTAATGCTTTGATAAACTGCACAACAGAATTACAACCAACAACTCGTCCTGAAGATTTATGCCGACGTCTGCTAATTTTTCGATCACTTCTTGAAACTTATTCAGAAAATGGGTCATATCTTCTTTCTCTTCCAATTTCATATTCATTAAACGTTTGAACAGCATTACCATTTGTATCGGACCTTTGGGTTTGTGCACTTCAGCTAATTTGTTCCAAGCCTCAGCAGATCTCGTACATTTCTTTATGTAATTCAGCTGAGCACCCTTAACGCTTAAAACAATGCTAGCAAGCGCCTTCTCGTCTTTTGTTACCCATTCTGCCTTCTGCTCCGACGTCAAACTGGATGCACATTCCAATTGGCCATTTGCATACTTCCACAATCCGCTATGTATAAGTACGCTCTTCATTTGCACATGCCAGGAATCATAATTCCCTTCATCCAACTTCTCAATCTGTAGGAACGGCAATGTCATATTGTCCAATTGGAAGACTTAATCGTCTGGGCTCATAACCAATGTTGAATAAATGAAAACACGACCCGAGTACTACAAAACGATTTAAAGGTTTATTGAAGACTGCACACAAATGTTAACAGCTATGAAAATTTATACACACACAAGTCAAAGCCTACTACTATAAGATACGTACAAAAGTCTTAGCCTACTACAATATGATACGTACAAAAGTCTTAGCCTACTACCATAAGATACGTACAGAAATCATAGCCTACTACAATATGTATAAATGCTTAGCCTACTACATGTTAGGTTTGTATTATTTAAGACAGTACTCATATGATATATAATAACTTCAACAATATACATATGTACCTAAAAACGATAAAAAATTAAAAAAAAATTATTTTGTATTTATTTATACTATATAATTTTTTTTTAAATTTAATAAAAAGATGAATAAGAAATAAAAAAAATTAACAATTAAGAATTAATTTTAATGTTTCTAAGAACATTATGATTAAACAAAATACAAAGTTAAGGTTAGAAAAATTGTTTAAAAAAAAAATAATTATTCTAAGGATGATGTTTTGAAAAAAAATATTTAAAAAAATACCAAAAATTTAAAAAAATATTTACATTTTGGAATTTTTTTTCTATTTCTTTTTCTAAAAAAAATTGCAAAATAAAATTATTTTTTTTTATTTATACTTCATAATTTTTTTAAAATATATTTTTTTAAATTAAATAGATATTAAATTAATAAGAAATGAAAAAATTTAACAATTCAGAATTAATTTTTATTTCTTAGAAATATTATGATTAAACAATATACATAGTTAAGGTTAGAAGATTTTTTTTAAAAAGAATAAATTACTCTAAGGACTATGTTTTGCAAAAAATCTGTTTAAAAATTACCAAACTATGAAAAAAAGTGTACAGAAATTTTTGAATTGTTGAATTTTTCCATTTCTTTTCTACTTTTTAGTTAACCCAATATAATTAAACAAAATTATATTTAAATAAAACAAAAAAAGAAAATAACAAAGTAACAAAAAAAATATTTCAAAAATATAAAAATTAACAAATTTATGAAAAATTATATACTAAAAATTTAAAATTACAAAAAGTTTATTTTTATTATTATTTTGTATTTATTTGTGTATAATGTTTTTAAATAATTCGTTTAATTTTTTAATAAAATAAAAATATTAAAAAGAATTGAAAAATTAACAATTCAGAATTAATTTTTTATTCTTAGAAAAATTATGATAAAAGAATATATGTATACATAGTTAAGGTTAAAAGAACATTAATTTTGTTAAGGCAGTTATAAGTGAATATTTTTATGTTAGTTGGAGCAGTAAAGGAACAATTCGGCTAGTCATTTAAACTGTTCAATTTGTATGTGTGGGAGGTATCAAGAGGGTAGTGAAAATATAGTAAATTTTCAAAAAAAAAAAAATGCATAACATTAATTTTTTTTTTACTCTTTTGTACAGAATTTTGTGTTTGGTCTATAGGAAAATCTACTTCAACGAACTTTTTTACAGATAAACTGGAATATTAAACTTTTCTGTATTTATTTATTAAAAATTTTCCATATAATTTTTCTAAAATAAAATATCCTGCAATGAATTTTTTTTATTGGAAAAATGTTCACTGAAAAATTCATAATAGTTTAGTTTCTCCGACAGCTGAGCTTCGCAATCTATATATATAAGAGGCTTGGGTGACTGACTGATTACTCCCTAGCCTAAACGGCTAAAGCTAGAACCGTGAAATTTAGAATGTAGGTTGCTTTTATGAGTAGGCGCGCACTAAGAAGGGATTTTTGGAAATTCGGACTGAAAGGGGTAAAATAGGCGTGGCACCGCCCCATACAACTGAAATTTTAAAATGACTGTATCTTTTGAACCTATATCGGTCGTAAAAAAAACATTTTTTTGTCCATAGGTTCTCTATCATAGGCTACATGAAAACATAATTAGACAAAGGGGCGTGGCACCGCCCACACAAACCGAAATTTAAATCGGTCTTATTTCAAGAGCCATAAGAGGTATGAAGATGAGATTTGCTACATATGTTACTGATATAAAGAGGATTACGTCTCGCTGGAAAATGGGCGGTGCCACGCCCCTTTTGATAAAATCGTTATCTGGTCGAACTAAATGAACCGATTGCAATGAAATTTTCACTGTGTAGTACTATCCGTAGGGTCTCTATTATAGGCTACATGAAAACATACTTAGACGAAGGGGCAAGGCACCGCCCACACAAACCATATGTAAATGGTATATGGGGGATGGGGGATTACGTCTCGCTGGGAAATGGGCGATGTCATATTAATAGAACGATTGTAAAAACATAATCATAATCAACATATTTAAAACTATCTACTGTCTGTAGTTACGATGATGAAATTTGAGATGTTTTTTCCCTTTTAGAGTAAACGTCAACTAAGAATGGATTTTTGGATATTCGTACTTTTAGGGGTAAAACTTACTAATAAGGGATAAAAGTTGTACCATCACCTAAACCAATCGGCTTATGGTATAATCGCGAAAATTGATATGGAAATGCTTACTTTCAATTTGGATTAAAGTATTTTTTAAAATCCGATGTTTCTGGGTAAAAAAAAAATCGAAAAAGGAATAAATATGTTACTTTCGCCCAGACCAAACGGCTAATGATGTAATCATGATAAGTTATATGGGCTTGCTCCCTATGGAATTAGAACCCCTTTTGAGGGTTTAAAGTACTGAAAAGGGATAAAACTGGTAATAAACGGCTAAAGGTATAGTCTCAAAAATTGTGCGATGTGAAGTAATTTTAAAATTCGTTTTCAAGTTGTAAAAATACCGAAAAAGGGATAAAACTGATGATATCACCCATTTGAAATACCTAAAGGTAGAGTTACGAAAATGTATATAGAATTGCTCCCAATAGAATTAGAGAACTGTCAAATGGAGTTTTTTAAAATTCGAACACTTAGGATAAACTGGTACCATCACCCAGACCAAACGGCTTAAGCTGTAATCGTATATGCCCATGCTTCCTATGGAGTTAGAGGTGGTACCGGTCCATTTTAGTTGTGCGATACTAATATATCTTTTAAAATTCACACTTTTAGGGATAAAAAGGGACTAAAGCGGTACAATCACTCAGACCAATGGGATAAAGCTACAATCACATAAATGAGGTATTCGTTCGTCTTATGAAGCGTTGGCATTTTACCTGTATTGCTTAAATTCATAAGAAGGTTCATTGTAAGTACGGGTGAAGCAACGCGAGCCGGGAAAGCTAGTTGTCTATAAACAAATAGGTACCGGGGTGTAAATTGATATTAAATTTTTTTAAGCAATTTCTTACAGAAAGGTAAATGAGGCGATAATAAAAGGTAATAAAATTTTTTTTTTTTATTTTGCTTAAAAATTTTCTATTAAAAGTTAATTTGTAAAAATTTTCATATAAGAACATTTTTTTTCTATTAGAAAAACCTTCCCTCAGAAGAAAAGTTAAGATAACGTTCTAATTTGTCTATAAAAAAATCTTTCAACAAAAAAACAATCCTATAAGGGTACGTTCCACATTCATGGCTCCGCACCCAGTATATTCCATACATATGTCTGTATCATCATCCCTTTTCTACTCATGCACCACCCCATTTGTAACCTTGTTTATTTAACACCAAAAGTATCATCATCTCAGTTTGTAAAACAATTTCGTAGCTTCCTCAAGTTTACTGCAAGCCGAATACAAAATGTGTGTTGTCATAACTCAAATGCACGTCACAATAGCAAGAGCAAGTCCACATGCTAAAGGGAACGAACCTAACCTCAAAGGCATATATACCAACACTGATAACAGGTGGGCGTGTAATGTTGTATGTGGGGGGCTTGACAGTCAATAGTTTGAACTTCGAGAAAGAACGGCGAAGGGGCTTAATTTACTATGAATATTAAAACGTACTTGTGAAGCATGGCAATTGTTGTTATCAAATTGTTTTTTAATATATTCTCTCGTAAAACGTCGTAATAAATTTTCACTGTCAATTAAGGGAAATTGAAAACAATTTTATGCGAATAGAATTGCGCAGGGCAATATACAAGACTAATTGACCGACTTTTCAATATGTGTGTTCAATGAAGCTCTATAAATGCTATTTATATATTACAATGTTGACAAAGTGGGGGCGAAAGGGCAGAAAATACAGTGTACTTAATTGGCATTGAGGCAGATAAGTAAGAGAAATTTGTAAATTTGTTAATGGCTTTAAAACTAATTGTTTATCAGTTTCTATAAGAAAATTTAATACTATAGAACTATTCTATAGGAAAACATCGCCCTTACAAGTTTTAGAAAAAAGAACTGCACACTGACTGTCTTTTATACTTGTATAAAAAAACTTCCCATTAACGAACTTTTATATTAGATGAAATTTGTTTAGGGTTTTTTTTCACAACAAACTTTTAGTGAAATAATTTTTTTTCGAAATCTTGGTATTTTTTCTGTATTAAAACCTTTAAACAACGATATTTTCTGTAATAAAAGATACTCTTCTATAAGAAAATTTTGCTCCAAAACTATCCAATAAACAAATTTGTGAACAATTTTATATATAAAAAACTTTGCACAAACGAATTTTATTTAAAAGAAAGCTCACACATCTTATCTAAAATAAAAATTTCTTGCCACCAACGAAATTTTCTATAAGAAAAAACTTCCTACTAATGCATCTTTTAATCAACATGTTTTCCATTAATCAATATATTTGTAATAAAATTTCCCACTGACGAACTAAATAAAATCTTTTGAGAAACGAAGAGCAGTAAACTCTATTAAAGAAATTTTCTATACAATAAGTTTTTTTCACCGGACCGGCCGTGGCATAGTGGTTAGAACACGCGACTACCATGCGGGAGATCGCAGGTTCAAACCTGGCTCCAGTCATCTTAAAAGAAAAAAATAAATAAAATTTTCTTTCATTGTCGGCTCCCCTCGAATGTTGTTTGACAGCAACTTCGCAGTATTAAGCGTCGATTTAATCGTCGTGTCTAGTAAGAGCTTCTCAAAACAGTGACGTTCGCATTCGTCGATAAATAAGTAGGTGCCGTTAGTTGTGAATCTAAAAATAGAAAGCGTGTTAATTCACAACAACGCGAGAAGCTATCCCATACCTCATTCATGGGGTGCAAAGGGAAATTAAGTATGTAAGTAGTAAGTTTTTTTCACCATTTTTTCTATTAGAAAACAACTTGCAGACAACATTTTATTTAAGAAAACTTTTAACTTATTTACTTTTATATCAATTTACATTAGTGTATCGAATTATACATCAATTTCGGCTAAAGATCAGAAAAGTTTTTTTTTTATTTACTTTTGCATTAGAAACTTTCCACACGTGTTTTCTTTTTAGATAACTTCTCAACAGCGAACTTTTCGATTATAGAAAAAATTATTACCACCATTTTTTTTAATCAAACTTCTTACCAGCTAACTAATTTTCTTCCAGCAACAAACTTTCATTAAAAACGGAATTTTCCGTAATCAATCAATTTTTCTGTTAGAAAACTTTTTGTTTATTTTCTATAAGAAAAACTAACAAAAAAGGACGTCTTAAAGAGAAAAATGTCCGCTAACAAAATATTCAAAAGAATAGTCTAAACTAACAAACATACACATTACAAACTATCGAGTGAGCTTTCCTATATAAAAAAGTTCTTTAAAAAATAGCAATCACCGAAATTTTCTATAAGAAAACAAGACACCAACAAGATTTTCTACTAAAAAGAAAATTTTGTTATTAACAAATAGTACTGTAATTGAATAAGTTTTCCTATATAAAAAAAGTTTTTTTAACAATTGCAATCACCCAAATTTTCTATAAGAAAAACTTGACACCAACAAACTTTTCTATTTAAAAGAAAAAAAAAATAGTCCTGTAAAAAAACTAATAGAAAATTATACAGAAACAAAATTTTATATAAGAAAAATTCCTTAATTAACAGTAAACTGTTACAAATCTTCATATCAAACATGTTTTCTAAAACTTTTCAGCTATAAATTTTCTATAAAAAAAACTTTCCATTAACAAATTATTCAAAAGAAAACTACACTAACATATTATATAAGAAACTCGTGAATGACCCTTTTTCTATAAAAAAAATTTTTAAAAATTACAATGAACGAAATTTTCTATAACACAACTTCACACCAACAAACTTTAACGAAACAATTGTTTACAAACAAATTTTGGTTCAAAAATTATCTAAGAACTTATTTAAAAAAAAAATTCTTTTTAAAATTGCCAACAACAATAATTAACAAATTATTCAAAAGAAAACTACACTAACATATAAGAAATTCGCGAATGACCCTTTTTCTATAAAAAAAAATCTTTAAAAAATTGCAATGAACGAAATTTTCTATAACACAACTTCATACCAAAAAACTTTAATGAAACAATTGTTTACAAACAAATGTTGGTTCAGCAAATATCTAAGAACTTATTTGAGAAAAAAATCTTTTAAAAATTACCAACAACAATAATTTTCTGTATTAAAACTTCTCACCAACGATGTAAAATAGAATTCTTCAGCAGCAAATTTTTCTATAAGAAAATCATTTTGTGTTATCTATCAACCATGTTTTCTATAAAAAAAAGACAAGACAGACAGGATTTTGCATAAAAAACTCTTAGCGAATTAATTTCTTTAAACGAAAACCTAATCAACGATCTTTTTTGTAGAAAACTTTTTGGTAACGCACTTTTCTTATAAGAAAACTTCCCAGCAAACGAATTTTTGTGCAAATAATAATAACTCCATATTAATAAGCAACTTCATCAGAAAGCTTTCTAATACAATCTAGAAGAAATCTTCTAACCTATATATGTAAAACTATCAGAAAACATCATACCTATCAAAGTGTTCTTCTATAAGAACATTTTAAACCAACAAATCTACCAACCATATTTCCTAAAAGAAAGTATCTTACGGACAAAATATTAAAAAAACAAATTTAAACAAAGAATCTCTCTTAAAATACCCATTGGAAAACTTTTTACTTTTCTTCAAGAAAAATTTCCAGTAAACAAATTTTACTGCAAAGAAAAACCACAAGAAAAAATTTCTAAAAGAAAACTTTTCACCAATAAATATTTTTATGAGAAAAGCTTCGTTAAGAGCTTCTTCTTCTATAAAGAAATTTTTACATCAACGAACCTTTTCTGTGAAAAAAAAAACTTACCAATAATTTTTTTTTTTTCGAAAAGCTCGTAAAGTATTTTTCTATAAAGGGATTTTGACATCAACAAAACTTTTTCTGCGCAAAAAACTTTTTGACAGCAAACATATTTTTACACCAACACATTTTTCAATAATATTTTTTACCTTTAAACTTTTCTGTAAAAATTTTTAGAAAGATTCTCGTTACCAAAAATTTTTCATTCGAAATTACTTCCCAATAAATTTTCTTGTACGAAAATTGTACCATCTTGTGAATTTTTTGTGAAAAAAATTTTACCAATAAATATTTTTATAAGCAAAGCTCTTAACGAATTCTTCGATAAGGACATTTTGACATCCAAAACCTTTTCTGCGAAAAAAAACTTCTTGCCAATATTTTCTGTAAAAAAATTTTACAAATAAATATTTTTATAAGAAAAGCTCTTAACGAATTCTTCGATAAGGACATTTTGACATCAACAA
The DNA here is from genome assembly GCA_964034835.1 of Muscina levida. Taxonomy (NCBI): domain Eukaryota; kingdom Metazoa; phylum Arthropoda; class Insecta; order Diptera; family Muscidae; genus Muscina; species Muscina levida. Next base: position 141,793,251 of record OZ035882.1, read on the forward strand.
ACCATTTTTTCTGAAAAAACTTCTTGCCAGCGAACATATTTTCACAGCAGCGCAATTTTCAATAATATTTTTACCTTTAAAATTTTCTGTAAAAATCTTCGAAAATTTTGAAGAAATTTTTTCTAAAAATTTTTTTTTTTCAAAATCTACTTTTCAACGAGTTTTCTTGTAATATCTTACTGACAAGATTTTGAAAAATACCCTATAGAAGACTTTTCACTTATCTTCAAGACAAATTACTAAAAAAAACCACAAGAAAATATTTCTAAATGAAACCTTTTCACCAATAAATATTTTTTTAAGAAAAGCTCTAAACGATTTCTTCTATAAGAAAATTATGACATCAACAAACCTTTTTCTGTGAAAGAAAACTTCTTGCCAGCGAATATATTTTTACACCAACGCAATTTTCAATAATATTTTTTTAAAATTTAAAATTTTTTGTAAAAATCTTCGAAAAATTTTAAGAAAAATTCTCATTACCAAAATTTTTTCTAATATTTTGTTTTAAAATATTCTTTACGGTGAGTTTTCTTATACGACAGATTTTTTTTTATTAAATAAATTTTTTTCTTGTTAATAAAATGTCTGATAAATGAAATTTTCTCTAGGAACGAATTTTTCTATAATAGGACTTTCACCATAGGACCATAGGACTTTAATCTATAAAAATATGTTTTTATAATTTAATTGAAATTGTTTATAATTTCTGTAGCAGCGAACTTTTCAGTAACAGGACTTTCACCAATGACTTTTTCCATAAGAAAATCTTCAGCAAAATAATTTTTTTCTTATAAATAAAATATTTCCTATCGACGAACTTTTCTATTGGAGGACTTTTACCAACAAGATATTGTAGAAGAAAATTTTCAGCGAGATTTTTTTTTCTTATAAATGAAATCTATATTTTTCTTATCTTGTTGCCAATATTTTTTCAACGAGTTTGTCAATTTGCTAATGAACATTTTTTTTTAAAAATTTTCTTACAAAGGATCTTTCCTTATAAGAAAAGTTTGACTATTATTTAAAAAAAAACCAGTAAGAAAGTTTCAGTCGGGCGACCCGACTTACATATACCATCACCCTCAGTAAAATAAAAAAATTGCTATTATATTGATATTATTACTCGATTTCTAAAGTGGGTGGAGTGCTAAATTTGTATGGGAGGTACTAGAAGGGGCATATCTAGACTTCTAGGTTTATCCTCCAAAACTTTATCCTGTTATAGCTTTACTAAATACAGAGTTTGGGCACGATAGCGTTGGATGTATTGATATTATTACTCCATCTCTGAAGTGGGCGGAAAGGTATATTTGTATGGGAGGTCCCATAAGGGGCGCCGCTAGACTTCCAATTTTTTCTCCAAAACTTTATCCTGTTATAACTTAATAAAATACAGAATTTGGGCACGATCGTGTCAAGTGTATTGATATTATTATTCCATCCCTAAAGTGGGCGGAAAGGTACATTTGTATGGGCGTGGCTAGACTTCCAATTTTTTTTCCAAAACTTTATTCTGTAATAGCTTTACTAAGTACAGAATTTGGGTACGATCCATTTGCAATACCGTAAGTAGTTTTGGGGAAATATTAACTCGTGCAAAATTTCAAGACATTTGGTTGCGTCTTTCGGAAGTTATCGTGCGAACCAGCCGGACAGACAGACGGACATGGCTCAAATGACTTAAAAAGTCATGAATCGGGTCTGAAGTGACTCCTTCTATGTGTTACACTTTTGGGTCGTATCAAATGAGATATACCCACATCCCTAAGGGTGATGGTATAATTGTAAAATGTGCTTCCCATCGAGTTTTTTATAGGAAAATGTTCTTGCCATCGTACATTGATTTAAGAAAACTTTTATCAGAAAAGATCTTTCCTTATAAAACAGTTTGCTGCATTAAATTTCTTGTCAGTGAACATTTCTCATTACCAACAAAGTTTATATCTTATAAGAACATTTACTAATACTAGATTTTTCTGTTTGAAATCGATTTTTTTACATGAAAATTTCTTAAATTATCTCCCCAACGAACGTTGTTTTTAAAAATCTTCTCACCAAATATCATTCCTATAAGAAAAGTTTGCAACATTGAACATTTCATTATGAAAATTACATATCTAACCATTTTCTAAAAGTTATATAGTTAAGAAGTATTGAAATTTATAAAAATTCACATTCTGTTGTATTTTATTTTTAACTATAATTCGTCTACTAACAAACATTCGTCTTATTCCATGAAACCATCTGCAGTTCCACATTCAAATACAATTTATAAAAATTATTGGTGTGTTATGAAATTATTCACTCATATATTAGAGCAATAATTTTTAACAAACATATAAATTTTGCCGAGAAAAATGCTGCTAACCATAAACATTAAGCATTTTTATTGATGTCTATCAGTTGGCCGTTTACAATTGTGTTATATTTGTAAGTTCGTGATAACAAATTTCACAACGATTTAATTGAGACCGACTGAGGTGGCTCATTTCCTCTGGCTCTCACTACCACATATTGACTCAAACACAACTAATTAATAAATCTCTTAGAAACAGCCAAACTGTTACAACAACAAAAACGTATTTATTTTTGTTCTTTACAACCTTTTAGAAAAATTATGACACGTATTTTTTTATTTTCTTTTATAGTTTTATTTAAGATGTTTCATTTAATATACAGTAGTTATATATCTCTTCTCATATATGTATATATATATATATAGGTATACATAGGTAGGGTATTTATATATGCATGTTTATTTTGTTGATAGAATTTTAAAACTTGTTAACATTAATCACCATTCATATAGACTTAAAGATGGGTATAACATCTATGTTTGTATTTATTGGATACTTTGTCTCAATTAAAATCTACGTAGTAGGTTAAAAAGATACACAAACTAAATCTCTATATAATTGTATTAAAAAAAAGAAATACATCTAAAGCCATTTATATGAAATGATATTACATATGTGAAAATTCCAAAGATACCGCCCCAAGAAAAGATACATAGCTATATTTAAAACATATATTAATTAAATTGGGGGCGCTGATGTTTTGGCGCAAATGTCATTCAGGATTTGATAATAAAATCAATAGTTTATTGAGCTTAGCGTTAAAGGAAATCTTAATCTAAGTACTAGTAAAAAAAAAGTGTACAAAGAAAACGAAAAAAGCTGCATTTTGGCTAAAAGATAAACCATGAAGTATAAGCTTCATTTAGTTTCCACTAAGTTTAATCATTAACGGTAGCGTGTTTGACAACGCTTTGCTTGCTTCTCGTTTTCTTTGTTGCCACTACAGTAGTGGCGGCATTGGTGGTTTTAAGGGGTGGTAGTAATTACTCTCCTCCTTCTTACTTATAAACAAAAAGAAATCTTAATATTAAGCAATTGCTAAAGCTTACAAAGAAAGCGGGGAAAACAGCATCTTCTTAGTTATAGTAGTAATGAACTGAATGTTTGTTTGGCCTCAAGAATTTTCAGCTAGATAAGTACAACATCACCTTCTGCTCTTCCGGTCCTACTTAGTAAGCACCACTGCGTTTTATGGGAAACTTGTCCTGTTTGAAATGAGTTCCATAAATACTGCCACCCATGGCAAAATTCCGTTCCATCCGACTTATATTACTGCTGGTGCTGGCACTCATAGTTTCCATCAAGTTGCTGCCGCTGTTGTTGTTGCCGTTTTTCGTTTTCCTTGTTGCCCCTTGTGCGGCGGGGAGTGAATGTTAGAAGAGCCTCTTCTCATAGGAGAACAAACCATGAACATTACCCTCCAATTGAGCGGAGTGGGTACGTTTCATGAAACGCAATTTGCCGTTGTAAATGGATGCGCGTAGCTCGTTAATGGAACGCGAGCCAATATCTTGAAGACTGTGTTGCAGACCCACTTCCAAATAAGGCAGATAACGCAATACGGAACCTTTATCGACAATGCTGCCGCTGACACCTTGGGCCACTTTCAATTTGTCCATATCGTTGTGATAGTAACGCGACATGGCAGCACCTTTGGCATCACGTCTCTCCATGGCCTCTAGTGAGCCCATACCACGGTATTTCTTCAAACGCACACCATCAGAGAAAAAGTATTCACCAGGAGCTTCTGAAGTACCGGCCAACAGAGAGCCCATCATGACAGCGCTGGCGCCCAAACACAAAGCCTTGACAATATGACCAATGGACTGGATGCCACCATCGGCAATGACGGGTACACCAAATTGCTTGGCAAAGGTGGCCACCTGGTAGACGGCAGTGGCCTGGGGACAGCCGCAAGCCATAACCTCCTGGGTAATACAAATGGAGCCGGAACCCATGCCAATACGCAAAGCATCAACGCCAGCATCAATGAGATTCTTAGCCTGGGCACGGGTAACAACTGCAAGAAAAGAAGAGAGGAGAGAAAGAAACCAAATGGCAGGTGGTTAGGATGCATGATTGGTGAGAGAGGCGTTCTAATGAAACTTAAAAGAAGAATTGAGAATAACAATAGAAAAATAAATTTGCAAGTAATAAAAATTACAAAAAGAAAAGAAAAATACAATAAAAAAACGTGAGAAAATTTAAGATGAAGCTAAAAACGATCATATTTGCTTTACAAGTTTTAACAAAAAGTTGATGCTGGAAAGCTTTAAAGACAACAGATATGTGTGAAGATAAAATTAAGCTAGAAAGCCTTTAAACAATTTCTATGGTGTTGTAAATATAGATTAAGGTTTTAAAAATGTTTATGTTAGAAATTACAGGTTTTAAATTTTAACATAGTTTGAGATAAAAGACTTTTTTAAAAATACATTATGTAAGCGTCATAAATTAAAGGAATTAACACCAGTTGATGAAAATAGAAATTGTGCTTCGTTTTAGAAATGATAAATTTAAAATAAGCATCAGCTGTAACCTATAGAAAATTGTGCTTCGTTTTAGAAATGTTAAATTTATAAAAAGCTTCGGAATGTAAGCTAGGATAATAAGAAAACGTTTTTGCATTATTACTGCTGAAATTTGATAATTACCTTTAAATATTGTTATAAATGAGAAGTTGTCTAGTTTTGTCTTTTTATGTACAATGGATAACATTTTTTTTAGAAAAAATTGAGAGAACTTGACAAAAATTGAAGTCTGAAATACTTGACTACTAAAAAAATTTCATGTGTTTTAACTATTTAAAAAATTTAGTTCTCAAAAATATTTGATAATGTTATTATTTTTTGATAACGTTTAGAAGAAAGGAAATGGACTTAACCCGTATGACCCTACATAAATTATTTTTCGAATTTCGAAGAGATTTTTCAGAACTATACACATTAAGGCTTAAGTGAAAAGACTGCATCATTTGATTTTAGATCCTGTGCCCAGTATCCTCGGAAAGTCCTGTTGCCATATGGCAACGCCAGGCAGACTAGGGCATTGGTTTACAAGTACATATATACTCTTATTTTTCGTATATGATAACAACTTCCAAAGCATTAGAAAAATTATTTTTGATGTTGTTTATTTAAAAGACAAAATATAAAATCAAATCAATACATTTCTGGTCAAAAAAAATATATAAACGAAATAAAAGCTGTGAAATAATTTCAGAAAACTTGCTATTTTTGGCTATGGAATGGCTTGAAACATGGCAAACATAGTTCAACATCGCATTTTTTGCAAGCAGTTTGTACTATTGATTTGCATTGTCGCTTTTTTTCAATTTGAATTACTAGGTGATATTTTCGATCATAGCGGAAAGTATTTTGTACTGAATTTTTACTTGCACTGACGGTTTGTGTAACACTTCTGGCTCAATATGGCCACTTCTCGATGGAATTCAACAAGTGATTTATTTTGAGCGGTGCGTCGGAAGAGAAACCAGCTGTTCTGAATATTCGCATCAATGAGTCACGTAAAAATACAATGCCACCATTTCTTGCCTCGAAAACTGATGCGACTTCCTAAAACTTTTTTATCAAATCGATCAACACTGGCCATATATTTATTGTACTTGGTATCAACACAAGGACGAGGAATGATCACTTTTTTTGTGCACTTGCTTGCTATACCGAGATGCTGACGTTTTTGGTTTTATCCAAAACAAGTTGAAGCACTAGCTGCAATGACATTTAAATGTTTTTGCACCATGTGAATCTGCTGTCCCTGTTCGCTGCAGGAATTGAAAGATCAGGCTTGGATGTGTGAACCCAACATATCATCTTTGATGAGCTTGAGAATCACAATTGAATCCCGTTTCAGAACTGCTGCGCACATCTTTAAGTGTTTCAATACGTCGACCGTTATCCACAATTATTTTGCATCCTGACTTCAGCTGCGCTGGACATACGTTATCTGGTATTCCCCCATCATCATCATCTTTGCCACTTAAATCTCAGTCAAAATTGGGTGGCTCAATATAGATATAACCCTTCTAAAAAATCCAAAGCTACTTTCAAAGCAAAATAAATAGAAATTAATATCAATTTCAGCTAAATATAAGTTATAAATAAATAAAATTATTTTTTAACACAACAAGAACATTACACCGTAAACCAGTGGCCTGGGCACCCTGGCGTTGCCATATGGAAACACGCACAAACAACAGAAAAAAAAGTGCACAAAAAACTACTTTTCAAATAGAAATTCAACATAAAATAAGTCTCTTATTTATACACTACCGTAAAAAACAAACTTCAATTTTCGATTTTAATAAATATTATACGTTTTCGGCGTTCATACTTTTGTAAATCGGTTTTTTTTTACACTAAAAATTTTTGCTCACTTCAGGACGCATCAACTCCTACAACCAAATACGCCCTGAAATCAAAATGACTCCCTGCAGAAGCACAACCGATTCCGAGTTTGGCATAAACTCTGCAATAACGGTTCTTTATGCGATTACGTGTTATGATCGTGTAAAAACATGTCTATCAGCGTTGCCATATGGCAACCACAGGGTCATTCGGGTTAATAAATTTTACGAAACTTTATATGAACTCCTACTGAATACCGTCCTGTAATTCCTTTTTAGTACAAATAATTATATGAAGACAATACACAACATACATTTTTTGGAAACTGTATATGAACTCCTTATTGATAACCGTTCTGCCTTGCCTTTTCAATATATAAAATGTACACAATAATTTGTGTTTGTGATTTTTTAACCTCACCATGTCGTTTTTTTAATATTAATGTAAAAATATATACATAAAAAATATATAAACATAATACATATAAACATATAAAAAAATATATTAAACAAAAATTAAAATTTGTATATAAATATATAAATAAATATATATAAAAAATATATTTGTTAAAAAAAATAAATAAATATATTAAAAAATTTAAATAAACACAAACGAACAAAAATAAACATAATAAATATTTGTTATAAAAATATATATGTATAACGTATATAGAAAAGATATATTAAAAATATTTATATAAAATATATATACAAAAAATATTTAGATACATATATGACAAAAAATAAATAAAAACAGAAAAAAATATATAAAAAAAATAAAAACCAAAATCTAAAAAAAAAATATATATAAAAATTTATATGAAAAACTATAAAGAAAAATATTTAAAAAAATTAACAAAAATAACGGAAAAAAATATAAATGAAACACTAACGACGAAAACATAATATAATATAAAATTATTAAAAAAAAATATACAAAAACAAATATTTGAAAAAAAACTATATTTAAACAAACATTAAAAAAAATTTATTTAATAAAAATTATATATAAAAAATATAATATGAAAATGTTTAAAAAAATAAAAAACAAAGAAATATTTTAAAAAAATTATATCAAAATTATATATATAAAAACAGATTGAAATATATAAAAAAATAAATACAAAAATCAAAAATAAATAGAAAATAAAAATTTATATAAAAAACTATAAAAAAAAATATTTAAAAAAATTAACGAAATTGTCCAAAAAACGAAAATGTGCAAAATATATAAATAAACACTAACGACGAAAACACAACATAATATATATGTATTTTAAAAAAAAAAATATTAAAATAAATATTTGAAATAAAAAATAAAAAAATAATATTTTTGAAAAAATTATGTAAAAACAAACAATAAAAATTATATATAAAAAATATTTAATAAAAATGTTTAAAGAAATTTATAAAAAAAAACAAAGAAATTTATAAAATAAACAAAGAAATTTATAAAAAAAAAACAAAGAAATATTTTAAAAAATATATATATTAAAATTCTATATTTAGCTTTTTGTGTTTATTCGACCGTTGAATATATTATAATATCCCAAGTTTTGATTTATTGATTTTCGAGCCTTATTAATCAAAACTTGGGATATTATAATTAAAATTATATAAAAATATATAAATGTTGCATAGGCAAGAGCTTGTGTGTGTATTATGCTGGCATGTTGTGCGCTTCGAGGATGCTTTCTTCGCACCGTTGGGAAAAGTTCTCATTAACTTTGAGATGCTTTCTTCCCTTAAGGTTTGTGATGATAGAGGAGAAGGCACAGCAAAGGGCGCTGACGAGGCATTGTGGTGAATGCCGAAATAACGTTATACGCCTAACCTGCTGTCAACATAATACATTTCACACTCTTGAGTAAAAAACTATTGGCAATAATAAATAATTGCCAATAGAAATGATCTCAAACCGAACTATGACAATATCATAATTCATTAAAGATCAACAAAAAACAAAATCAAGAACAAGGTATACACAAATATTTAAAAAAAATGTATAAATAACAAAAAGTAAAATCTAAAAAAATCATATATTCCAAAAGCTTTTTTAAGAAAAAAATAACCAGAAATTCTTACAGAAACCGATCTAGAAAAACTGAATTTACAAATATTTTATACAATTTCAGAGCTATTGCTCATTTAAAGTTTATGGCCGCATGTGTTTTGAAACAATAACTACAAAACTAATATCAATAGACATGAGATTTTTTACAGGGCATAGACTATGACTTTTGGGACACTCTTGCAAAAAGTTCTCAAGTTCACTTTTTGTGTTTCTGAATTATTGATGATTTAAAGTTTTTGGTCGCCTATCTATGTCTAGATACAATTACTACAAAACTATTTTAAATAGACATGCGATTTTTTACAGGTCATAGACTATGATTTTTGGGAAACTTTTGTATCATTAACTCAATTTTACAAAAAAAATGGGACTTGAGACCTTTTTGCAGGCTACTGACAATATAATAATATATTAGATAATATATTCTATGCTATAAAAAAAATTAATTGAATATTGTAAAAAAAAAATACTTGTAGGTGAGACTTTTGCAATTGGTCATGTTCAAAGAAACTTGTAATGTTTTCCTATTCCATTTATATTTAAAGCGATAAATTACATCGAGAAGTTTTTAAAACCGAGAAAAAACGTCTCGAGAAGTTTTGCTTCCCCACTAGCTGCTTAGGAAATTAGGTGAGTCACAAACAAAACAAAGCGAAATATTGTTTACTTTAAATTTTCGCGTTATTGATAACCTTTAATTTGCTTCCCCACCATTAACCTTAAAATACATTGTAATCAATTACACTAAAATAAATATAAATAATTTTAAAAGTTATTCGTGTTTAAGTTGTATGGTTATAACCCCTAAACGTGTTGTAGACTTTTACCTATGCTAATTTTCTTAACTGTTCTAAATGTTAACCGTTATGACAGTTAATTAATAATGTTATACCACCTATACTCTCTTTTTTTGTTGATCTAAATGGTAACTAAAGCTTTTGTGTTAGTATCCCTATGATCGTTATCCTTGCCCCATCTTTTTTTCTCAATATTTTTAAAAACACAAAATAATCCTTCAGAAAAAACATCACCAAAATTACCCAACCGTCTACTTACCATTTCCTCCAATAACTTGCAATTCTGGATATGTAGTCTTAATGAACTTAATCATTTCCACTTGATATATCGAATTGCCTTGTGATGAATCCAATACAATCACATCTACACCAGCGGTTACCAGCAATTTTAAACGATCTTTATCCTCGGGCCTTGTGCCAATAGCGGCTCCCACCAACAACTGCTTGTTGCTATCCTTGGAGGCATTGGGATACGAACGAGCCTTTTTCAAATCTGTGCGTGCTATAAGGGCCACCAATTCACCTTTCTCATTGACAATGGGCAGTTTGCCCTTTTTGCTCTTCTCCAAAATGTCATTAGCCATGGGTAGGTTAATGCCATTGGGAGCTGTTATCAGATCAGTGGTCATTATGGTGCCCAATTTGATTTCAGGCTGATTTTCGCGGAAATCAATATCGCGTGATGTCACAATACCCAAAAGTTTGCCTCCCAATTTGCCATCGGCGGTGATGGGATACCCGGTGAAACCGTTTTTGCGTCTGGCATCCAATACATCGCCTACAGTGTTCTCAGGCGACATTACCGATGGGTCACGAATGAAACCATGTTTGTATTTCTTGACCTTGTGCACTTCATTGGCTTGATACTCGGGTGTACAATTGTGGTGTAAAATGCCAATGCCGCCACCCAGCTGTAAAAGGTAAGATAGAAAAGAAAACAATTACATTAAAACACATTAAGAATTTCTTGCAGAATAATTGCTGAAGGACAACCAGAGGGCATGTTAGTTAGAAATTTGGGGAGTGAGAAGTAATAAAAGACGTTGGTGAAAATAATTATCATAAGGGAATGCCGTTTTGCGCTTTAGAAGATAATATATATAATGATAAACACTATCGTGGAAGACATTTTTTATCATAAAGGAAAAATAATCAGAGAGTGCATTTCACATACAGGAAAACTACAGCAGAAAAGATTTTTCGAAGAAAAACTTAATTTATGAAGTTGCTTTTGTTGGAAAGTTCTGGAAAACATTCTTGATTCATGAAAAAAAAACAAACAAAATTTGTAAAATATAAAAAAATAAAAAGAAAAAAAAAATAAAAAGAAAAAAAAACTATATTTATAAAATAAATACATATGTAGATAAAAAATAATATATAATAAATTATATTAAAAATATCCAAAAAAAAATAAATTATGTACGTATTTTATAAAAAAATATATTAAAAAATCAAAAAAAAAAAATAAAAATAATAACGACGCACAAAAAAAGATGTAAAAAATATTTTTTTAAAATATATAAAAAAATATATAAAAAATATATAAAAAAATATATAAAAAAATATATAAAAAAATATATAAAAAAATATAAAAAAAAAATTAAATAATAAATAAAAAAATATGTAAAAACCATACCGAAAAAATATATTTTTTGTACATAAAAATATTAAAAAAAAATATAAATGATCAAAATTTAGAAAACAAAAAAAAAACAAATTTATATAAAATATTTGTAAAAAAAAATACATAAAATGTATAATAAAAAAAAAGTATAATCAAATAACATAAAAAGTCATGAATAAAATTTGGTTCAAAAAAACCTAGGGTTCTTCTATGTGTTACACTTTTGGGTCGTATCAATTGGTATATAACATAAACATATAAAAAACATATACAAAAATGTATAAGAAAAATATATAGAAAAAACATATAAATAAGAATATAAAAATACATTAAAAAAATATATAAAAAAATATATAAAATAATATAATAAAATATATAAAAAAATATTGAAAATTATATATAAAAAAATATATAAAAAAATATATAAAAAAATATATAAAAAAATATATAAAAAGAATATATTAAAAAATATTTTAAAAAAATAAATATATACAAAAATATATAAAAAAAAATATCTAAAAAGATATTTTTGGTACATAAAAAATATAAATGATCAAAATTTAAAAAAAGACAAAAATTTAAAGAGTAGCTGTATAAGTGGAATAGAAATAGAATTTAATTAAAAAAATAGGTTTTTTTGTCAGAACATTTTTTAAAATAAGTTGTATTATTGTAATTCAATTTATATTGGCAAAATGCTTAAAATTACAATTTTGAATATAAATAAATAAATATATAAAAAATATTTGTAAAAAAATCACAAGGAAATGTATTAAGAAAAAAATGTAAAAAAAGAAACAAAAATATGAAAAAAGTATAAAAAAATATTAAATAGTAATTATGAAAAAATATAATATTTTATTTTTACAAAAAGTAAAACTTGCCTTGAGCAAAATAATTTTTTAGAGCTTTATTTAACTCTGAAATGAAGCACATATTGATAATTTTCCTTTAGAATTTTCTATTTTTGAATACGTATTGTCAAAATTTGTCATAAAATTTAAAACTTAGTCTTATGCAGTTTGTTTCTCTTTTTCAGAAATGTTGCCCAAAAAGTGTTTCAAGACATTTATTCACGCAGAAAGATACATTGCAAGCATTTTTTTTTATAAAAAAAATGATTTTCAGATAGAACAAATCTTTTGGAAAACCAATTATGAAGAATTGTTTTCCTTTTTCGTACAGAATTCTTATTGAAATATACCTTTTAAGTATTTATTTTTCTGCATTATTATTTGGAAAAATATAATGTTTAGAAGATTAGTTATACAACACTATTTGTTTTTATTGTTCAGTTGAAGATCATACCTATTATTGCTAATAGAATTTATTTTACAAGAGTATTTTTAACGAAAATCCATGAAATCTGCCGTTTTCAAAACATTTTGTAGAAAATAGTTTTGGCATAGAGTTTGTTTTACAAGAGTTGTGTGAAATGGATAGTTTTGGTAGTTGACTTCTCCACTATCATCACAAACCTAAAATGTTAAAAGCTCCATCAACATATTGAAAAGACAAAACACACCGGTGCGAAGATAGCATCAACGAAGACCACACGTTAGCATAATCCACACATCCATCGGGCAAAATTTTTATATAAAAGAATTTCCAAAAGATATTTTTTGGTACAAGAAATTGCATTGAAATATAATTAACTATGCGGAAAATTTTCTAGAAAGACAACAGTACATAGTGCCTTTTACGACACCTTCCAGTAGAGTTATCTTTTTGTTGTCTTAAAAAATTATAATGGAAAAAATATGCCAAAAATATTTCAAAGTTTCAGAAAGAATCCATGAACAAAATTGTTCTAAAAAGGAGAATTAAAAAAAAATTGTATAGGTGTACATTTCGTAATTTTGGTAGACATATTCAGCCATATTCTGGAAAACAATTCGGTTTGAAAACAGAAAAAAGTCGGTAAAAGTTATTTAAAAGTATTACCTTTTTACCGAGTTTGCTCTGTTTTCAAACCTAATTGTTTTTCAGAACATGGCTGATTAAATAGTTTTGGAATAACCATTAAGGTAATTGTGTTGGGAAGTAGTCGAACTGTTTAACAATGTACATGTTTTCACATGACCACATATGAATATGAATATTTTTACTTCTCAAGATAATCGTCAATTTCTTTATCCATCTTTTCCCCTACAATGATATTTGCACAACCCTCTCAATGTTGTGCTTCTACCCCTCTATCAATCGCCGTCCTTTAACAATTTAATTTCAATAGAGATCGTAAACAAGACAATTAATAATGTATATAGGTACTAACCGCCATTGCTATGGCCATATCAGACTCTGTCACTGTATCCATGGGGGACGATACCAAGGGTGCGCGCAATGATATCTTTTTCGTCAAAGGTGAACTCAAATCAACCTCTTCGGCAGTAAAATCTATATAACCGGGCAGTATAAGAAAATCACTGGAATGAGAGGAACAAAACAAAAACCACAAAATTAATGCGAGTAAACAACGTTAAGGCCACCGCAAACATCATTTATAACATCTTCATTATCAACGTCATCATCTCCATTTACTAACCAACTGGTTTGCACAGCGTCTGTCTGCAGAAGAAAGTTGAAGTGGTAAAAAGAACTTACTTGTAAGTCAGACCCTCTGCGTTGGCAAACAATTCTCCACAGGCCAGACCATCCTGAAGATTATCATCTTCAACGCCGTTGGCCGTTTTAAAGCCATTCGTGGTAGCAGCAGTATCAGCAGCAGTATCAGCAGCAGTGGACATATTGACGAGTTGGTTTTGGATATTTCGGATAGGTAAATGAACCTATTGGAATTTTTGGCACAGAATGCTAATAATTAAAGACGTAATTACGATGTTGACAGCAATATGCTTATTCCAAATCCGTTTGGAGAAATGTGGTTCCAATTCGAATATTCTTTAATTTCACTTTAATCAAATTGTGGATGCAGATCCTATTGGAAAGTTTATAAAGAAAACACAAAATAAACTTTAAAATCTGTTATTGAATATGCTGCCACACAAATATGGTGCTCTTCTTCGTCACATTTCATCACACAAATTCTTGGGCTGCTGGGCAGAAGAAAAGCACATTTTTTTTAAACGCGATTTACCTTCACTGAGCTACGTTGCGATGCTCTCAACGAATCGACACCAAATGAGAAAAGGCGACGATGCAGTTAGCAGGAAACATCAGATAAAGAAGGGGAGCAGAGAAGGAGAACAAAGAACAAAAACAACACGTGTCAAATGCAGCACTGTATTAGAGTTGCCATACACATCATATTTACAGTGCCACTGAACGTACCACACAACCTTTTCAAACAGCATTAAACGATTCGCTTGCACCTATGCTGTTATTTACAGGGTTATGTAAAAGAAAAGCGGGTAACACTCAAAATAGAATATGTAGGATACTAATCCGGCAGAGATTACAGCAATATGTATTAATACAGGTGGCGTTAACAGGAAGCTCATTTCATTTTTTTAATCTGATTGTGGTGCCTCTGCACTGTCAACGAAACTACAGTGTAGTAGCCTTTTTACACTGGAACTCACTTAACATATTTTCGCATTATTCCGAATCTTTGAAAGATGCTGCCAAAATGCTAAAATTGTTACTTGCATTTTCTTGTTGGAAAGATGTTAACATCTTTTTTTGGCATCCATGAAAGATGCGGAAAAATGCACAGAGTTGTACTCTGAAAAGCTGAATTTATGCGATTTTTCTCAGTAAAGTTCATCCGGTTAATTTTCGCTCAAAATGTGAAATGCTTTTTTGGTGTAAAAAGGCTATAAAACCTATTTTTAGCATTTTGCATATTCAGCTCAATATGCTAAATGCTTTTCTAGTGTAAAAATGCCGTAAAACAAGTAAACTAATTGGTTTATTAAAAAATTTGATTCTATAAATGTAATGTTTTTTATTTAACAAAAATAAAAAATAATAACAAAATCGAAAATGCAAAAATTTAATTTATATAAATTTAGAAAAATCAAAGAAAATTAGAAAAGTCAAACAAAACAGCATTATCTCGTGCTTGATATGTTAACCATATCGATCAGCTCTTATTTCAAAACATATTACAAAAACTCTGACTTTAACTTTTCTAATCGATTAATGAAAAAAAAAAATATTGCAACACATACGGAAACCCGTCAATGTTTGTAAATGTTATTTATTTGCAGTTCATTAATGATGGAAAAATTGGTTGGGGTATAAAAGAATGACATTGTTTAGTGCATAACTTTCTCACTATGAAATTAAACATTTCGTAGTACGTTTGGCTAATTTTTACAAAATTTCATACATGTTTTGTATAATCTCATGTACATTTATAGTTTTTGCAAAATTTCACTAAAAAAAAATTTCTTAAGCTGCTGTTACACAGGCACACATATGTGATGGCTTCTTTTCATTTCGCTAACACACTGTCGGACGCTGATGATATACTTCCATGTGTTATCAACTTATTGTTATTGTTATCCACAACACAGCGAAAACTATTAGAAATGACATATGAAATTATTTCAGTACAATTGGGAAAATTGACTATTAATTGACATTTTAAAATATTTTTTTTCAACAAATACTATACGCGCAAAGCGAACTGAATTGTTATATGAAGTATGACAGAAACGCTATTAGACGAGTATGGTGGTATGCGACAGGCATCAAAAAATCAAAAATTTGGAAACCAACATACCTGTGTGACGTGCTCGACATACCTGATATTAGACAGTGTATTTTGGTATGCCTTTACACATGTCTATCTATATATGTCCCTGTGTAATAGTAGCTTTACAGTTTGGTTTCTCACAAAATGTTTCCCTGTGTCTGTAAATTCAGAGAGCTTCCTTCGAATTTGCTTCATCTTCAATCTGGCAATCCTGTTTTCAAAATGCCTAACACTGAACGCACTCTACGTTAGCTGTCATTAGGAAAACAGCTGTTAGTAAACACTGTTAATTTCCTATCGAGGAAAATTTTAATTTTCTTCAGGACTCTTCACAGTTCCCTTAATTTTGTCTTAATAAATCCAACGCAATGAGCTTGCCTCCAGCTTTGCTGGCCAGACTGGCACAACGTGGCCTGGTTAATAAACAGAAATCACAAAAGGAAAATGGTAAATTTGCTTAATCAATTACTATTAAATGTTTTCCTTTAGTTGCCTTTATACTTTTTTAGAACCTCCTCTGACTGCTGTCGCCGACAATGAGGAAGTTATTGCCGAGGACTATGATGAAATGGATGCCGAACCAGCCTCGCAAAATAATTCAGAGGACTATCAGTACCCCTCACAATATGATTTGGATCATGACACCATACGCAAACCTGTGGAGGACAATAACTGGATTGCCCAGATGAAGACGCGTATGGGCGATGCCGGCTCTACGGCCGGCTACAAATGCTGTCCCAACAAATACAATATTTGGCATAAATGCACTTTGTTCTGTGTAAACCGCTGGGCGGAGGGAATACCCAAGCCATCGGTGGAATATATGAAACGTTATCGGCGCTTGATACGCAAATATCCATTACCCAAGGGCTGGGTGGAGATGTATGATCCAGGATGTGGTTGCTATTATTTTGCTTGTGAGGCCGACAATGTTGTCTCGTGGTTACCACCCACTCATCCCAAATCCGAGGTTACCAAGAGTGCTGCCACCGTAAGGCGACAAATGGAGGAATCCACGGGTGATGCTGGCGGAGACAGTGAGGGAGAGGATCAAAGCGACAACGAGACCGATACCCACACTAAAGAATCTGCCCAGTCGCGACATCACCGCGAAGTGGATGAGATTATAAGCGCATCAATGAGATCTAAATCGCCGCGTTCTTTGGATTCCCACGATTTCCCTTCATTGCAAGAAGCAACCGATAGTCCCTCGGTACCCTTGCCACGCAAACAAAAATCTCGTGATTTAGACAGAGCCCTAGCGCGCACACGAAAGGATCGAGGTGGCGAAAGAGATCGCAACGAACGCGATAGAGATCGTGATAGGGACCGCGAGTGGGGCGGCGATAGAGAAAGGGACCGTGAACGAGACCGCGACTGGCTGGATCGTGATCGAGAACTGGATCGTAATGACCGGGACCGCAATGACCGCGAACGTGTGGATCGTGATCGCGATAGAGGCAGAGATCGTGAACGCTACACCGGCTACAGGCGTCATTATAATCGCGGTGATGCAGAAAAATTGGATCCTATGGATCCTAGCGCCTATTCAGATATTCCTCGAGGCAAATGGTCCGATGGTCTGCAAAAAGGCGATGGCGAAGAGCGTAAGACAAGAGCCGATGAGAGGCGCGACAAAGCTGGCAATAGGGAAGCAAGGCGATCACCTAATTTTTCTAACGAAGAGGATGAAGAAGATGATGAACATGATTATCATTAATGACGAAAAGAAAAAATAAAAAATTAAGTAATTCAAATAAAAAAATGGCATTTTAATTAAAACTTAATTAAAAAGTATTTGCGTTAAGTGTAGGGCACATGGGCAACGAAAGAGAAAGCTTATGCTTATGAAATCAAATTATAGTTATTTGAGTGGCTGTGATGTTTATTACACAAGTTGACAAACTTTATTTACCATAAGCTATACTAAAAATTAAAGCACAGCTTTCATTTCATAGTAAAATATATGGACAAGAAACACTTCTTTAGTGAACTTTTAATATGGCGATAGGTTTATCTTTCGTGATGTTTTTTAAAAAAAAGCTAGCTATAGTGATATTCTCTCTACACAATTTTATACCCAATATTTTCTCAGTAGACACAACTTTTTATATGCTGCAGCTATTTTTATAAGTAAAATGACTGGTAAAATACTTTTATTTATTATGGGAAAGCCATTGGGTGGACGCTTGATACACTTAATATCTAGCGAGATATTTTCAATTTCCAAACGAAATTAAGATTAAACAGATTAAAAGTTTTTATTATTTACTTGAAAAGTTTTTCACAAAACCGTTGTCTATATGAGATCTGGTTATTAGTCCAGTATTCTCTACCGGAAACTATTAAAAATATAAATATATTTTTTCTACAAAGAAACACACAACAAATGCAAATAACTTATAATATAAAATTTAAATTTTTGAGAAAAATATACATATATTTGCTCGTTCTATATATTTATGATTTTTAACACTACATAACAGAAAAATTAAATTTCATACTTTTTAAATATTTTTTTTTATTAAATTACAAAAAAATTTAAATTCAAAATTTTTAATTATAATAATTTATAAATAAACAAACATAAACAAATTATTTTTAAATAATAAAATATGTTTTTTTTAAATTTAGTTTTTAGTTAATTTTTGTCATTTAATTAAAAAAACGATGAAAAGACAAAAATTAATTAACAAAAAACAATAGAAAAATAATTTAAAAAATATATATTTATTTAAAAAATTATTAAGTGACAAAAATTAAAAAAATTATTTAAATTTTTAAAAAAAAAAATAATTAAAAGAATTTAATTTTTTAAATTAATTATTATTAAAGATTTTGAATTTTATATTAATTTATGATAATTATTTTTATTATTTTAATTAAAAATCACAGTTCATATATGTATTTCTGTTGTAGAATTTAAATTTCTGAAACTGTTAAAAATATTATAGTCAAATCAAAGAAATAACAATTTATTTGTAAATCCACCAATTATAATTATTTTTCCATTAAAATTAAAAAAAGCATTTTTTTTCAAGGAAATATTTTTAAATTATATGTTTTACTTTTATTTTTAAATTATTTATTTCTAAATTACAAAATAAATTATTTGGTAAAAAAGTCATAACGACGAAACTTTTTTTTTAAAAAAGAAATTTAGAATAAAAATAAACTAAAATAAATATTTGTATTTAAAGAACAATTTTCTGTTTTTAATAAAAAATCTGTATTTTAGGTATAAAAAATGTTTTCAAATGGAAATATACGATTTTTTTTCAAATTAAAAAAAAAAACTTTTTTTTTTATAAAACTTAAATTTTTTGCAATTAAAGATTTTAGGCTTTTAATTAAAAATGCTTATATTTTATTTAACAATTGGAAATTTTTCAATATTTTTCAAAATAAAACATTTTTTTTTAAACAAAAAAGCAAATTACATAGAACGAAAAAAAAATTATTTAAAAATAATGCATAAAATAAGAAACGTTTAGTAATAAAAAAAAAAATGTAAACAAATAAATCATATTATTTTGTGCGAAATTTTTCTTTCATTTAAAATAACATTAACTAGCCTTAATAAAAAAAATTTTAAATATATAAAAAATACTAAAAAAATGTAGTATGAAAATACTAAAATTTAAGTTTTTTTATTTTATTTTGTTTAAGTAAAAATGTATTTCTTTAAACTGAAAAAATAACTGTTTTAAGGTAGCCAAGACTTTTTATTTTTAACGATTTTTTTTAAAAATTTATTATTTTTATGTTAGAATAATTTTTTTTATATCAAAATATGTTATTTTTATTAATAAATAAGTTGCAAAGCTGTTTTGAATCAAACCAGTTAGATATTCATTCAAAAAATGTTCAAAAAAAAAATTAAATAACAATCCGATAATTTTGTTATAACTGTAAAATTTTTCATTTGAAAGTAAAGATTTAATTTTTAATTTAAAATAACAAATTTTAATTTTTTAATTAAAAGTTTTAAATGATTTTATAAGTTAAAGGTTGGATTTCATTTTTTTCAATTTATTTATTTCTTAATATAATTATTAATTTAAATTACTAATTTTAATTGATTTTATCAGTTAAAGGTTAGATTATATTTTTTTTTTAAATATTTATTTCTCAATATAATAGTTAATCTTTTTTTAATAAAAAAAAATTAGCCGACTTGCAGAAACTTTCTTTATAAGAATATCATTATTTTCTGTAAGTTTGAAATATTTTTATTAAGGAAAATAATTTTGTTTTTTTTTATTATTTTTTATGATTATTTTAAAAAAATATTTTAAGGCAGATTAATTTTTGTATATCAAAATATGTTATTTTTATTAATAAAATAGTTTCAAAGCAGTTTTAAATTAAAACATTCTGATTACCATTAAAAGAAATTTGTTCTTAGTTAAAAAAATGTGTGTTTAAAAAAATTTTAAATAGCAAACCGATTATTTTTTTATGACTATATAATTAAACTTTTTAATTCGAAAGAAAATATCTAATTTTTTATTTAAAATAACAAAGTTTCAATTTATTATTAAAAATTTTAATTGATTTTATCAATAAAAGGTTGGATTTAAAATTTTTGAAATAATTTATTTCTCAATATAAATATTTATTTTTTTTTCAATAACAAAAAATAGTCGACATGCAGAAACTTTCTTTATGAGAATATCCTTATTTTCTGTAGGGTTGAAATATTTTTATTTAGGAAAATAATAAAAAGTATGTTACTTTTATTAACAAATTTATTACATAGCTGTTTTAAGTTAAAACATTTAGATTAAAATTAAAAAAAAATTGTTATTAATTCAAAAAAAAGTTTTTTTTTATCAAAATTGTAACCTCAAACCGACTAATTTTTTGTAGTTATAAAATTTAACTTTTTACTTTGAAACTGACTATTACATAAAGCTTATAAAAATAATAATTTTTTGAATTTTAAAAAAATATTTTAAATTAAAATAAGCAAAATTTTTTATGATTTATTTTAATAAAAATTTCATTCTTCATTTCAGTTAAGCATTTATCTCAATTTTATAAGTCATACTTTGAAATTTTTTATATTTGTTTTCTTATAAAAAAAGTTTAATTTTCAAATTAAAAAAAATTAAAATATATTTATTTTTATTCCAAAATGTTTTTAGAATTTGAAAATTCATTTGAAGAAATTCGTCGCTAGTCAATTAATGTAAATTCTTGTACACACCTATATCTTATAAACTTGGAGCCGTATTTTTTCTGGACATACAATTTTTTTCATCTTTTAATTTTTTTATACCAGGGAATTTAATTTTTTCTTTTATATTTTTTTTCTTAAGTTAAACAAAATTAATGTTTATTTCAATTTGTACGTCCGTCTTATGCAACTACAGCGTTCCATTCGAAATTTCCGTTCTGTCGTTCTTTGTTATGAACCACATCTGGCATTCTGTTACATTCTTCGTGAAACACCACTGTACTCACTATATAGTGATAAACCACATCTGGCAACACTTATTTTCCGATATTAACGGCTTAACCTTAACCTTTTCATCATTCTGTAACATTCTCTATGACACACCCACTGTACTCACTATAGAGTGAGCGGCAGACATACGTTTATAGCAGATATTACAATAAAAACACACCCTCACCAAATACCAACAACAACAACAGCAATGAAACGAATAGTTAACGCAGCTCTGGACGAACTCACACGATGGCAGGGGCCACAATGCCATCAACAACAACAGTGCGACAGCAGCAGCAGCAACGAAAACATCATCAACAAAACCAACAAACAAAACAAAGAGTAGACCGACCATCTCTGCTACAACAACAACAAAGTAAGTAACCATTTGAGGGCGAGGTATGTTGCTGCGAATGTTCACTTCTTGCTTTCTCTCTCTCTGTGGTGCTGCCTTGCTGCGCCTAACAAAGCTGAGCTCCCGTTACATTTGATGAATTTGAGGCGTATCTAGGGCGTGGTGGATAAAAGTCGGCAACGACCTTGGGTGTGTTTGTTCCGCTATTTCGCTTTAACAAGGCAGGATTTGCACAAATTATTTTATTTGCTACTGCCGTTGCTGTCAATGGCTGGCTGGCTGACTAAACATCAACATTGATGGGCCATGTGTGGCGGGGATTGATTGCATTCGCTGCCGGCTATCTGTGTTGTAGCAGGAAACAAAACACACGCCGCAAATGACATTCCTAACTAACAACCATTTGTAACAAGAGATCTCTCTCTTCGTACTTGGTCACTGGTTTGCTAGGACAGAGAGTGGGGGGAGGGTGTTTACAGTAAACAGCTGACTGGCTGGCTGACTGAGACTGGTTGTTTGCACCGTTACCCCACAACAACTGTGTCACTTTGCTCGACGGCCTGACATACAAACACACCCAACATAAAGAGGTCGGCCTTAAATTACTTAAATTGTATAAATCTCAATAAACTTCAGCAGAGCCGAAGAGAGCGAGAGAGAAAGAGAGAGTGTGTGTGTGTGTGTTCATAATAGTGGGGTAGGCTGGGAATATTAATTTACAGGCGTCATCCATTCATGTTTGCCCTCAATGAATGAATGAATGACTGTTTCTAAGGGAGTTACATATTTGCCGGTGGGTTTGTACATTATTTGCATTCTGATGCCAGCGCCCACCCACTTGAAAAGTGATAAAAGACAACGGAGAATAAAACAAATGCCTAATGACGGGATTTCATGGCTTATGAGTGGCCATGTGTAGCAGGCTGAAACATTTAAGGATTTAAGGAGGTTTCATCATTATACTGCTTGGCCATCAAATTAGGGTGTGTGTGTGTGGCTTTACAATGTTTGCCTGAGTGGGTGTGTGTATATTGTTGAATATTTCATCTCTTTCTGGTTAAGTGCTTTTAACTCATCTTTGTTAATTGTTCTGTGTATTGTTTCACACCTCTTACAACTTTCTCCTGCGAAGGAGTTTGTCGTCATGGCAGGGCAATGTCTTGGAGTTGCAGCTAGCATGTGCAGCATTCAAATACCTATATTACTGTCAGTGGTAGGCATAATTGTTGCTGGATTTATGAAAAATGTCAAAAAAAATTAAATATGTAGGTAGGTATGTGGCAAAGCCATTGAAATGAATTGAAATATAATTTACATACTTACATCGGTTAATATTGATGTACAGTCGAACTTCTATAACTCGAACAAACATTATCCCAAAAAAAAAATATAGTATTGTGAGTTATTTACTCTCCTAAAGCTTCTTCCAACCGATTTAGTTCGAGTTATGGAAAATTCGAGTTATAGAAGTTCGAAATATGGGAGTTCGACTGTATATAAATAATCGATACAGCTGAAGTGCAATAAACTGTAAAACATTTCCTATAAATAAGACAATTTTCAAATAATACCAAAAAAAAAGTTTTTTTTGAAAACTTAATAATTTTCATTAAAAGTTTATAGGTATAAAATTTCCCAAAAATTTAGCAAAATTTTTAAAAAGAACTAAAACAATTTTTTTTTAGAAAGTTCATACAATATTATTCTAATAATTCGCGGAATTTTTATACAAATAAAATTTATGAAAAACATTGATTTCTATAAAAAAAATTATTTTCAAAATAATATTCAAACAATTACTTATAAACATAAACACTATATTTAAAAAAGTGAAAATATACAAAAATCTTCTTCGATTTTTAACCTAAAATTTAATTATTCAATAAAAAAAGCCTCTTCTATATAAAGCCTTTATTATACATATTTCTTTAAAAAAAAGAAACCTAAATTTTATAAAATAAAACATCGGTTTTATCTCAAAAATAAGTAAAAAACTAGAAAAATAAATTTAAAGATATTAAAAAAATATTTTAATTAACATTATAACATAAAATATGAAAAAAGTAAAAGAGAAAACGAAAACCGTCATAGATTTTTTAAATACAATTTAAATTTCTATAAAAAAAAGTTTTTAACAAAATTGTCTTTTTTCTGTAAAGGGAAATTAAGTTTTTTTAAGTTTTTATTTAAAACATGTATTTTCATGAAATAAATAAATAAAATCAAAAATCTTTTTATCTTTAAAAACAATATTCCAAAAAATATAATATTCCATACAAAACAACATTCGCTTTTTTAAAAAATTCTGTTGAAATTGAATAAAAAACATCTTAAAACTTATAAACATCAAAATAAAAAAACGATTTTTTTTAAAAAAATTTATTTTTCAATAAAAAACCTTTTCTAATTAAGTTTTCCAAATTATGTGTAAATTTTGAATTAAAAAACACGTTTAAAAATATCAAATATGAAATAAATTCCAAATCAATAAAAAAAATATGTTAAAAAATACATTAATTAACGTCATAACAGAAAATATATTAAAAAAAAAAACAAGAAAAAAAATATTATTCAATAAAAAATTTTAAAACTATCCATGAAAAAAAATGTTAATTAACATCATATATCAAAATATTAAAAAAAAATAAAAAAATATTCTAGATTTTTTAAAAAAAGACAACACATCTTAAAAAAAATTCTTTCAATAAGGAAACAACTTTTTTAACTAAATTTTGCATTTTATTTTGAATTGAAAACCATATATTAATAATTACTACACTGAATATAGAAAATTGCGAAAGATACAAAAATTGACTTTGAATAATAATTTATTACGCTTTTTTTAAAAATTTTTCTGTTAATTCTAAATCAAAAACATGTTAAAAAATGTACTTTCTCTAGGAAACAAAATATTATTCAGTAAAAAAAATTTAAAACTATACATTTAAAAAAATGTATTAACATCATTCAAATCAACATTATAACATAAAATATGAAAAAAGTAAAAGATAAAACTAAAATACTTTAATTACTTTTTAAATTTCCAAAAAAAAGATATTTGAAAAAAATTGTCCTTTTAAAAATAATTTTATATAAAATAAATATTAAACATAAATAATAAATTTTGGCTATATTTTTTTACAAATATAATTTGTAAATTAAAAATTGATTTTACATGTAAAAACTAGAAAATATATTTAAAAAAAATTTTACAATTATATTTAAGAATATTTTAAATTAAGTTTATTAAACAAAGTGTACAAAAATAAAAATGATATTCCAAAAAAAAAACAATTGTTTTCAGTAAAAACACACATTCGCTTTTTCCAAAAAATATCTGTAGAATTTTAATAAAAACATCTTAAAACTAAAAAACATAAAAAAAGTGTTAATTAACATCATATATCAAAATATCAAAAATAAAAAATATACTAGATATTTTAATAAAAACAAAACATCTTAAAATTATTCTTTCAATAAGGAAAATAACTTTTTAAATAAATTTTGTATTTTATTTTGAATTGAGAACCATATATTAATAATTACTAAACTGAATATAGAAAATTACGAAAGATACAAAAATTGTCGTCGAATTTTTTAGATAGAAAGAATTTCTTTAGATAAATTGACTTTGAATAATAATTTTTACGCTTTTTTTAAATTTTTCTGTTAATTTTAAATCAAAAACATGTTAAAAAATGTACTTTCTCTCACTCAAATGTTTTGACCTTTTTATAAAAAATTTCTATAAATTTTAAACTAAAAAACATATGTACTATAAAAAATAAATTGATACAAAAATTGTCGCGATTTTTTTTATTTTTTTCAATAGAAAAACTTTCTTTCGATAAAAATACAATTTCAAATTAATTTTTTAAGCGTTTTTAAAATTTTTTCTTTTAATTCTGAATCAAAAAAATGTTAAACATTTTACAGGGTGAGCGGTACTCTGGTCAGCGTCTGACCCAGAATTGGCGGCTGTAATAAAATCTAGGGAGACCGCATTTGAGCCTACCATCGGAAAATTAAGTCTGCACACCGAAACGTCGAACAATGGATATCTCTGCGGCAGGAAATATGGTAGTTAGCAGCACTAGATTTGCCCACAGAAATATTCCTAAGGCAACATAGTTATCTCCAGATCAATTGACGAGGAATCAGATAAATCATGTGATAGTCGATGGAAGGCACGCATCGAGTGTTCTGGATGTATGATTGATCAGGAATGCGAACATTGACTCCGATCACTACCTTACCGTAGTTAAGGTACGCACAAGGCTAAGCATAGCGAAAAACGTACATAACCAGGCACAGCGAAAGCTGGACATCGGTAAACAGCGGACCACAGAGGTAGCGGAAGCCTACTTCAACTACCTAACTCAACCGCAATGGGATGCTCCACACCCTGTTAATATAACCTCGCAGTGGCAATATATAGCCGACACCATAGAACGGGCTGTGAGAAGCGTACTTGGGTGCTCAAAGCCGTCTCAAGGAGATGTCTGGTACGATGATGAAAGTCGCAATGCCACGAGAGAGACGGATGCTGCATACAGGGCGAAACTGCAGCCAATGGCAACGCGAACTGTTCGTGAATGGCACAGGGAGAAAAGATAAGAGGCAATTCATCTTTTTAGATGGAAAAAGAATGAGCTGAAGCAGAGACAGGATGTGACGGACCCGGATAACGTTCATTTCATTTCAGAAATGTACTGGATACGGATACCATCCCAGAAGACCCAGATCCAATCCATGACAATAGTATTAACTGTCCACCTCTGAGGCAGAACGAGATAAGTAAGGCAATATACCGCCTTAAAAACAACAAAGCGGTTGGAGCCGATGGTCTGCCTGCTGAATTGTTTAAGATAGGCGGGGAGGATGCATTAGCTCATGAAGAACATCTGGCTAGAGGAGAGCATGCCCGGGGATTGGAGTCACAGTCTGCTATGTGTCATATACAAGAAAGGAGATCATAGTAAGTGTAAGAACTACCGTGGAATAAGCCTTTTACCAATTGCGTACAAGGTCCTTTCGAGAGTTTGTATTCGGAATAAACCTATTACCAATTGCGTACAAGGTCCTTTCGAGTGTATTGTGAGAACGTTTAAAACCAATTGTAGAACAACTAATTCGACTTTATTAGTGCGGCTTTAGACCTGGTAAATCTACGACGGATAAAATATTCACCTTACGACAAATCCTTAAAAAAAACCCCATGAAAAGCAGATCGACACCTACCACCTCTTTGTCGACTACAAAGCTGCCTTCGATAAGGAATAGGCTATATGAGGCCATGTCTGAGTTTGGTATTCCTGCAAAGCTGATTTGATATTGCAGATGTACCTTGGACAACACCAAACCCTCGGTTAAGACTTTTAAAGATCAGTCTGAACCATTCAACACGGAAAGAGGTCTCAGGCTGGGCGATAGCCTGTCCTGTACACTATTTAATATAGTTATGTTGAAGGTGATGAGAAAGGCTGGTGTCAACATGTCTGTTATCATATTTCACAAGAGCCACTTGCCTACTAGCCTACGCCGATGATGGATGTTACTGCAGTTTTCTCATCGCTAGAAAAGGAGTCAGCAAAAATGGGTTATGCTGTCAACGAGGACAAAACAAAATTAATGATTTCGACGAACAAAGAGTCCTCTCAATGGAGAAGCACCGGCAATGTTGAAAATTATTGTTTTGAGGTAGTAGTTGAGTTTAACTACCTCGGGTCTTCCGTCAACAAAAAAAATAATGTCTGCCAAGAAATAAAGCGGAGAATAGTGCTAACCAATAAATGTTTCTACGGACTTTGGCAGCACTATAGTAACACCACCTTATCTCGGGATACTACGAAACAGCTATATCAGGTGTTAATTTTACCCGTTCTGTTGTATGCTGCCGAATCGTGGGTGCTTACGATAACGAACATACAAAACCTGGGAGTATTCGAGAGAAAAGTACGCCAAAAATATCTTTGTCGACGGCGAGTTTCGCCATCGGAAGAACCATAAGCTGTGTGAGCTTTACCACGACTAAAAGAGTCAGAATCCAACGACTTCGATGTCTGGGACACACTGCCTAGACGGATGCAAATGCTCCAGCGGAAAAGGTGTTTGAAGACGAACAAGAAGGACGGCGCAGAGCAGGAAAACCCATATTTCGTTGGAAGGACCAAGTGGTAGGCGACGTGCCACCACTAAGGATTTTAGAAGGGAAAAGAAACAATTGAGGTACTAGTTTCAAAAAACATCGTCAAACGAGTGCATATAAGGATTGTTTTAGTTTTCGATAGTAGTGTAAGTTCCTTCAATGTTGTTTTCGTCATCTTTGGCAAGAAGGAACGTAGCAACTGGTTTAATCTACTGTTTACCCCATACTTTGTGGTGATCCAAATTAATGACTTCTGAAGAATTCTAGAATTATTCAGCAGAAATATCTTTTATGTAGGATAGAAAACGTCTTCAGCTTCGTTTGGTAACCAAAATAGCTTCCGATTAATCGTTAACTCCCAATACGCTTCAGAAAAACCGTTTATCTATTCCAGAATTTGCGACTGATGTTACTGACTTCCTCGAAGCTTGGTTAGGTTTTCCAATGTAAAGAAGAAAAGTGTAACTTTTGGACTTGGAAATGGAATAAGGAATACAACGTGATTGAATTCATCAGCCGACTTGTACACTTCACGAGAGCTGTTTAGGATGATACCCACTTGAAAAGTAAATAATCCAATTCATATGACAACTAGCCCATTCATCCTGTTGTATCTTTCTACTGCTCCTGTCGCCGTAACCCCATGCCCCACTACACATTCCAACATCGTCCTACATTCCCTTACTTCTTCCTCAACTCCACTGTTTCCCCCTAGGTTTAAGATGCAGCAGCGACAATAGATAAAACAATGACCCCTACTTTTCTGGTAAATCGTCGAAGGCCATTCCACGTCTGCCTCTTGTACCCCTTTCTACATGTGATGGTATCATTTTACCGTCATCCGTTAAGCAAAAAGTTTTTCTGTTAATTAAATTATAATAGTGTTCAAATTCATTTAAACCTACAACTTCTGATATACGAAATCTGTGCATGGAATGCGTAACTAACGAGTTGTTAAAATCCCAACCTGTTGTGGGTGGCTGTTTGGGTTGGTTGACTCAAGGTCTAGGATAGTTTTGTGGGTTTGTCTATGGGGAGGAGGTTTATCATACATGCGCACACATAAACAACTCAACAATTAAGCAATTAAAACTTTTTGCTACCCCTACCCCGTCACTTGGGGGGGTTGGATGATGGCAATAAAATAAATTGGATTCCTTTTGTCGCCCTCAGACAGACGCGACAGACAAAAGGGGAGGGACGACGGTGTTATGGGCCGCCAGCATACCGCAGGGCATTCATTAGTGCAGGCGGATTCGTGGGTTGCCTGCAGATGCCGGGGCGGATGGATGGAATGTGTTGTGTCAGGATTTTAATTAAGAAGATGTTTATGTATTAGGTTCGAAGAAGCGACAATGGCAAAAGCGTAGGTTGATCTGCCCAGATATGTGTTTTGCTAATGAAGAAACGTTGTCTCTGGTTGTTTTATTATTTTTTGTTTTTGTGCTCCTTCACTCTCAACAAAATTCACTAATTGGCAAAAGTGGTCTTGGTATAAAGAACACACAACGCAGTAGCAGGGAGCAGGGTAGAGGAACAGCCGCCAAACATTAATATGGGCTATGGAATGCAGGTGCTGTGGGACGGCGCAAAAGGCAGAAGTGAAACAAAAATGCATGTTGTGCATAAAACAACAGATGCAGCGGTGATGGTATTGGACCGGGGGATGCAAAAAGTAATTAAAAATATGACAAACACGACGAACCCGAACGCAAAGCCAGTGATGGGCATACGGACGAAGCGTTGAAGGAGCGACAAACATTGCGTACAATAAACGTATGGGAAAAAGGACGAGGAGGATAGCGCAGAGAGCTAACAAATTGCATCGTAATAAACCATTGAGGAATAGAGGAAGGAAACCAAGAAGGACGACGGATTACATTCAAAAGCATAAGTTCAACGAATCTTGAAATCTGCTACCGAAATTAGCACGAAATTAATTAAAACCTTAAGAGATTTTGCTACGTTGGTAAACAAGAAACCAATTAAGACGTTAAACACGTTAAACCGAGGGGGATAGGTAAGTTGCTATTTTCGAAGTGCGACACATCAGGATTAAGTTAACGAGGTCTGCTGAAAATGTCGCAAGGATTTATTACTTTTGTAATGAAAATTGTTGCAGTTCGATACCTTTTAGACGATATAATTAAAGTTGTAGTTTTTGGAGTATACTTACTAGGGTGATCAGTTCGGTTTTCAGAAACCGGCTACTCGGTTTTTTCCACTCATAAAAACCGTCGGTTTTTTTTAAATCCCTGTTTTTCGAATATCGAATAATCCGGTTATTTTTTGTCGAATCTCGGTTTTTTGGCGTTCGATATTTTTTATTTAAATTTATTCATAATTGTGTTAAATGTGTACTCGTACATGCTTTTTCCATTGTTACGGCCGAACAACCTAATTGTCAGTTTTATAAATCTTCAATGTTTAATAAGTCGACTGAAAAGCGAAAGAAAAATGTTTATAAAAGACCAATTTAATAAGGAGCATCAACTTATCCATGATGTTAAGCACCACTGGAATTCTATGCCCAATATGGTTTCTCAATTTTTAAAATTGCACAAATGTGTGAATCATACTTTATTGGACATAGGACTCACACCATTTAGTGAAAATAATATTGCAACCTTGTCTGTGCTTAGTGACTCCCTTAAACCTTTGGAAATGTCTATACAAAAACTTTCTGCAAACTCTTCGACTTTAGCTGATGCTGAAGGTATTTTTAAATTTTTACTTAAACACTTTTCAACAATTCAAAACCATCAAAATTATCAATAAATTTATATGAAATTGTAAAAAGACGTATATCAGAACGACGTGTTCAATCCCTGAATACTCTCATTTTGTATTTAAGTACGAGTAAACTCCCAATTAGTGACGCATTTCTAAAATATTCAAGTAAAAATTATTTTTGATTTTTTATATATGGATAAGAGCGGCAAAAGGACTCAAAACCTTGTCAGATTATTAAACGCCTTGTACACTATAAGTCCAACTAGTACATTGAGTGAAAGGGCATTTTCAATGTCAAGTTTTATAAAAACCAAAGAAAAAAATAGGTATACACTCAAGAACTTAAATTGTATCTTATTTCTTAAATGTTACTTTAGGGAAAACTGAAGATAAAATTAAATATTTTTATATATAATCAAGTATTTACAAATTAATTGTTTTGTTTCGTTTGTCTTTGTTAAAAAAACAAACTGATCTCACTAATGTTGTGCATTGTAATTATAATTAAACTGAAAGTTTATTTCTTATAGGTATAATTGAATTGTTTTCTGTCATTTGTTAATAAATTTTTTGGTCTAAAATTGTGTTTTAATTTGTTATTTGGCATACTTTTGAAAACCGGATTATCCGGTTTTTTTGTGAATTTCAAAAAAAGCAACCGGTTTTTTTTACTTGCCATTTTTCGAATAATTCGAAAACCGGTTTTCGCAAAAACCCGAATAATTGATCACCCTAATACTTACTTACTTAAGTGGCCCATTACAACTTACGAACGTGGTTCATAAGTTTGATGCCTGAAGTACTAAAGAATTCCACACGCTTCGGTCTTGTGCGTGTGCTCTCCAGTTAGTCCTACCAGATGGTGGCACGTCGCCTACCACTTGGTCCTTCCAACGGAGTTTGCGTCTCCCTGCTCTGCGCCGTCCTTCAGGTTCACCTTCAAACACCTTTCTCGCTGGAGCATTTACATCCATCCTGACAACATGACCCAGCCATCGTAGTCGATGCATTCTGACTCTTTTAGCTACGTCGATGTCGTGGTAAAGCTCATACAGCTCATGGTTCATCCGATGGCGAAACTCGCCGGCGACACAGATAGGTCCATAAATTTTTCGGAGTACTTTTCTCTCGAATATTCCCAGGTTTTGTATGTCCGTTGTCGTAAGCACCCACGATTCGGCAGCATAAAAAAGTACAGGTAAGATTAGCACCTGGTAAAGCTATTTCTTAGTATTCCCAGATAAGGTGGTATTACTACAGTGTTGCCAAAGTCCGTAAAAACATCTATTGGCTGGCACTATTCTCCGCTTAATTTCTTGGCTAACATTATTTTTCTTATTGACGCAAGATCCGAGGTAGGTAAACTCATCTACTACCTCAAAACAATAATTTTCAACGTTGACGCTGCGTCCCCATCCAGAGGACCCTTTGTTCGTCGAAATCAATATTTTTGTTTTGTCCTCGTTGACCGCTAAACCCATTTTTGCCGACTCCTTTTCTAGTGATGAGAAGACTGCAGTAACGTCCCGCAGATTTCGGCCAATGATATCTATATCAACGGATTTAGAAGGGAATATCTGAAGTTCTGGTATCAGGAAAGTTGCCGAAAGGGATGGACTTAGGAAGGTTTGTTTTCCATAACTTGGGACACAAGGGGAGAATTTTAACAGTGGGAAGAATATTCAAAAAGGGGTGAAAAAAAAGAATTTAGAAAGGAATACCTTAGGTTATTGGAAGGTTAGTTTACCTAATATTTGGAAAAAAGGAACGTAGCAACTTATTAAAGCTCCCAAAAGTGTAGGAAGCTCTGGTTTCAGAACATATTTCCTAAAGGGGCGGAAATAAGGATTTAGAACGGAATACCTGTGGTTCTGGTATAGCGAAAGGGATGGATTTAGGAAGTTTTGTTTTCCATAACTTGGGACACAAGCGGAGAAATTTGGATGTGAGGTTCTCAAATCATGAAATCAGGAAAACAAAACCCAAAATAGTTGCGAATAAGGATATAGAATATTATAATTGAGGTTCTGAGTTCACAAAGGAAAGGGGTGGATGTGAGGGTTAGGAAAGTTTGTTTTTCCTTTATATATGGAACGGATATAAGGAACTTGTTGGAAAGGATAAGTGAGGTTTTGAAATCATGGAAAATCCCACAAGAGTTAAATATAAGGATATAGGAAGTTATAATTGAGGTTCTGGTTCCACAAAAAGAAAGGGGTGGATGTTAGGATTAGGAAAGTTTATTTTTGGAATTCAAAAGGGGTGAAGAAAAGAATTTAGAAGGGAATACCTTAGGTTCTTGCTTCTGGAAACATGATAAAACGGTCTGAAGTACCAAATTTGGAATGTTTATTTTCCTAATATTTGGAAATAAGGAACGTAGATAGTTATTAAAGCTTCCGAAAGGGTAGGAACTTAGGAGGTATAAATGAAATTCTGGTTTCAGAAAAATTTCCCAAAGGGGTGGAAATAAGGATTTAGAAGGTAATATCTGAAGTCCTGGTATCAGGAAACTAGCTGAAAGGGATGGATTTAGGAAGGTTTATATTCCATAACTTGGGACACAAGGGGATAAATTTGAAAGTGGGAAGGGTGAATGAGGTTTTGAAATCAGAAAAAATCCCAAAAGAGTTGAAAATAAGGGTATGGGAGGTAATAATTGAAGTTCTGGTTTCACAATAGAAAGGGGAGGATGATAGGTTTAGGAAAGTTTTTTTTCCTTTTTTTATATGGAACGGTTATAAGGAACTTGTTGAGCCTTCTGATAGGGAGAAACTTAGGATTTTGGAGAGATAAGTGAGGTTATGGTTTCTGGAAAAATGTCGAAAAAGTTGGAAATAAGGAAGGGAATACCTGAGGATCTGGATTCAGGATAGATACGGAAAGGTATGGAAATTAGGATTTGTTTCATGTTAGGATATAAAGAAGATAGCAACATGCTGAAGATAGCTTCTGAAAGAGTGGTATTTAGGCTTTGCGAAGGAAAAGTAAGGTTCTGATTCCTGGAAAAATCCCAGAAGAGGTGGAAATGAGGATATAAAAAGGTATAGTTAAGATTCTGGTATCAGCAAAGTTGCCGAAAAGCGAGGACATTAGAATATTGGAAGGTTTGTTTCTTGTATAGCAATAAGTTTCTAAATGTCTATCTTATACCCGAGTCCCCAAAGGTTTTTGTTAATGTAATTTTTCAGTTCCATACTATAAATTTTTTTCCTTCAATAGTACTTTTTTCCCCTCTCCACTATTTATTGACACCCACTGTAGTAGCAGCTACAATGCAAAACCCCCTGGGAATAACACCACCAACCAACAACATCATCGCCCGCCCCTAAACAAAGAATCAATCAGCAGCAGCAAAGAACAAACAACAACAACAATATTATATATGTGTGTGACCAGCCTAATAAATGGGTTGTGTCGTTGGCGACTATAATGGGCCATCCGAAGAACAAACAACCAACACTCAAAAAATTTCAGGGGCCTTTCCCAGTTGCTATTGTAGCAGGCTCTCAAAATCCCCAAGAAAGTGTATCACAGCCAGCAGCAACACTCAACCCTAAAATCAGTTGCCTTTGTTGTTGGTGTTGTTGCTGCTATCTTCTTCGTCGTCGTCAACCAAACGAGTAAAGTGAAACAAACATACGAAACAACAACAACAACTAATTGCAAATCTTATTTATATTCTCACTAAGTATAACAGCTACAATTTCTGTAGAGCAACGCCCGCCAAAATATTGTGAGGTTATGTGATGGGAGATAATAAAATGCAAAAAAATCATACGTGCACAAGGCACACAATCAAACGCACACTCGCGAAACAAATGTTTTTTTGCTAAAGAATAACGCGACCAAGTGTCAAAGCATTAATATCGAGTGTAGAGGATTTAGATGAGGACAATGAGAGGAGAAGAGATTTTATAAAGACAGAGACAGTTTTGTGAGTGCGAAAAGGTCGACGTCATTGGGTTGCGTATTTGCATGGGCTCTGTAGTGTGGCTGTGTAGAAGGTTAAGGGAATGCGACAGCGGCTATGAACAGTGATGGCAGTAACAATTATTACAAATTCATAACAAATTGTTACAAATTAATGAAATCGTTACTTTTATATTAGTACCTATAACGCAACCAAGTGTCAAATCATTAATACATATCTAGTGTAAATGGTTTGTGTACCACACAATTTCACTGATTTAACAGAGAATCCCTAATACCACTCCCAATACTGTATTATGGTTACACTAAAACAGCTGAACTGTTTTTCATATATAAACACTACCTATTGGCATCTCATTCGCACTTTAACAATTACCGACACATGCAGTGCATTATATTCAATATTTGTTATTATTGGTAAAAAAAATTAAAAACAAAAAAATAAACACACTCGCACACTCAATTTTTATAACAATTATCAAACACCTGTGGCAATTGCTGAGACCCCATGATTAAAAACCGTTTTTTATACAAGGACATTGCCATTTTATACAAAAAGTTTTCTTAAGTAAAGAAACTGCAGTGCAGTAGACCAACCAACCACTCAAACACATTCACCGTTGGCTGAATAGAACAAAACAAAAAGAGACGTCACCGACGTCTCTCAATGTTTGGTATTGGCAAGAGCGTAGTGCTGTGCAGGTTGGGGTCGTCGTGGCACAACACCATTGAAAACATATTTATTTGTGTTTTCCGTTGTGAAAAATCGACGTTCAGTTTAAACTTGAACCCTATGCACGATACGAAAAAAGAACACTTGCACTTGAAACAAGTGTACTCGCACTGCTTGCGCTTACTGTGTTAGCGAGTTTTTTGTGTTCACACAACAAACTATGAAACATCTGCTAAACTGTGCACCACAGAAACAGCCCTACCCCTCTGTGACCAGCACAACTACTTGTTCACTGTAAAGAGTAAAGAGTACAGAGATGTGTAGAGAGCGAAATAACGCCGTTAAAATACAGCGGCTTAAAAGGTTTTTCATTCATTATTAGACGGAAGGGCAAAATAAAGCTGAAATTTGTTCTCTAAGGCATTTAAAAGTATGAAGAGGCTGTTTGCTGCGTACAGGGCGAAACTGCAGCCAATGGCTACGCGAAGGGCACAGGAAGAAGAGAGGAGATGCAATTAGTCTCCTTAGACGGAAAAAGGAGCTGAAGAAGAGGCAGGAAGATTGCACAGAGTTCCTCAGAAGTAGAGGGGAAGCCCGAAAATTCTACAATTTTTCGGGAGTGTGATGCAAGGTAAAGCTTCTGATCGGTTTAACTTGGCAAACCCAGAGTGATCCTTGCCAATTGCACTTCAAGTCTACTCACAGAGCCTCTGACACCCGTCAGAGCACGACTAACTATGAGGGCCGAAACCTAAAACCCAGGCACGTCTGCTCAGAGTGAGCGGTACCCTGGTCAGCGTCTGACCCAGAATGGGCGGCTGTAATAAAATCCTGGCAGGAGGAGAAAACTGCGACGTGGTGCGCTGGGCTTGCAACCCGCCACCGACGTATAAACTATTGCAATGAAAAGAAGTAAGAAAGGAATAAAATGGACCCCCCCAAAATGTTAACGACCACCGCAAACGAATTAAGGACCATGATTTAAGGAATGTTAGAACACTGTGTAGACCAGGTGCCTCCATCCAACTGGCGAAAGTCCTCGAAGAATACAAAGCTGACATAACCGCTTTACAGGAATTCCGGTGGACGGGACACGGGTGCTCGCGCATGAAGACGTGCGACATCTACTACAGTGGCCATGCGGACAAGCACGAGTTTGAATGTGGATTTGTGGTTGGCAAGAGACTGCGACACCTAGTCTTAAGGTTCAACCCGGTGTGTGAACGTATAGCCACCAAAAGAGTCAAAACAAAGTTTTTCCACATAACACTTATATGTGCCCATGCTCCGACAGAAGAGAAAAGCGATGAGGACAAAGACGAGTTCTACGAGATCCTAGAAAATGTATATGACCGTAGCCCGAGCCATGACATTAAAATTGTACTAGGCGATTTTAATGCTAAAATAGGCAGGGAAACCGCATTTGAGCCTACCATCGGAAAATTCAGTCTGCACACCGAAACGTTGAACAATGGCATCAGACTGATTGATTTCTCTGCGGCAAGAAATATGGTAGTTAGCAGCACTAGATTTGACCATAAAAATATTCATAAGGCAACATGGTTATCTCCAGATCAATTGACGAGGAATCAGATTGATCATGTGGTAGTCGATGGAAGGCACGCATCGAGTGTTCTGGACGTACGAGTGATTAGGGGTGCGAACATTGACTCCGATCACTTCCTTACCGCAGTTAAGGTACGCACAAGGCTAAGCATGGCGTAACCAGGCACAACGAAAGCTGGACATTGGTAAACTGCGGACCATAGAGGTAGCAAACGTCTACTCCAACCACCTAACTCAACTGCTGCGGAATGCTCCAACACCTGACAATATAACCTTGCAGTGGCAAAATATAGCCGACTCCTTAGAACGGGCTGCGAGAAGCGTACTTGGGTACTCAAAGCCGTCTCAAGAAGATGCCTGGTACGATGATGAATGTCGCAATGCCACGAGAGATACGGTTGCTGCATACAGGGCGAAACTGCAGCCAATGGCAACGCTAGCTGTTCGTGAACGGCACAGGGAGAAGAGACGACAGGAAACTCGTCTTTTTAGAAGAAAAAAAGAAGGAGCTGAAGAAGAGGCAGGATGAGTGCACTGAGTTGCTCCGAAGTAGACGGGAAGCCCGAAAATTCCACAAGAGAGTTAAAGCGACAATGCGTGGAACAGGGTTGCCCTCCTGCAAGGACAGCGATGGTCAGCTAGTGACGGACCCGGATAACGTTCTGAAGATATGGAGAGATCACTTTAGAAATTTACTGGATACTGACACCACTCCAGAAGACCCCGCTCCAATCCATGACGATGGTATTAACTGTCCACCTCCGAGCCAGAGCGAGATACGTATGGCCACCTCCCTGGAGACGATGGTCTCCCGGCTGAATTGTTTTATGCAGGTGGAGAGGAGCTGATAAGGAGCATGCATCAGCTCATGGAAAACATCTGGCTGGAGATGAGCATGCCCGGCGATGGGAATCTCAGTCTGTTATGTCCCATATACAAGAAAAGAGATCGTAGTGAGTGTAAGAACTACCGTGGAATAAGTTTATTACCAATTGCGCACAAGGTCTAAAGCCAATTGTAAAAACTAATTGGACCTTAACAGTGCAGCTTTAGACCTGGTAAATCCACGTCGAATCAAATATTCACTTCCTGACAAATTATGGAAAAAACTCATGAAAAGCAGACCGACACCTATCACCTCTTTGTCGACTTAAAAGCAGCCTTCGACTATCCGATAAGGAATAGGCCATGTCTGAGTTTGGTATTCCTGCAAAGCTGATTCGATTCGCAGATGTACCTTGGTATACAGAAAATCCTCTATTAAGATTAGTAAGGATCATTCGAAACCCTTCAACATGGAAAGAGGTCTCAGGCTGGTTGATAGCTTATCCGTCAGGATACACTATTTGATATAGCTATGGATAAGGTGATGAGAAAGGTTGGTGTTAACATGTCTGGCACCATATTCCACGAGAGCCACTAGTCTATGCCCATGATATAGACATTATTGGCCGAAATCTGCAATGCCATTTTCTTATTGCTTGAAAGAGTCCTCTTGATGGGGACGCACCGTCAACGTTGAAAAGTATTGTTTTGAGGTAGTAGATGATTTTACCTACTTCGGATCTTCCGCCAATAATGTTGGACAAGAAATTAATAGGAAAATAACCTTCGACTCTCCGATAAGGAATAGGCTATATGAGGCCATGTCTGAGTTTGGTATACCTGCAAAGCTGATTCGACTTTGCAGGTGTACCTTGGAAAATACCAAATCCTCGGTAAAGATTGGTTAAAATCACTCTGAACCATTCAACATGAAAAAGGGTCTCAGGCAGGGCGATAGCTTGTCCGATACACTATTTAATATAGTTATGGAAAAGGTGATAAGAAAGGCTGGTGTCAACATGGCTGGCACCATATTCCACAAGAGTCATATGCCACAAGCCTATGTAGATGATATAGACATCATTGGCAGAAATCTGCGGGATGTTACTGCAGTTTTCTCATTTCTCAAAAGAGAGTCAGCAAAAATGGGTTTAGCGGTCAACGAGGACAAAACAAAACAATGATTTCGACACACAAAAGAGTCCTCTCGCTGGGGATGCACCGTGAAAGGTAGTAGACGAATTTTCTTCCGTCAAAAAGAAACATAGTGTCAGCCAAAAAATCAAGCGGAGAATAGTGCTCACCAATATATGTTTTTACCGACTTAGGCAGCACTTTAGTAACACCACATAATCTCGGGATACTAAGAAACAGCTATACCAGATACTAATTTTACCCGTTCGGTTGTATGCTACCAAATCGTGGATGCGTACGACTACGGACATAAAGAACCTGGGAATATTCGAGAGAAAAGCACTCCGAAAAATATATGGACCTATCTGTGTCAACGGGATGAGCTGTATAAGCTTTTCCACGACATCGACGTTGCTAAAAGAGTCAGAATCCAACGACTATGATGGCTGGGACATGTTGCCAGGATGGATGCAAATGCTCCAGTGAGTAAGGTATTTGAAGACAAACCTGAAGGACGGCGCAGGGCAGGGACACCCAAATACGTTGGAAGGACTAAGTGGTAGGCGACGTGCCACCATCTGGTAGGACTAACTGGAGAACACACGCAGAAGACGGAAGCGTGTGGGATTCTTTAATACTTCAGGCCTCAAATTTATGAACCACGTTCGTGAGCTGTAATAGGCCATTTAAGTAAGTATGATTTTTTATAAGAATTCACTTTTCTTTTTAAGTTAATTTAAAAAAAAAAAATCTAAAATTTTCTGCTCATTTTACCTTTCAAACTATGAAAAAATTAGACAAATACGTTAAAAACTGTCTAATAGTAAAATTCAAATTAACAATCCTGATTTTCAGTTAATAGTTGTGTTTATCAATTGTCCTTTCCCGAATATTAAGTGGTATATGTAGATTTTCAATTGGAAGTAACTGATTTTCATTTCGTATTTTCAAAATTTTAATTGGCCTTTATGATTTCAATTTAAACAATTATGCTTTTCTATATTTTAGTTCCTATATGGCTGCTTCACTTGCTGATATCGTTTTTTAAAACTTCTTTTACATATTGAATTTATCAGTGATTTGAAATTATAATATACAAAAAATCAATATGTGGAGTTAATCGATTTGGCTTTTAAGCCACTCATCTCTTTTAGTTGGCCTTCTCTGATTTTGAATTTTTGATTTTCAATTGCGATTTAAAATTGTTTTTTTTTCGAGTAGAATTTCTGATATTCAATTAGTGATTTCTGAAGTAAAATAAAAATTATGCCGCCGTTACTAATCCCAACGGCTTAGATATCTGCTTGCCAGATGTGTATGGAGACGATTTGTACCTCCCTCTTTTGACATCTCGCTCTTACTCAGGCAACGCTCTTCTTCACACAGCAGTGCCATCACTTAACAGTGATCATGTGTTCATTTGTTTTTTTACTTATACAAATGTCAGCTGTACAGTGCAGCAGGTTGACGGCTGGATTCACTTGCTATTCTATTATGGGTACCTGATTAACGGCCAGCCGTTAGTAGGAACAAGAAAACGAAAGTGTTATCGAGTCGTTATGGATGAGAGCGGTACAGCGATACAAAATACAACAACAATAAACAAACTCGTACCAGTAGTGTTCACATATGTGACATCAACGAGTTGCCAATCCAAGTGGGTACGGCGGCGGACCACTAGACTTCTTTTTAGTGAGTAGCCATATGTTAGAAATTTTGCCAAAAAAAAAGTACAAAGCATAAAAAAGTGAGAATGATGGGTGGTGGTTGGTACGTCGTACTTTGACATTGCTTCTTGGCATGCTGCTGCCTGCCTAGGAAACAAAAATCTAAAGAATGTACACATTTCCAAAATGGATTCTGCGCTCTTCAAAGGACTTGTGTGGCGGTATGAGATTCTTTAGATCCATAGCACTCTACAGTGTTATGCATGGGTGTTGTTTTGGCGCCTTGGTGGAGGTGGAATTTCTTCGTATTAAGAAATTCTTTATTATTTTGGTATTTGAAATATTTTACATAGCTTGGAGGAGGGTGTTTATTAAACAGCAGTTAGGTTAAACATTTCTCTGAACTGTGTGCAAAAGATGCGCTCCTAACCTATAAATATGTGATTGTTTTTAAAATCTAGGAAACATACCGAATTATTTGCCACAAGGGAAAAGAACAAAGGTACACAAATTAGGGCATGCTGAAAAAAAGTTGGAAATGCAATGAACATAAAGAATTTGGAATGGGTATGGATTTATGAGCGCTTCACGTGCCAAATCCTAAACTCCATAAAACATAAAGCTGTAATTGTTGGTTTTTAGAAGTTCTGTTAAATTAAAAAATCGAGCAATAGATGCAAAAAATTTAACAATCTAAGAAATGTTCGTTAGTGCTAATTTTTTTTATTCGAGACTATTTTTTTTTAATGAAAAAAATGTGGAATCTTTTTAAATTGAAATTAAAATTAAAAAAAAAATCTAAAGTGCAGTTAATCGATTTATTTACTTACTTACTTAAGTGGCCCATTAAAACTTACGAACGTGTTTCATAAATTAGAGGCCTGAAGTATTAAAGAATTCCACACACTTCAGTCTTCTGCGTACGTTAGTCCTACCAGATGGTGGCACGTCGGCACATCCTTCATGACCATTAACATCTATCCTGGCAACATGTCCCAGCCATCGTAGTCGTTGGATTCTGACTCTTTTAGCTACGTCGATGTTGTGTTAAAGCTCATACATGGTTCATCCGATGGAGAAACTCGCCGTTGGCACATATAGGTTTATATATTTTTCGGAGTACTTTTATCTCACGTTGTCGAAAGCACCCACGATTCGGCAGCATACAACAGACCGGGTAAAATGAACACCTGGTATAGCTGTTTCTTAGTAGTTGGAGATAAAGTGGTGTTACTAAAGTGATGCCGAAGTGCGTAAAAACATTTTTTGGCTGGCACTTTTCCCCGCTTGATTTCTTGGCTGACACAATTTTTTTAATTGACGGAAGATCCGAGGTAGGTAAATTCGACTACTACCTTAAACCAATAATTTTCAACGTTCACGGTGCGTCCCCATCGAGAGGATTATTTGTTACTCAAAGTCGAATTAGATTTGCAGGAATACCAAACTCAGATATGGCTTCCAATAACTTATTCCTTACCGGAGAGGCGAGGGCAGCTTTGTAATCGACAAAGAGGTGGTAGGTGTGAATCTGATGTTCATGAGTTTTTTTTCAGGATTTGTCGAAGAGTGATTATCTGGTCTGTTTTAGATTTACCAGGTCTAAAGCCACACTGATATGGTCCAATTGGTTTTTCTACAATTGGCTTGAGACGTTCACACAATATGCTCGAAAGGACCTTGTACGCTATTAGTAATAGGCTTATTTCACGGCAATTCTAACATTCACTACGACCTCCTTTCTTGTATATGGGACATAACAGACTGAGACTCTTATCCCCGGGCCAGATGTTCTCCATGAGCTGATGCCTGCTCCTAATCAGCACATCCCCTGTAGGGAGACCATCGGCTCCAGCCACTTTGTTATATTTAAGGCGGGATATTGCCACTCCTATCTCGCTCTGGCTCGGAAAGCGAGATACGTCGTCATGGATTGGAGCGGGGTCTTCTGGAGTAGAACAGAAATGATCTCTCCATATCTTCAGAAGGTTATCCGTGTCCTTTACTAGCTGGCCATCGCTGTCCTTGCAGGAGGGCAACCCTATTCAACGCATTCTCGCCTTAACTCTCTGGTAGGATTTTCAGGTTTCCTTTTACTTCGGAGCAACTCTGTGCACTCATCTCTGCCTCTTCAACTCTTTGTTTTTCTGTCTAAGGAGGCGAGTTGCCTCTCGTCGATCGATTTACCTGACTACAAGTAAATGATTTTTGATTTTTTTAGTTTATCGATTTGTCAAATGAAACATTTATATGTCATAATCATTTTACTCACTTCCAATATTTTACTCGTATAGCGATTTTATTCAAAATCCAATGACAGGCCATTTATGTACTCTCTGCGTACATCCGCTTCTTAGTGATTTTTCTATAGTAACCACTAAGTAAGCCCCTTTTTGCGTTTGGATGCTTACTCTACACCTTACCCACTGTCCACATAATTTCAGCTTTGACCCACTGTTCACAATAACAAATCACCTTCAGACATTAGTCTCCCCCAAGCACACGAATTTCCCTTTGAAAAATATAAAACAAAATGTCTCCCATCGGCGTTGCTCTAATGCCGCTGATAAATTGGCACTTTAGTGACTTACATGACGCGATTTCGACACTACACATATGGCATTTTGTGTTGCGGTAGACCAATCAACTAAACAAACGACAGCCAGCCAACCAACCAACCAACTGGTGGGTCTATCAACACTAACAAATACTAAACAATTCAATACAAAACAAACAAAACATATGACCGTCGGCCGACCAAACATTCGCATGAATTTGCTTGCCGCACATTTACCGTATACAATTTCTTAAGGCAAACACACACACCCACACGCATACACCTCTCAACAGCAGCCCCTTACTGTTAGTTGAGTGAAAACAAGAAGCAGCATTAAATAAAATCGCATGCAAGCGCACAAACACTTGACTTATTATAGCAGCAGTGAAGTGTTGTATAGCAACAACAATACCAACCAACCGCACCATATTATTATATGAGATTATCTATACCACCCTGAGTGTTTGTCGATCTATCTCTTTTACTCGTATGCTTTCTTAAGGCATTTCTGGTATCTGAGTGTAGAGTGTTATTTACAGTGACAGCTTCTTCGATCGCATGAGCCCCTAATAATTTAGTGACTCAGACGACGCGATGTTTACACATTTTCTACACAAAATGTTCGCTAGTGAAAAGACACGTTGCTACCACACACACACTCCAGGCCCACCATCAGTGCAGTCAGTGAAATTTGACAATTGCACAAGAAGCTCTAGCATGACACATATTCATGAGAGAAGAGTGAAAGAGTTGTTGTTGTGTTGTTGCTTGCGGAACGGCCACAACCAGAGCCGGCAACAGTCAGTGGTCTCTGGCAGGAACGTGTACAAATGATTTGAAAACGTGCAGCCAGGGTGGATGTCGGCGGTATCGTTGTTTTTATGTCAGCTGTCTCGTGTGGTGGTCGGCAATGACAAAAGCAGCAGTGCGTGAAGAAATAGCATAACTGAAAATATGGAATTTTATATTAGAGGTGGGTGGCTTTTAAAACATTTATAGAACAAAATCCGTGGCAAAAGTGCAGAAAACGGGGCGGGAGCAAAAAAAAAAATCCCACCCCACCCCAAAGACGCCA
The DNA here is from genome assembly GCA_964034835.1 of Muscina levida. Classification (NCBI taxonomy): domain Eukaryota; kingdom Metazoa; phylum Arthropoda; class Insecta; order Diptera; family Muscidae; genus Muscina; species Muscina levida. The sequence continues at coordinate 141,837,259 of OZ035882.1, forward strand.
CAAAACACGAAAATCGAGGTCAAAGTTGGCGCTAAGGCCCGGGGGGCCAAAAAAGGGGTACTCAAATGAAAGATATTTTCGAGACGAATTCAAAGTTCCTACGGGTCTCCTGGACCGAGTTAGATCCATTTAAATTCCGGGATATATCAACAAAAAAATTGAAAAAATTTCAAAAAAATCATGGAAAAAGTTAGAAAAATTTAAGGAAATAAATTTTAAAATTCTAAAAAAATAGAAAATCTAAAAACCGCGCGATTTTTTAAAAAAAAAATTATTTTTTTCTGAAAAATCCCGTTAAAAATTAAAAAAAATGGGGAAAAATCATGGAAAATTAGAATAATTTAAGGAAATGAATTGAAAAATTCCATAGAAAAATGAAATGTCATCAAAAATGTGAGAAAATTTTAAACTCTTTTTAATTGTTTAAGGTTTTTATAGGAAAATTTCAAGAAATATTTAAAAAAATTCAAGAAAATGTCTAAAGAGAAATATTTGAAAGAAGAAAATTGATTAAAAAAAATGATAAAAGTGGAAAAAATTAAGAAAAATTTGAAAAATATTTTAAAAAAGCTATGTATTGTAAATATATATATGTTTTTTTTGAAAATTAGAATTTTAACGGTTGAGATGGTTGGAGGCGTAAAAGCGCCGCACCAGGAAACAACCAGTAGCGGGGAAATTGTACCTCATTTATAAGTAAAGATGGGTAAGAGAAACCACTTCATATCTTAGTAATCATGGATATGCAAAAAACTCGATTTGCGCTAAATATATCTACAGTTCATCTGAGGAATATCGAAGCCGATTGGAAAATACGCTATGAGGTTGAGATTTTCCTACAAAGATTTTTTAGAATCTGGAATGATGAGGAAGTAGAGGAGATCACGGAGTATCTCTGCCCTGCTTTTGGTGACCTAAGATATAAAAAGTTAGGTCAAGGGACACTTGTGAACAATATCTGTCTATTAGAAGGCGTTTTGCGGAACATTCATGCCTTCATCAGAGCAACGAAATGGCTTGAGAGCGACGTTGATTGAATAGAGTATGAAATAGTAAGGAAATTACCTTCAGCCGAAGCTCTGATAACTTTCACTATTTGTATAAATGGTAATAAAACTTTGAACCGTAAAAAAGGGGAGTTTGGTATTTATATGAGAGGTGAGGAAGTAGTTTCTGTCTGATCTTGCTTATCTTAGAACTTAACCTCCTTGATAGGTCTTAAACTACGGCTGCAGACGAGGGGATAGATACATGGAGATCACCAAAAAGGGAGAGTTTGTATGACAGATGGGTGTAGTTTTCGCCCGATAATGCTTATCTTAGAACATAACCTCTGCATAGAGGCCAGCTCTTAAATCAGAGGATATAATCGCTGGGAGAGACAGACGGGCATCCTAAAAAGGAGGAGTATTTGTCCGATATTGTTCATCTCAGAACATAACCTCTGCTTAGAGTATATAACCATACATCCCAAATATCAGCCCGATATTTTTTAAAACTACGGCTGTAATCTCGTGGACTAATGAACGGACACTGCAAAAAGCGGAGTTCGTATGGGATATGGGTGTAGTTTTTTACGGATCGTCTTTATCTTGAAACGCAACCTCCACTTAGAGGACAGAAGCTTGCACACAAAGTTTGAGCTCGATGCCTTTTAATTTCGACTGCAATCGCTGGGACAGACCGCCAAAAAGGGGCACTTTGTATAGGAGGTGGGTTTTTGACCGATCGGGCATCTTAAAAGCGATTAAACTACAGATGTAATCGCGGAGAAAGACGGACATCTTTATATCGACTCAGAATTCGACGCTGATCATACCTACCACGCCTCTTAATGGGCGTCACAAATGCGCGTGGTGTAGGGTATAACAAATTGTGTGAAAATTTGAAAATGGTATCACAACGGAACCTGCCGAATTCGCCGAACCTAACAAGAAAAATTCGTAGGCAAATCCATAAAATTCTTAGAATGTCAAATCACAAAATTGAAATGAGTACACTTCTAGATTAACCAGTATAGAAATTTCAATCAGGTGAACTGACAGATTAATGGCTTTACCCATACGATTCTTGGTCGCATGGCCAGACGAGACATAGTAAAACTGTAGAAAAGATTATAGCCCACAAATGTAAATGTTAAATTCAATATTTTTGGGCTTTTGTAAATTTTTATGGGGTTTACCAAAAGGGTATTTTGCGGTAACAACTGAGAATCAAAGACGACGGCTTAAATTGCACACCACCAAGCCGAGGTAAGAAGAGCAATATCCCGGCTGAAAAATAATAAAGCAGCCGGTGTCAACAGACTTCCGGCAGAGCTCTTCAAGTCCGGTGGTGAGGAGCTGATACCGATAATGAACCAGCTCATGAGTTTGACTTAATGAGTGCATGCCCGACGATTGCAATCTGAGCGTATTATGTCCTGTGCTTAAGAAAGATGATCCTAGTTTGTGCTCCAACTACCGTGGCATCAGCTTTTTACCCATCGCATATAAGGTCCTATCAAGTGTGCTATGTGAAAGACAGTGTTATCCTACATGGTCGGCCTTATCAGTGTGGCTACAGGCCTGATAAATCAACAACTGACCAGATATTCGGACTTCGGCAAGACCTGAAAGAGAACCAAGGGAAACATATCGACACGTATCATATTTTCGTCGACAGTCCAATACGGCAGAAATTGTTCGAACCCATGGCTGAGTTTGGTATTCTAGCGAAGCTGATACGCCTTTGCGGAATAACGCTGATTGACACGAAGTCTTTAGTGAAGATTGGCGTGGACCTTACGGAGCCATTCTATACCAGACGGCGCATAAAACAAGGTGGCAGCCTATGTGACCTCTTCAAAATAGAGATGGATATGATAATGAGGAAAGCTGCAGTAGACCCGAGTGGAACGAGCTACTCGCGTACGCTGATGACGTAGACATCATCGGTCGAAAATTGCGGGATGCGACTGCAACCTTCTCAGGTATACAGAAGGAATCAGCGAAATTGGGTCTAACGATGAACGAGGACAATACGAAATTATTAGTTTCAACGAACAAAAAATCTACTCGTTTGGGAAACTGCGTGAACTTTGACAACTATAATTTCGAGGTGGTAGATAATTTTATCTACCTAGTCTCCGCCATCAACAAAATATATAATGTCAGCCGCGAAATCCGGAGAAGAATCCTGCTTGCCAATAAATGCTATTACGGACTAAGCAAGCGATTCAATGACAGAGCCCTCTCTCGACGAACAAAAATCAGGCTATACCAAATACTGGTCCTACCTGTCTTGATGTATGTTTCAGAATTCTGGGTTATGACACAAGCGGATGAATCGGTTCTGGCAGTATTCGAGAGGAAAATACTCCGTAAAATATATGGGCCCATAATGGTTAATGGAGAATATCGACGTCGAATGAATCATGAGCTGCACAATGACATTGACGTGGTCAGACGCATTAAGGTGCAGCGTTGGCGTTGGCTAGATTATTTTGTACGCATTGACAAAAATGCCCCAGCACGAAAAGTCATCGACAATGAACTCGCAGAAAAAAGCGCAGAAGATCGCAGATATATTTCTCTATGTGCAAGGAAGTGCCAACTAAGTATGTCATAATATGAGGGTCAATTCCGTCATCTGTATGGTAGGCACCAGAAGGGGGGTGACAAAAGTTTCAGTTCTTTATGGTTTCTTCTACTTACCTTTACACCCCTTGAATAAGGTATGAGATGCTTCTCGCGTTGTTGTGAATTATCACGCGTTCTTTTATTAGATATACAACTAACGGCACCTATTTTCTTTTACTAGACATGCCAATTATCTCGACACTTATAATGCGAAGTTGCTGTCGACAACATCGAGGGGGCCGGCAATGAAAGAAGAACGAAGATAACTGGAGCTGGGAATCGAACCACGGATCTCCCGCATGATAGTCGCATATTCTACCCATCACGCTATTTTCTACTATAATTCTAAACTTCTTAATAATATTTTAATTGCATAAATCTTAATTTTTCTTATAAGTATAATTTTTTTTCTTTAGAATATCTCTTATTGTTAAAACTGTTCAAACTACTTTTAGTTTTTTCATGTGAGTTGAGACGATTGTGTGATTAGTTTTATTAAGTTTGTTAAATTTAGCTTAACCATCAGAAAGGTTGTTTATTGTCAATATTAATGACAATTCATTGTCACTCACTAGGATGACGCGTTTCAAACTCCATGACGAGTTCATCATCAGACCCCTTTGTGACGAATTGTTACACTCTGGTACATCATCAGCTGCTCACCCATTTTTCTACAAACCCCTGTGCTATTTATTTCACCGCCACTGTATGCCATCTTTGGCTTTCACAAAACACCACTAACTAACACCACTGGCCAATCACAACGCATGGCGGGAAATGTGAAACCGCCCAGCGACCAACTATATTTTCTCGTCGCCTGTCAACTTCGGGTGGATTTTACGCGCGAAACCAAAAAACGTACGTACTTGCAGTACCGTACGTGTCCTCCGTGTATGTCCGTACATAAATAAGAAGTACATACCAAACAAAATGGCCTGTTTCCCAACCATGGGTAGGTACACAAGCAAACACGCGGTCGGGCCAAAGGTAACAACGACACAATGACGATGGGCGGGTGTGTTCATTAAATGTTGATTCGTTCGCTTGTTGAGATGGCGGTGGTGGTGGAAAGTGCACAATAAGTAACGATGAGATGAGCTGTTGCTGTGAGCACTAAAACCATTGAGGGGGTTGTGAGGAAATGACGGGAGCCTCCTCCCATATAGTATAGCTGTAAGAGCCAGTGTTTATAAACGTTTTGTTTTGAGAACTACTACTATTTGGCTGTGTTTCATAGCAGTCACAAGAAGCTTTTTATTATTATGACTGCTGCTCTGGTGGTGTTTCTTTTCTCGTTTCGTTGTCGTTTGTTTGTTGTTTTTGTTTGCAGTGTTCACAAACGAGATCTATTTATCAGGGCCACAGAATCGCTAGCAACACTGCACAAGACTCGAAGTGTGAGTGATGGCAACCATATACAAATCAACAAACACCGTATGAAAATAAACACACGAACACACATAGAAATCTCTTCTCTGTGAATACCAAATGAATACGAGATGCCGTCTGCTATGCTGTTTTGCTGAGAGGGAGAGAGATAGAGGGAATGGATTCAGAGTTGCCAAACGGTAATTAATGATCTGCTGATACTGTTGGCATTGTTTTGTTTGCATTAGGGTTTAAGACAAAGGTAAACAAAAATTTTAATTTAGAATAATATCCGTCAATCTTTAGTATAGATTCTATAGCTACAAAACTTACGAAAGAGATGTTTCTTTTCTAAAATTCTCATAAATTATAAAAAGTACAATAAAAAAATAAAATAACTCAAAGAATTCAAAAGTTGCCAAAATACAAAATGCAATTTAAATTAACTCTTCATCACTGCTTATTGCTTCGTTGCGGTGCTTCGTTAAAAAAAAAAAACATTTATTTTTGACTGACACTTAGTTTTGACTGTTCGTCTGATAGTTTTTAGTTTTTGTAAATCTCCTTGTATGGTAACATACACTATTTAAGTTCTCTTTAAAACATTAAGGGCCTGTCAGCAAAAGGATATTTACTTACTTTAGCTGGCACTTCTTTGCAATCCTATTTGTTTATATACCGCACGTATAAAAATATTATAAGTTCTTTGATCTTCTGCGCTTCTTCTCCAGTTAGTCACAACAAGTTCAGCAAGGTTCTCAGTAACCTTTTCTTTCTAACGGAATTTTGGTCGCCCTCTTCTGCACCGTCTATAGAGTTTATTGTCGAACACTTTTCGAGCTAGAGCATTTTCGTCCATGCGTACAACATAACCTAGCCAACGCAACCGCTGCACCTTAATGCGTCTGACCACGTCTATGTCAGTGTACAGCTCGTTCTGCTCATGATTCGTACGACGCACGGTGGGGTAAATTCACGATCTGGGCGGCCAAAATTCGATTTCTCAAAAACCAATGTTTTTAATAATTTCCGATTGTAGGGTAAAGAGGACAAAATGCTTCACTAGATTCCGTTATTTTTTCATTCCATTTTGCTTACATTCGTATTCTACACGCTGTTAAAGTTACTTGTTGCTAATTGTGCAATTTCTATTTTGTTGTACTCAGGTAAAGCAACAATTTAAGGAGGCTGTGGGGAGGCGTGTTTTTAGTTTAAACATTTAAGTAAAATGGAAAATAATAAAGCAGGTTAATATTATTTAATACACTTAGCTAAATAAAATTATAATTCAAATTCATACTAGTAAAGCAGCATTGAAAAATATGGTAATTTTGTCAATTTCAATGGGTAACAAAATCGATCTATGGACAAAAAGTTATGCATCACCCCTTTTCACCCCTTCAATCTGTGATTATATATAATCTTAAACATCGTATTGTTCATATGGAAAAACAAAATTTTGCGGGTTTTTGCGGTTTTGTGTTTTATAGCCATTTACCTACTGCGGAAGAATGAACTATAATTTCTGCGGTTTTACTGAACCACTTTAGTTAACATACTGGATGTCCTACATCTCTATGCATTTATAGTTAGAGGGTATCCAGACGAATAAAAAGTTATAGGGAGGTAGGCCTCTAAAATACAACCTTGTGGAGATATATGGGAAATTCTTGGAATCTTAAAATTTTTATAAAAACCATTTTTTGTATAAAAACGGTCACAACCTCTACCCTCCGAATGTTAACATATTATTATTTTTTACGCCTCACCGAGTAATATTTTACCATTCTGCTTCATAAATTTGCTTCAAATAATTTTGGCCGCCCAGATCGTGACTTTACCCCACTGTGCGACGTCGATAATCTCCGTTATATTTTACGGAGTATTTTCCTCTCGAATACTGCCAGAACCGATTCATCCGCTTGTGTCATAACCCAGGATTCTGAAATATACATCAAGACAGTTGTTATCAGTATCTGATATAGTTGGATTTTGTTCGGCTAGAGAGTGCTCTGTTATTAAATCGCTTTCTTAGTCCTTGGTACAATTTATTAGCAAACATGATTCTTGTCCGGATTACTACGCTGACATTAATTGCTTAGAAGATGGCGGATCCTAGTTAGACAAAATTATCTACCACCTCGTAATTATAGTTGTCAACGTTCACGCAGTTTCCCAAACGAGTAGATTCTTTGTTCGTTGAAACTAATAACTTCATTTTGTCCTCGTTTACCATTAGACGCATTTTCGCTGATTTCTTCTGTTTACCTGAGAAGGCTGCAGTCACATCCCGCAGTTTTCGACCGATGATGTCTATGTCATCTGGGTGTGACTTTTGTTAAATATCATGACACTCGTGTTTACTGCAACTTTACTCATTATCATCTCCATCACTATGTTAAAGAGGTCACACGATAGGCCGTCGCCTTGTTTTAGGCCTCGCCTGGTATAAAACGGCTCCGTAAGGTCCTTGTCAATCTTCACTGAAGACTTCGTGTCAGTCAGCGTCATTCCGCAAAGGCGTTTCCGCTTCGCTGGAATACCAAACTCAGCCATGGCTTCGAGTAATTTCTGCCGTATCGGGCTGTCGAAGGCAGCTTTATAGTCGACGAAAAGATGATACGTGTCGATCTGTTTTTCTTGGGTATTTTCCAAGATTTTCCAAAGTGTGAATATCTGGTCAGTTGCTGATTTACCAGGTCTAAAGCCACACTGATAAGGCCCAATCAGTTTTGATAACACTGGCAGGACCTTACATGTGATGGGTAAAAGGCTTATCCCGCGGTAGTTGGAGCACACACTTGGATCATCTTTTTTCCAGCACAGGACATAATACGCGTAGATTCGAAACTAATAACTTCGTTTTGTCCTCCTTAAACATTTTCGCGGATTCCTTCTGTATACCTGAGATGGCTGCAGATACATCTCACGGTTTTCGACCGATGATGTCTACTCCATCAGCGTACGCGACTGTGTTTACTGCAGCTTTCCTCATTATCATCTCCATCAATATGTTGAAAGGTTACACGATAGGCCGTCGGCTCTGTAAGGCCCTTGTCAATCTTCACTGAATACTTCGTGTCAGTCAGCGTCATTCCGCAAAGGAGTATCAGCTTCGCTTGAATACCAAACTCAGCCATGGCTTCGAGTAATTTCTGCCGTATCGGGCTGTCGAAGGCAGCTTTATAGTCGACGAAAAGATGGTAAGTGTCGATCTGTTTCTCTTTGGGTCTTTTTGCCGAAGTGTGGATATCTGGTCAGTTGTTGATTTACCAGGTCTAAAGCCACACTGATAAGGCCCTATCAGGCTGAATAACACTGGCTAGAGTCTTTCACATAGCACACTGGGCAGGAACTTATATGCGATGGGTAAAAGGCTGATCCCGCGTTAGTTGGAGCACACACTTGGAGCACTTTTTTTTCAGTAAAGAACATAATACGCTTAGATTCTAATCGTCGGGCATGCACTCTTTCACGTGCGCTGCCTTCTGGTACCAGCAATTGCTGGTAGTGTTCTCTCCATATATGTAGCACACTCTGCGTATCTGTAACCAGATTTCCAATCTTGTCTTTACAGGAGGGGAGCCCATTACCATAGCCTTTTGCTTTTACTTTCTGGTCAAATTTGCGGCCCTCATCTCTATCCCCGTATCGCTCTACTGTCTCCTTGTGCCGTTCACTAACAGCCAGTTTTTAATATCCTATGTTAGCACGGTTGTTGCGGCGATTGCCATGAAATGTGCAATAGGTTGCCACTATGTATCGGAAACGTCAGAAGTAGAGAAGTTGTGTCGTAGAAGTTGGAAGAGCTGGTTGGAGCAGGCAGTTGCTTTCTCTGGGATTTGCAGCTTCGCGATGCCCAGCTTTCTTTGTGCTTGGTTACCTGCGTTTTTCGCTCTGCTCAATGTTGTGCGCACCTTGGCTGCAACCAGTTAATGATCCGAGCCAATATTAGCACCACGGTTCACATGCACGTCCGTGAAACTAGATGCATGCCTGCCATCAATTACCACATGATCAATTTGAATTTTGGTGTTTTGATCGGGGGATAGCCAAGTTGCCTTGTGGATATCTTTAGTCTGGAATTTGGTTCCACACTACCATGTTCCTTACCGCTGCGAAGCTAACCAGTCTAAGCCTGTTGTCTGACGTGTCGGTATGAAGGTTGAATTTACCGATCGATGGACCAAGAGTATCTTCCTTTCCTATTTTAGCATTAAAATCTCCCAAAACATGTATGTTTCCTCTAGGCGCTCGTAAAAATGCATCTTTAATCTGATCGTTTTTTTCTGAGGTCGGGGCATGAGCACATATCAGCGTGATGTAGAAATATTTTGCCTTGATACGGATTGTGGCTATTCGATCACTAACAAGATTAAGCCGCGAGATAAGTTGTCTGAGTCTCCCGCCAACTACAAATACACATCCAAATTCGTGCTTTTCCACATGGCAGCTGTAATAGATGTCACAATTTTTACGCCGCGAGCATCCTTTTTCTATCTATTTCATCTCCTGAATGGCGGTGATGTCAGCCTTATATTTTTTTGAGGACATCCACCAGTCGAATAGTGGCACCTCTCTAGTCCGGACGGAGAGTTCGGACGTTCCAGGATCATATCCTTAAATCATGGTCCTTAATACGTTTGCGGGGGTCGTCTACATTTGTGGGGTTTTGTTTGAATCCAACCATCAGGTTTCGTCGCTCACTATCTGCCGCTATTAATGATAAAATTATCACGCACAACGTTGCCCAGATGTCACCACGAAGGAGGTTGTGAGTCGACTTGAGATACAAGATTCACTTTACATCTTATTTCGGCTTAAGTCTAGTATATGGACACAAGCCCGATTGGGTTAAAATTGTAGGTATATATAAACATTGCTATACTAAGTCTAATAGTGTTATTTTTTATTGGGGGAAAATTATAGTTTATGAGATATCGCCCCTTAAAGTTGGAATCTATATATAAAAATATCTCGGACATCTGGTGACGGATCGAGACTATATATATATATATATCATTGCACCAAACGAAAGAGGAGACTTTAACCTTTCCAATGAGGTATCGCACATTGGTCTAGCTTACAAGGTTTCGAAGTTATTAAGCTTTAAAAATAATAAAATATAAAATAAAAAGCAAAAAATAAAAAAAAATGTAAAAATAAAAAATTAAACATAAAAAATACAAAATAAGAAATAAAAAGTGACTTGCGTGCCCCCACCGCATTCGTCTCGCATTGCAGAGAGACAGAGGATAGCGAGACTAATTACGGCGTATGCGGCGGGGGGCGTGCCCCCCACGGCATTCGTCTCGCACTGCTGAGAGAGATGGAGGGAAGTGAGACTAATCACGGCGTAAGAGGCGCGGGGCGTGCCCCCCACCGCATTCGTCCTGCACTACAATGTGTTTAAGACATAGAGAAACTAACTACGACATATTTTGAAGCTCAATATCTTAGGAACCTCTTAGACCAATGTACGATACCTCATTGGAAAGATTAAAGTCTCCTCTTTCGTTTGGTGTAAAAAAATTAAACCGTTATATACGCATTTTTTGGAAATAAAATTATTTTATTAAAGTCATGGTCCAAAATGGGTTAATTTGATTTTTTAGCACATAATGGGTTAATAAAACAATTTGTATGTATACGGTTGGAAAGCTTTTTCAGAGGGCTTTCCAATGATATATATATATAGTCTCGATCCGTCACCAGATGTCGGAGATATTTATATATATAGATTTCAACTTTAAGGGGCGATATCTCCTAAACTTTGTCCGTCCCCAACAAAATTTTTGTTTTATTCTCATTTTAGCTTAAATCCCTACAACCTCAAAAAAAATTAAAAATCTACGTCGTGTGTCCATATACTAGACTTGTTCTCTTATTTCTATAACCATTTATTTTGAATAGACGAAAACTTCTTAAAAAGTTGTTAGAAATAAAGTGCTGTTTTAGTATGTAAAAGTTCTGCGGCCCTAAGAACGTTGTATGATATGGCAACTCTGTCTTAAATAACTGTAATCAGTTCACAAAACCATGGCTATGGAGGTGATAGACTGGGAATTTTATGCTGTATTTCCTCCCCTTATCGTCGGAGCTAAACAAACAACAATTATTTAGCTCTGTGCAAAATTCCAAATTGGGTCTTGGGCCGATTGGCCCATCAACCATCCAACGAATTGACCGAATACCGCCATTCCCATAGTAAGTAGTAGTACACACATTGAACGATTCAATTCCATTTCAGTCGTCGTAGTGAGTTGGATTGCGAAAAAAAAACCGGCCAACAACCATCATTCTAGGAACTTGCCCTAGATGCACGAATAGGCTAACAGCAAAATTCACCAAACGACGACCTAATTTCACGAAATATCATTGTTTGGGCTTGGATGGTTGGTTGGTCTTCATTTTCATAATGTTTCCCCTACAACAATGCCATGGAATTAAATGTGTGTGTGAAATTCACATACATACTATATCTCAATTACCCGATTTATGTGCATGTGTACAGAGGTATGCAAAGTATTCAGCTGAGTGCCCCTCCCCCCTGCTTGTGAATATATAACGGTCTTTTTCTCTCTCGTGGTAACTCAGGCAAACATGTAGTTCTCTATGTTGTGTGCGCTGTTGTCAATGTGTTGTTGTTATGTGTTATAATCAGGCGCACTGGTTTGGGTTAACTGCTAAGTGATTTTATGTGTGGTAGGTTAACAGTGCTGGGCATGTGCATGATTACTTACAGCACTGTTGTGTAAATAACAGTGAGTGGCTTAGATGTTACAGTCAGAGACAACAGTAAGTGTACAATTCAAGTGATATAGAATACAATGTACTGTGATTTTAATTCACACCAAAGAAATTGTGAAAAAAATAAATAAACTAATTTAAAATTAAATTAAGCGTTTACTTGAACAAGTAAAATTAACTTAACAAATTTAAATATCCTCCAGTTGTCCGTTTGGAAGTTATTGGAGAAGTACCAATTTTTTCAAAAATAGGTTAATTTTGTATCGGATGTACCAGAAACAGTCTGCCAATATAGTCAATATTCATTCCTGAGTTAAATTTTCATTCATAAGCGTACATCTTACTCAAAGTATGACTGAATTCAGTGATATTCGAATTTCGGTTAATGGGCGTTCCGGAGTGTGATGTAAGGTAAAGCTTCTGATCGGTTTAACTTGGCAAATCCAGAGACTACATTGCCAACTGCGCTTCAAGTATACTGACAGAGTTCCCTATTCATGGTACTACGGAGAGCTTCACCTGGAAACGGGCTTTTGACTTCCGTCAGAGCACGGCTAACTGTGAGGGGCGAAATCTAAATGGGCGGCTGTAATTAAATCCTGGCAGAATTAGAAAACTGCGACGTGATGCGCTGGGCTTGCAACCCGCCACTGACAATGAAAAGAAGAAGGAAACGAATTTAGGACCACGATTTGAGGATATGCACCTGGAATGTTAGAACACTGTATAGACCAAGTGCCTCCGTCAAACTGGCGGAAGCCCTCGAAGAATACAAGGCTGACATAACAGCTTTACAGGATATCCGGTGGACGGTACACGGGTGCTTGCGCATGAAAACTTGCGTCATCTACTATAGTGGCCCGAGTTTAAATGTGGATTTGTGGTTTTCAAGAGATTGTGACACCTAGCCTCACGGTTCAACCCGGTGTGTGAACGAATAGCCACTATAAGAGTCAAGACAAAATTTTTCTACACTGCCCATGCTCCGACAGAAGAGAAAAGTGATGAGGACGAAGACGAGTTCTACGAGAACCTAAAAATGTATATGAACGTAGCCCGAGACATGACATAAAAATTGTACTAGGCAATTTTAATGCTAAAATAGGCAGGGAGACCAGCTTTGAGCCTACTATCAAAAAATTCAGTCTGCGCACCGAAACGGCGAAAAATGACATCAGACAGATTGATTTCTCTGCGGCAGGAAATATGGTAGTTAGCAGCACTAGATTTGAATACAAAACTATTCATAAGGCATGGTTAACATGGTTATCTCCAGATCAATTGACAAGGAATCAGATAGATCACGTGGTAGTCGATGGAAGGCACGCATGGAGTGTTCCGGATGTACGAGTGATCAGGGGTGCAAACATTGACTCCGATCACTACCTTACCGCAGCTAAGGTACGCACAAGGCTAAGCATGACGAAAAACGTACGAAACCAGGCACAAAGAAAGCTGGACATCGGTAAACTGCGGACCACATAGGTAGCGGATGCCTACTTCAATCGCCTAACTCAAATGCTACGGAAAGCTTCAACCCCTGATAATATTACCTCGCAGTAGCAATATATAGCCGACTTCATAGAACGGACTGCGAGAAGCATACTTGGGTACTCAAAGCCGTCTCAAGATGATGCCTGGTACGATGATGAATGAGACGAGAGACGAATGCTGCATACAGGGCGAGACTGTAGCCAATGGCAACGCGAGCTGTTCGTGAACGGCACAGGGAGAAGAAACGAGTGGCAACTTGTATTTTTAGAAGGAAAAAGAAGGAGCTGAAGAAGAGGCAGGATGGGTGCACAGTGCTGCTCCAAAGAAGACGGGAAGCCCAAAAATTCTACCAGAGAGTTAAGGCTAGAATGAGTGGAACAGGGTTGCCCTCCTTCAAGGACAGCGATGACCAAGTAGTGACGGACCCGGGCTCTGAAGATATGGAGAGATCATTTCAGAAATCTGCTGGATACGGGTATCACTCCAAAAGACACCGCTCCAATCGATGACGATGGTATAAACTGTCCACCTTCGAGCCAGAGCAAGATGCTTGTGGTAATATTGCGCCTTGAAAACAACAAAGCGACAGGAGCGGATGGTCTCCCTGCTGAATTCTTTAAGGCAGGCTGAGAGGAGCTGATAAGGAGCATGCATCAGCTTATGAAGAACATCTGGCTAGAGGAGAGCATACCCAAAGATTAAAGTCTTAGTATGTAAAGTCCCATATATAAGAAAGGAGATCGTAGTGAATGTAAGAACTACCGTGGAATAAGCCTATTACCAATTGCGTACATGTCCTTTCGAGCATATTGTGTGAATGTCTAAAGTCAATTGTATAAAAACTAATTGGACCTTATCAGTGCCGCTTTAGACCTGGTAAATCTACGACGGATCAAATATTCACTCTACGACAAATACTGAAAAAAAAAACTCATAAAAATCAGATCGACACGACTACCACCTCTTTGTCGACCACTTCGACTACACTTTGTATAAAAACCAATTGGACCTTATTAGTGCCGCTTAATACCTGGTAAATCTATGACGGATCAAATATTCACTTTAATACAAATCTTGGGGAAAAAAACTCATGAAAAGCAGATCGACACCTATCACATCTTTGTCGACTACAAAGCTGCCTTCGACTCTACGGTTAGAAATATGCTATATGAGGCCATGGCTGAGTTTGGTATTCCTTCAAAACTATTCGACTTTGCATATGTACCTTGGAAAACAACAAATCCTCTGAACCATTCAATACGGAAAGAGGTCTCAGGCAGGGTGATAGCTAGTCCCGTCTACTATTTATTAAAGTTATGATGAAGGTCATGAGAAAGGTTGGTGTCAACATGTCTGGCACCATATTTCACAAGAGCCACATGCCACTAGCCTATGTCGTTGATATATACATCATTGGCCGAAATCTTCGGGATGTTAAGTTTTTCCCATTTTTCTGTTCTGGAAATTTTAGAAAAATAATAACGAACTTGTTTTTTTTTCAGCAGAGTTTGTTTTGTTTTTTCCTGTCGACAGATTTCGTTTTTACCGCCGCTGACTGATACTTCTTCTTCTTAATTGGCAACAGCAACAGAAATTCATCTATCAGTAGCCGCACGTAGAAAAAAATTCCAAGCGCTTCAGTCTTTTGCGCTCCGTAGATAGTTAGTCACACGAAGTGTAGATAACCGCCGTCGACTTACATATACAAATAACGCCGTCGTTTATTCTTAATTCGCCTCGGACATCACTCACATTAGCGGGCCTGTTTATGTAACAATTGTGTGACAACAGTGTCGAAAACTCTTCAGCAAGACCCACGAGCAGTAATATTAAATCTAATATTTTCACCGACTGCATTAGCAATAGATAATCATCCTCTCATAGAAAATACTGTCAACACACTTATTTTTACTCCAAACAGATACCTCTCTCTATCTCTCCCTTTTACATTTCCCACGCATATGGCTCTAGCACAGAGTCCGCAGCACAACGGTTTTTATATGTGTGTGCGTGCATGTGCGTGTCGTCGCCTATAGTGATGATGATGCAAATTGTATGTTTGTGAATAGCAGAAATGCTCTACTTTTGCCAGGCGATCATAAAACGCATGAAAAGTGAAACGAAAAGCGAAGAACAACAACAGAAACAATATCAAAAAACAATCATAAAAAAACATAAAGAACCACAGCGCGAGAAAAAACAAAACAACAGACGACTCCCCATTCATCCATTATGTTGTTTTAACCATTTCTTGGATATGTCTCACTTGACGATGAGGTCGTTGCTGTTGTTATTTAGTGTGGTGAGGGGAGACATCTTTTGTTTTTATGTTGGTAAGCACAGACAAAGCGATATACCGACATGTATATATGTATGTAATACCTACATTAATATGGTGTGTACACAAGATGTACATATTTACATAGCAATGTA
Source organism: Muscina levida (assembly GCA_964034835.1). NCBI lineage: Eukaryota > Metazoa > Arthropoda > Insecta > Diptera > Muscidae > Muscina > Muscina levida. The sequence continues at coordinate 141,852,924 of OZ035882.1, forward strand.
AGTGCGTTGTGATAAAAATAAACGTAAAAAGAAATAAAAAGAAAAAAAAAAACTCGCAAACATCAGAATCAGTAACAGAAAGAGAAAAAGCTGCTGAAAAATTTCAATGTCAGTAAACTTGAGATGTGGTGCGAGTAGGCACAACACATGGACCAAAGGACGTATGTACCCAATGTGTGTGTGTGGGCTAATATATGCCACGGCTAACATGACAAAGGAACGCACCATCATGGTGTCAGGAGTAGCAACTAAGCTAAGGACAATTTTAAAGCTTCCGCCTAAACACTAAAGTTTTATACTATTTTCCCAGAGGGGAAACACTAGAACTTTACTGTAGTGGAAATGACATACAAACGCTGGTCCATTTTTTTTTATAGCCTCGAGAAGGAGGCAAACAGTATTTACTGTCAAAGTTTAGACTTTTTTATTTAAATAGGTTACACAAGATGGTAAACTGAAGTTATGGAAATATTATTAAGGACTTTTAAATAGGCCAAGGTCCTTTAAATCGCTCCAAATCTCGATACAAAGGACAGATTTAAAATTTTCCTCCAATTTAGGGATTCGTGACCACTTATGTATATTTAACCAAAGATATAAGTTTCAATAACGTGAAGATAAAAGACTTTGGCACCAAGACTTTTTCTACAAAACCTTTTCTTTATGAAAAAGTCTTTGGCACCAAGATTTTTCTATATGTAAAAGGTCTTAGTAACCAAGACTTTTTTTTTATATGAAAATGGTCTTTGGCATCAAGACTTTTTCTATATGAAAAAGGTCTTTGGCATCAAGACTTTTTCTATATGGAAAAGGTATATGGCTCCAAAGCTTTTTCTGTATAAAAAAAGTCATAGACACCAAGACTTTTTCTATATGAAAAATGTCTTTGGCACCAAGACTTTTTCTATATGAAAAAGGTTTTGGGCACCTAGACTTTATCTTTAAGAAAAAGGTCTTTGGCACCAAGACTTTTTCTATATGAAAAAGGTCTGTGGCATTAAGACTTTTTCTATTTCAAAAAGATCTTTGGCACCAAGACTTTTTCTTTACGAAAACTATCTTTAAAAAAGACTTTGGCACCATGATTTTTTCTATATGAAAGGTCTTTGGCACCAAGAAATTTTCTATACGAAAACTATCTTTAAAAAAGAATTAGGCACCAAAATTTTTTCTATATGAAAAAGGTCTTTGGCACCAAAACTTTTTCTATATGAAAAAGGTCTTTGGCACCAAGACATTTTCTATATGAAAAAGGTCTTTAGCACCAATACCTTTTTTATATGAAAAAGGTCGTTGGCTCTAACACTTTTTCTGTATGAAAAACTTCACCAAGATTTTTTCTATATGAATGAGTTCTATGGCACTAAGACTTTTTCTATATGAAAAAGGTCGTTGGCACCAAAAACTTTTTCTATATGAAAATGGTCTTTGGCATCAAGACTTTTTCTATACGAAAACTATCTTTAAAAAAGATTTAGGCACCAAGATTTTTTCTATATGAAAAAGGTCTTTGGCACCAAGACTTTTTTATATGAAAAAGGTATTTGGCACCAAGACATTTTCTATACGAAAACTATCTTTAAAAAAGATTTAGGCACCAAGATTTTTTCTATATGAAAAAGGTCTTTGGCACCAAAACTTTTTCTATATGAAAAAGGTCTTTGGCACCAAGACATTTTCTATATTGAAAAGGTCTTTAGCACCAAGACTTTTTCTATATGAAAAAGGTCGTTGGCTCTAACACTTTTTCTGTATGAAAAACTTCAACAAGATTTTTTCTATATAAATGAGTTCTATGGCACTAAGACTTTTTCTATATGAAAAAGGTTTTGGGCACCAAGACTTTATCTTTAAGAAAAAGGTCTTTAGTACCAAGACTTTTTCTATATGGAAAAGGTATATGGCTCCAAAGCTTTTTCTATATAAAAAATGTCCCTGGCACCAAGACTTTTTCTATATGAAAAAGTTCTATGGCATCAAGTTTTTTTCTATATGTAAAAGAACTTTGGCACCAAGCCTTAAAAGTCTTTGGCACCAAGACTTTTTCTATACGGAAAAGATCTTTTGCACCAAGACTATTTCTATATGAAAAATGTCTTTGGCACAAAGACTTTTTCGATATGAAAAGTGCCTATGGCACCATGGCTTTTTCTTTATGAAAAGTGTCCTTGGCACCAAGACTTTTTCTATATGAAAAGGTCTGTGGCATCAAGACTTTTTCTATTTCAAAAAGATCTTTGGCACCAAGACTTTTTCTATACGAAAACGATCTTTGAAAAAGACTTTGGCACCAAAATTTTTTCTATAAGAAAAAAGTCTTTGGCACCAAGACTTTTTCTATATGAAAAAGGTTTTGGGCACCAAGACTTTATCTTTAAGAAAAAGGTCTTTGGCACCAAGACTTTTTCTATATGAAAAAGGTCTTCGGCATTAAGACTTTTTCTATTTCAAAAAGGTCTTTGGCACCAAGACATTTTCTATACGGAAAAGATCTTTTGCACCAAGACTATTTCTATATGAAAAAAGCTATGGCACCATGGCTTTTTCTGAAAAGTGTCCTTGGCACCAAGACTTTTTCTATATGAAAAGGTCTGTGGCATCAAGACTTTTTCTATTTCAAAAAGGTCTTTGGCACCAAGACATTTTCTATACGAAAACTATCTTTAAAAAAGATTTAGGCACCAAGATTTTTTCTATATGAAAAAGGTCTTTGACACCAAGACATTTTCTATATGAAAAAGGTCTTTAGCACCAAGACTTTTTCTATATGAAAAAGGTCGTTGGCTCTAACACTTTGTCTGTGTGAAAAACTTCACCAAGTTTTTTTCTATATGAATGAGTTATATGGCACTAAGACTTTTACTATATGTAAAAGGACTTTGGCACCAAAACTTTTTTTTTACCGAAGGACTTTGTCGTGTAAATCACATTTTTGTAACAAAGTGTTTTGTTGTATAAAATAAGTTTTTGTACCAATAATTTTTTTGTATTGGAAAAATCTGGGCGGAAAAACCTTTTTCCGTTTATAAAAATTTTTAGTTGGAAAGGTTTTTTTGTTTAAAAGAAGCGCCGTCTATCGTTCAATTATTGCACTATGCTAATCTTTTAGATAACCTCCCTGGCAATTGCGTTTTTATATCACAAAAAACAGTTCAAAATAGATGTTGTTAAACAATAATTTCCGGGATACACTATATCCAATTATCCTGATTTAAAGCTACAATATTTTATTCATTTCCTCAATACACATTTTCTCTTTAAATCCTCCTTTTACGCACTAAACTTAAATCTTATGTACACCTCAGTGAGCTGGTAACAACTGAATGCTCCCCCCCCCTGCCCAACTTTAGCTGTAGTTGTAAGCAATTACTTTGGTAAAAGGATGAGGGCGGGAAACAAAACAGATTCGACAGATTTTCCTTTTCCAATTTTTATTTGCTAAAAATAAAATGAAATTATTTCCATTACTTACATCCAGGCAGTTGTTGAACATCCGCTTACGATGCTGAAAGCACCGTCTACATATGGGAAAATAGTATCAGGGAAATGTGATTTACTTTGGCGGACCAAAAATAAATACTCATACACTTGAACGAAGAAATAAAATAAATCTTTGAAATTGCACAGTGGTCATTGAGAGGAGGATGATTATGGAAAATCATGAAAGTATCTTAATAAGAAAGCCTAAGATTTGAAAACAATCGCATGATCCCAAAAGCATCGTGTATAGAACACACAGGCAAAGTAGGTTAACACTGATTGTCATATTTATAAATTTGTTATATGTAATAGTTCATAACAGTGTAATTTTTAAAGCTAAAATTCTCAGCTTCTCCCTTTGTTATAAACATCTTTTTTTATTGTTTCTGTTCCCTACTGATTTATTTATATAAATGATAAACAAAAAATATATCATTTTTGTATATAGAAACCATTGTGCTTAGGTACAAAATATTTTGGCCAAGTTTTAGGGAAATTGTATAAACAGGATAAGAGTTAGTATGAAACACACAGACATGATTTTTTTTGTATTTAATACTAATACTGTAAGTATCTCATTAAAATTTAATCGTTCAATCAAATATATTCAACTAATTGTCTTTAATGATAACTGATATATAGACACCTAGGATTTTTAATATAACAAATTAAAAGAGGTTAGTTTTTTCTACTATCTATTGCCTTCATGAGTTGTAGGGTGTATTTTTATTGGGGTTTCTATATTGATAGATGGTGGTAATATTTTCATATAGAAAATATAAACATATTTTCATATAGAAAATATTACAGAAAAACTAACCAAGTTAAAGTTTAGACCACTAGCTTCAAAGTAAGTAATGTTTACTAAGTTTCAGAACAAAATTTTTACTTCTTCTTCGATGTGCTGTTTAAGAATAGATCCTCTCGAATTATAGTATTGTACTAGAAAATAAAAATTTTTGCAATGACTTTCCCTTTTATATCAATACATATTAATATATAAACTATTGTAATTATGTAAGTAATAATCTAGCTAAGTTTTATTGAAATCGCATAAACGGTTTAAAAGTTAGTAGAAAACACACAGACACCAATTTTTTGTCTAAAATAAATACTGCCAGCACAACAATTTATATTACTGAAATGATTCGTCATATAATTTTGACATCTATATAGATATATATGTATATAAAAACACTTCTACTTCTGTTAGAAATAAAATGGCCAAGTTTGAGTGATATCGAATATACAGCTTAGGAGTTAATATCAAACACACAGACATGATTTTATTCTTTTATATCATATCATACGAATATTATGCCAGCAAAATATTTAACTATAATATCATCGTTAAACCTAATAGATCCATAATTGATAAGTAATACAAAAGCACCTAATAGTTTTAATATATCATAATTTTAACAAATACTTCCTTTCTATCGTCCCACTGTTCGGTATTAAAAAGTATTCACTTAACCATCACTATTGCCATTTCTGGCATACAGACAGAGAGCGAGGGCAAGCGAGCGAGCGCTTACCAGGAAAGCAATGCATTTTACTGGAATCGTTTTTCTTAGTAGTACATACATAGGTTATTTGCCCCATTAAGTCGTTCAGTAGTACTGAGTGTGGGTTGTAGTATTTGAAAAGAGTTTTCAATTCGCATTAAAAGAATTTAATTCAATAGCAACGAAAAACGAGAAAATGTAAATACATAGAAGAAAATCAATATACCGGGACTAAGGTTAATAAATGAAACTAAACATTTTAATCTGATCAAATGGCTAACGAAAGTATAGTGTACACTCAGGCAAAAAAACGAGGGGAGGGGGAGGTTTTGAGGCATTTAAGAATCAAAGGAAAAATTTTTTTTTTAATGCAAAGTAAAGATTCAATACAATTTTTAAAGGAAAGTGATATTTTCTTTCTTTTTCGTTCCAGCTAATAACTTTTCTATAGAAATAAGTTTACTTAAGACTTAGTTAAAAGGCCTTTGTTACCAAGACTTTTTCAATAGAAAAAGGCCTTTGTTACCAAGACTTTTTCTATAGGAAAAAGGGTCTTTGTTACAAAGACTTTTTCTATAGGAAAAAGGGTCTTTGTTACAAAGACTTTTTCTATAGGAAAAAGGGTCTTTGTTACAAAGACTTTTTCTATAGGAAAAAGGGTCTTTGTTACAAAGACTTTTTCTATAGGAAAAAGGGTCTTTGTTACAAAGACTTTTTCTATAGGAAAAAGGGTCTTTGTTACAAAGACTTTTTCTATAGGAAAAAGGGTCTTTGTTACAAAGACTTTTTCTATAGGAAAAAGGGTCTTTGTTACAAAGACTTTTTCTATAGGAAAAAGGGTCTTTGTTACAAAGACTTTTTCTATAGGAAAAAGGGTCTTTGTTACCAAGACTTTTTCTATATGAAAAAAGGTATTTGTTACCAAGACTTTAGCGATAAAAAAAAGGTCTTTGCTACCACGACTTTTTCTATAGAAAAAAGTTCTTTGTTACCAATACATTTTCTATATGAAAAAGGGTCTTTGTTACAAATACTTTTTCTAAATGAAAAAGAATCTTTGTTACAAAGATACCAAGACTTTTTCTATAGGAAAATGTCTTTGTTACAAAGACTTTTCTATAGAAAAAGTTTACCAAAACTTTTTCTATAGGAAAAAGCCTTGAGACAAAGACTTTTTCTATATGAAAAAGAATCTTCGTTACAAATACTTTTTATATAATAGAAAGGGTCTTTGTTACAAAGACTTTTTCTATAAGAGAAAGGGTCTTTGTTACAAAGACTTATTTTATAGAAAAATGGTATTCGTTACCAAGACTTTTTCTATAGGAAAAAGGTCTTTGATACCAAGACTTCTTCTATAGGAAAAAGGTCTTTGATACCAAGACTTCTTCTATAGGAAAAAGGTCTTTGATACCAAGACTTTTTCTATAGGAAAAATGTCTTTGTTACCAAGACTTTTTCTATAGGAAAAAGTCCTTTGTTACCAAGTTTTTTTTTTTTTGGGAAAAAGTCCTTTGTTACCAAGACTTTTTCTATAGGAAAAGGGTCTTTGTAACCAAAACTTTTTCTATAGGAAAAAGGTCTTTGTGGGAAAAAAGGTCTTTCTTACTAGGACTTTTCTATAGAAAAGTTCAAGTATTTCATGAGATTTCTCCACCGCAGATTGCAATTATTTTGACTGATTTTAGTAATCTAACATTTTTCTTTGAGTGTACATTTACTAAACACTTTAATAGTTTAAGCTTTTTGATGAAAATGCAAAGAAAAACGAATCCATTAAAATACTTGAAATTATCACTATCATATATACACAACTAGCAGTGGCAGCAGCAACACTCGTTGGTGGCAATGGCAAGAACAATATGTGTTGCTGCAAGCAAACAAGCCAGTGCAGTGGTAACAAATAGAAATGGATATCAAAAAAAGAAACGAAAGAAAAAAACCAACAGCCTTAAAGTATTTTTAAACAGTCAACAAGAATAGGGAGGACAGTATGTGGTATATAGAGGTAAAAGTGGTAATAAAGTAAAAATAAAAAGGCTAACCACAGGCTTTATGAGCGATAACAATATTGAAGTTGATTATTGTAAACATTTAAAAAGCGTATCAAAAGCATGTCATATGAAGCGATATTAGTGGCAACAGGTTTGACTTTTATTATATAAAATGACCTTTAAAACGTTTCCACATTTCTAGGCTATAATTTGCCCAAGTTTCATTGTAATCGGTTTGAAAGTGCCTAAGTGTATACTGAACACACAGACAAATATACATGTTTAAATGTTAAAAGATACTATTCTATTGGTTTTGATACATGTGGTTCATAGTAAGTGTTTGTTACAACTTCTTAGACAATGCAACAATGCCACTTATTTCTGTATAGAGTACACTTTTGGTGTGCAAAATATCACAATAAAATGAAGAAATGCTGGCAAAAGCCACTTATCCTTGAGAAAAAAAAACACAACTAAACGGAAAAAGCAGCAGTAAAAGAGCAAGAACAAAAAGGTTCCCCCCTTTCTTCCACCCCCCCTTGTGCAAATGAGTAGTGAGTGTTTAGTTTTTTTTCTTTTGTTTTACAAATAAAACGTAAAGAATAGCGTAAGGTATATGTGACTGTGCGGGATAAGGAGGAGGAGGTGTGTTACGTTAGCTTTAGCGAGTTAAAGATTTGCAAATGAACTAACAACCATATGGAAGGAAATTTAATGGTAATGGATGGGATAATGCTAGATAATGCTAAACGCATAGAAAAGAATATTATGCCGGAATAATATGTGTTAATAATGGAGAACAAATTAAGATTAATTGCAGCAGAATTGTGAATTAAAAATTGAAGGCAAATTGGTTTTTAGTTGTAGATGTCTTAAACGACATGATTTATTTATGCAAATGAAAAACAAAAATGTACTATATTTGTATATAGAAACCATTCTACCTAGGTGAAAAATATTTTGGCCAAGTTTTAGGAAAATCGAATGAACAGGGTAAGAGTTGGTATGAAACACACAGACATGATTTTTTTTGTATTTAATACTAATACTGCTAGTAAATCATTAAAATTTAATCGTTCAATCAAATATATCCAACTAAATATCTTTAATGATAACTGATATATAGACACCTAGGATTTTTAATATAAAAAATTAAAAGAGGTTAGTTTTTCTTACTATCTATTGCCTTCCTGAGTTGTAGGGTGTATTTTTTCTATATTGATAGATGGTGGTAATATTTTCTTATATAAAATATTACAGTAAAAACATACCAAGTTCAGAACAAAGTTTCAGAACAGAAATTCTTACATCTTCTTCGATGTGTTGTTTCTAGAATTGTTCCTTTTGATTTATAGTATTGTACTAGAAAATTAAAATGTTGGCAATGACTCGCCCTTTAATATCAATACATATTAATGTAGAAACAATTGAATTTATGTGAGTAATAATCTCGCCAAGTTTTATAGAAATTTAATGAACGGTTTAAAAGTTAGTATCAAACACACAGACATGAATTTCTTGGTATAAATAAATACTGCCAGCACAAGAATTTAAATTATTGTATTGACTCGTCATATTATTTTAATATCTTTTTTATGAAAACCATGTTACTTATGTAAGAACTAATCCAGCTAAATTTTATTGAAATCTAATAAACCGTATAGGAGTTATTAGCAAACACACAGACACAAATTTTGTGGATAAATTAATAATGCCTGTAAAACATTAACTATAATCTAATCAAAGTCCAATATAACAGAACCAACTACATATCTTTGATAATAACTAACACATAAGCATCTAGTAGACTTAACATATCAACATAAGCTTTTCCCCTTTACTATCTCCCCTTTATGAGTTGTAGAGTATCTTATATTGTGGGGTTTCTTTTTTGATAGATGTTAAACATATTATTTTATATTATATATTACATTTTGAAGAAAATACATCTCAAGTAGAAGTTTATACCTGTTTCCCCTCGATAAGTGATGTTAACTTTGTTTCAGAATAGAATTTCGTATAAATTTATTACCGTAATGTAGTATATAGAATTGTAACCGTGAAATTGTGTTATTCCACTAAAAAATTTAAATTGTTATACTAACCCGTTCGTCATTTTTAACATCTTTATATATAGAAACTTTTCTACTTATATCAGTAATACTTAAGCCACGTTTTATTGTAATTCTATGAACCGTTTAAGAGTGCATAATAAACACACAGACTAGAATATTTTTTGTGTATGTACAAACAAACATCAAAGAAATAACAAAATAATTTAATATGACTTGTTAGATAATATAAAAATCTTTATATATAGAAACCATTCTACTAATGTGAAAAATATTTTGGACAAGTTTCATTTAAATCGCATGAACTGTGTAGAAGTACAATTTAAAACACACAGACACGAATTTGGTGGATTAATATAAAATACTAACAGGACAACAACTCAATATAAATCATATGGGCTGTGAAGATAACAGATAAAAAAATACTCTACATCTGTTTAAAATTTTTCCCTATATAATAGATAAATTTTGTCACCTGAAATGGGAAATCATTGATCCTAAAAAAATTAATAAAAAAAAATTCGAAGGAAATTTGTTAACGCGGCGTGAAAAAAATTTAACTATTTTTTAAAAATATTTCTTTGGTCTTGCAGGTTACGACAACTTCTGAGTAACAACTTGAGCGGATATTGAAAATATTGGAATAAAAAAATTAAAATCAAATCAAAAAATACAACTTTTTAACCAGTCACAAAGAAAGAATGAACATATTTTTTAGGAATATTCTTTTGGTCTTGCAGATTAAAGCACTTCATCAACTACATTTGCTCATTCAATTTTGTGTCCTATCTTCTGCCGTTTCACGGAAAATCGAAAATTAAGAAATCAAAAAAATTCAATATCACAGTCGAAATTTAAAAAAATTAAAAAAAAAATCATATTTTTTCTTTAGGTCTTATAGATTAGAACACCTTTCCAGCTACCTCTGGGCTATTCTATCTCCCGCCAATTCCTTGGTAAATCGAAGAAAAAAAATTGAGTGAAAAACCTGAAAATTGGCCAACAATACTTCAACTTTTCAATCAGTCGCAATGTAACAAATTTAATGATAAATGTTTTTAAAATTGTTCTTCTGATCTTGTAGAATAGAACATCTTCCTAGCTTCAACTACCAATATACAAACTTTTCTTTTAGAACTCTTAAGTAGGCAGAAAAAACTATCAAATGATTTCAATACAGCGTAGATCACAAGAGGAGTACCACACACACAAAAAAAGTAGAGTTATTTTGGCGAAAGAACACTCTTGTAGAATAGCGACCTCATATAGAGCACTCTGCGGCGTATATATTTCTCTACACAGGTCTACGCTATATTTTGCTCTAGCTCTACGCAAAAAAGCATCTGCAGTGTATTTTTGGTTTTACTACGACAATTGAACAAGTGCCTCTGATAATTGCCTCTGATTAAGCATCGGTATTAATAGGACTCACTCCTACAAATATACTATCAATATATATAGAAACTTTCTCTGATTTGTAGGCCGTAAACTGGTCAAAATTTTGCGACTTTTGCATGAATAAATTAGGAGTTTATATCCAACACACAGACATTAACAGATACAAACTTGAATTGATCTAACTATAAATCACTCTCTTTCACTATCTCGCTCTCTCTCTCAACTGATATATATAAAATTAGCATTTTACACTTCTTTACACGTCTCTATGAGATATTTTTCATCAGACTTATAAACAAAAACTCTATAATGGACACTTGTGTCCTGTGTGTCCTGTGGTTAAACAACGGTATTAACAGGACTCACTTCTCATATATCCTATAAATATACATAGAAACTTTCCATGATTCACAGGCTATAAACTGTCAAAATTGTTGTGGCAATTGCATGAATAGGTTAAGAGTCTATACCTAACATACAGACATTAACAGATACAAATGTGAACCCACCTAACTATAAATCACACTCCCAACTTGATAACGACAGCTAAAACAAAACAAAAAACTCTATAATGAACACTTGGCCTTACTATGACTTTTGAATGATAATAGTCCTGTGGTTAAGCAACAGTATTAATAGGACTGACTTCTCATATATCCTATCAACATATATATAGAAACTTTCCCTGATTCACCGGCTATAAACTGTCAAAAATGTTGTGGTAATTGCATGAATAAGTTCAGAGTTTGTACCCAACACACAGACATTGATAGAAACAAACGCAAACCTTCCAAACAATAAATAGCACTCCCAACTTGATAACGACAGCTTAAACATAACAAGCTAGAGTTTTACATTTCTCTACATGTCTCTATGCAATATTTTTCTTCAGTTTTAGACAAAAAAACTCTATAATGGACACTTGGCCTAACTATGACTTTTGAATGATAGTAGTCCTGTGGTTAAGCAACGGTATTATTAGGACTCACTTCTCATTTATCCTATAAACATATATAGAAACTTTCCATGATTCGTAGGCCATAAACTGGCAAATACTTTGTGACAATTGTATGAATAAGTTAAGATTTTAAAGCCAACACACAGACATTAACAGATACTAACGTGATACCACTTAACTATAAGTCACTGTCTTAACCTGTTAAAGACGCGTAATTCATAACAAACCAGCATTTTACACCTATATAGATGTCTCTATGCGGTATTTTTCTCTAGCTCTATGAAACTTTGACTTTTTAATAAGAGTCCCGTGGTTCAACAAGGGTATTAACACGACTTGCTTCTCAAATATCCTATCATTATATAATGATAAGTGTCATGTGTTTAAACAACGTTATTACTAGGTCTTGATTATTGAATGTCCTATCGTTATATAGAGAAACTTTCCCTGACTTGTAGGTCATGCACTGGCCAAATATTGTGACAATTGCATGAATAAGTTAAGAGTTTATTCCCAACATACAGACATTGGCATATATACATGTAAACCAACTCAACTAAAAAACGCTAATAGGATTTAATGATCAAATATTTTATGTATGGATCCAGAAACTTGCTCTGAATTGTAAGCTGTAACATAACCAAGTTTTATGGCAATTGAATGAATATTATAAGAGTTTATATCTAACACACAGACTTTAACAGGAACAAACGGAAACTCACTCAACTATAATAAATACTATACACATATAAGACCAGCATGTCATATATTTAATTAATGCCCTGTGTCCCCTTTTCCCCGAAGGTTTTGGTAGGGTTTCTTTTACTGCCGTAGTAAGAGATTTTTGAATGATTGGTAGTGTATTGTTTAAATTATTAGTGTGAATCGCTGATAAAATATCCTATAAATATATCTAGAAACTTTTGCTGTTTCTTAAGCCAGAACCTGTTTTAAGTTTTATGGCAATTACTTAAAAGTTATAAGAGTTTATGAATAACACACAGACATTAACATATACAAACGATAACTCAGCTCCCCTTAGATCACTTTCCCAAAATACTTGATACTCGTAGATCATACTGCTTACTTGTGATGATACTTCTTACATAGCAAATTAGAATTATATATTTAATTTAATTAAAAGTGTTCCCACTGCTCCCTTATCTCTGTTCTTAAGGATTTGTTAGATATCTTATGCTACAGACGTTATGGGCTCAGGAATTACTTGAAATTACATATGCTTGTTGGTATTTTTTGGCTGCGAGAAAGTGCCGGCAATTGCAGTAGCTAGTTTCGAAAATTGTCGACACCTATTCCTAGACAGTTCAAGTTTATATGGACCAAGTCAGGGGAGCACATTTCTCAATCGCATTGTAATATGATCTGAGTGTTAAGCACACTATGGGTTAGGCTTTCAAAGCCGAGCTCATATAAAACCACGTGGATTTTGCCATATCATTACATATAGAAATTTTCCCTTACTCAAAGGCTTTAATTTGTCCGTAGTTTTATGACAATTCCTTAAATAAGATAAAAGTTTATAGGCAACACACAGACATTAACAGTTTATGAACGCTGTTATAAAAACAACTCAGCAAGCAATTAATTTTAAACCAGACTATGAACTTAATTAAAGTAATTATAAATACACGACAAAAACTGACACATTTTTGTAAATATTTCATTAAAAAGTTAGACTCCCTCTCTCTTCTCCTGGAAGTCTTTTACTTATCTACCCTTACTAGTTGTTTCTATCTTATTAACACTTCATTTCTTTTACTCCCTGTTTTGATTATTTCAATGATTGCGGTAATTTTCCATTCATTCAAGTATTGTCAGGCGAATGTATGTTTCCTTTACAGTCTCACAGGAAATGGATGCCTCCTCCCCCTCAGCCCTACTTTAAGACACAGATATTGTGAAGTAGAGAAGGAGAATATGCAAATAACCCACAAAACCACTGGCACAGAAGGACGAAAATCATTGAGATTTTCGGTGGAAATAACGTTATCCCTTCATTTCTGTAATGAAGTGTAAATGAAATATGTAATCGTCTTTACTTCTTAGTAATTCGTCCTTTGATTGTGGAAAACCTTAATTGGATATATGATGGATGGATGGCTGACACAAAATGGAAAGGTAAGGAAGGAAGGGACAGGGAATTTTAAGTAAATTGTTAAAAGAATTGAGATATATGCCTTTTTCATATTAACTAAAGTACGAATATTGAAAAAATATAAAAGTCCTGAACTTTTTGTAATCTCCTCTTGTCTCTTATGCCTGACTGATGTCCTGCCATTCTCTGTCTTATTTTTTGAGTTTTAAACATTTACCATTAATTTTTGAGCGGCCAAGTGCTAAAAACCTTCATCCGTTTATCTTCCTTCGTGTCAGGAAGCTTAAAATTTATTGAAATCATATTCGCCGGTTATGACAATTATAACAATTTGCGAAAATAAAGAAATTTCAACTATGGCTTAACTCTGACAACAAATCTCATAACGTCGCATCATTCACAGTTTGTACTTGCAACGCCATCCTTTCCTCTTGTTCCTTTTTTTAACCGGGTGTTTATTGTGTTTGTCCTGCGATGCGCCATCCTTAAGCATTTTCAACTGATAACAATGCAATTGTAGAGTCCATCATCGTTACCATCGTCATTCGACTAGTTCTTTTGGCGAGCACACCATGATGATGGTTGGCGGTGGTGGTTGTGGGGTGATAAGGCCAATGCTTTTGGCTATCGCATCTGCAGTTGTGGCTGGCAAAGCACTATTGCAGTTGTTGCTCTTCTTGTGCCATATCTGCGGTTGTTGTCACTTAACTCCGACATTGCTGGGACACATTTTTTTGTTGTTGTGTGCAGCTTTCACCCGGCCAAACGCAAGTGTCAAATACACTTTTCTTTCAGTCACACAATGTTCATGGCACTCTCGAACAAAACCTCAGGATGCAAAAAGCTCCCGTTTCCTTTGTCGATTGCCCTTGTGTCCCCTTACCTTACTAAGTTTCCAATGAAGGACATCGAAGGAAGTGGCGCGGGGGGTAGAAGAATGGCAGCACTTGAAACCGAGTGCTATAGTTCTTCAGTACTTAACATTTTCGTGATGGCAAATAGTTGAATGTAAATGTTGTAGACTTTAGCCAGATTTAAGACGATTGATGCAGCAATGGCAGCTGTCCGTGCAAGGATTCTAAGGAAATCTGGTTGGTAGGTAAGATTTAAAATTTCCTTAAATACAGTTCCTTTCGGCCGAGATTAGGTGAACATTATAAAAACATAATTGCGAGGGGTAAGGAATTTGAATTGTTTTTTTTAAGAAAATTACCGAAATCACTGGAATAATCAAAATAGAGAATAAATGAAATGTTCATAGTAAAGGAAACCCAGTAAAAGACATCCTGGAGGGGGTTTTGGAGAAGGAAGAGGACCTCAATTTTTAAGAGTTTATAATTCCAGGTATTAGCTTCGTGTTATGGTTTATTTGGTAGTAGAGATGCCAGTAGAATTTATGACGGCATGCTAATTTTTTAATGTCTGTGTGTTACCTATAAACTCTTATCTTATTCAAGCGTTAAATACAAAATTTGGACAACTTATAGCCTACGACTGAGGGAAAGTTTCTATATATAACGATAGTATCATATTCACGTGGTTTTATATGGTTCAGTTTGCTTTATTTGATAGTACAGATGCCAGTTGTTTTTATGACAACATGCTAATTTTTCAATGTCTGTGTGTTAGCTATAAACTCTTATCTTATTCAAGCGTTTAATACAAAATTTGGACAACTAATAGCCTACAACTGAAGGAAAGTTTCTATATATAACGATAGTATCATATCCACGTGGTTTTATAAGAGTTATTTGATATTTTTGATAGTACAGATGCCAGTAGAATTTATGACAGCATGTACATTTATAAAGTCTGTGTGTTACCTATAAACTCTTATCTTATTCAAGCGTTTAATACAAAATTTGGACAACTTATAGCCTACAACTGAAGGAAAGTTTCTATATATAACGATAGTATCATATTCACTTGGTTTTATATGAGTCAGTTTGCTTTATTTGATAATAGAGATACCAGTTGGATTTATGACAGCATGCTAATTTTTCAATGTCTGTGTGAAAGCTATAAACTCTTATCTTATTCAAGCGATTGATACAAAATTTGGACAAATTAAAGCCTACGACTGAGGAAAAGTTTCTATATACATAACAATAGGATAAAATCTACATGGTTTTATATTAGTCTTGCTAGGAAGGACTAACCAAAGTGTGCTTAAAACACGGTGTATTAAAGTGGCAGCTAAAATTCAACTTTGTGTTTTCGGTAATGTTCGATAACGGAATATTATGTCAGTTGTTATAAAATAGCTATGGTCAAAATTTGAGCAAACTTAGGCAACTTTAAGCCGTGCAACAAAGAGGTCAAAGGTCAAATATTTATATATGAAAATGAGTTTGTCTTTTTTTGCATTTTTTGGTACCGTATAGACATGAAACCGGCTTGACCGATTTTTTTTTAAATTTTCACAGAATGTAGTTATCTCGTTGGTGGTGAAATAGTGTACTTTTGTTTGTAATGTATCAAGTGGGCGTGGCCCAGTCCATTGGACCATATTTTTGAAACCACAAACTCTGTAAGACTGTTTCCCTAATCGCCTTGAAAATTTATGTGGATTCATTTGACAGCAATGTTGGTGATCCCAAAAAAAATGGGCGGGATCGTATTATATCGGGCGTGTCATAATAATTAAAACTTTAAGCGGCTGTATCTCTTGAACTATAAGAAGTATAAAGATGATATTTAGTATGTGTTTTTGGTAGTCTGAATTACAGCCAGGGTGAAAGTGGGCTGTGTCACTGTAACGTGGTTTTCTCGTTGGCTGAGGTAAGTCCAGTCGTCGCCAGGGTTGCCAGGTAAGGACCCATAAAACCTTACGGAATAAGAACTCAGTAGTTTTTTTTCCTGACTAGGGCAAATTAACAGTATTGTTTATTGATGGCGTAATTCAAACTTATAATCTACTGGATAAAATATTTAGATACGAAAACAATTCAGATTCGGATTCAGTGATAGCGTTGTTGTCTTATCCGGTAATTTGTACCCAGGCCAACTTTTGATGATAGAGAAGTTTTAGTATAGGCTCGACGAATATTGATGTGGCCTATGACTGCAATGACAGGTTTTGGGACTCGGGACGATTTAAGACAGTAGGGAACTTGATTTGAGATGATCGGGAACTCTGTACTATACTCCCAAACTGAAGAGGTGAGGTAGGTCAGGATCGTTTCGGTATTCAGGAACGTGGTAATTTAGGTACTTTTGATATTTCAGGCTCGTACCAGCAATTCGGCAGCGTACTGATGACTCGGGTTCGTCGGTGGTTACGATTAATATCAGCAGTATGTGGTCAGCTTCGTGATTCGGGTTTTGTCGGGGTTTCAGGTAAATATCAGCAAGTAATGATTGATGACTCGGGTTTGTCGGTAGTTCGGGTTAATGTCAACAATTCCGAAGGGTAGCAATTAGGGAATATATTGTTAATTCGGGGTTGTTCATAATTCAATTTCGAATTCGCAACTAGGGATGATGGGAGTGTCTCGCGTTTTTTTGGTGTCCGCAACTCAGGATCGTGTTGATAACTCGTGTTCTTCAGCAAATCGACTCTTGCAACGCGTGGTTGTATCGATAATTCTGCTTTTGTCGTAAATCAGTTTGGTATCCGCAACTCAGGATCGGGTTCTTCAGCAAATCGACTTTTGCAACGCGTGGTTGTATCGATGATTCGGCTTTTGTCGTAAATCAGTTTGGTATCCGCAACATAGGATCGTGTTGATGACTCGTGTTTTTCAGCAAATCGACTTTAGCAACTCGTGGTTGTATCGATGATTCTGTTTCCGTCGTAAATAAGTTTGGTATCAGCAACTCAGGATCGTGTTGATGACTTATGTTCTTCTGGAGATCAACTTCAGCAACTCGTAGTTGTATCGATTCCGAATTCGCGACCGAACTAATAATCGTACCCGTGGAGTGTTAGTATCATAATGCTAAATTCTAATGTAATGCTACAGAAACGAAGAGTATCTTCGTGTACCAGATCGAAATCTGTGCAACCGACGAGTCGGTATAACCAACCGGAGTTGGATTCAACAGACGGAAGTACGATTTTATAGAATGAAGTCCGATTCAACATACCGAAGTCCGATTTAACAGACCGAAGTCCGATTCAACAAACCGAATTCCGGTTTAACAGACCGAGGTCCGATTCAACAGACCGAAGTCCGATTCAAAAGATTGAAGTTCAATTCAACATGCCCGATTGAACAGACCGAAGTCCGATACAACAGACCGAAGTCCGATTCAAAAGATTGAAGTTCAATTCAATACACCGATGTCCGATTTAACAGACCGATGTCCGATTTAATAGACCAAAGTCCGATTAAACAAAAGTATATTTTCTTCTATAAATTATTGCCTTGATAAGGGCAGGGGAGATCTGGTACAGAGCAATATAAAAGTTATCTCAGTAAACAAACACTGGCAGCTATCAAATAAGGCAATAGAGACATGTAAGATTAGGTGAATTCCAGTTTGAATCTGTAAGTGTCTGTATGTTACATATAAATTCTTATAATTTTCATGAAATTGCCATCGAACTTAGCCAAATTATCACTAACGACTCAGGGAAAGTTTCTAAATATGATAATAGTGATAATGCTGATCAAATCCATATAAAAAAATAACTCAAATCGAGAGTAAATGACGACTTACCAACGCCAAATTTGATTTTGTTTTTGGTGAATTTTGAATTTTTTGACTGAATCATTTTCGTTGTCCTGGAAAATGGTAGAAGGTAGAATCAACGAATGCCTTGAGCATTGGTAGTTGGGAACTTAGTCTAACCGCTAAGACCATTAAACAATTTTTACAAAATTTCTTGATTAATTTTTTTGCAGTGTGATGGTTGGTAAGTCAAAATTTTTTTAGAAAATATTTAATTTGAATGTTTTCGATTTCCTGGGGAATTGACAGAAAATAGGAAAAAATGTTGACCATTTTTAGTTTCAAACGCTGTCGATACAAAAAGACCAAAAGAAAAATTCTAAAAAAAGTTTTTCAATAAATTTTTTGGTTTGCGAATGATAAAAGTAAAAAAATTTTGTTTCCTGATTTTCGATTTTTAACTCAATTAATTTCAATTTCTGCAGAAATGACAAAAAAAAATTAAAAAAAGATTAACAGTGAAAGCTGTGAATGTAGTCTTTTTTGATTAAATTTCGATTTTTTAACGCAATGAATATCAATTTTTGCATAAGATAGAAAATTCCTTCATAAACAAATAACTTCAACAAAAGTAATTGAATCAATTTTGAGGAGAAATGATTAAAATTTGTTTCTTATTTCACACGCCACCTATCATTTATTAATTGTACTATTGCTAAGAATATACTAGGCGATGACAAAAGGACATAATTTGTACAGAAAAAAGTCACACAAAAAATCTAATTTCATTCTGATGCTAAACTAATTATTTATATGGAAAAATTCTTGCTCCTTCAGAAAACTCGTCACCTGTATTTTCCCCATCAAAAAGCCAACGAGTTGTTAAATAATCCACAACTTTTACAAAATTTATGAAAAATATGCTAAAATTAGAAAAAATAACTTTTTCCCTTCGTGACCATTTAAACGCTGACTTAATCCTTTAATAGCTCTTTAACCGGAGGATGACTTCCTCCTATATGTATCTACTTACAACAACTCGCCTGCAATGGCTACTCTTTGTGTTCGTTTTTTTTTGCCACGCGTTCACTGGATATCACACATGAGATGTGAATTTGTCTCTGTTGACGAGAATGATGACATAATAAATTGAAATAAAACCACAGTTGTTGTCAACGTTTTGTTTGTTCGCTTTGTTTTTTTTGTGTTGTTGTTGGATTTATTGTTGTTGTGCAGTCTTTCTTTGTATTGGAATCTATACTAGACACGTGTGTATGTATGGACATAGTATGAATTTTTAAAACGTCATTGAATTGTAAAAATCAACGGACAATGTGAACAATACCACACGCAGACAGATGAATGCATTTAATCCATTATCCTTAAATAAGGATAATAAATCAGAGTGTTGAAGCTAAAGATTATAATTATTAAATGTATGGATGGAAATGTTTGTTGTGACTAAAGGGAACTAATAGTGAATCAACATTGCAATGCATATAACAAAATTTTGAAATAACTCTGTTTTCTTTGCAAAAAATTAAAGAAACATTAGAATGACGGATTTCAACGTGGCCGTACATGCACTATAAGCAGTGCCATGTACGATGTAATGAATGTCAAGAGACTGCAGGTACATAGTTAGTATTTTATATAGTACTTTGAAATTTTTTTCCTACGCGGCCTTGCTATTCCCAGATTGTATTATTATTATTTGTAATAAATATATAAATTTTATTGTGTGTCTGTGTGTTACATATAGGTTTCTGAACCACTCAACCGTTTATGAAAACTCTTTGGAAATAGTTTGCAGAAGTAGTAGCAATGGTTTATAACATAGTCAAAGTAATACAGAGTGGCATACCAATTGTGCAAAATAAGAAATTCACATACATTTTTTTTCTAATCAAAGTATTTCATTATTTTTTTATTGTAGAAAAAATTCAATTTTATTTACAGATTAATGGGAAAATGATAGACCGTTAATTGCTTCCATGGAAAATCATTCATTGCGGCTTATAATTTGAAGTCGAGTTCGTCTTAATTATTGTTTTAATGGTCGTTTACTACACCTCTTGCTTGACATAACCCCATGTAGCTTCTTTAACATAAATTTGTTTGGGAGTTTTCGTTTGAGCTCTGCCATAACCGTTGGCTATGCTCCATCTAACTAGAACCAAATGCTGTTGAAACAGATATGTCTTCGACACATTTATGGGTAAAAAAACTTCTTCAATATCTATAAATAACGGTCCCCCATTGGCTGTTACTATTACAGCACGAATCGTGCGCCACCCTGTATTAATATATGTAATTGATACAGATGAAAGTTTGTATCCCAAGGGATGTGGGTATATATAGTGATGGCACGATTAATCGAAAAATTGGTAATAATCGATTATTTTCCTTCAATTAATTATTTAATTGTATCGTGAATTCTCCTTCGATCAATTGAGTTAATCGATAATTCCAAATAATAATCGATAGACATCCAAAAACAACCTTTTGAACCAGTTTGGCCGTCGCTTTGGGGAAATGGAACATTCATTTCTACTTGCAGCATCAACTTTACTAGACCCAAGGTTTACAAAAATTCATTTTGGTGACTTATAAGCTTTATTTAAAGTCATGATACAGCTAACAAACGAAATTATAGAAATTGTTCATATAGATGACAGCATTGGGAGCGGCAGTGAAACGTCTTCTGCTGGTGATGCTGAATATGATTTGTGGGCGCATCATTAATCTTTAACCCACACACGAAGAAGGAAGGACAATGACTCAACACTTCCTCAAGATGAACTAAGCTTCTTTGTCAATGCTCCAGTACTAGACTTAAAGCGCAACGTAATAGACGCATGGGAAGAAATGAAACCAGTCTACCCTAAGTTGTACTCTCTTGCACAAAAATATAGCTTTTTAATTGGTACATCTGTACCATCAGAGCGTGTTTTTTTCAAAGCAGGTGCAATAATAACGGAAAAACGGAACAGATTAACCACGAAACGGGTATCAAAGCTCGTATTTTTAAATTCTATACTAAACAAATAAATTCTTTTTAAATAAATTGAATAAACAGAAAATTTTGTAATTAATTATATAATATTTTTTTTATTAATGATAATTTAAAATTTTAGCTGAAAATATCGAATAATCGATTAATTATTTGTCGTTTAGATTAATCATATGATTAATTAGTCGTTTATTCTTTTTATTATGCCATCACTAGGTTATAGCATTTGATATGATAAACAGTGTAACAGTATTGATATTATTATTTACTAAATGATATTTTATTTTATATTATTTTTTAATTTTTAAAATTTTATTGTTTATTTTAAATTTTATATATTTTTTTATTTGTTGTACAATATTTTTTATTTAATTTTTGTTTTTTTTATTATTTGTATTTTTTTTTAATTTTATTTACTATTTTCTTTTGTTTGTTTAATTTTTCTAATATTTTTTAAAATTAAATTTACTATTTTTTTCGTTTGTTTATTTTAAATTTTTTATTCCTAATTTTTTTGTTTTAATAGATTTTATTTTTTTTAAAACTTTATTTATTATTTAAAAAAAATTTTTTAATTTTTAATTTTTAATTTTTAATTTTTAATTTTTAATATTTTATTTTTAATTTTTATTTATTAATATTTTATTTTTAATTTTTATTTATTAATATTTAATTTTGAAATTTTAATTTTTAATTTTTAAATTTTAATGTTTAATTTTTAATTTTTAATTTTTAATTTTTAATTTTTAATTTTTAATTTTTAATTTTTAATTTTTAATTTTTAATTTTTAATTTTTAATTTTTAATTTTTAATTTTTAATTTTGAATTTTTAATTTTTAATTTTTAATTTTTAATTTTTAATTTTTAATTTTTAATTTTTAATTTTTAATTTTTAATTTTTAATTTTTAATTTTTAATTTTTAATTTTTAATTTTTAATTTTTAATTTTTAATTTTTAATTTTTAATTTTTAATTTTTAATTTTTAATTTTTAATTTTTAATTTTTAATTTTTAATTTTTAATTTTTAATTTTTAATTTTTAATTTTTAATTTTTAATTTTTAATTTTTAATTTTTAATTTTTAATTTTTAATTTTTAATTTTTAATTTTTAATTTTTAATTTTTAATTTTTAATTTTTAATTTTTAATTTTTAATTTTTAATTTTTAATTTTTAATTTTTAATTTTTAATTTTTAATTTTTAATTTTTAATTTTTAATTTTTAGTTTTTAGTTTTTAATTTTTAATTTTTAATTATTAATTATTAATTTTTAATTTTTAATTTTTAATTTTTAATTTTTAATTTTTAATTTTTAATTTTTAATTTTTAATTTTTAATTTTTAATTTTTAATTTTTAATTTTTAATTTTCAATTTTCAATTTTTAATTTTTAATATTTTATTTTTAATTTTTATTTATTAGTTTTAAAGTTTTATATTGAAATAATAACTAAATAATAATTTTTTTTTTCTATATACATAAACAATTCTAAAAATTTCTTTCACGCCTATGCTGTATACCCTTTCTGTTAAATTATACCAAAAATTGACACAACTTTTGTTGTTTTGTTAACTTTTAGTTATAATAATAATAAACAAATGCCTAACAACCAATACAGGCCAATACACAGGAGTACCACACATACACACACTCAGCCAAAACATCCTTGCACTAAAAACAACAACATCAACTAGGTGTTCCAAACCTTTATACATATGTTGGACAAATTGTGTATGCTCCAAAGTTGTACCAAATCAAAGTTGTTGTGTGTTGCTTCTTGGGCAATTGGTCTAAGTCCTGCTCATGCCGTAAGGATATTAAACAAGTGTTGCATGCATTAGTACACATCCGTGTGTGTGTGTGTGTTATATGTAACATGAGCAGACACCCAACCTCCTGCCATAGTTGACTTCTGTATGCGGACGTCTCTTTCTATTCTTGTTATACATTTAAGCATTTAACCGGCTTTTTGCCGACTTAATTGTTATGTTGCTCCGGCTATTTTTGTTGTTGATGTTGTTGCTCGCTGGTGCCTGTGTGCCTTGTAAAGTGTTGGCCCTTTCCAATGGAGAAAAAAACAGATAGCCCACCAACATACATGTAGTCCGCCCGTAGAGGGTCTTGGAAATTTGCCGCACATTTCCATGTAATGGAAACATGTGTTGTCCGTGTGCCTTTGCACCTCACACAGAGTACAACGAAGCGGCTGTTTGCATGGAATGAATTGGACACGTGCCAATTCCAGACCAAGAAGTATGAAGTCATACTTTTATGAGCATTTAACACATGCAACTTTCCAACAAAGTGTTGACGAACAAAAAAATACGACAAGGAAAATGGGAATGAAACGCACACACACAGAGAGAGAGAGAGGAAAAGTGACAGTCGCAACTCACAGAGAGTTAATGGACAACCTTTACAAAGCTTTCTCTCTTTTATTATCTCTAAGTTGGGCGCAAAAGCTCCTCCAACTGCTTAAACACCCAATGTCTAGTAGTTTTTTTTCGCATTCGTGTTTTGGGCTTCCTTGTGCCTAAAAACAGCTGCAATTTGAAATGCCATATCTCTTTACCCATCTCCTGGCCCCTCTCAAACTGACATATTTTCTTTAATGTCAAATTATAAAATGTTCTACTATACTAGACACGCAAACCGTATGCCCTGTAGCGGAACAAATTCGTTATAAATGGGAAAAAAGTTTTCTGACAATTGTCTGTCAATGTTTAAGATATCCGGCAACTGATTTTGGAAGAGAGTGAAGAAATCTGGCAAAAGATTTGGAAAAAAATGAACTTAATCAGGCGATGTGAAATATTTCCGCAAATTACTTTTTCCTTGAAACCTATAATCAATATTCAGGGAAATTTCTAGGAATTCTAGAAATTGGCCACTGGGACTAAGACTTTTCACTGTAATGTGTGACCAAATGCAGAGTGGAACAAAAGTCTGTCTACATTTCAAACGATGGTACAAAAAATATATACATAAGTAAGATAGGCAACTACATATTTATTATTAAAAAGGGGATTTTATTTAACATAAATTACATCTTTCATATGTGATTCTTGATTATTTATGATATTTTTATAATGACAGATTGAAATACTTTCTATTAATAACTTAAAAGACACTGTATGAAGGTTGAAACTTCACTTTAAGGTTAAGATTCAACCTAAAGTCTAGATGTAAATAAAGAAAGAAGAGAAAATCGGGGAAAACCCATTACAAAAAAGTACCTTAGCCAATCATCTTGGTCCAGTTAACTATGGAAAGTACCGCAAGAATTACTATTGAATTACTTACTCCGACAGAGGAGATAGACTATGTCCTCTATACAACCTTTCCATGAGTAGTCCTAAGGGCTAGATCGCGTCAGCTATAATGAAGATGTTCCGTCTTCTCACACTTCACCTCGTCCGCACGCACACGGCCGATATGGATGTAATGCATTTGACTATCAAGCGCCAAATATTGCTGATATTCCACAGGCCGGTCTCAAAACAATCCTGCACAGGTTAACCATGTACTCCGATTAGGATCAGCTATATTCGGGCCACAGCAGTTATACAGTTGGTTCCGGAGAGCCAACGTATGCTGACCGTTTCTCACATTCAATCCTTCTTCCTCTATTAAGCCAACTAGGTAATAACTGCTTGGGTGAACATCTATCAGAGAGTCATGATAAAGCATAGTACAGTCTCCTCTAGCCAATAAGTCTGCTAAATCATTCAAAGTGTTCTCGCAGTGTCCTAGGACCCAACAGAGGCTGACATCCAGAAGCTTAAGTCTATTCAACTTCTTCTTACAGTTTCTCATTAACGACTTACTTACTTACTATAGTGGCGCATTACAACTTACGAACGTGGCTTATAAATTAGAGGCCTGAAGTATTAAAGAATTCCACAAGCTTCGGTCTTCAGCGTGTATTCTCCAGTTAGTCCTACCAGATGGTGGCACGTCGTCTACCACTTGGTCCTTCCAACGAAGTTTGGGTCTCCCTGCTCTGCGTCGTCCTTCAGGTTCGCCATCAAACACCTTTCTCGCTGTAGCATTTACATCCATCCTGACAACATATCCCAGCCATCGAAGTCGTTGAATTCTCATTCTTTTAGCTACTTAGATGTCGTGGTAAAGCTCATATAGTCCATGGTTCATCCGAAGGCGAAACTCATCGTCGACACAGATAGGTCCATATATTTTTCAAGGTACTGTTCTCTAGAATACTCGCATGTTTTGTATGTCCGTTGTCGTAAGCACGATTCGGCGGCATACAACAGAACGGGTAAAATTAACATCTCTTACAACTGTTTCTTAGTATCCCCAGATAAGATGGTGTTACTAAAGTGCTGTCGTAGTCCGTAAAAACATCTATTGGCTAGCACTATTCTCCGCTTAATTTCTTGGCTGACATTATTTTTCTTATTGACGGAAGATCCGAGGTAGGTAAACTGATCTACTACCTCAAAACAATAATTGTCAACAGTCACGGTGCGTCCCCATCGAGAGGACTCTTTTTTTATTCAAAATTATTTTTGTTTTGTCCTCGTTGACCGCTAAACCTATGTTTGCTGACTCCTTTTCCAGTTATGAGAGAACTGCAGTAATATCCTGCAGATTTCGACGAATGATGTCTATATCATAAGCATAGGCTGGTGGCTGGTGGCATGTGGCTCTGGTGGAATATGGTGCCAGACATGTTGACACCAGCCTTTCTCATCACCTTCTCCATAACTATATTAAATAGTGTACAGGACAGGCTATCGCCCTGCCTGAGACCTCTTTCCGTGTTGAATGGTTCAGAGTGATTTTTAGCAATATTAACCGAGGATTTGATGTTTTCCAAGTTACTTTTGCAAAGTCGAATTAGATTTGAAGGAATACCGATCTCAGACATGGCTTCATATAACTTACTCCATATCGGTGAGTCTACGTCCGAGAGTCTAAGGCAATCGACACAGAGATGGTAGGTGTAGATCTGCATTTCATGAGTTTTTTGTCGTAAGGTGACTATTTGATCCGTCGTAGATTTGCCAGGTCTAAAGCCGCACTGATATGGTCCAATTAGTTTTTTTACAATTGGCTTTAGACGTTCACACAATATGCTTGAAAGGACCTTGTACGCAATTGGTAATAGGCTTTTTCCACGGTAGTTCTTACATTCACTACGATCTCCTTTCTTGTGTATGGGACATAACAGACTAAGACTTCAACACCCTGGCATGCTCTCCTCTTGCCAGATGTTCTCCATGAGTTGATGCATGCTCCTAATCAGCTCCCCCCGCCAGCCTTAAACAATTCAGCAGGGAGACCATTGGCTCTAAAGGTTTGTTATTTTGATGGCGTGATATTGTCTCATGTATCTCGCTCTGGCTCGGAGGTGGGTGATTGATACCATCGTCATGGGTTGGAGCGGGGTCTTCTGGAGGGGTGTCCGTATCCAGTAGATTGCGGAAATGTTCTCTCCATATCTTCAGAACGTTATTGTGGTCCGTCACTAGCTGACCATCGCTGTCCTTGCAGGAGGATAACCCTGTTCCACGCATTCCCGCCTTCACTCGTTGGTAGAATTTCCGGGCTTCCCGTCTATTTCGGAGCAACTCTATGCACTCATCCTATCTCTTTTTTAGCTTTTTCTTTTTCCGTCTAACGAGACGAGTTGCCCCTCGTCTCGGGTTGCTTCTCGTCTCTTCTCCCTGAGCCGTTCACTAACAGCTCGCGTTGCCATTGGCTGCAGTTTCGCCCTGTATGCAGCAACCGTCTCTCTCGTGGCATTTCGACATTCATCATCGTACCAGGCATCTTCTTGAGATGGCTTTGAGTACCCAAGTACGCTTCTTGCAGCCCGTTCTAAGGAGTCGTTTATATTTTGCCACTGCAAGGTTATGATATCAGGGGTTTGAGCATTCCGCAGCAGTTGAGTAAGATGGTTGGAGTAGGCGTCCGCTACCTCTGTGGTCCGCAGTTTACCGATATCCAGCTTTCGTTGTGCCTGCTTACGTACGTTTTTCGCCATGCTTAGCCTTGTGCGTACCATAACTAAGGTATGAAAGTGATCGAAGTCAATGTTCGCATCCCTGATCACTCGTACATCTAGAACACTCGACTACCACGTGATCTATCTGATTCCTCGTCAATTGATCTGAAGATAACCATGTTGCCTTATGAATATTTTTATGGTCAAATCTAGTGCTGCTAACTACCATATTTCATGCCGCAGAGAAATCAATCAGTCTGATGCCAGGGTTCGACGTTTCGGCGTGCAGACTAAATTTTCCGATGTTAGGCTCAAATGCGGTCTCCCTGCCTATTTTAGCATTAAAATCGCCTAGTACTATTTTGATGTCATGGCTCGGGCTACGGTCATATACATTTCCTAGGCTCTCGTCTCTGTCCTCATCGCTTTTCTCTTCTGTCGAAGCATGGGCACATATAGGTGTTATATGGAAAAACTTTGTTTTGACTCTTATGGTGGCTATACGTTCACACACCTTGAGACTAGGTGTCGCAGTCTCTTGCCAACCACAAATCCAAACTCATGCTTGTCCGCATGGCCACTATATTAGATGTCGCACTTCTTCATGGCGAGCAACCGTGTCCCGTCCACCGGATTTCCTGTTATGTCAGATTATGTCAGCCTTGTTTGCTTTGAGGGCTTCCGCCAGTTGGTTGGAGGCATTTGGTCATACAGTGTTCTAACATCTCAGGTGCATATCCTCAAATCATGGTCCTTAATTCGTTTTCGGTGGTCATTTTGGGGGGTCCGTTTTATTCTTTTCCTACTTCTTTTCATCGCAATAGTTCAAACATCAGTGATGGGTTGCAAGCCCAGCGCACCACGTTGCAGTTTTCTCGTCCTGCCAGGATTTTATTACAGCCGCCTATTCTGGGTCAGACACTAACCAGGATACCGCTCACTCTGAGTCGACGTGCATGATCTAGATATGTTAATAATTTTCTATTTTGTCACAATTATCTGAGCAATCTTGTTTGTCTCTTTTACTATTTACTATATATAGTACCCGACTTGCTTACTTACTTATCTTTACCATTACTTCTGGCGCCTCGGCACTTCTTAGCTATCTTCGTGCAGACATTCGCATGAACTGCAAACTTTTCCCTATCCACTCACGCTCTCTCTCTCTCACCCCAATGCATTTTTCGCATTTCAAATGCATCTAGCAGCTTTGCCTACGAAAGAAAAAACTTTGTTTCATATTTCCTAGTAATTAGAAAATTGCATTGTCAAAACTTCCAAAATGTATCCTTTGAGCAGGATGCCTTAGGAGTGGTCGTCCTCTAGCTGCGCGGCATCAATTTTCGTATATATTGTATTTAAATCATCCATGTTTTGCAAACTAATGATGCCAAGAAATACATAAAGTTTTTTTCGTTCGCATTTTCTAAGAATTTCTTGTTACTAGTTTTTTTGTTGCCCAAAAATGTTGAGAAAAGCTTCCACAACAAGTTCCGAATACTTTGCCATAATCCTGGCAATAAAATTGTTCTCAACAACACACACACAGTGTGGGGAGCAGACAATATGCTACCGACTACTCATCGTGATCGTCTTTTTTGGTTGGCGCTTGTTAAGTTTTAAGCCTTCATCGTCGTCTACCCCGTTACCATCCTTGGGAAATCCTGTGACTGAGCGTTATATCGCAGCCGATTTCGTTTGATTCTTTTTTATGATAAGCCACTTTTTTTTCTTTTGCTGTTTGTTTGGGCTGTGAAATTGTGCCAAAAGGAGAACAAAAAGAAGCACACGAACAAAATGCCGAAACGTGTTGTGAAAGTTAACAATGGCCAGACAATGGGACAACAATAATACAAAGCCCGGAAAGGATTCGCTTTGATGGTGGTGGTGGCCAGAAATAGATAAAGCAAGTGGTAGAACCCACCAAAAACAAAAACCAAAACCCGCTTACCCCTTTGTTTAGATGCTTGCTTTGAAATATAGTGCGGTCATACTTTAAACTAAAGTGAATCCTGCGACAGCAATTAATGAGGGCCAAAAGACTTTTTTTTTTTGAATTGCTAGAATTGAAGCGGAAATTGGACTTAAAAAATGGAAAAAGTAAATAAATGTAAAGGATAGTTATTAAAGAGATATGGAAATGTTAAAAAGATATTTTATTTATGTGAGCTAAACAAAAGAGAAAAGGATCTCCGTTTACATGTCAAATCTGTAGTGGTAACCTAGTGAATTGAATCAAATTTTCGGACGAATTTAAAAAGCTAACATTTGTATGTGTTGGTATCTCTTATAACGAAAGAAAACTGTTGTAATAAAAAAGTTAAAATAACTTCAAGGATATGTGAAAAATAGATTTGTTACTAGTTTATTAAACATTATTTTATTCGTCTGAAAAGTACAACATTTTAATCTAAACTCTCATTAATCTATAAAACAGCTCGTATTTTAAAATTTTCTTTAATCATCCACCCGCTAAGTGTTCCATGCAATTGTCAACCCTCGTCCTTGACATATTATCCTTTATTATCATTAGCGCTAAAACTTTTTCTTGTCATTGATTTTAATCAGAGTTAACTGCAAAGTATAACGAAAACTAACAGCCAACATGTAATCATTAGACAGTTTACCTCATTTCTTTGGCATTTAATTACACATTTAATAAAAATTTCCATTAAAAACAAAACTGAAGACACAGAGAGACAGAGGCGTGGCTAGCAGAACATTATAGCTGAGGTATAGCTGAACCATAAGTTTTTCCTAGACCAACTACTAACAACAGTTTTGGAAAGGAAATTTTTGCTTTGCCACCTAAAATCCTCTCTTTACATCCCCTACCCCTCCCTCATGTCCTTTTCTCTCTTGCAATTCGTCTTTACTCCTCAATCATCGTTAAGCCAAATGAGGTACATCAAGTTTAATTTTTGCTTTTCCATCTCGGGTAAAACTCATTTGCTAATCGTTTTCAACAACCGTTAAGAAAAATTTTGTACGGAAAACATCACAACAGAATAGAAAAGAAAAAATTGAAAGAAAAAAACGAAAAATGTAAAACTTAAGCGAACCTTGTTTAGCTCCTCTCGTGCTTAAATAGTGACGTGCAATGTGTAGTTAGTCGATGTTGGTACAACTACTAACATTCCGTTGGCTTGCTATAGTTCATGTACGTTCAGTAACCTTTTTCCTTAGCCATAGCGTCAATATCATGCATAACCTCCGCTAGGGTGCAACCTAACTTTCGGCCCAGCCCTCAGACCACCTCATCCTCTGGGGAAGGTTCGTACTCGTGCGGTGCTGATGGTGACGGCGATGATGATGATGATGATGATGATGGCAATGTTGCATGATATGCATTGGTTGGTGTTTGTTGGACAAACGGCAGAAAAAAGTAGCTTACTTTGAAAAGCTATACTAGACACTTAACGACACACTGCCGCCGCACAGTGTTAGGAAAACTAAACCTAAGTGATAACATATATAGCAGTCTAGCCGAAACGAACGACAGTGGTATGATGGTTAGAACACACGACAATTATGCGGGAGACCAGAGTGCGATTCACAGTCTTTTACAATACTTTCAGCGGCGGCTCCCTCGTTATAGTCGACAGCAACTTCACGGCAGTCGAGTCTATCAACATGTATGATGATGTTCGGATTCGTCTATAATGTGTAGGTGCCGTTATGTGAGTCTATAACTAGAATCGTGTTAATCGTGCTGGGCGTCAGGAGTGTGATGCTAGGGAAAGCTTCTGATCGGTTTAACTTGGCAAACCCAGAGTGATCCTTGCCAATTGCACTTCAAGTCTACTCACAGAACTCCGTTTTCGTGGTACTACTGCGGACGGAGTACCTTCACTTGGTGACGCCTGGAAACTTGAATTTAATCCCGTCACACCCGTCAGAGCCCGGCTAACTGTGAGAGGCGAAATCTAAAAACCAGGCACTTGGGCTCTGAGAGAGCGGTACTCTGGTCAGCGTCTAACCCATAATGGGTGGCTGTAATAAAATACTGGCAGGATGAGAAAACTGCAACGTGGTGCGCTGGGCTTGCAACTCGCCACCGACGTTTAAACTATTGCAATGAAAAGAAGAAAGAAAATAACACAAAACAACATTTTGATTTGGGACTCAATTCTGAGAACTGCACGTGACAGTAGCCCCAAAAACAAGTAATTCTGCATCATTCGTTTGGTCAAGTTACATGCCATAATAATGTAATGTCGGTATAGGGGAATTTGTCACGTTTTAGGCTCTTTTGTTTGACATAACTCGAGAACCACTAGTCCGAATTAGCTGAAACAAATTTAAAACAATTAAGAATTACAATCCATAGAACGGACTGTGAGAAGCGTACTTGGATACTCAAAACCGTCTCAAGGAGATGTCTGGTACAAAGATGAATGTCGCAATGCCACAAGAGAGACGGATGCTGCATACAGCGCAAAACTGCAGGCAGTGGCAACGCGTGGTGTTCGTGAATGGCACAGAAAGAAGAGACGAGAAGCAACTCGAGACGAGTGGCGACTCGTCTCGTTAGACAGAAAAAGAAAACGCTAAAAAAAAGACAGGGTGAGTGCATAGAGTTGCTCTGAAATAGACGGGAAACCCGGAAATTCTACCAGCGGGTGAAGGCGGGAATTCGTGGAACAGGGTTACCCTCCTGCAAGGACAGCGATGGACAGCTAGTGACGAACCACGATAACGTTCTGAAGATATGAAGAGAACATTTCCGCAATCTACTGGATATGGACACCACTGCAGAAGACCCCGCTGCAATCCTTGACAATGGTATTAACTGTCCACCTCCATGGACAGCTAGTGACGGACCACGATAACGTTCTGAAGATATGGAGAGAACATTTCCGCACTCTGCTGGATACGGACACCACTCCAGAAGACCCCGCTCCAATCCATGACAATGGTATTTACTGTCCACCTCCAAGCCAGAGTGAGATACCCTCCTGCAAAGACAGCGATAGACAGCTAGTGACGGACCACGATAACGTTCTGAAGATATGGAGAGAACATTTCCGCAATATACTGGATATGGACACCACTGCAGAAGACCCCGCTCCAATCCATGACAGTGGTATTTACTGTCCACCTCCATGGACAGCTAGTGACGGACCACGATAACGTTCTGAAGATATGGAGACAACATTTCCGCAATCTACTGGATACGGACACCACTCCAGAAGACCCCGCTCCAATTCATGACAATGGTATTTACTGTCCACCTCCATGGACAGCTAGTGACGGACCACGATAACGTTCTGTAGATATGGAGAGAACATTTCCGCAATCTACTGGATTCGGACACCACTCCAGAAGACCCCGCTCCAATCCATGACAATGGTATTTACTGTCCACCTCCAAGCCAGAGTGAGATACGTGTGGTAATATTCAAACATCTGGCTAGAGGAGAGAATACCGGTGGATTGGAGTCTCAGTCTGTTATGTCCCATATACAAGATAGGAGATTGTATTGAGTTTAAGAACTACCGTGGAATAAGCCTAGTACTAATTGCGTCCAAGGTCCTTTCGAGCATATTGTGTGAACGTCTAAAGCCAATTGTAGAAAAACTAATTGGACCTTTTCAGTGCGGCCTTAAACTTGATAAATATACGACAGATGAAATATTCAGTTAAAGTCATATCCTGGAAAAAAAACTCATGAACTCATGAAAAACTCATGACTACAAAGCCGCCTCCGACTCTCCGGTATGGAGTAAGTTATATGAAGTCATGTCTGAGTTTTGTATTCCTGCAAAGCTAATTCGACTTTGCAAATGTACCTTGGAAAACACCAAATCCTCTATTAAGATTGGTAAGGATCACTCTGAAGCGTTAAAAACGGAAAGAGGTCTCAGGCAGGGCGATAGCCTGTCCTGTACACTTTTTTTATATAGTTATGGAGAAGGTGATGAGAAAGGCTGGTATTAACATGTATGGCACCATAATCCACAAGAGCCACATGCCACTAGCCTATGCCGATGATATATACGTTATTGGCCGACATCTGCGGGATGTTACTGCAGTTTCTTTATCACTGGAAAAGGAGTCAGCAAAAATGGGTTTAGCAGTCAAAGAGGACAAAAAAGAAATATGATTTCGACAAACAAAGACTCCTCTCAATGGGGGAAATTTATTGATTGGAGGTAGTAGATAATTTTACCTACCTCGTATTTTCTGTAAATAAGAAAAATTTTGTCAGCTAAGAAATCAAGAGGAGAATAGTGCTCGCCAATTGATGTTTTTACGGACTTCGGCTGCACTTTAGTTACACCAACTTATCTCGGAATACTAAGAAACAGCTGTACAGGTGTTAATTTGACCCGTTCTGCTGTATGCCGCTGAAACGTGGGTGCTTACGACAACGGACATACAAAACCTCCGAAAAATACATCGGATGAACCATGAGCTGAATGAGCTTTACCACGACGTCAGAATCCCACGACTTCGACTGGGACATGTTGCCAGAATGGATGTAAATGCTCCAGCGAGAAAGGTGTTTGAAGGCGAACCTGAAGGACGAATCAGAGTAGGGAGACCCAAACTTCGTTGGAAGGACCAAGTGGTAGGCGATGTGCAACCATCTGAAAGACTAACAGGAGGACGCACGCAGAAGACCGAAACGTGTGGAATTCTTTAATACTTCAGGCCTCAAATTTATGAACCAAGTTCTTAAGTATACCAAATATATATCCTATCTTATATCAAAATAGAAATTGAGTCCAACGCACGCCGGGTCAACTAGTTTAACTACAGAAATGTATTACCAACATATCCGCAGTAGTACAATTAGTGCATGATAGGTGGCGTTCGTACGTATTATAGTTAATTTTATCATATAAATTTGATAAGTAATTTTTGGAATAACTAAACTCATTGTCTAAAATGTTATTATTATCTCTTTTTTTAATTTTGTTCCCTTCTCTAGTACAATTATTGCATGATAGGTGGCGTTCGATTATTATTGTTCATTTTATCACGAAAATTAAGTAAGTGATGTATGAAATAACTAAATTCATTGTCAAGATATAATCATTACAATTTGTTGTTTTAATGTTTTCCCCCATCATGGCCGTTTTCTTAACACTGTGTCTTATTTTAATTCAATACTTACATACACACACACACACATATTATTTTCTCAGTACATGCGAATGTTTTTACATTCTCTGAAGTTTTTGTAAACTATATTTAAAACTGAAACAAAAGACACAAAACACTCGTAAACGTTCGTGGAGATTTTGTTGTTGCTTTAATTGGCTCTGGGGTAGAATTGCGAACTTTAAAACAAAGTCCAGCCCTAAGAGGTGTTATCGTTAGCGTTGGCTTATGACTTATAACATTTGAACTCAACACTCGGGCACAGGGCCGACAAGAAGTGTTTCGAGCACAAGAACTACCAACGCCGCGTGAGAGGAAGGTAGCAATATACCAAATTTGAAGACCTGGCGAGAAGTGTAAGGAAAAGGAAATGCCATATGAAGAACAGGCAACGCCAAATTCAATTCTAGTAGGGAAAGCGCCTAAAAGTATGGACAACATTTTGTTTAATTTCTTTATGTGTGTTGTGATTTTTTTTGCTAACTCTCTTCTTGTGTTTATGTAAGGTGGACACGTACTTGGAGTCGTCTTGGGTGTAGGGAATTTGGTGTTTGTAAGTGGAGGGGGGGGGGGGGGGGGTATTAACATGGCCTTATCAGGTCCAGCCCAAACATCTCTTAGATGTTGAAGTTGGTTTTAAAGTTAAGTGGAATTTAACGATGTTATAACCATAGGGTGTTTCATCATTAGTAGCTTTAAGTGGATGTCACAGCAGACATGTTGTGCCTTTAGGTATAGGAAGCCTCTCTGCCAGGGCCCATTAGGAGTGAGAGTCAGAGAGCTGTGCTTATGAATAAAAATGTTTGCTAAGCAAACGAATAAAGTGGAAAAAGGCAAAACAAATGTGTAGAAATTTTACATAAAATTTAATTTGAATGATGAAGAGAAAAATTAAAAAAAATACAATGCAATGTTTTTTAAGACATTGGCAACGTACCAGGGGGAAAATATTTCAAAAAATAATCTAAAAATTTAATGTAAACAATTAAGGTAATATTTAAAAAAAAATACTCTATACGGTTCAGAAATCGTTTGTTCTATTTCCAACGAGCGCCCTCTATCGTACATTAACTGTACTATTGTATTTACGTCGATACTTATAAACCATTGTCTATATGTTGAGACACAAATTCAGCGATATTAAACTAATTGTATGTATAGTAAAGAAATCTATAAGGAACACACATCATAATTTTTAATTATAAGTACATAAATTTACCCAAAGAGTTGTAGGAAAAGTAGGCAAATAAAATCGTTTGTGGTATTTTCAACGAGCGCCCTCTATCATACATTAATTGTACTAAATACTGTATATTGTATTTACGTCGGCACTTATAAACCATTGCCTTTATGTTGAGACACAAATTCAGCGATAATAATCTAATTGAATGGATAGTAAAGAATTTTATAAGGAGCATACATCATCATTTTTATTTATGGGTACATAAAAAAAGCAATGCAATGTTATTTAAGACATTGGCAAAGTTCAAGGGGGAAAATATTTAAAAAAATAATCTAAAAATTTAATGTAAACTTAACGAACAATTAAGGTAATATTTAAAAAAAAAATACTCTATACTCTATAAAAATACTCTTGAGAAATCGTTTGAACTATTTCCAACGAGCGCCCTCTATCGTACATTAATTGTAATATTGTATTTACGTCGACACATATAAACCATTGCCTATATGTTGAGACCAAAATTCAGCGATATTAATCGAATTGTATGTATAGTAAAGTGTTCTATAAGGAACACACATCATAATTTTTAATTACGAGTACATAAATTTACCCAAAGAATTGTAGGAAAAGTTGATAAGATACTAAGTTCCTATGTCGATAACTTACTAAGTTGATGAGTTACTGAGGGATTACAGATTTTTCTTTTGCAGTCTTCTGATCCTGCTGAGATCACCTATTCCCCGCGTAATGTAAAAAATTAATCAATTATTATGGAAACAAAGAAAAGAATAGAAGATATGTATATATAGTCCTATCCTACTTTTAGAACTGAAACATTCCAAATTTTGTCTTTAATAGGAAATATTTTTTTAACTACCAGAGTTTTAAGCAAATTTGTAAAATGTTTTAATTTTCAAATAAATGAAGACTTTTTGCCTTATTAAAAGTTATTTCTTTGATTCTACCAAAAAATAACAAACCTTTTCCTAATGTTGACTTAAACGCCGCAGAAATTTAAATAAATTCTCTAAAACTATTGCATACTTTCTGCTACCAAAATTGCATAATCCTCTCAACTATCTCAACACCCCCCCCCACTTAAGGGAATGCTATAGCACAAATCTGTTATATAACTTTTTCAACTATGTTGGAATACACATTTTTTGTTTGTGCCATCAACTGTGTGAACTGGGAATAGGGGAAGTCCCTGCATCCCTTTCTATATGTTGGTGTTTTTGATTCAATTATATTAATTAACTGTGTCTGTTGTGCCGTCAACAAAAGTGTTGCCTACTTTTAGGCCTTTTAGATGCAATACAGCTCTCACTCTCACTCTCATGTGAATGCAATGCAATTTACAAAAACACGTATGTGTAAACACATAGCATATATGGGGTATTACCTCTTTCCTCCTCTCTCTTACTCTATCCCTCCCTCAAGCTCCCTCACTGACGGCTTCTTGTTTTATCATAATCTGCATCATCCTGTTTCTAATCTGGTATGGGGCGAAGAGGGTCTTGTGGCTTTCGCTTGGTTATTATCACATTAAAGACTCATTTAGAGCTGAACATGTTCTCGAGTGCGAAATTTTTGCTTTGCAAAGTATTCAGTGTGTGGTTTTAGGCAACAAACTGTGTAAACATTGCGGGTGTAGCATAGTTTTAGGGTCATGCATAGAAATGAAAACACATACATACACAAAGACGTCGTATTTTTGGCATCATAGTTATAGGTAAGCTTTAATATTTGGTAGAGAGTATTAGGAAATTGTTAAGAGGCTTAAGAATGAATTGAAAATTTTGTAAGAAAATTGTGTGATACGTTATAAAACTCGGACAAATAACTGGACTGAGATAGCCTTAGGCTATGAAGTAAGGAAAAGAAATTTCTAGCACATCTCTTTGGAAGGTTATAAAGAAAGAGATTTACTGCTTAAAAGGAAGTTTTTACGAAGCCATTAATATTCGAAAGCGGAGACAAAGAGAGTTTGAACTGAAGGAGTCATACTCTACAGTTTGGTAGACTCATCATACTGTGATTATGCATGATTCAGTAAAAAAAATTAAAAACAAAATATTAAAAAACTCCGTAATATTAAAAACAATCGAAAATATTAAAAAAAACTAATTGTAAATCTAAAAAACTTGTCCACCTTCAAAAAGATGTACTTATCTACATTTTACTTAAGCAAATTGCACTATGAACCTTATCCGATGCTTTGCACAGCAAAATTTCCTTATAATTACTAAAAGTTTTTACTTGTCTCCGCATTTAAATTTTTACTCCCATATTTTGCCATTATCTTTGTATTTGTTTGCATACTTTATGGCTTCCTGGCCTACCTTTTGATTTGAATTGCCTACTTTCAGGCATTGCTAATTTAATGCATGGCTGACTGATTTGTGTGTTGTGTGTAATACGCAATATATTCTTTTTCCCCATTCATATATGTATATTAGTTGTAAAGGCTGCTCAGTGGCTCAAAGAATCATAGATTGCCCTGGAAGCACAAAAGTGTGCTTTGATTGTGAAATCCTATCAAAGGAAAATCTGGTATGCTGAAATGCTAAATGATGATTAATGAAAGGCTTTTCTATGAATCATATTAAGATCTACAGCATTAAGAAACTTATTTGTTGGTTTGCAGAAAAAAATTAAGTATATTACTAGAATTAACTTAAGAAATGAAAACATATTTTTGGGCGAGCAACTTGACATTTTTTAATTGATATAATAAAAGCTTTCAGAAAGGTATTTTTGAAGAAAAAGCTTTGGCAGAAATATTTCCATTAGGAAATTAAAATATAGGTCAATATGTGAAGCATACTTTTAGGTGAAATACTTGATTTATATATAAGTTATTTTTTATGAGAGGGGAACACTTTTTTTTCAATATTAATTTAGCTCTCAGGAAGTTATGCTAGCAAAACGAACTAGTTGCAAAATAAGTTAATTTTCATATCTTAAAGCTTTAATGTCGACAAATAGCATACTTTAAGACGATGGAGTTCCACTTTTTCAAGTATTAAACTGTCTTTCTTTTAGTTATACAATCAACACAAAATCCCTTGCAATATCGCTCATGTAATGTTGCCACGGCTTTCCAAACATTAATGCCGTTAATAACAGCATACTTTTGGGTAAACTATTTAAATCACAGTTTGGCTTTGTTCAAGCTACACAATCAAAACAAAATCACAACATGGCTCATTTGCTGCCATGTTGCTAAATCAAGTCAAGGAAAAGGCCATTAGCATTTGTTAATTTTTCGTTGTCCTGTCAGCACTTAAACCTAAAAATTATCTCCACCAAAAACTCTAGTCATGTTCAATAATTAAGTCATTTATTACATACAATTAACAAATGACAACCACAATGACCAAATGCTACACACTAAAGATTTGTCGTTATACAGCTTTCCGTTTTCCACCTTCTCCTCCTTTATATGATTTTTGGCCCCCTGGTTATCTCTGTGCGGCCTCTTGGTGCCATTGTTTTCTATTGTTCCT
This sequence comes from Muscina levida, assembly GCA_964034835.1. Taxonomy (NCBI): domain Eukaryota; kingdom Metazoa; phylum Arthropoda; class Insecta; order Diptera; family Muscidae; genus Muscina; species Muscina levida. Next base: position 141,891,856 of record OZ035882.1, read on the forward strand.
CTCTATCTAATTAGTAATCCCAAAAGTAGGCAGTCATTTTTGATTGTAATGAATTGCAACTGTAGTTGTTATCGTATATCTTGTTAATATATTAAGACATTGTATTAATTTGGTCTCTATTTGTTTCTATACAACTACTGTCATTTGGGTTTTGTCTGGTCCATCCATGGAGTAAGCAGACAATTTACATAACAGATTATTCAGTGTCACTTTAGAGAGAGAAAAGAGTATTAGTAGCAGCAGTTGTTTAGTTTAAGCCAAAGATAATTTTTTGGTATCTTACGTTTCCTATTGTTTTCGTCAAAAATAGCTGATAAACAGCTTGTACTTTTTTTTATAATTTTATTAATAAGACTTGCAATTCATCTTCTGTCGACGCTATGCCTAAAAGTTTGCTTTAATTACATATTGCTTGTGACAGCCTTTAAACATACTACATATTTTAGTATACGCTTTAAGTATTTCTGCCCACCAATCTGCTTTAAATTTTAATTTTTATGTAAGCCTATAAGTATGCCTCGGTTTTTAACTATACTGTATAATATTTTTTCACATTACTTACATTCGAATGAACCAGAGTTTGTGATTGGTATTTCACTTGCTTTCGCCAACAAAAAATGTCTAAATTTGTGTTTGTTATGTTTATGACAGCCTAAAATTATGCTTTCAATTTCATTGTTTTGGATATTATGTGGCTTTGTGCATGACATACACATAGAGATATATTGCAGATTAAATTTATATTTTTTATTGATATATTTTTTTTATGCAGAAGGTGGCTTGTAAACATTTTAAAAATAAGATACTTATAAAAATGATAAATTACAAAAATTAAAAAAAATATAAATATTTTGAAAATTAAAAAATTATAGAAATTAATTAAAAAGAGATTATAAAAATTATATATTTTATAAATATTATAAAAAGTTAAAAAATTATAAAAATTATAAGAATTATAAAAATTATAAAAATTATAAAAGTTATAAAAATTATAAAAATTATAAAAATTATGAAAATTATAAAAATTATAAAAATTATAAATATTATAAAAATTATAAAAATTATAAAAATTATGAAAATTATAAAAATTATAAAAATTATAAAAATTATAAAAATTATACAAATTATACAAATTATACAAATTATAAAAATTATGCAAATAATACAAATTATAAAAATTATAAAAATTATAAAAATTATAAAAATTATAAAAATTATATTAATTATAAAAATTATAAAAACTATAAATATTATAAAAATTCTAAAAATTATAAAAATTATAAATATTATGAAATTTCTAAAAATTATAAAAATTTTAAAAGAAAAATACAAAACTTATACAATTATAGTAATTATGCTAATTTTAAAAACTATCAAAATTATAAAAATTTTAAAACCTATACAAAATAAAAAAATTAAAATTATTTTAAAAATTATAATAATTGTAAAAATTATAAAAACTATAATAATTATAACAATAGCTTCGGTAAAAGCCCGCTCGCGAACCAACCTAGTTCCAGTTGCCGATCGGGGAATAAAAACCTGAGAAGCACGCAGAACGCCTCCTACCCTAGGACTTCCCAGTGTAGGAACTGGATACCGGCCTAAATGAGAGGTTAATGTTACGGTCATGTCTCTGGCATTGGCCTCAATTTTGGGACGGTGGAAAGTGCGTTTCTGCGGGAGAGAAAGAGACTCTCTTTAAACAAAACCCCCCAATCCAAGGTGGGCTGCATAGGCCGAGGGATGTATGGCTATAGGGGTTACATATTAGTCGTTACTATGTCAAACTCAGGTGAGGGCGCACACCTGTTTCAATCCAATGCCTTCTTGCGCTAAAGGGCTCTGGCGTAAGTGACCGTTTTTGTCCCTCTTCATCTCATTAGGTCCCGACGGCTTCTACGGCGGCCTAAGGACCGAACCATAAACATGAACTCAAATACACAAACTAAACAAACAAAACCACAACAAACAACAACTTCGGAGAAGTCTGGTAACGGACCCTCCACCCCAACTCCCTCGAAAAGAGGCAGACCTCTCGGCTCGACTAAATTGTCACAAGAAGCCAAGAGGCACAATACTAGTACCCTATCTTCCTTCTTCAGGAAGAACGCGGCAGAAGAAGCCCCCCCTAATGGGGATACGGCAGCATCTACTTCGGGGACCAGCAAGCCGACGCCGGGCAACGCCTCCCCACCTCGCGCTGGCAAGCCAGCTAAACGGGTACGACCTCATGATCGACGCTACCGTGACCGTCGAAGGGCCAACTACATCCTTTCAACTGTTGGCAAAATCCCTGAGGTTCAAAGATCCACGGAGCAAAACCAATTGGTTCAAAAGGCCAAAAACCTACTGAACCAATCTCAGACCCCACAAGGGACTGCTAACATAAAACGTCAGCGATCCGCTGATGAGCCTGGCATTGCCAGTTCACATAAAAGATCAAAGATCCAAGAAAGAGTCCGGTACAGCGACATAGCCAGGAACAGTCTCACACGCGCCGTCGTAGACAACTCACATCCCAGCGGTAGCATCTCGTTTGATAACTGGAGGAAAGCTAACGCTAAGCTGCTTGTTGCGTACGCTAGTGTAATAAGGGACAATCCTGGCACTCCAGCAAGATGTACTGACGCAGGCTGGCATCTGAACAGAGTAAAGCTCATGGCATTCCACGACCAACGCTCGTTAGAGTTATTCGAAAAGGCTCTAACGGTCATTGGCGAAGTATGGCCAGGGGCTAAACTCTGTCTGGTAGAGCAGTGCGATATCCCCAACAGGCCTAGAGGTCGTATAAAAATCCCAGATATAATGGCTAGTAACCGAAAGGCAATCCTTGAGCTTCTGCAAATTTCCAACCCCAGCCTCGATGTGGAAAACTGGAAAATCTTGAAGGTATCGGAATCACGGGACACCTTCGTTCACGTCACCCTCCTCATCACCGATGAAAGCAGTGACCTAATAAAGGAAATGAACAACCTAATATTCTGCGGCTTCACCGAAACAATGATGTGGATATATAAAACAAAACATGCCACACAGACTGTAACCGCAGACGTGCCACCCACAGCTACAGCACCATCTGTCGCTCTGACACCAATAACTGCAACTCCCGCAGCTACATCAACAACTGTAACTCCCGCAGCTACAGCACCATCCGTCGCTCCGACACCAATAACCGCAGCTCCCGCTGAGGACAACCTCGCAGCGCCAAGCAACAATCCGGCAGATGAAGAGCACTGCTCAGATGCTGAATCCATGGCATCTACCATGGTCAGCTTAGGAGGGCTTTTCCAGGAGGCCGATGAGGATGACCTACTGATGAGCGATGACGACGACGCCAACAACACCGTCATTGAGCATTCTTCGGGTGGTACAGATAAACCTCCACCACTCTAAGAGTGCTTCAGCAGCACTTCAGGTACGTCTCTCCGAGCTCCAGGAGGACGTACTTCTCATCCAGGAGCCCTGGATAAATCAAAACAGAGTCTGTGGATTAAACCACAAAAATTATAGACTCTACCAAGGTAAGGTAAATGCTAAAATACGAGCGTGTATCCTAGTACGGAAACAGCTTGACGCATTCCTGCTAAATACTTTCGGTAACGAAGATCTTACAATTATAGGTTTAGAAATGAAACAATCAACCCTATGGATAGCTTCGGCATATCTTCCTTACGAAGACCAAAACCCCCCATCAGAGGAACTGAAGAAAGCAGTACTAACGGCGGAACACAACAAGACCACCCTCATTGTCGGAATGGATGCAAACGCACACCACACGCTGTGGGGAGGTAAAACGATCAACAAACGAGGTGAGTTACTCTTTGATTATATTCTAAGTAGGAACTTAGTAGTGCATAACCAGGGGGATACGCCCACCTTTATTAACTCGATCACTGAGCAGGTCATAGACCTGACAATTTCTAATGCCAAAAACGACTTGATATCAAACTGGCGGGTGGAGGATGTTCACTCCTTCTCCGACCACCAATACATTTCCTTTGAAATATCTGCTCAAATAACGAAGCCGATAGTAACCTTCAACAAGAGACGGATGAAATGGGACGTCTACAGGGAACACCTTGCAAGACTCCTACCGAATACAACTGATCTCACCATTGACAGCCCACAAAAGTTGGACAGCATGGTAGGTAAAGTTACAAAAGCCTTGGCCTTATGCACCAGGAAATCCTGCCCAAGACGAAAAGATGGGAAAAAGCAGAAGCCTCCATGGTGGAACGACGATATCTCTAGATCCCGTGCTTCCACCAGAAAATCCTTCAACAAGGCCAAGAGAACAGGCCAATGGGAGGAGTACAAGGAGAATCTAAGACTCTTCAAGAAACTACTAAAGAAGGCGAAAAGATCTTCATGGAGGACATACACCAACGATGTCGAAAAAACCGCAGAGGTAAGTAGACTTAGGAAAGTATTATCCTCGACAACCAGCGCCCCGGCATACATAATGAAAAATGATGGTACCTGGACTGAATCCTCAAAGGAAACCTTGGAAATCCTATCGGATACCCACTTCCCCAGGGGAGAGTCCAACTCCATAACCGTCGCACCTACCGACTTATGCGACAGAATACCGGTAATTGAAAGGAACATAGTCAAAGACGCCATCAACGACTTTGATCCCTACAAATCACCCGGTCCGGACGACATCATACCCGCCGAACTTCAACAGTCACTGGAGATACTATTGCCATGGCTGGAGGCTATTTTTAACGGCTGTGTGAAATTATCCTACCTACCAATACGATGGAGAACGGCAAAGGTGGTCTTCATCCCAAAGGCGGGAAAGCCATCACACACCAAAGCGAAGGACTTCAGACCTATAAGTCTTACTTCATTCCTTTTGAAAACCCTTGAGCGAATCATGGACGACATCATCAAAAATTCAATTGGCCCGGATCTCCTTTCGAATGCTCAGCATGCTTACACAAAGGGGAAATCGACAGAATCCGCACTCCATGCACTATTGTATCCCATAGAGAAATCGCTGGACAAGAAAGAATTTTCTCTGGTTGCATTTATGTACATAGAGGGAGCTTTCAACAACATCGAACCCCTCTGCATCATGACAGAGCTCAACAGCCTAAATATCAACTCACATATTAGCAAGCTGATTCGCAACATGCTATTAAAGAGAACTATTACCTCAAAGCTGGGAAATCACACCCTCACTAGAAGAGTGACTAGAGGCACCCCTCAAGGGGGAGTATTATCGCCGCTATTATGGAATTTTGCCGTCAACGACGTTCTCAAACGGTTGGAGTCGGAAGGATGTACAGTAGTAGCGTATGCAGACGATATAGCACTCTGCGTCTCTGGGGGAAGTTTATCTTGTCTCGAACAAAGGATGCAGGACTATATCAACATCCTGGCAAACTGGTGTGCCAGTAGAGGGCTCAATGCGAACCCGGACAAAACAGAACTGGTACTTTTCAGTCGGAAACAGAAATCGCCCGCTACATCCAACATCTATCTGGGCAACAAACAACTCAACTTCTCCGATACGGCGAACTACCTGGGCCTTATATTAGACAGGAAGCTTAATTGGAGACAGAATATTGAAAGCAGATCCAGCAAAGCACTCATAGCTTTATATACATGTCGTAAAGCTATCGGGAAAACATGGGGATTTAAACCCAAGGTAACACTCTGGATTTACAATGCTATAGTGAAGCCAATACTACAATACGGCTCTATAGTTTGGTGGTACGCGCTCGACAAGAAGAGCAAATTCAAACAACTGGATCGTGTTCAACGGTCCTCTTGTCTCCTGATAACCGGATGTATGAGATCGACCCCCTCTAAGGCTCTCTACACGATACTCAATCTACTACCACCTGATCTGAGCTGCAAATGCTCTGCTCTCAAATCGGCTATTCGACTAAACGAGATTGATCATTGGGATCGTTCCATCGGACATTCAAAGATCCTGAACCACATCAACATCTCACTCGAAACTGACTACGTGCTAAACACACGGAAATCAAACGTTCTATACGGAACTAGAACGCCCTCCAGAAAGGAGTGGGCAGAGAATGAGAACGCAATGTATGGACCAATGAACATATTTACCGATGGGTCCAAACTGGATGACAAGGTCGGCTACGGTATCTACTCCGCGGATCTGGGCCTAAATATAAGATCAAGAATTCCAGATTTCTGCAGCGTTTTCCAAGCGGAAATACTTGCTATTAAACGAGCCGCGGACGTGATCAACGTGAGGAAGATATCACAGGAGGATATTCTCCTGTTCACGGATAGTCTAGCGGCGGTAAACTCGTTGAAGTCCTGTGACATCAAATCGAAAGTGGTCAGTGCCTGCCGGAAATCTCTTAACGAGATATCCAGGAACAACAGAGTTCTGGTTACGTGGATTCCCGGACACAGCGGAATCGAGGGCAACTGCAGAGCGGATGAAGAGGACAGACAGGGCTCAGCCCTGCTGGAAAGCGACGTTGAACACGTAGCACTTCGCCCTATATCCACCTGTAAAAGTACCATTGAAAATCTAACGTTTAGAATTGCAAACGACAGATGGAAGAATGAAGAAACCTGTAGAAAGGCCAAAATGACTTGGCCAGAATACAACGCGAAACGTGCATCGTACCTGGTAAGTCTTGAGAGGGACCAGATAAGGAAGATTATTGCCTTCCTGACGGGACATGGACCCATAGGCAAGCATGCGAAAAGAATGGGATTCGCAACGAAAAGCGAATGCTACTACTGCGGAAACAGTAGCAGTGAACCATCCACCGACCACATTATTTGTGATTGCCCAGCGCTATACAGAAGGAGACTGGAAACCCTGGGGAAACCCTTTTTAAATGGTGTAGAAGAACTTGCATCGTTGGACATCGGAAGGATTAACAACTTTTGCAAAATTATCAACTGGACGGATTGGATCGAAACTCCGGATTCCCAATCGACAACTGGCAACGCGATCAGTCAGCACACGCGCTGATAGCATAGGTTGAAGGGATGGCACAAATGCCCAACGGGTGTCACAATGGGTCCATAGGGACCTAAGTGTTCTCCTTTGAAGAAGGAGATGCCTGCATACCAACCAACCAATTATAACAATTTTAACAATTATAAAGGTCATAAAAATTATGAAAATTAGAAAAAATTATAAAAATTATAAAAACTATAAAAATTGTAAAAATTACAAAATTATAAAATTTATTAAAATTATAAATATTATAAAAATTATAAAAGTAATAAAACTTTCTAAAGTTTGAAAATTACAAATATTATAGTTATGAAAAATATAAAACTTATACAATTGTAGTAATTACGCTAATTATAAAAACTATCAAAATTATAAATAATATGATAATTATAAAAATAATAAAAATTATACAGATTATAGAAATTATAAAAATCAAAAAAATAACAAAAATTATAAAAATTAAAAAAAGTTAATTATTAATATCAATCTAAAAAATTATAAATTAACATTTGAACGAATCCTTGCAACAGTGAGTGCATTCTACCATTCGCTTTTAACTCGCCTCATCATACTTAACTTTTCTAGGCCTATAGACTTCTTACCGATTCTCTTCCTCTCCCTGCCCATTTGTACTTATTCCTATTACCCATATGTCTTTCATTCGTCTTTGGACCGGCTGTCTTCCGTTGCCTAGACTTTCCTGCCACTCCCTCCTCCTACTGCCTACACCAAATCATTATTCTATTTACGACTTCCCTCTGCCCACACCCATCCTAAAGAAGTGTCTTGCTTCAGACATTTAGGCCTCCTTGTAATGGCGTTTTCCAGATTTGCCTATAATTTTTGGCTTAAGCCAATTTGGTAACACTTTGGCATTTTTTCTTTTGGTCGTAGCGTTTGCTTTACTAACTAATGACGTCGTTTTGTACATTTTTGTTGGGTAATTTTGGGCTTGACGTCATTTAAGACAATAAAGTTACTGCACCGCCCCCATTCTACCTACCTTAGGAGGAGGAGAAAATCCTAAATTAATTTTTTGCATCTTAGTGAAATATTTATTGTAATTAATGCGAATTGTCTTCGCTGGCCGTGTTTTTCCTTTTCGGGCGCATTTCCTTTTGCCCTGCCATGGATTTTTTGCTGAGCCAGCAGGAAATTATATTTGAGACTTGTTTATCTTTGAGGAAATTGCAAAACAGAAAAATTTCCAAAAATGTGGAGGACATGAAATCTAAGCGCTCTTAATGTTATGCTGCTAAATTATTTACCTTTACAAGCCTAAGGGTAGGCTGCACAAAACACAATACGACGTTAGCCCTTAGGCAACGGTAAGAAGTCAATGTTTGGGTTGTTTATGGCGTGTCACCACTGTCTAAGCGAAATAAATCACATAAAATAATAAAAATTTACACTTACACGCACTCAGCCAAAATACAGATTCTTACACACACACACATCCAAACATACAATGATACACACTCTTACACTTACGCTTAGAACACGAACATTTTGTATGGCAGCCTATAAGTGCTATAAATGTAACTTTTAATGCCGCAGCAAATTGTCTGCTTCTTCCGTTTCGCTGTGTCCTCGACAGAAAGTATGTGTGTGTGTGTGTGTAAGTGTGTTGGTATATTTTCGTCTGCCTTATAGTGACCTTGAAAGTCATTGTAAATAATGGAAAATTATAACTAAAAATATGCCATGAATTAATCCACACAAAACGATATTTATGGGGCCCCAAAATCGTTTTGTGTTTGTTTATTTCAAACGCACACACACTTTTGAATGAAAGAAAAAAACGCCAGCAAATAAATTTTAACTCAAAGCGAACACAGAAAATATGAAAAGCCATTTGCGAAACTTAATAATATGAAGTAGTGTTTTCCTTAATAAGGCCATACACACACACACACGCACTTCTAAATGTATGTCATTTGTAGCCGTCTCACACATTCAGCCATACATATGCATGAGTTATTTTAGAAAATAACTCAATTATTTGCCTATGCCTAAAAGTCGACTGCACATAATTTCATGGTTGGCTTGGGAAATCCTTTTAGCAATTGTCCAAACATTAACTTTATAAATTATTAATGTATGCCATCAAAACAAACGGCACAAAGAAAGCTGAAAAGTTAAAGTCTACTTTATGGGGGAAGAAAAATAAAATAAACAAATATTTACTATACTTATATGTAGGTAAACATTTCAATTTACTGTGATACTGATCTTCTTAAATTTTGCTTTTACCACTTTATTTTTATCGCCACACATTCACAGTTACATTAAGCTTAAACTCCCTAAAGTATGCTTTAAATTTTACTGTCCTCGCTTTTTTTTCGTTTTGCCTTTTTGCCTACGCATTTATTATTTATTTGCCGGCTTAATAACTTTTTATTGCCTCTTCGATTAACCATGAAATTATTTTGCATACTTTTGAGGCTGCATTCTCTTTCTCTCTCTCTTCCTGCCTGCCTCCCTTAGTATAAATTACCATATATCCTGCTGGTAAGTGGTAGATTGTACTCGAGCAGAAATTCGCAATTAATACCACAATTTATTAAGTCATTTCATTAATTTCTCCTTCATTTCCTTTAACATTTTGCTACAACAACACAAACACACACACACACACACAAAATCTGTGAAGTAGGGGAACAAAAATGTCAAACAAACCATTGAAAACCCCAGAGAATGCTTTGATTTGTTTTGCACAATTTTTCTAAAAGACCAAAAAAATCAAAAACATATTGAAGGGAATTGAAATGCTGTGCTGTCTATCTATTGTTATTTTCCACAATGTATTTTGTTATATCTTTAGTGCTAGATAAGGTCAGCGAATTGAATTGAAATAGTAGATAAAAAGGATATACGGACATTGGATAATGGGTGGGTGAAAAAAAAGAGGGCTTACATATCAGCATTATCGGAAAATTCCTTAATCTAATTGTGTAACATCTAAATTGACAAATGATTGGAAATACATTGAGTAAACAAGTATAATGTTTATAGAATTTGCAGAACATGAAATTTAAAGCATATTTTCAGGCAATGTTAGTGTAAGATATTAAAACGTTATAATTATTTACATTTTTATAATTATTTTAATTTCATAATTTTTTAAATCTTTATAATTTGTTCTAATTTTTATAATTTTTATAATTTTAAAAATTTTTATAATTTCTATAATTTTTATAATTTTTGTTGTTTTTAAAATTTTAACAATTTTTATAATTTTCCCATTTTTTATTGTTTTTAAAACTATTATAATTTTTATGGTTTTTAAAATTTTTATTATTAATATGTTTTTCATTGTTCGGTTTAAGATCTATTCTATTATTGCTAATAGAATTTGTTTTTATAATATTTATAATTTTTATAATTTTTATAATTGTTATAATTTTTATAATTTTTATAAACATAATCCATTTCACACAACTCTTGTAAAAGCAAATTCTATTAGCAATAATAGAATAGATCTCAAACCGAACAATGAACAACATATTCATATTCTGCACAGATCGATAAAAACAAACAAGTGAATACATACACGGGAGGTACACTGGGTTGGTATTTGATGCCAAAAACAATTCTATGCAATTTTGTCCGATGGACACAGCATAGACAAGAGCTTGTGTGGATTATGTTGACGTTGTCTTCGTTGATACTATTTTCGCACCGGTGTCTGTGAGCTTCACATTGATTGTGTGAAGCTTTTAACACTTAAGGTTGTGATAATGAGTGGAGAAGGCACAGCAAACGGCACTGATGATGATGGTTTGGCAACCATCGAAATAGCTATCTGCCCTGCCAGCTGTCAACATAATCCATTTCACACAACTCTTGTAAAAACAAATTCTATTAGCAATAATAGAATAGATCTCAAACAGAACAATGAAAAACATATTCATAATTTTTATAATATTTATAATTTTTTATGATTTTTATTGTCTTTATAATTTTTGTACATATTCTTAAAATTTTCATACTTTTTTTAATTTTTATAATTTTTATGGTTTTTATAATTTTTGTACGTTTTATACCTTTTATTATTGTTATAATTTTAAAACTTTTTCGTTTTGAAATTGTTATAATTTTTATGTTTTTTTATAATTTTCATAATTTTTATAATTTTTATAGTTTTTATAATTTTTTTAATTTTTATAATTTTTATGATTTTTTATAATTTTTACAGTTTTTATAATTTTCATAATTTTTATAGTTATTATAATTTATATAATTTTTATGATTTTTATTATTGTTATAAATTTTATAATTTTTATAATATTAATTTTTATAATTTTTTTAATTTTTATAATTACTGTAATTTTTATATTATTTATAATTTCTATAATTTTCATAACTTTTATAGTTTTTATAATTTTTAAAATTTATATAATTTATATATTTTAAATAATTTTTTTAATGTATATAATTTATATAATTTTTATGATTTTTTATAATTTTTACAGTTTTTATAATTTTTATAGTTTTTATAATTATTATAACTGTAATAATTTCTATAGTTTTTATAATTTCTTTAATTATTGTAATTTTTATGTTATTTATAATTTCCATAATTTTTATAATTTCCATAATTTTTATAATTTTTATAATTTTTATAATGCGAGTTCTTCTACACCATTTAAGAAGGGTTTCCCCAGGGTTTCCAGTCTCCTTCTGTATAGCGCTGGGCAATCACAAATAATGTGGTCGGTGGATGGTTCACTGCTACTGTTTCCGCAGTAGTAGCATTCGCTTTTCGTTGCGAATCCCATTCTTCTCGCATGCTTGCCTATGGGTCCATGTCCCGTCAGGAAGGCAATAATCTTCCTTATCTGGTCCCTCTCAAGACTTACCAGGTACGATGCACGTTTCGCGTTGTATTCTGGCCAAGTCATTTTGGCCTTTCTACAGGTTTCTTCATTCTTCCATCTGTCGTTTGCAATTCTAAACGTTAGATTTTCAATGGTACTTTTACAGGTGGATATAGGGCGAAGTGCTACGTGTTCAACGTCGCTTTCCAGCAGGGCTGAGCCCTGTCTGGCCTCTTCATCCGCTCTACAGTTGCCCTCGATTCCGCTGTGTCCGGGAATCCACGTAACCAGAACTCTGTTGTTCCTGGATATCTCGTTAAGAGATTTCCGGCAGGCACTGACCACTTTCGATTTGATGTCACAGGACTTCAACGAGTTTACCGCCGCTAGACTATCCGTGAACAGGAGAATATCCTCCTGTGATATCTTCCTCACGTTGATCACGTCCGCGGCTCGTTTAATAGCAAGTATTTCCGCTTGGAAAACGCTGCAGAAATCTGGAATTCTTGATCTTATATTTAGGCCCAGATCCGCGGAGTAGATACCGTAGCCGACCTTGTCATCCAGTTTGGACCCATCGGTAAATATGTTTATTGGTCCATACATTGCGTTCTCGTTCTCTGCCCACTCCTTTCTGGAGGGCGTTCTAGTTTCGTATAGAACGTTTGATTTCCGTGTGTTTAGCACGTAGTCAGTTTCGAGTGAGATGTTGATATGGTTCAGGATCTTTGAATGTCCGATGGAACGATCCCAATGATCAATCTCGTTTAGTCGAATAGCCGATTTGAGAGCGGAGCATTTGCAGCTCAGATCAGGTGGTAGTAGATTGAGTATCGTGTAGAGAGCCTTAGAGGGGGTCGATCTCATACATCCGGTTATCAGGAGACAAGAGGACCGTTGAACACGATCCAGTTGTTTGAATTTGCTCTTCTTGTCGAGCGCGTACCACCAAACTATAGAGCCGTATTGTAGTATTGGCTTCACTATAGCATTGTAAATCCAGAGTGTTACCTTGGGTTTAAATCCCCATGTTTTCCCGATAGCTTTACGACATGTATATAAAGCTATGAGTGCTTTGCTGGATCTGCTTTCAATGTTCTGTCTCCAATTAAGCTTCCTGTCTAATATAAGGCCCAGGTAGTTCGCCGTATCGGAGAAGTTGAGTTGTTTGTTGCCCAGATAGATGTTGGATGTAGCGGGCGATTTCTGTTTCCGACTGAAAAGTACCAGTTCTGTTTTGTCCGGGTTCGCATTGAGCCCTCTACTGGCACACCAGTTTGCCAGGATGTTGATATAGTCCTGCATCCTTTGTTCGAGACAAGATAAACTTCCCCCAGAGACGCAGAGTGCTATATCGTCTGCATACGCTACTACTGTACATCCTTCCGACTCCAACCGTTTGAGAACGTCGTTGACGGCAAAATTCCATAATAGCGGCGATAATACTCCCCCTTGAGGGGTGCCTCTAGTCACTCTTCTAGTGAGGGTGTGATTTCCCAGCTTTGAGGTGATAGTTCTCTTTAATAGCATGTTGCGAATCAGCTTGCTAATATGTGAGTTGATATTTAGGCTGTTGAGCTCTGTCATGATGCAGAGGGGTTCGATGTTGTTGAAAGCTCCCTCTATGTCCATAAAGGCAACCAGAGAAAATTCTTTCTTGTCTAGCGATTTCTCTATGGGATACAATAGTGCATGGAGTGCGGATTCTGTCGATTTCCCCTTTGTGTAAGCATGCTGAGCATTCGAAAGGAGATCCGGGCCAATTGAATTTTTGATGATGTCGTCCATGATTCGCTCAAGGGTTTTCAAAAGGAATGAAGTAAGACTTATAGGTCTGAAGTCCTTCGCTTTGGTGTGTGATGGCTTTCCCGCCTTTGGGATGAAGACCACCTTTGCCGTTCTCCATCGTATTGGTAGGTAGGATAATTTCACACAGCCGTTAAAAATAGCCTCCAGCCATGGCAATAGTATCTCCAATGACTGTTGAAGTTCGGCGGGTATGATGTCGTCCGGACCGGGTGATTTGTAGGGATCAAAGTCGTTGATGGCGTCTTTGATCATGTTCCTTTCAATTACCGGTATTCTATCGCATAAGTCGGTAGGTGCGACGGTTATGGAGTTGGACCCTCCCCTGGGGAAGTGGGTATCCGATAGGATTTCCAAGGTTTCCTTTGAGGATTCAGTCCAGGTACCATCATTTTTCATTATGTATGCCGGGGCGCTGGTTGTCGAGGATAATACTTTCCTAAGTCTACTTACCTCTGCGGTTTTTTCGACATCGTTGGTGTATGTCCTCCATGAAGATCTTTTCGTCTTCTTTATTAGTTTCTTGAAGAGTCTTAGATTCTCCTTGTACTCCTCCCATTGGCCTGTTCTCTTGGCCTTGTTGAAGGATTTTCTGGTGGAAGCACGGGATCTAGAGATATCGTCGTTCCACCATGGAGGCTTCTGCTTTTTCCCATCTTTTCGTCTTGGGCAGGATTTCCTGGTGCATAAGGCCAAGGCTTTTGTAACTTTACCTACCATGCTGTCCAACTTTTGTGGGCTGTCAATGGTGAGATCAGTTGTATTCGGTAGGAGTCTTGCAAGGTGTTCCCTGTAGACATCCCATTTCATCCGTCTCTTGTTGAAGGTTACTATCGGCTTCGTTATTTGAGCAGATATTTCAAAGGAAATGTATTGGTGGTCGGAGAAGGAGTGAACATCCTCCACCCGCCAGTTTGATATCAAGTCGTTTTTGGCATTAGAAATTGTCAGGTCTATGACCTGCTCAGTGATCGAGTTAATAAAGGTGGGCGTATCTCCCTGGTTATGCACTACTAAGTTCCTACTTAGAATATAATCAAAGAGTAACTCACCTCGTTTGTTGATCGTTTTACCTCCCCACAGCGTGTGGTGTGCGTTTGCATCCATTCCGACAATGAGGGTGGTCTTGTTGTGTTCCGCCGTTAGTACTGCTTTCTTCAGTTCCTCTGATGGGGGGTTTTGGTCTTCGTAAGGAAGATATGCCGAAGCTATCCATAGGGTTGATTGTTTCATTTCTAAACCTATAATTGTAAGATCTTCGTTACCGAAAGTATTTAGCAGGAATGCGTCAAGCTGTTTCCGTACTAGGATGCACGCTCGTATTTTAGCATATACCTTACCTTGGTAGAGTCTATAATTTTTGTGGTTTAATCCACAGACTCTGTTTTGATTTATCCAGGGCTCCTGGATGAGAAGTACGTCCTCCTGGAGCTCGGAGAGACGTACCTGAAGTGCTGCTGAAGCACTCTTAGAGTGGTGGAGGTTTATCTGTACCACCCGAAGAATGCTCAATGACGGTGTTGTTGGCGTCGTCGTCATCGCTCATCAGTAGGTCATCCTCATCGGCCTCCTGGAAAAGCCCTCCTAAGCTGACCATGGTAGATGCCATGGATTCAGCATCTGAGCAGTGCTCTTCATCTGCCGGATTGTTGCTTGGCGCTGCGAGGTTGTCCTCAGCGGGAGCTGCGGTTATTGGTGTCGGAGCGACGGATGGTGCTGTAGCTGCGGGAGTTGCAGTTGTTGATGTAGCTGCGGGAGTTGCAGTTATTGGTGTCAGAGCGACAGATGGTGCTGTAGCTGTGGGTGGCACGTCTGCGGTTACAGTCTGTGTGGCATGTTTTGTTTTATATATCCACATCATTGTTTCGGTGAAGCCGCAGAATATTAGGTTGTTCATTTCCTTTATTAGGTCACTGCTTTCATCGGTGATGAGGAGGGTGACGTGAACGAAGGTGTCCCGTGATTCCGATACCTTCAAGATTTTCCAGTTTTCCACATCGAGGCTGGGGTTGGAAATTTGCAGAAGCTCAAGTATTGCCTTTCGGTTACTAGCCATTATATCTGGGATTTTTATACGACCTCTAGGCCTGTTGGGGATATCGCACTGCTCTACCAGACAGAGTTTAGCCCCTGGCCATACTTCGCCAATGACCGTTAGAGCCTTTTCGAATAACTCTAACGAGCGTTGGTCGTGGAATGCCATGAGCTTTACTCTGTTCAGATGCCAGCCTGCGTCAGTACATCTTGCTGGAGTGCCAGGATTGTCCCTTATTACACTAGCGTACGCAACAAGCAGCTTAGCGTTAGCTTTCCTCCAGTTATCAAACGAGATGCTACCGCTGGGATGTGAGTTGTCTACGACGGCGCGTGTGAGACTGTTCCTGGCTATGTCGCTGTACCGGACTCTTTCTTGGATCTTTGATCTTTTATGTGAACTGGCAATGCCAGGCTCATCAGCGGATCGCTGACGTTTTATGTTAGCAGTCCCTTGTGGGGTCTGAGATTGGTTCAGTTGGTTTTTGGCCTTTTGAACCAATTGGTTTTGCTCCGTGGATCTTTGAACCTCAGGGATTTTGCCAACAGTTGAAAGGATGTAGTTGGCCCTTCGACGGTCACGGTAGCGTCGATCATGAGGTCGTACCCGTTTAGCTGGCTTGCCAGCGCGAGGTGGGGAGGCATTGCCCGGCGTCGGCTTGCTGGTCCCCGAAGTAGATGCTGCCGTATCCCCATTAGGGGGGGCTTCTTCTGCCGCGTTCTTCCTGAAGAAGGAAGATAGGGTACTAGTATTGTGCCTCTTGGCTTCTTGTGACAATTTAGTCGAGCCGAGAGGTCTGCCTCTTTTCGAGGGAGTTGGGGTGGAGGGTCCGTTACCAGACTTCTCCGAAGTTGTTGTTTGTTGTGGTTTTGTTAGTTTAGTTTGTGTATTTGAGTTCATGTTTATGGTTCGGTCCTTAGGCCGCCGTAGAAGCCGTCGGGACCTAATGAGATGAGGAGGGACAAAAACGGTCACTTACGCCAGAGCCCTTTAGCGCAAGAAGGCATTGGATTGAAACAGGTGTGCGCCCTCACCTGAGTTTGACATAGTAACGACTAATATGTAACCCCTATTAAAATATAATTTTTATATTTTTATGACTTTTTTGTTTTGAAATTATTATAATTTTTATAATTTTTTAATTTTTATAATTTTTATAATTTTTATAATTTTTATAATTTTTATAATTTTTATAATTTTTATAATTTTTATAATTTTTATAATTTTTATAATTTTTATAATTTTTATAATTTTTATAATTTTTATAATTTTTATAATTTTTATAATTTTTATAATTTTTATAATTTTTATAATTTTTATAATTTTTATAATTTTATAATTTTTATAACTTTTACAATTTTTTTAATTGAAGTTTTATTTTTTTTGTAAAATTTTAGAACAATACCTAACAAAAAATTGTGTATACAACAATAGTTGATGCCTAATATACTATAAGATATTGTTCCATTTGTCTTACAAACAAAATTTGTATTTAAAGGTTGTTCTGTAATTCTCTCAAGTTCTATAAAGTTCTCTAGTATTCGTTCATCAAATTATATTAAACTCCTTAATTATTCCATTTAGAACATTTCGTGCTACTTTTAATCTCTCTCACATTGTACATTTGCACACATTTTGAATTTTTCGTATTGAAATAAACTTGTTTTTACTTTATACATTTTCTTTGTTTAACTTGGTTGTTCTTTCCCCTAAAGTGTAATAAATGTTCAATATTTGACCATAAATCACTCGGTAAGTGGTATTTAACACACAACACCTTGTTTTTTTTGCAGTCTTACTGTATACCACGTGCCGCTGCACCAGTCTTACCGGAAACAGAATGCACATTGTGTTGCCTACTTTTAGGAGTCCAAACACAATGCACGTGTTCTTGCTGTACTATATGGCATAAAGTCGAACTATAATAAAAACAAGCTGTTAAATACTCTTGCCTGTGTTCAGAATTGGTATTTAGTTTAAATATGCAATATTTGTTAAGTGCGATGAAGAGGAGAGGTCGTAGGGGGAGCGGACGAGGCAGGGTATATGGTAGATTTTATAGAAGAAACCTAGAAAAAAACAACAGTGCTGTTAATTTCCATAGACACGGATGTTAATGCCAAAGTTTGTGTTGAAAATAAATATAAATGCAAACTGAACACCTGGGAGGTAGTCAATAGATTTTGTGTAGTGCAAAAGCTCCTAAATGTATGTATTGGAAAGTGTTTTAAGGTAAAAGTGTATGTGTAAGAGCAATGTGAAGTTTAAAAATATATTTTTTGGATATAAAGGCAAAAAAAACATTAGGAAAATAATCTACAAATTAAGACAGTAAAGAGCGCCTAAAAGCATATATTTAAAAAAAATATTATGAATATAAGAAGGCAATGAATACAAGTTGTTAAAAAGCCCCTAAATGTATGTGTAGTTTTGAAACTGTTAATAGACCACTAATAATAATGTTAGTTCCTTTTTAAATTTTCGAATTTTTATGTTTCATTTTAATTTCGTGTCTTTTTTCATTTGTATTTTTTTTCTCCAGTTTCCTTAATTTCCACAGCAACCTTTAGTTGTTGTCGCCACTGTGTGTGTGAACAACTCAATTCAGTTTAATTGAAAGCCTTAAAGTATGCAAATATTGTTTTCTACATGTAATTATTTACTTGTACATGCAATAATAACTAAAGCAAGTGTAATTAAGCACACACACACATACACTCTTACACACACCAGCAACGTTGTATTGTACCCAAACAAACTGTATGCGCATACCAATACAGTAACACAAATTTTCTCAACTGTGTTAGGGCAGCCTTCAATGTGCTCGCATACCATCTTACATGACATTTTGTTGAACCTTTAACTAAAGGCTCACTCATGTGGCCCCTGTGTTTGTAAGTGAGTATACGAGTACGTGTATGCGTGCGTGTGTGTGTAGGGCAATTTAAAGGAAACCGTTTTCAAGTGGTTCATGGTCCGGAGAGTAATTCATTCTAGTATTATGTATTATTATTATTATTATAGTTGTGATATTTGTTGTATACAACAATGTATTTGGGTACTATATTACATATATGCAAACACATAACATCCTTATAGTTATAACAGTTTGTGTAAATATGTTGTTATTGTAATTGTTTGCATTATTTAATTTTTGCCATTGTTGTCAAAGTATGTCTTATTCGTGCTGTTCGTTTTAGTTATTCGTTTATTTGTTTGTTTGTGGAACATAACAATTTCTGCAGGTTTACAGTTTGAATTTGTATTTAACTGTTTTAAAATTTTAAGGGAGGTAATTAATACTTTTCATGTTTACAGAGAAACTTGTGAATAACAAGAGGAAGTTCATTTGGAATAGTTTTACATAGGCTGGAAAGTATGATATATGGAATATATGGCGGCTGAAATGTAAAACAATACTTGCCACTCTTGTGGGAAAAAGTTATTTATATAATATGAAAAATTTAATGGAAGTGAAAAAAAAAATACTAAAAGTTACTTACTTTTAGCCTTAGACATAACAATCATAATTTTTTTAATACTATTCACGATTCACTTTTAATATTCTTAATTATCGTGAAGTTATTAAAAGAATTCCTGAATTTGTTTACCTAACTATTTGCTTAAAATATGCCTACATTGCTTTCCTTTATATGTATCTCTTTGGCACCCTACTTGAGCGCCACCTATCGCCAGTAAACTACACTGCTAATGTTACAAACAATCGCCATGATTTTGACTTCAATCGGTAAAAAATTTATCAGAAGTACTTAACCAGTGTAGGAGTTGTTAGGAAACACACAGACACACTTTAAGTTGTTAAACATTTTACGGTGTGTCTGTGTGGTGGTAATAGGCTCTAATACAGTGGAGGGAATTACAATGATAATTTACTCGTTTGTTGGTTACATATCAGAGCTAGTTTAGAGATTATCAATATAAATATAAAAGTTATATATATGTTAAAATCGTGTTGGTATAAGATGTCCACCCATGCGCCACCTATAGTGTGAAAACAGAACAAATGTGCCAAAATATAGGTTATAATCAGCAAAGTTGTCTCAGTGTTAATCAATAAAAAATAAATTAAAATGAATGCAGATACTACACGACTCTAAGCGCGTAGCAGCACTACAACTACGTCTCTTTAAGCTCCAGAATCCTTCGTACCTATACAGGAGCCTTGGATAAACTTAAATAGAGCCTGCGGCCTGAACCATAAGACTTACGGACTCTATCAAAGTAAGGTAAATGCCAAAATACGAGCGTACAGTGAGAAAACAACGTGAGGCATTTCCCTTAAACACTATCTGTAACGACGATCTCAAAAGTATAGTATATATACCAGTCCTTTGAAATATCTGCTCCTATAACGAAGCCGGTAAAAACTTTTGACAATGGACTGATAAAATGGAATGATATCGAATATCAGCTATCGAAGGGGACACGATTCCACCATGGTGGAACGGTGACATTTCAAAATCCCGTGCTTCAGTCAAAAATCCTTCAACAAAGCCAAGAGAACGGGCCAGTGTAGTGTTATCCTCAACAATCGGCGCCGCAAGATACATAATGAAGAATGATCGAAAATGGTCAGCAACAGAAGTTGGACACAGAAGTTGAAGATCTCGACCGGTCTTAGTCCTGCATAAGATCAAGGATTCTAGACTTCTAAAGCAATTTCCAAGCGGAATTACTTGCTAGTAAACGAGCCGACGATGAGGTAAGCGTGAGGAAGTTATCAAAGGAGGATATTTTCTTGTTTACGGATAGTTTAGCGGCGGTAATCTTACTGAATTCCCACAACATTAAATCGAAAGTGGGCAGTGGTTAGTCCTGCACAAGATCCAGGATTCCAGATCTCTGCAGCGTTTTCCAAGCGGAATTACTTGCGAGTAAACGAGCCGACGATGAGATTAGCATGAGGAAGTTATCAATGGAGGATACTCTCCTGTTCACGGGCAGACTAGCGGCGGTAAACTTACTGAATTGCCACAACATCAAGTCGAAAGTTGTCAGTGGTCAAGAACAACACAGTTCTGAGCACGTGGATACAGAACTTGAAGATCTCCGATAGGGTTTAGTCCTGCATAAGATCAAGGACTTCATACTTCTGTGGCTTTTCCCAAGCGAAATTACTTACTATTAAAAGAGCCGCCGATAAGATTTGCGTGAGGAAGTTATCACAGGAGGATATTCTCCTGTTCACGGACAGACTAGCGGCTGTGAAATTACTGAATTCACACAGTAACAAATCGAAAGTGGGCATCAACAGAGTTCTGAGTACTTGGAAGCAGAAGTTGATGATCCCCGACAGGGCTTAGTCCTGCATAAGATCAAGGATTCCAGATCCCGCCAACGAGATTAGTGTAAGGAAGTTATCACAGGAGGATACTCTCCTGTTCACGAACAGACTAGCGGCGGTGAACCCACTAAAATCGCAAAACATCAAATCGAAAGTGGTCATCAACAGAGTTCAGAGTACGTGGACACCTAAGATCAATGATTCCGGATTCCGCCAGCAACATTAGCGTGAGGAAGGTATCACAGGAGGATATTACGTACAGTCTAGCGGCGGTAAACTTACTGAATTCACACAGCAATGAATCGAAAGTGGTCAGGATATCTCTAAACGAGATATGCAAGAACAAAAGAGTTCTGGATACAGAAGTTGAAAATTCCCAAAAGTCCTGCAGGAAATCGACGGAGAACGCGATTTTCTGCACTTCGCTCTATATCTACCTGTAAAAGCACTATCGGAAATCTAAAGCTGGGAATTGCAAACGACATATGGACAATTTGGGAAACTTGTAGGTAAGCCAGAAAGAATAAATAATACAACCGAAACATAAATCGAACCTAATAAATCTCGAAAAGGGACCAGATTAGGAAAATTATTACCTTCCTAATGGGACATTGACCTGAATGGGAGTCGCAACGAAAAGCGAGTGCGGGAATAGCAGCAGTGAGCCATCTACCAACCATAATATGTGACTGCCTTCTTCCATATGCCGAAAGAGACTGGAAACACTGGAAAAACCTTTCTGAAATGGCATAGAAGAACTGAAATCTTTACACATCGCCAGATTGGATTGAAACTCCTGAATCCCAGTCAAATATAGACGTGATTCAACACACCCCGGAAAGGAACTAGTCACGCCTCCAGTGAGCAGAGAGCAGATTATGACAGCAAAAAGGGAGCGAATTAGGACAATTATTACCTTCCTAAAGGGAAATGGACCCATAGGTAGACAAGTAAACTGAATGGAATTCACAACGAAAAGCGAGTGAGAATAGCAGCAGTGAACCAGCTACCGGCCATCTTGAAGTATACCTGTTGTAGGGTTTACTGTCATCATCAAGGCAGTTCCCCCGGAATGAGACTCGATCATTGCACATTGGATTGAGTTGACCTCCGCGAAAAAAAAGTATATGACTGCCCCAGCCATATGCAGAAACTGCAGACTGGAACCCTTGGAAAAACCCTTCTTAAGTGGCATAGAAGAACCGTCATCTATTCACATCAAAATAATCAAAAACTTTTGTAATACCAACAACTGGACGGTTTGGATTGAAACTCCCGAATCCCAATCAACTAAGGACGGAATTCACCAAACTGCTGAAAGGAACTTGACACGTAAATAAGCACCATATACGCTAGTTGTAGAGAGACCGTCTTCGCCCAATTGCCGGCTGTGTAAACAGCCTCACCTCCTTCGTCAGTGTCCCGAATTTCGAATGATGAAGCCTCGACAACGCCTGCAAGCCGTGAGAAGACACAAATACTGTGTTATTTGTCTGGCGCACTCTCACTTCATAAAGAAGTGCAAAAGCCGGGAGCGGTATTTCGAGTGATTGGGCGACCACCACACCATGCTGCATTTCCACCACAATCCTGATCGGCATGGCGACAGCGGCAACAACAACACTAGATCCGTCGCAGTTGCAAGAGGTGCCAAAAATGGCCGTGGAAACCATCGCAACAAAAAAACCGAGAGACGCAGGAACAGCAACCGCAAGAATAACACCCGCACCAACGACAGGCGATCGCAAAAGGAAAGGCAGCAACCAAGACGACGACACCAGTGGAACGAAATCTTGTGGGTCTAACCCTACTATCGTCTTCCACTTTCATTAGTGTCTTTTATATGTTCTAATCGTTTCTGATTTGTATTTGAATTCTTGTCTTCCCTACAACAAATCTTTCCCTCTTTAGTTGCACTCGTGCAAGGGGGGCGGGATGTTTACTTGGCAACCCTAGTTTTAAGTTAATTAAGTACTAAAAATTAATTGTTAGGTTTAAGGTTTAAAGAAAAAAAAGAAGAAGATATTACTAATAAAACGACCCGAAAACCTTAAAAAAACTCATAAAATCCTAATTTAGTTTTTATTTTCCCCTAAATTGCCTGAAGTTATTATTTTGATAAATTGCCCCGCAACCCAACAGGTAACACAATGAGTCCACTAGGACCTAAGTGATCCTCTCCTCTACGGAAGGGATGGCTGTAAACCAACCAACCAACCAACCAGTCAACCACTAGTCTATAAAACTATGAATTAATCAAATTTAATTTACGTATATATTCCAAAACGCGTTTCTATATTAAAAGGCTTAGTCTTCTGTAATCCCGACTCTTAAGCAGCCTATCAGGCTTATGCGGAAAACCTCTCAAAACTAAAGGCTTTAAACAATTGCAGTTTCATCAAAATTTATCTGGCAGTATAAGATATAATTATAGAACACACAGACACACTTTAGGTAGGAAAAGATTCAGCAGTATGTCTGTGTGTTGGATATAGGATGTAAAACCACTACACCGAGTGCCTTAAAAATTTGAGTAGTTTATTGACTACATATAAGAGCTAGTTTGTAGGCTATCAGCATGGAAAAGAAATCTACATAAATGCTTTAAAATTTCTTTTCTTTTCACAAATTTAAAAACATATTTATACCTTACTCGTATATCATTACAAAAGATACTGCCTTATGCAGTTCAACAATGGACCAGATACCTAATTTTATTAATTGTTATCATTTGTTTTCTCTACCAAAGTTCCACTATAAGTAAAATATCTAAAAGTCGACCCTTGTCCCATTGTGTTTTTTCCACTGCATAGTTTTTGTCCTTAGCCCTGTTAATGTTTCGCCGCGTAGACAGTATTGTTTATTATGTGCTCATTTATGTACCGGCATTTACCTGCATACCTATCATTCAGACAAAAGCACCAGTAGTCGGTCGCTCAGTGTCCAGCTCAGTTCACCGGTACAGTTCAAAACAGTACAATTAAGTTCAGTTGAGTTCAGATGTTTGCAACAATTTCCTTCTTTTTTGTTTTCTGTCGTTATGAAAACCATAAAAACACATTAAAGCTATAAAAACAATAAAAATACAACTGAGGGGAAAAAGGAAAAAGATCAAGAGTCGGCGATGGAACAAGAATTAAAGTAAATTAATGCATAAAGTTTACATAAAAGTTTATGAGCAACACCAGATACTGTCTATGTAAGTAGAACAGGTCAAAGGTTAGCATTTATTGGCCTTAGACAGGGGGAGGAGTGCCGAAGTTCAGCTGTCAGATGTTGTTGCCATAAATGTTTACATTTGCATAATTAATATCAAGCAGGAGAAGAAAAAAAACGCTAAATACCAGCAAAGTTTAATAAAATCGTACAGAAATTTGTATTCTTGTATTTATATGTATTTTTATTTTAGTATTTCTTTTTATTTTTAATTTTGCCTTTTATGTTGGTTTTATTTTTCATTTCCTTGGCTATATCCTTTTCATAGTTTCAGCTGATACCGAGAGCATCATTAAACCCGAATGTTTTGGATAATTAAATTTTGTTTTACCAACAGCGCCTACGGTTATGCTTCAAAAAAACATTTAATTTCATTTCATTGCAGTTTATTTTTGTCGTCGGTCTATTCATATTTTTTTTTGTTTGTCAGCCACACTAGTGATGTCCTTGAAGGGAGGACGGCATACAAAAAAAAACACCAAACGATTTTGGAAGGAATTTTATTTTTGATGTTTGTTATAGTTTTTGTTGTGGCTGCTGCTGCTGCTGCGGCTCTTATTATTATGGCAAAGTCCTTAATGATTGTTTGAAAAAGACCAAACAGAAAAACAAGTGGAGAACGAAGACCAGATAAAAACAACATATTTTGTTTGTTTTCGGCATCATTTCACATTTACTTCTTTTGTATTCTGGTTATGACAAAGAGGCATCATAATGACAAAAACATAAAAGGAATTGAAAGGGTGTCTTTGGAGGGGGAGGGGGGTGATGCCGAGAAGAGGGACTTATGTGTTGGATGGATGATTTTGTAGCAAAGCCAGTTTGTTTTAATAATAATCTCTGTAGATCACTTGAATTAAACTCAATGCTACGGAGTGGTTGAGTTGCGCCCAAAAGTATGCACTCTGCAATGACTCGGTCGCCTCCTATAGTACAATAATTGTACTATAGTAACCATTTCATTACAACAACAGTAAAAACCAGTACAGAAATTTCAGTCAGTTAAACTGACTGATAAATACCATCATCCAATATAAGATATTGTTTAAGTCTTGAGTTATTGAAATTAAACGATTTGTATTTAAAAGAAGAAAGTTTCAGTCGGGCAACCCAACTTACATTTACCCTTACCCTCAGTAAAACAAATAATTTTCTATTATATTGATATTATTACCCTATTTCTAATGTGGGCGGAGTTGTACATTTGTATGGGAGGTACCAGAAGGGGCGTGTCTAGACTTCCAGATTTTTTCTCCAAAACTTTATCCTGCTTAAACTTTACCATATACAGAATTTGGGCACGATCGCGTTAGGCCTTTTAATAATATTAATCGATTTCCAAAGTGGGCGGTACCAGATGTGTATGGGAGGTACCAGATGGGGCGTGAATAGACTTCCAATTTTTCTCCAAAACTTTATCCTGTTATAGCTTTACTAAAAATAGAATTTGGGTACGATCACGTTTAATTTATTGATATTATTTCTCCATCTCAATAGTGGGCGGAAAGGTAGAATTGTATGGGAGGTACCAGAAGGGGCGTGGCTAGGCTTTCGAAAATTTTTCCAAAACTTTATCCTGTTATGGCTTTACTAAATATAGAATTTGGGGACGGTCCCGTAGGGTGTATTGATATTATTACTCGATTTCTAAAGTGGGCGGAATGATGTATTTGTATGGGAGGTACCAGAAGGGGCGGGGCCATGTAGCCCATTTGCAATACCGTAAGTAGTTTTGAGAAAATAATAACACGTGCAAAATGTCAAAACATTTGGTTGCGTCTTTCGAAAGTTATTGTGCGAACCAGCCGGACAGCCACCAGACAGACAGACAGACAGACAGACAGATGGACATGGCTCAAACAACTTAAAAAGTCATGAATCGAATTTGGTTCAAAAAAACCTAGGGTCTAAAGTCACTCCTTCTATGTGTTACACTTTTGGGTCGTATCAAATGATATATACCCTCATCCCTAAGGGTGATGGTATAAAAATTTATAAAATTATTAGAATAGGTTGGTTGGTTTGAAGTCATCCTTACCGCAGAGGAATGGGTCACTTAGGCCTCTACGGACCCATTGTCTTACCCATCGGAAGTTTGTGGCATTCCTTTGCAGGCACCCTTACAGTGGAGGATATGGTCAAGGATATGCACTTAGGTCTCTACGGACCCATTGCGTTACCCATCAGGAGTATGTGACATTCCTTCAACCATTGTTGGTTGGTTTGCAGGCATACTGACCGTAGAGGATATGGTCGAGGATAGTCAGAGGATAGTCACTTATGTCTCTAGGGACCCATTGCGTTACCCATCGGGAGTATGTGACATTCCTTCAACCATCGTTGGTTGGTTTGCAGGCATCCTGACCGTAGAGGATATGGTCGAGGATAGTCAGAGGATAGTCACTTATGTCTCTAGGGACCCATTGCGTTATCCATCGGGAGTTTGTGGCATTCCTTCAACTATTGTTGGTTGGTTTGCAGGCATCCTAACCGTAGAGGATATGGCCTAGGACAGTCAGAGGATAGTCACTTATGTCTCTAAGGACCCATTGTGTTACCCATCGGGAGTTTGTGGCATTACTTCAACCATTGTTGGTTGGTTTGCAGACATCCTTACCGTAGAGGATATGGCCAAGGATAGTCACTTAGGTCTCTACGGACCCATTGCGTTACCCATCAGGAGTATGTGACATTCCTTCAACAATCGTTGGTTGGTTTGCAGGCATCCTTACCGTAGAGGATATGGTCGAGGATAGTCAC
Source organism: Muscina levida (assembly GCA_964034835.1). Classification (NCBI taxonomy): domain Eukaryota; kingdom Metazoa; phylum Arthropoda; class Insecta; order Diptera; family Muscidae; genus Muscina; species Muscina levida. Next base: position 141,918,765 of record OZ035882.1, read on the forward strand.
TTATGTCTCTAGGGACCCATTGCGTTACCCATTGGCAGTTTGTGGCATTCCTTCAACTATTGTTGGTTGGTTTGCAGGCATCCTTACAGCAGAGGATATGGTCAAGAATAGTGAGAGGATAGTCACTTAGGTCTCTAAGAACCCATTGTGTTACCCAACGGGAGTTTGTGGCATTCCTTCAACCCTTGTTGGTTGATTTGCAGGCATCCTTACAATAGAGGATATGGTCAAGGGTAGTCAGAGGATAGTCACTTAGGTCTCTAGGGACCCATTGCGTTACCCATCAGGAGTTTGTGGTATTCCTTCAACCATTGCTTTCAGCGTATATGGTACCTGGTTGCGTGACTAGTTCCTTTGCGGGTTGTGGTGGATTCCGTCTATGGTTGATTGACAGTCTGTAGATTTGGTCCAATCCTTCCTGTCTTACAAAAGTTGATGATTCTGTCGATGTGAGAAGATGCTAGTTCTTCTGTGCCACTTAAGAGGGCATTTTTTAGGGCTTCCAGTATCCTTCTATATAGGGCTTTGCAGTCACGTATAATATGGTCGATGAATGGTTCACTGCTGCTATTTCCGCAGTATATACACTAAAATTTCGTGACAAATCTCATTCTGTTCGCACGCCTGCCTATCCTGTCACCTTAGGAAGGTAATAATTATCCTCACCTGAGGCCATGAGGATAGGCCACGTCTTCCTGGCTTTCCAACAGATTTCTTCATTCTCCCAACTATTCCTCATTCTTTTTCTCAACGTTAGAATTCTGAAAGTGCTCTTACATGTGGACATAGGAAGAAGTGTTTCATGTTCCAGGTCGCCTTCCTACAGGGCTGAGCCTTGTCGGACCTCTTCATCCGCTCTGTATTTGCCCTAAAATCCGCTGTGTTCAAGTATCCACGTGACCATAACTTTGTTATTCGGCAGGCACTGACCACCTTTGATTTGGTGTTGCAGGACTTCAGTGAGTTTAACGCCGCTAGACTGTCCATGAACAGGAGAATATCCTTCCGTGATACCTTCCTCACGTTGATCACGTCCTCGGCTCGTTTGATAACAAGTATTTCTGCTAGGAAAATGCAGCAGCAGTCTGAAATCTTTGATCTTATACTCAGGACTAGATCCTCGAATTAGATACAGTAGCCGACATGGTCATCCAGTTTGGACTCAGCAGTAAAGATATTTAGTGGTCCATATATGGCATTTTTGTTCTCTGTTCACTCCTTTCTTAAGGGTCGTTCTGGTTTCATAGACGATGTTTGATTTCTTAACGTTAGATTTCCGGTAGTGCTTTAATAGGTAGACATAGAGAAAAGTGTTTCATGTTCCATGTCGCTTTTCTACAGGACTGAGTCCTGTCGGACGTCTTCGTCCGCTCTACAGTTGCCCTCAAATTCTCTGAGTTCAGTATTCATGTGACCATAACTTTGGTATTCTTGAATATGTCGTTAAGAGATGTCCGGTAGGCACTGACCACTTTTGATTTGGTGTAGCAGGACTTTAGTGAGTTTACCGCTAGACTGTCGGTGAGCGGTAGTATATCCTTTTGTGATGCCTGCCTCACGTGTATCTTGTCCGCGGTTCGTTTAATATCAAGTATTTTCGCTTGGAAGACGATACAGACGTCTGGAATCCTAGATCTTATGCCAAGGCTTAGATCCCCGGATTAGATACTATAGCCGACCTTGTCATCCAGTTTGGACCCATCAGTAAAGATTCTTAGTGGTGTAGACATAGCGTTTTCGTTCTCTGTCCACTCCTTTCATAAGGGGTGTTCTGGTTTCATATATGATGTTCGATTTCGCTGCATTAAGCATGTTGTCAGTTTCAAGTGAGATATTGAGTTGGTTTTGGATCCTCGAGTGTCCGGAAAGGGTGTCCCAATTTTCTATCTCTTTTAGTATAATGGCTGATTTGAGGGCGGAGCAGTTGCAGCTCAGAGCAGGTGGTAGCTGATTATGTATAGTGCAGAGTGCCTTAGTGAAGGTCGATCTCATTCATCCGCTAATAAGAATACAGGAGGAACGTTGAAAACAATCCATTTGTTGAAACATAGTCTTTTTACTGAGCGCACACAATCAGAAATTATTGCATACTTTTAGGAAATATCTATATTTGTTATTACTGTATAATTTTGTATGGAATCTTCTGCAGCCCCAACAAATTTCCTGTCACTCCCCAACAAGTCTCCTTTCATGTTTCATATGTGTTCATCATTAGTATGTTGGCGTTGGTTGTTTGGTTCACAGACATCCTTTGAATTGTTGGCCAGAAAATATCTATTCTTTATTAGGAGGTTTGGTAATGAAATTTTCGGCATTTTCTTTTCATACTTGCAAAGGGAAAAACAGCATTAATCTGATTTTATTCTGGCCTCAACTGATAATGGTAGATTATTAAGGATACACCAAAAGAATCAAAAAAAAAAAAAACCTATATACATATCCTTAACATATACTAGTAGCACTAAAGACTTGTGTTTTCGTATTGAACTATAGGAATACAAGAAAAATGAGAAAATAAATAAACTGAACTTGCAAGAATGTTGCTAGATATTGTCGTATTGGAATATATGTAAATTAAGGAAGTTTTTCTTATTTCATTATAAGTATTTCTCTGTTTCCTAACACGAATAGTATTATTAAACAAATCAAACTGCTAACTCTCTGGTAATACATGAATATTTGCTAAACTTTGTGAATTTACAACATTGTCTTATAAGCATTCCATAGTTACTTGGACCATAGTTAAGTCAGGCACACAATATGCTGTCTGGCATAGTCACAACGTGGACAGCATAAAGCATTTTATTATTCAAGCAACGTAAAGTATACCATACTTATGCAATAGAAGAAGTGCCCAAAATTATGCAGCTCATTTTAACATAAACATAGCTAAACAGTAAAGTAATGGACACACAAAAGATACAATCACAATGTTACAACCAACAACTTTTCCTAAGCAGGCAGACAAACAGTGTGTGTTTTTCTTAATGCAGGATGTCAGTCCCTAAATGTAGGCAACATAACAACATTTTGTAAAGTCCCTTAAAATATAACAATATTTTGTTATATGTAGTATATATTTTGTTAACATATTACAAGTAAACAGCTATTTGGTTAAAGCTCCCTTAAGGTATGCACCATAATTTCTTGCAGAAATAAATGAAATAACTGAAAATGCTTAAGGGAAATCTATATCTATAATATGTCTCTAGATTCCGAAAAATCAAGTGGCTGGCAATCAAGGAGAACGGAATAATTGAGAAATTTAATAAAAAAATATATAGATTTATATATTTTGTTGTTGTTTTTTATTATTGCTTTTTATTATCAGGGATTTTCCCTTAAGGTATGCTATATTTTTATTTTGTAATCATGATATGCTACAATTGCAGACACACAAATTATTTAGTATAAATGAAATATTTTTTGGTATCAATTGTGTAAATTGTCATCTGACCCTTAAATTTCCAGGAAGTATGCAATGAAGTTTCATCAATTGCAGACACACAAATTATTTAGTATAAATGAAATATTTTGTGACATTAAATGTGTAGAATAGTTTTCAGCTAAAATTCGAATTGTCGTCAGATCCTCAAAGATTATGCAATACAAGGGGAAAACTTTTAAATTTCCTGGAAGTATGCAATAAAAAAATATGAAACATCAAAGACGACTTCAATAAATTCTATATCTTTCTCGTAAAGCTGCGACATTTTTATTTGAGCCGAGCCTGAAGAATTTTTTCCAGACAATGTTTCTGAAGATAATGTTATGTTGTAGGGAATTTTGGGTTATATATATAACCTTAACTTGATATGCTATTATTATGGCTGTGTTAGGGTTAGGGAAATCTGTGTAGAGTATTTGCCATTACCACATATTTATATCACTGTGGACTGGAATTGCAAAAGCGGCTCAAACTCTATGTAGAATCAAGAAATTGTAAGATTTATAAAAAACCACAAAAAGTATGCAAGTAATAGAAGAAAATAAAATGATCCCAAAAGTATGCAATAACCAACAATAGTATAAAGGAAAACAGACTAAGTCTTATGTGTTACTGTTCTTAATAGAATCGTGGCAACATCTTAAAAACAATTTATATCTGCAACTTTACATTTGTTCATTTTATATCTATATAGAAATATTATTTCTGGAAAGGTATATTTTCAAATTATTTCTATCAGAAAATGGTCTTATTATGGTTCCTTAATACAATGAATTACCTCTTTGTTCCCTTGAATAGTTCCTACATGATGAATATTAGAGAAAAGAACACATAAGTTTGCTAAATTTTTTATTTAATTTCTATACATATTACATTATGACCTTTGTCTATTGTTGATAAACTTCTTCCGTTTAATTTATAAACAAACTAGTTGCATATCTTAAGGATTGCCATTTATTATATAATGCTCTTTTCCTAAGTTTCTTATTTGCCAGAACAAAAGGTAAAAGATTAATATCTCTTGTTTAATTACTTTTCTAATTTGTATGAGCACCGTTTTGTGAGATCAATGATAAATGTTGCCTATTTAGAGGCTGTGGGCTGAAATGAGTGCCTGCTTACCGCAGTTATACATTTTGTTGAGTAATGTATAGTTGTAGGCTGGTTATAAAGAAGGTTTCACATAAAATGTGATTAATTTAGAGGTTTTCTTTTTAAGTGTATGTTATTTAAAGATCACGCGTGGTTTGTGTTAGACTGTCATCTTATATTGATACAGAAATGTGTGACAATTTGCATTCGAAAACCTTATACTGCAGCGACTTCTACATGTAGTTGAACAGTATAAAGAAAATCAGCTTTCTGGAAAAAATTTTTTCCGTACATATGAAAAAGAGTATGAGTAAAGACTGTGGTCAATCGATTCGACGCCGTGCGTGGCACCTTAATCCATGTATCCAACAACTTGGCGATTTTGCGCAAGAATTTTGATATAAAGGACTCTTTCGGGAGTACCGAGTAGAATAAAAATAGCCAAGTTCTATAAAAAATTGTGTTGGATTTTGAAAAAAAAAAATTCAGAATGAAAGTGAGGATTTTTGTATGTATTCCGGAGTATTACCACTTGCAACTTAATGTAAATAAAGTAGTTCGATAAGACATGATATACATGGGGAGACTATGGTCTCCTGCCTTTAAGCCAGCTCACAACGTTGGTGAATTTCATTAGATTTTCCATGTTGCATGACTATAGTTCATTGAGGCTCTAGTTCATTGTGGCTATCCCTAGAAATAGCATCTTTTTTCCATTAAGAGCTGGTTAATGGCAGAGAAAATGCTCAATAGCTCCTCCTCATCGTCACACAGTGTCCTGTTATTATGACAATTAGTAGCCTGACAACCTTTATATCCAGGTCCACGAGTTTGTATTTCATTCAGTTTTGGTCAAATATCTAGTGATATTACGAAGTCGATGCAGTGTCCTTAGGACAACCGTTTAATGTGCCGGTTCAAAATGTCAGATACTGGTGGTTGCACTGAGTCACCCGATTGGCCTGGTTCAAGAGATGAGCTTTTCCGTGCCAATTCATTCGCCATTACGTTCTCTAGTATATCACTGTGTTTGGGGACCTAACAGAGTAGAGCACTATAAAGGATTGAGTGAGCCATTCTGTGCACCAATTGTGACGGTTTTCTCCAGATTCATTGCCAGATGTCCTAGGCTTTGTAGCTTAATTCCACGGTGAATACAATGCGAAGACCAGCGCCCCTGGCGAACTATGTACCAGATTCGAAGTTATGCGTTTGGGCATAACATCTCCTGTGGTTGAGGGTAGGAGCCTACCTAAAACTCTAATTCTCGTTCTATAAGTCACGACACCCGGTTGTTGGATAACCCACGCAACTCCACGCCGCGCCCAAGCTCTACCCGCTATTTGGGCATAAAACACAGCCTCCACGATACTCCCAGAAGGTTCACCCAATCGGCCTGATATGGAAATTTCAGACCGATCTTGCCTTTATAGCAGAATTAAGTTTAAGGTCAGACCTCGTGAACGAATTGCCACTTAGATAAGACACATTCATCCAACTACCTCTTTTGCTCACTCACACTCATACCTACTGCATTCTCATACACAATCTAATCATTTTGCAGCATGGTTCCCCTCTTTAGCCCAAATATAAAGCATTTACGCATTACCTCGAGGTCAAGAGGAGGCATCCCCACCAACACTTGAAGGGGCCTCCATAGAGACCGTACGACACACACACACTAACAACATTACACGCTGACACGACAGCCAGTATCTTTCGGTACCCCCACGACAAACTACACCGTTTCGCCCCATTCCAGATCTCTGCCTGAAAAACACTGCAACCGGAAGTGCAAGCAGTAATTGATCCTTGTTGAAGAAACCTGATCCTGTTCCTATGTTCATTTTTGAGCAATCAGTGAAGATAGACAACTCCCGAACGGTACGGAAACTTTCCAGACATCTTTATCAGGGATTAAGATCAATCATCGAAACCATATAGTCCGTTTCGCTATGCAGTCCTACGTCACATCCATATCTTCTGAACCATAATAGTAAAGTTGCGTGAGCCGAATCCGATTGCTGCCAGAGGCCAGCTTCCTGTAATCTTATCGCACTTTTAGCCGCTACGGACAGTACATGGTGCCGCAGACTGTAATGGTTTAATATCAGTGTCGCTTGTGGCACTTTAGTGTGGGCTTCGTCTAGTACCAGATATACACAGTGATGCAACTCGCTATACGCCACTTACCACTAGATCACTGTATTTATCCAATATAGTCCACAGCCTTTGCCTACAGAGTTCCAATGGGCGTATAGGTCATTTAATCCTTTACTCCGTGCTAAGTTTCCAGTTCAGTTTCCTATTCAAAATTACGCCTTAATATTTCGCCTTAGTTGAGAGCTTTAGTTCGACACCGTCAATAAGCGACAATCTGAAATTCTCAATAAGATAAGCTCCGTTTTCTGTAGATAGACATTCAAACCACAACTTGTGCCCCATTCCGTTAAAGCTTAAAGATCGTCCTGTATAAGGTCACTTTAAGTAACAAGAATAATCTTGGGAACGCCGTTTACCGCCACAGCAATGGGGACAGCACTTCACGCAATGGTGTGCCCCTAGTTGTCAGCCTCCTCGTAGTGCTCTTAAGTTTAAATCAATTTGAATTTCCAAAAAACTTAATTTCCCTTCCGATTCCTTTGTGGCACTGTCCAAGCAGCTAACTACTTCCGGTCTTAGACCAAGTATTCCCCGGGCAATGACTTCAAAGCAACCGCTTAGAAGTTAGCTAAAGTTAGAAGGCATTACAACCATGTATCCTGAATGGTCAAAGAGACGTCTCAGGAAAGTAGGCTTGAACCGCTGAAGCATGGTTGCATCGTGGGATTGGACGTGCAGATAGCAGCCGTATTACCAATCTAGGAGACGAGCGTTAGCAACCCACATCTTCCGAAAACTAAATTGCGAAAATCCATAGTGTCTGTTCCATATTGGGCGGCTTCCTGGTCAGCGTCTGCCTCAGAATGAGCGGCTGAAATGTTTCCTGGCAGTGGGAATAAAATGCAGAACCTGGTGGGCTGGGCTTGCCACCCGCCACCAGTATAATGGCAGTGAATAAAATGAGAAATAAGAGAAAAAGAAACCCCCAAAATGTTGACGACCACCGCAAACGTTTTAAGGACCATGATTTGAGAATATGCACTTGGAATGTTAGAACTCTTTACCGACCAGGTGCCTCTATTCAACTGTCGGATGTCCTCGAAGAATATAAGGCTGACATTACTGCTTTACAGGAAATTCGGTGGACTGGATATGGATGCTCGCGGATGAGGATGTGTGACGTGTACTACAGCTGCCACGCGGAAAAGCATGAGTTTAGTTGTGGATTTGTGGTCGGCAAGAGACTACGACACCTGGTATCTAGGTTTACTCCTGTCAGTGAACGAATCGCCACCATAAGACTTAAGGCATAATTTTTCTACATCACGCTGATATATGCTCATGCTCCGGCGGAGGAGAAAAGTGATGAGGTCAATGACGAATTCTACGGCCAACTTGAAGAAACATATGACCGTAGCCCGGGCCATGATGTTAAAATCGTGCTGGGAGATTAAATACCAAAAAAGGCCGGGAGAATGTCTTTTGCCCAACAGTCGGAAAATTTAGTCTGCATACTGACACATCGCCAAACGGAATCAGACTGATTGATTTCTCTGCAGCAAGGAACATGGTAATTAGCAGCACACGATTTGACCACAAAAACATTCACAAAGCAACGTGGATATCTCCCGATCAAGTAACGAGAAACCAAATTGATCACGTGGTAATCGATGGAAGACACGCGTCAAGTGTCTTAGACGTACGAGTGATCAGAGGTGCGAATATCAACTCGGATCACCAACTCACTGCAGGGAATGTGCGTACTAGGCTAAGCAGGGCGAAAAGCCTGCGTAACCAGGACATCGATAAACTGCAGACCGCGGAGATAGCCAACGCCTATACTGACCAACTCACTCAACTACTTCTTGATGCTCTAACTCCCGAAAATACTAGCGCGCAATGGCAACATATTACCCACTCGATGGAAAGGACTGCGCGGTCCGTACTAGGGTATGTGAAGCCCTTTAACGATAATGCCTGGTACGATGACCAATGCCGCGATGCCACTCGAGAACAAGATGCTGCATACAGGGTCAAACTGCAGCCAATGGCAACGCGAGCTGTTCATGAAAAGTATAGAGAGAAAAGGAGGGAGGCGACTCGACTCTTCTGGCGAAAAAAACTAGAGCTTAAGGAGCGGAATAATGTGTGTATTGAAGATTATAGGAACAGAGGTGAAGCCCGAAAATTCTATCAGAAAATAAAAGGTAAGGTACATGGAACAGGTCTTCCCTCCTGTAAAGACAAGGATGGTCATCTTGTTACTGACTCCGAGAGCGTACTGAGAATATATAAAGATCACTTCTGCAGCCTATTGATGTGTGAAAACTTGGCGGATGAAGACTGTGCACCAATCCGAGATGATAACATCGAGTGTCCACCTTCGAGCCAAGCAGAGATAACAACTGCCATATCCCGCCTAAAGAACAACAAGGCCGCTGGGGCTGATGGTCTTCCAGCTGAGTTGTTCAAGGCGGGTGGAGATGAGCTTGTTTTAAGCATGCAACAGCTCATTGAGAACATTTGGCTTCAGGAGAGCATGCCAGAGGATTGGAATCTCAGTGTGCTATGTCCAATCTACAAAAAATGAGACCGTAGTGAGTGTAAAAACTACCGTGGAATTAGCCTCTTACCGATTGCGTATAAGGTCCTGTCTAGCATACTGTGTGAACGTCTAAAGCCAATTGTGGAAAACCTGATTGGACCTTATCTGTGCGGCTTAGACCAGGCAAATCCACGACGGATCAGATATTTACACTACGCAGATTCTTGAGAAAACCCATGAGAAGCAAATCGACACTTACCACCTCTTTGTCGATTACACAGCTGCCTTCGATAGTCCCATCAGGCATCGACTATACGAAGCCATGTCTGAGTTCGGTATTCCTGCGAAGATAATTCGTCTCTGCCGGTGTACCCTTACGAATACCAAATCCTCTGTTCGGATTGGCAAGGATCTATCTGCACCATTCGATACGACGAGAGGTCTAGAAAAGGGTGACGGTTTGTCATGTATGCTGTTCAACATAGTCATGGAGAAGGTGTTAAGGAAAGCAGCGGTTAACATGTCTGACACCATATTTAATAAGAGCCACATGCTGCTCGCATATGCCGATGATATCGACATTATCGAACGATGCGAGAGGTAACAGCTGTTTTCTAATCAGTTGAAAGGGAGTCAGCGAAAATGGGTTTGGCAGTGAATGAGGACAAGACGATGTTAATGGTATCATCGAACAAAGTGTCCACCCGTTGGGGACGCAGCGTGAACGTTGAAAACTATTGCTTTGAGGCAGTGGATGAATTTATCTACCTTGGATCCGCCATGAACAAGAACAACAGTGTCAGCCTTGAAATAAAACGGAGAATAGTGCTCGCCAACAGGTGTTTCTTTGGACTACGCGAGCACTTCATAAACACCACCCTAACTCGAACCACCAAAGTCCAGATGTACCAGGTACTAATTTTACCGGTCCTGTTGTACGCCTCCGAATCTTGGGTGCTTACACTGGCAGATGCAGCTCATCTGGCGGTGTTGGAGAGATAAATACTCCGCAAAATATATGGACCCATTTGCGTAAACGGCGAGTTTAAGATTCGGATGAACCATGAGCTGTACGAGTTATACCACGACATTGATTTCGTTAAGCGAATCAAAGTGCAACTATTACGCTGGCTAGGCCATGTCGTGAGAATGGATGAGGAAACTCCAGCTCGAAAGGTATTCTATCAAGACCTCGAAGGACGGCGCAAAACAGGGAGACCGCGACTACGTTGGAAGGACCAGGTGGAGGAATCACTGACGCTGCTTGGTAGGACTAACTGGAGACGGTGCGCACAAGATCGAAGCGAATGGAAATCTTTGATCATTTCGGCCTCTGACTTAGGCACTAAGATATAAATATATATATGTGTCAAGTTGTTTTAAGGCCAAGGATCTTCCGCATGGTAGTCGCGTGTTCTAACCACTATGCAACAGCCGGTCCTAATGTCTTTTATAAAATTGATGATAGGTTAAAAGGTCAATATGAAGTCCTTTGATAGTGAGTGTGTCCACTTAGCCGCCTTGGGTGTGAAAACTACGTTTACTTCCCTCTATAAAATGGGAATATAAAATAACCGTTGACACTCTCTTCGCAGTTTTGTTAAGATCAATGCAATAGCGGCATCTATCTGTTGTAGGATAGCCCGCTTGATTTCTTCTTTTCCTGAGGACTTATAGGGTTTAAAGGTATCTAATGTCCATATTACTTTTTCCTCGCTTATCACATCATTCACTAGAATTCCGTGCAATATTCTTGCATTCCGGGTGTGTATTCATTAAAATTTACAGTGTGCCCTCTCCGAATTCCGTCCTTAAGGTCCTTTAAAAGCAATCGCCTAAAACGGGCAGCCGCTTTAACGCTCTCAATGGCTTTACAAATATCACCGATGAAGACCACTTAGTCTGCTTTACCTCCCTTTTATATTCGTTGAAGCTTATCCGACAGGCGTCCCAATCAGCTTGTTCTTTAGAATGCTTGGCTTCTGTCGAACAATTTCCTCAGGTCTTCATTCCACCACGTTCCTTGTAGGAACCAAAGCAATTTATTGTATTAATAATCACCTGTTATCCAGCATCCTTGTCATTTTCAGTACCAGGTTTTCTATGTTGAAAATCTGCAGAAGTTGCAAAGTTACAAGTCACCGACTTTCTGCCTAGTTCGTTCATCGAGGATTTCTTCCTATGTTGCAGATTTTAAGGCTGGTTATTAATATGTACTCTAATAAGCTCTTGCCTCTCTTGTTGGTACTTTAGAGTCCCTATAAGAGTTTGTACCACACACATCTTCGATTTAATTAAATGCACAAAATTCATTGCCTATCTTAAGGATTTCCATTTTCTTTAGAAAGTTTCCCCCTTGCTTTCTTATGATACATATTCATTTCCAATTTCTAAACATTAAGCGAAAGATTAATATCTTTTATATAATTACTTTTTCAATTTGTGTGTGAATCTTTTGTAAGATTGAACGATAAAACATGTCCAATTCAGAGGTTGTGCGCAAAAACGAGTGCCAGCTTGCAGTATTTGCACATATAATAAAGCATTGCCTAGCTTTAGGCTGCTTATAAATATGCTTTCGTATGATACAGTGTCGACATCAACGGCCTTTTTGTGTATGGTATACGTATACGTTGCCATAACAAATAGGTTTCACGTAGTACCCATTTTACCCATTAATTGCTGATTATCCAATTCATTACGTGGCGTGTTAAGCATGTGAGGTTGTCAGTTCTCGCCTTTTCTTTAATACATTTCGCCAGCCAGCCAACCAATCTTAACCATTAAGCCATTGGTAAAATAAATCAACAACTACTTAATTGAAATTTATTGATTTTCAGGAACGCAACACACACCTCCCTTCGCACCCTCGAGAAAAGTAAAACATTTAGTTTGCCACAAACACACCGAAATGAAAACTTTGCCACCCTAAATTTCGCCTCAATATGATCAATTGATTTATTCACACGTAAACCGCCAGCCACCATCACAACGATGAAAACCAGCCAACTCAAACGAAAAACATGTCTTTTCCTTGTTAAATAGCACATACCTATAAATTACAACCGCTATACAGATGAGGTGATTTCGGCGGCTTGGTGACTTCGTGAACTTGAAGAGGTTGAAGAGGGTCGGAGTCGGGGTCTGGCTCGCCAAAGTTCCAATTGATGCCATGGTAACTGTTGAAACACTTTTGAATATTTGAATAATTTCACTTGATGGCACTTCACAACCAATAATCCACTTAGGAAGGTAATTGAAAACGAACAGAGCGTTTAAGTACCACCCGCCGCCAATGGCTTTAATGTCACAAAAAGTATGACTGTATGCGGGTGTAATGAAAATTCAAGTGTAATCCGAAAACAAAAAGACCGCCAACATCCGCATCTGCATCATCGTCATCATAATCGCCGCAAATCACGATGTATGATTTAATTTCATAGCAATTATGGTTGGTTGAGTTTTTCCGTTTGATGGCAAAACAATAAAAGGCAACGCCATGAAATTCTCATGAAGTTTTGTGGTCACCATGTCAAAGTGTTGCCTATCCTTAGGAGGGGGCGGGATTTCAAACAATGTTTTATGTTATGGTTAGCTGACAATATATGTTTTGAGGAAATAATTGCATATGTCATGCTGTCACAAAGGTTAAGATGAAACTAAGCATTTAAAAGGGAATGATTTAGCACATAATTAGGGGCATACCCTAAGCGGAAACAAAATGTTGGGTTTAACGTAAAGAACAACACATTATGGGCAATAGCTTTGGCGGAAGCAAACTCCTTGAAACTGGCAGTAATAGGTCTTACATTTTGATGCAGATAGTCTGAAAAATTTGCCTTCAAAGCAGTACTTTAGGCGCCTGCATAGTATAAGCAATAGTTTAATTAGAAAATACGTCATTTGAATAGATAGATTTTGTCATAGTTAATGCAAAATTTAACAAATTCGACAATATGTTCTGTTTGAAGACGCGTTGTAAAGGCAATAGTTCCATTAGAAAAAATCTCCTTAAAATAGGCAACGTTTACCAAAAATAATAAAGAATTAGGCAAACATGTACTGTAAATTTTAACATAAAAATCAACTGAACAATTTACCTTTAATGCCACTAAGTTTCAATAGTTTCTTAAAAAAAGAACTCCTTTAAATAGGCAACGTTTGACAAAAACGAAGCAAAAATTAAGCACATTGTAACATATAAAAATCATTTATAACATTTATAAAAATCAACTGAGTAACTTACCTTCTAATCCAGTTAAAGTAGGCGCCTGCTAGTATAGGCAATAGTTTCGTTTGAAGTCAACTCCTTAAAATAGGCAACGTTTGGTAAAAGTAAACAAAAATTGTGTAAAGTAGACAAATTTTGCAATAAAACTCGCTTTAAACATGTACCTGCTTAGGGACTATTATGTAGGCGTCTTTTTATTATGAACAATAGTTCCATTAGAAGTCATCTCCTTGAAATAGGCAACATTTTTGCAAAAGTTTTCAAAAACGGGGCAAAGTGGACTGATGTTGTAAAAAAATCTCCGAACAAATTTACCTCCTCAGCTAGTATAATGTAGGCGTCTGCATATTATAAGCAATAATTTCGTGAGAAGTCAACTCCTTAAAATAGGCAACGCTTTGAAAAAGATAAAAAAAGGGCAGAGCGGTTAAATTTTGGGTAAAAATCGGCAGAAAAGTTTACCTCCTCAACCAATGTAATGTAGGTGTCTGCATTTTATCTGCATACTATAAGCAGGAGAAGTCAACTCCTTGAAATAGGCAACACTTTGAAAAAGTTTAAAAAAGGGGCAAAGAGGCCAAATTTTGGGTAAAAATCGCCTAAAAAATTTGCCTCCTCAGCCAAAATAATGTAGGCGTCTGCATTTTATCATCAATAGATTCATTAGAAGTCAACTCCTTGAAATAGACATCATTTTGCAAAAGTTTTCAAAAAACGGGGCAAAGTGGACTGAAGTTGTAAAAAAATCCCCTAACAAACTTACCTCCTTAGCCAATATAATGTAGGCGTCTGCATATTATAAGCAATAGTTTCGTTAGAAGTCAACTCCTTGAAATAGGCAACATTTTGCAAAAGTTGCAACATTTTGCAGTCCGAGGCAAAGTGGACTGATGTTGTAAAAAAATCCCCTAACAAATGTACCTCCTCAGCTAGTATAATGTAGGCGTCTCCACGTTATAAGCAATAGTTTCGTGAGAAGTCAACTCCTTGAAATAGGCAACGCTTTGAAAAAGGTAAAAAAGGGAACGTGGCCAAATTTTGGTTAAAAATTGACTGAAAAGTTTACCTCCTCAACCAATAAAATGTAGGTGTCTGCATTTTATCAGCAATAGGTTCATTAGAAGATTAATCCTTAAAATAGGCAACATATTACAAAAGTTTTCAAAAATAGGGCAAGTGGACTGATGTTGTAAAAAATCCCCTATCAAATTTACCTCCTTAGCTAGTATAATGTAGGCGTCTGCATACTATAAGCAAAAGTTTCGTGGGAAGTCAACTCCTTGAAATAGGCAACGCTTTGAAAAAGTTAAAAAAAAGTGCAAAGCGGCCAAAATTTGGGTAAAACTCGCTTTAAAAATTAATCTTCTTAGGAACTACTATGTAGGCATCAACATATTTAAAGCAATAGTTTCATTTGCAGATTACTCCTTGAAATAGGCAACATTTTGCAAAAGTTTTCAAAAACAGGGCAAATGGACTGATGTTGTAAAAAAATCCCCTAACAAACTTACCTTCTTAGCCAATATAATGTAGGCATCTCCACTTTATAAGCAATAGTTTCATTAGAAGTCAACTCCTTGAAATAGGCAACGCTTTGACAAATTTAAAAAAGGGCAAAGCGGCCAAATTTTGGGTAAAACTCGCTTTAAAAATTAATCATCTTATGAACTACTATGTAGGCATCAACATATTTTAAACAATAGTTTCATTTGCAGATTACTCCTTGAAATAGGCAACATTTTGCAAAAGTTTTCTAAAACGGGGCAAAGTTGACTGATGTTGTAAAAAATCCCCTAACAAATTTACCTCCTCAGCTAGTATAATGTAGGCGTCTGCATACTATAAGCAAATGTTTCGGGGGAAGTCAACTCCTTAAAATAGGCAACGCTTTGAAAAATTTTTAAAAAAGGGGCAGGGCGTCTAAATTTTTGATAAAAATTTACTGAAAAGTTTACCTCCTCAACCAATAAAATGTAGGTGTCTGCATTTTATAAGTAATAGATTCATTAGAAGATTACTCCTTGAAATAGGCAACATTTTGCAAAAGTTTTAAAAAACGGGGCAAAGTTGTGCAATTATTGTACAAAAAATCAACCCAAAAATGTATCTACAAGTAAATATAGTCGTCTTCAAAGAATAGGCAATTTCTCAGGTAGAAGGTAATTCCATAAAATATAAAGTACAACATGTGATTTCGGGACTCAATTCTGAGAATTGCAAGTGGAAGTAGCCCCAAAAATAAGAACTTCTGTATCATTCGTTTTGTAAAGTTGGCTGCGTTAATAATTTAATGGCCATACGAGTATTTTTTGCTCAAGGTGAATTTTTAGCATTTTTTCTATATTTAACACGGTTATATGTCGGTAAACCGTACGGATTATCTCTTTTGTGTCGATCCGAAGCTAGAGTTATTCGAAGGAGTAGAGCGGCTGATTTGTGTGACCTTCACTACAATTGCTCACTGTGGACGGCAGTTATGTTGGCATCCTCTGGGTCATCTTCAGATTCAAAGAAGTCGTCCTCATCGATTGCTACGTTCATCTTGCCAAGGAATTCACTGGCCAGACTGGAGTTAGTATCTTCGTTGACCGATTGACATGCCGTTCTTATTGCCCTTTTGAGCTGAAGGCTTCTTTTCATCGTAGCTTTCTTAGACACGTGGCAAAAGTGAATCACTGTTAATGATGATAGTGGCTTTCCTAGATTTCTTCCACCGCTTCAGTAACCTTAACTACTTTCGAGTCCTGTGTGTGTACTTGAGGATTACAGTGTTGAAAAATTTCCAGGTTATCCTTTGACAATATATCGTGGCCTCTGTGGAACGTCGGCATGATGTATTGCTACGAGTTTCGCACCCAGCCAAACCTGTGTGGGTACTTGAGGATTATTGTATTAAAAAATTTCCAGGATATTCTTAGGGTCGGAGGATTCGGCGGGGATCTTGACAATAGATGTATTGCTACGAGTCCTCTAAGTGGCAAAAGTGAATCACTTTTAAGGATGATAGTGGCCTTCCTGGATTTCTTCCACTACTTCTGGTTATAACCCCTATACTAACATACTTTTCAGTTCTATGTGGGTACTTGCCGATTATAGTGTTGAAGAATTTCCAGGATTTCCTTAGGGTCGAAAGTGTGTCTTGGCAATAGATCGTAGCCTCTGCGGAACATCGGCAATATGTATTGCTACGAGTTGCGCATCCAGCCAAAACTCCCCGAACGATTCTATAGTTGATTTGTTCAGTTGGGCTGAACCCTCGTCTGCACAAGCAACGAGTTTGTGGTCCTGATACCAGGCCTCAGCATGACAATGCGACAGTGGTCCGGATTTAAGCCGAACGAATGTTTGAAATGCCGCAGTAAGGGATACGACATCTAGTTTCAAGTTGCTAGATGAAATAGTGTTGTCGCTGTTATTGCGGTCTACGATCGCCCAAATAAGGAGGTCTTTAGCCACATCCTTATGCGATTCTTTAAGTGTAGTGTCCTCAGATGCTTAGGCGCTACTTTGAATGACTTCCGTTTAATATTGTCATCCTCCGCAGGATGTACGCTACCTTTTAACCACTTGATGTGGAAATGAGCCCATTGGAAAGAACAGGATTACATCTTATTAGGACCTTGGGAGATGTGTGATTTCGAAGAACCACTATGTACCAGGATTAACTGTGCCGGTTTGGTTCCTGGCACTCTAGTAACAGATCGACTAGCAGAGCCTGACGCCACCACTCCACCAGACGAGGTCTCAGTAGCAGACAACATACTACAGCCTGAAACCAACGCTGTAGTAGCCTTGACCGAATACGCAAAGAAGGAATAGGAAAGGAAGTCGAGGCCGATGAGACCGCGAGAGGAGCAACCAAGAGAATCGACTTGTTATCTATTTTTTGTCCTTGCTCAACTATTGACACTGAGGAAATTATATTTGCGGTTGGCTGTAACCGTGTCGCATTAACAGCACCTGAAGCAACGGCTTCGACAGGTTTACATCTTTACAGGACTTTGGGAGATGTGTGATTTCGAAGAACCACTATGTACCGGACTTGCATTACGACTGCCTTTCGGCTGTGTCGGTATGGTTTTTGGCACTCTAGTAACAGATCGACTAGCAGAGCCTGACGCTAACACTCCTCCAGACTAGATTTTAGTAGCACACAACATACTACAGCCTAAAACCAACGTGGTAGTAGTCAAGTCTCCGGAGTTTAGAAACCCCTTGACCGAATACGATGGGCGTGACAGTTTGCATTTTATGACTAACTGCCAGGCGTGAAAAACTGCAGCTCCTCCGTAGACAGACGCAGACCACCAACCGCTCACTATGAGGACAGAAGACAGATTTTAAATACCGGATCGACGTCATTTAGAAGGACGGGCGAGAGACCTCTAAGGGTCAATGGGCGTATGTCCCCAAATGGGGAAAAACAGACACAAGAAGACAGTGTGAAGGTTAATTCTTTGTACGTACTTAGTTCAGGCCTCACTGTCAATTGAGACTTTGTCGGTAAAAATTCATATAACCACGCACTGCTTCAAATGCCAGTGTGACATTTACGACGATAATTTTGACGATATTTAGGGTTGCATTTTATGAGAAAAAGACTGCCGTTTCATTGGAGACAGACTAGAGACATACAGACACTCAGTATGAGGGCAAACGCTAATTGGATTTTAATAAATACTCCCATCTAAGAATGTCAGAAAATATCTTCAGTGATTTTTATGGTTTTTATCTAAGTTAAACAAATTATGATTTTCGCAACTCCATAAAATATGCATCAGATTTTGTATAACCTGACCCCTTGAAATAGGCAGTGTTTTTTATTTGCAAATGTAACTTTGACTTTCTGTTTAATGTTATCTTAAAAATGCATTTACTTAATGTATGTTTTATGTGCAAATGTAAATAATAGACAAATTTTCAGTTGTCACATTAAAAACGTATCTTCTAAGAAATTACAATTTAGGGAAATCTTATAATATAACTCCTTGAAATAGACAAATTCCGTCTCAGAATGTCAAAAAATCTCTTCAGTAATTTATATGGTTTCTATATATTAAATTATGATTTTGACAACTCCATAAAATATGCATCAGTTTTTGTATAACCTGACTCCTTGAAATAGACAATATTTTTTATATGCAAATTTAACTTTAACTTTCTGTTCAAAGTTATTTTAAAAATGTATCTGCTAAGGTAGAGAAATGTAAAGGGATTTCAAAACATTTATCATTTTGCAACAGAAAACATTTGGAGTCCAGCTTAGAAGAGTTTTAAGAACGATTCTCTATAAGCACTTCAAATAACTTAAATATATAAAAACATATCTATATATGATGTTGCTGGTAGTTTTTATCTTTCTTCTACAAACCGAACATCGTCTTAATCTTATTTTCCATTTCCCACCACTGTGGCATTCACTGGTTACTCTAGAATTCATGTGAATTAGGTTTTCCTTACGAAAGAAAACCCAACCAAAATATTCATCTGCCATAATCCTGAATGTTAGCATCATTTATCATTACTTAACTCGCCTGAATGTAGGCTTCACCAGTAACCACTTAAATCAACACACAGAACAACGCCGGCACATACGCCTAGGCTTTTGTATGTGTGCGTGTTGCCATTGGTAGCGCCTAAATGTAGGCTTCAACTATCATTTGTTAACTGATGATAGTGTGTAATTAGCTTAACCGCAGTGTTTGTTACGGATCCAAGCGAAGACAGTTTTTCATAATTGCCAACAATCAAAACTACGAACTAGTGTAATTAGATCGTTTTAAAGCGATTGAAAAATTGGTAGTGGTTTTGGTCAAATGGGATGGATATACTCTGCACATAGTTTTAAAACAGTTTTAAAGCGACTGAAACATTTTAAATCGTATTCAGACATTTTCTCTAAAGAAAGCTGCAGTCAGGCAACATTTTTGTCTAAAAAAATTTAAACTGACGCAATATTTTTGGAGTAGAAAAATTGTATCTAAATCATTAGTCTTCCAATGTTTCTCTATAGAAAAATTGTGAAACAGCGAAATTATCACAAAATTGAGTATGCAGTAACTCAATCATTGCATATAGAAAAGGTGCTGATAACTGAACTGTGAATAAATCATTTTTAGAGTTGTACTTTTTTGAGTTTTCTTTAGAATGCTATAAAATTTATTTCGCTTTTTTTTATTTTATTTTTCTTTAACTTGTGTAGTTATTTATTTCAAAGTTTTTGTAATTTATTGCTAATCTTTGATAGTTTCATATCTTCCAATTGCTGACTGTTTCAATTTGGCATACTCACTTATCGACCAATTCATAGCATACTTTTAGGCTTTATATGCTCTGGCATGATTGATGGCAGAGTGACACAGAACATTGCATAATGAATGTTGAGCAGTATCTTGCATGGCCAGAGCTGATCCATTGTCGTTGTTTTTTTTTTGAGAACACTTTGACTTAGGCCACTCTCTTTTGTGCTGCTGTTGACAATTTCAATTTGTGTCCACTTTTGTAAGGACCAACCCAACTATCCATCCATCCATCCGTGCTTCGAGTGTAGTAGCAGAGCGCTGCTAGTAGTAGTGGCGTATCCTTGAAATCTGAAACTAATTATGTGGTCGTCTCTCTGATTGCAAAACAAACCACTTGTCAGTGTTCGTCGCTCGTTTCGTTGTTCTTGTTTTTTTTTCTTGTTCTGGCCTCTACTTACCACATCAGCTACACAATATGTCAATAAAAGACCATTCAGAGGAATATGACTAACGCTGAACTATTGGGAGCAGGCTAGGGCAACAGGAGCGGGCGCATCTAAAGCTAAAGAACTGCTGGGCGAAACTGGCATTTATGCCAACCCCACTTATGGGTTGATAGATGGGTTTACGACCAACGATGTTTGCAGTTTTAGTTAGTTCGAAATAGAATGGACGCTCTCTCGTACATAGCCCAAAAGTATGCCGAGGGACGTCGGATGAGATGAACACTATAATAGAATACAAGAGAGAGAAATGAGGAGAAAAGTTCATTAAATTATAGCCTGCTTTTAGGCTGGAGCCAAATTGTTGGGCGTTGTTGGGTTATTTGGCCCATTCTACTTCCTCTGTCTCTTTCTCTGTGTCTTTTAAAATTGCCACTGCATTGTGACGACGGACAAACGTTCGGACCAACCGACCACCACTAGTGTTATGGTGCAGTTGCCAAAAAGTAACAGAAACAAAAAACCCTGAATTGTTAGCATCAGCAGTGGCAGAACCAATCATCAAATTAAATTAAGATGTTGTACGGTGATTAAAATGATAACTAAAATTAAAGCATACATTGGGGATTGTATCGAATTGGATTTTAGGTGGTACGGGAGTTTTCGAATGATACAGTTCAGGTGTTGGGTTGATATTCAAGGGAATGAGCATACTGGTGTTGCAAAGGAAAGGAAGTGGTGGCTTTTATTTGAGTATCAGAATGTTGCATGACGTTATCCTTCTATGTTTTGTGAGGTAAGCCTAAGAGTATGCTTCATATATATTTATATATGTAATGCTGTAAAAATTGTCAAGTAAGTTTAATTTGTTATTTCCTTAACAGCAGTAAGATTAAATATTTTATAAAAGTGAATTTTGGAATCACACAGAAAAGGTAAATTTTCTATTTTAAGTAATTTTGGATAGAACCATAATAAAATTGAATGTAATTTTATTTTTTTTAAACAAAGGTAAAATCTTTTAAAATTTCACGTAGTAATAAAAATTATCACATAACTAAAAATTTCCCAAAAAAGGGAAATTTTTATATGATGCTGTGATTTATCATATTCACGATTGAGATTGACAGTATATTTTTTTATTTTTTTTTAAATTAAAGTAAAATTTTATAAAGTAATAAAAATTATCACAAAATCAAAAATTTCCCAAAAAGAGAGAAATTATCATATGGGGCTACAATTTATCATATTAATGTAAAGAAATTGGTTTTGGTAAGAAAAACCATATAAGGAAACTGATTTCGATCACTTTGCGTACAACAAAAAAAAATCCATCCATGGAAAATTTTGTGAAAGCTTAGTTTTCAACAAAAACTAATAGTTTATTTTAATTTCTGCAACAAATCAACTAAATACCATTTTTTTGGAAAAAAAATAAAAACTTCCTAAAAAGGAAATTTTTATGGAGAAAATATAAATTTTCCAAAAAAGGGGAAATATTTATATTTGGCTTAAATCTATCATAGAAATTGATTTTGGTATGAAAACCAAATGATAGAAATATTAAATTAAAAAATCTGGAATGCAAAAAAATTTCCCACAAAGGAAAATTTTCTATTTTAAGTAATTTTGGGTAAAAACATATTAGAAGTGAAAAATTTATTTTTTTTAAGAAAAATACACCTTTTTACATATTTTATGAAGAGGTAAAAAATTTCCCAAAAAGGGAAATTTTTATAATGACTACAATTTATCATATATATGCATAGAAATTGGTTTTGGATGGAAAAATCAAATGAGAGAAATATTTAAATTTAAAATAAAACTGGCTCTGCACTTATTTAGTACAAAAATAGAAATTTCCCTCTAAGGGAAATTTTGTGTAAGCTTAGTTTTCAACAAAAACTGAAGCATTCTTTCATTTCCTAAATAAAAACTTAATTTTATACCAATTTTATTGAAAAATAAAAAATTTTCCAAATGGGAAATTTCCTAATAGACAAATTTTTAAGTAATTTTGCACAATAAATTATTTAGAATTAGTACTTCGGTTAAAAAAAATGTTGTACGATTTTTATGGACAAATAAATGATAAATTTTTGTATGGAACTGCAATTTTTTATATAGGACTAATTTTTACAAAAAAGGAAAAAATTTTATTTGAAGTAATTTTGGCTTAGACAACATTAGAGTTTAAATAAAACTATTTTTTTTTGTATACAAATTAATTATTTTTGCAAAATCTCCCAAAAAATTCCTTTACAAATATCATACAACAACGGGAATTTTTGCTTTGGCGATGCTTTGGATAAAATCATATTTAGAGTTAAATTTCCCCGTATGGTAAAAACATATTAGAAGTGAAAAATTTAATTTTTTTAAAGAAAAGTACACCTTCTTACATATTTTATGAAGAATTTCCTTTCTCTTTTTGAGAAATTTTTATAATGACTCCAATTTATCATATAAATGCATAGAAATTGATTTTGGTTGGAAAAACCAAAAGAGAGAAATATTTAAATTTAAAATAAAACTGGCTCTGCACTTATTTAGTACAAAAATAGAAATTTTGTTGTATGTATATATTGAAACAACTCAACTATATTGTACTTTGTATTATATGATCGTAGTACTATATGAAAGTATACATGTCGGAATAGAAAATATTTTCCGACATTACTCTGAAAATCGTTCTGAAATAAACAACCTAATTTTTCTATTAAATTCGAATATCGGAATTTTCATTTGTTTGCTACAAAGGTTATGGGCCCAGATCCCTAAATTGAATTAACTTAAGGAATATCAAGAAATATATAATGGCGAACCAATTTGCAAATATTGAGAAACTCAATGGAGAGAATTACGGTACGTGGTCGGTGCATATGCGAAGCTTTTTAATAACCCAAGATCTGTGGATGGTTATTAAGGACCAATGTCCTGCAAATGCTGCGGCGAATGTCAAGGCAACGTGGGAGACAAGCGATCAAAAGGCTTTAGCTACAATAACTCTATGCGTGAAACCGTCGGAGCTTATACATATCAAAAATTGCGAGTCAGCAAGAGCTGCATGGGATATACTAAGCGGTTTGTACAAGAGGGATGCACCAGGACGTAAGGTTAATTTATTTAAGAGGCTGATAAAATACAAATTTTCCAAAAAGGAAAAGTTCGCTGCACAAATTAATGAATTCTGCACGATAGTGGATGAATTGAAGGGAATCAATATAAAAATGCCGGAAGATTTCTTATGTGTCTTACTTCTTTGTAGTCTACCCGAGGAAATGGAAAACTTTGTCGTAGCTGTGGAAAGCAGGGACAAGTTACCTACTATGGATAATCTGATTTCAAAGATTTTGGAGACTGAGCATCGTCAAAGTGAGAAAAGCGAGAACGTGCATGGGGAAAGTGTTTTTACACTGAAATCTGGAACCAAGGATGGAGCGGGAAAATTCAATAATGCCAGATTCAGGGCTCCACAAGTCAGCGGTCAACAAAGACGGAACAAGATTTTAACTTGCTACAAATGCGGTAAGAATGGTCATATTCGATCTCAATGTAGATCAAATGGAAATAATAGGGCTGAGACCCTTAGTGGCTTGGACATATCAATGAATAAAGAAAATAATATATGGATTTTGGACAGTGGCGCGAGTTCACACATGTGCCGCGATCCATCGTATTTTACAAGCATTGAACCGAAGGATCAAGACATATTTTTAGCTTCAGGAGAAATCATTAAAGCTGAAGGAATCGGAACAGTGAAAGCAAAATCTTTTCATTGCGATAATATAATCATCAACAACGTATGGTATGTACCAAAACTACACTCTAATTTTCTTTCCGTCAGCAAAATAGTTGAGACTGGACACATAGTACAATTCAACAAGGAAAATACGGTGGTGAAAACAAAGGCAAACAAATTGTTTTTTACTGCAAATCAGAGTAACGGTATCTACAGTGTGAATTTAGATAGAATCACACAAATTGAGGCTGTAAATGGAGTACGAGAGAAAAAGGAAATAACCATGTGGCATGAGCGGTTTGGACACCTTAACCTCAATGATTTGATAAAACTCTCAAGGATGAATATGGTGCGCGGACTTAATGTTGGTATGCCAAAAGATTTTAAGTGTACAACATGCGCAGTGTGCAAAATAACCAGTAAACCATATGGTAACTATTCATATATTCATTCAAAAGGTCCATTGGATCTTGTACACACTGATATATGTGGTCCGATGCGAGTGAAATCGCAGGGAGGTGCCGTATACTTCATATCGTTTATAGATGATTTTTCACGGTATTCAGAACTGTATTTTGTGAAATACAAATCTGATGCATTTGACGCATTCAAACATTTTGTGGCACAGGCAGAAAATCAGACAGGACGCAAACTAAAAGCTATACGAAGTGATAATGGGTCGGAGTATATAAATAAACGTTTTGAACAGTTCATGGCTGAAAATGGAATTATCCATCAGACAACAGTGCCATATTCACCTCAGCAGAATGGCGTAGCGGAGAGAGCCAACCGAACTCTCGTGGAAATGGCCCGCTGCATGCTAGAGAAAGCGAATTTACCTCAGTATTTATGGGCTGAAGCTGTGATGACAGCGGTATATATACGTAATCGTTCACCAACAAAAGTTTTGGGTAATGTAACTCCGTATGAGGCGTGGAACGGTCGTAAGCCTTCCGTCGGACACTTTAAAACATTTGGTTGTGAAGCAGTTGCTTTACAGAAAGGACCAAGAAAAGGTAAATTTGAGCCTAAAGGTATGAAATTGATTTTTATTGGGTACGAGAAATACACAAAAGGATACAGGTTATATAATCCTGCTACTAAATCTCTAGTTAAAGCCAGGGATGTAATATTTTTCGAAGATAGTTTTTGTGGAAATGGTGATTCGGAAAATATGGAAAAAGAAACTGACCTTATCTGGTTTGATATAAGGGGCAATAATGATAAAACAGTTGGTTTCATAGCAGATAACGAAAATGCTGAAGATGATAGTAGTGAACCCCAAATAGATACATCGGAGGAGCAATCTCCAATTTCGTCAAATCAGCTACAGCCAAGCTCGTCGCATGATCAAGAAACTGAAGTAATTGGAACTGCAGAAGCCCAGACTGCACAAGTGACACAAAGACGTAAACGAGGAAGACCTCAAATTTTGAGAACTGGAAATCCTGGAAGACCTAAAAAGATATATGTCACAGAAACCGGACCAGAATTGTTAAATTGTATAATTGAAAACCCTGATACTGTCACAGAAGCATTAAATTCTGAAGATTCTGAACAGTGGAAAGCTGCAATGTTAGTGGAATATAACTCATTAGTTAAAAACAAGACTTGGGAATTGGTTGACAAACCAAAAGGTAAAAATGTTATTGGATGCAAATGGATTTTTGTAATTAAACGCAATGCGGATGGTTCTATTGAAAAATATAAGGCAAGGTTAGTAGCTCGTGGATGTTCACAAAAATATAACGTTGATTATACAGAATCATATGCTCCAGTGGTTCGACATTCCACAATAAGATTTGTATTGGCATTAGCAGCGCAACATCAGTTACTGGTAAATCACGTGGATATAGTGGCAGCATATCTAAACGGTGATTTAGATACAGAGGTGTATATGAGACAACCACCTTCTTTTAAAGATGAACAATATCCCGAAAAAGTATGTAAGTTAAAACGATCGTTATATGGACTTAAACAGGCTGGACGGGAATGGAATATAAAAATAACAGAGATATTGATATTGATGGGATTTATAAGATGCAAATCAGATAACTGCGTTTATATAATGAATGATGGAAATAACATAAAGATAATTGCTCTTTATGTAGATGATTTGTTAATTGCATGTTCATCGGAAGCAGATATGAAAAATATAATAAAGAACCTGAACGAATACGTAGAAGCGGTTGATCGAGGACCAATATCGTACTATCTTGGAATGGAAATTGAGCGGGATGGTGATAGAGGACCAATATCCATTCATCAAGAAAAATACGTGGAACATTTACTTTTGCAGTGGAATATGGAAGACTGCAAACCTGCTTTTACACCTATTGCTTGCGGAACAATTTTGGAAAAATGTGAAGACAAGTGTGAGAATTTGGATATTAAGAGATATCAATCACTTATTGGAGGATTGATGTACTTGGCAGTTATAAGTAGGCCTGATATCTCACATGTTGTGTCAAGATTATCACAATTTAATTCACACCCACATCAAGAACACTTTATAGCAGCTAAACATATACTAAGATATTTGAAATATACTTCTAAAGCATCATTAACATATTCCAAAGTTGATGATAAATTGATATGTTTTACAGATTCGGATTGGGCTACTGATAATTTTGATCGTAAATCATACAGTGGATTTGTTTTGTTTTTGGCAGATGGACCTATAGCATGGGAGTCCAAAAAGCAACATTCTGTATCTCTTAGCTCGATGGAAGCCGAATATATAGCGCTGTGTCAGGGAGCCAAAGAAGTTTCATTTCACAGAAGTCTATTGAAAGAAATTGGATTACAAGATCTTGAGGAAAAAGCTACAATCATATACTGCGATAACCAAGGAGCTCAATTTCTCGTTAAAAATCCAGTTGTACAAAAGCGCAGCAAACACATTGACATACGGTTTCATTACATCAGAGACAAATATCAAGCGAATGAGATAAATGTGAAGTATGTAGCAACATCGGAAAATGCAGCAGACATTTTGACCAAAATACTTACTAAAGGCAAACATACAGCTGCATGTAAATTTTTGAAATTGCATTTTTGAATATTGTTGAAATTTTGTTTTACCTTATTTGAGTTGAGTCGGAGTTTGTTGTATGTATATATTGAAACAACTCAACTATATTGTACTTTGTATTATATGATCGTAGTACTATATGAAAGTATACATGTCGGAATAGAAAATATTTTCCGACATTACTCTGAAAATCGTTCTGAAATAAACAACCTAATTTTTCTATTAAATTCGAATATCGGAATTTTCATTTGTTTGCTACAAATTTCCCTCTAAGGGAAATTTTGTGTAAGCTTAGTTTTCAACAAAAACTGAAGCATTCTTTCATTTCCTAAATAAAAACTTAATTTTATACCAATTTTATTGAAAAATAAAAAATTTTCCAAATGGGAAATTTCCTAAGAATAGACAAATTTTTAAGTAATTTTGCACAATAAATTATTTAGAATTAATACTTTTGTTAACAAATATTTTCGTACGATTTTTATGGACAAATATTTACACAAAAAGGAAAAATTTTTATTTGAAGTAATTTTGGCTTAGACAACATTAAAGTTTAAATAATACTATTTTTTTTGTATAAAAATATTTTTTTTTTTTTCAAAATTTACCAAAAAATTTCTTTACAAATATTATATAACAATGGAAATTTTAGCTTGGGCGATGTTTTGGATAAAATCATATTTAGAGTTAAAATTCCCACAAAGGAAAATTTAAAAAAAATAAAAAGATGCATAGGAATTAATTTTGGTATAAAAAATGAATAATAGAAATATTTATATTGAAATCTACTGCCTTTGCACAAATTTCCTAATTTTATACATCTGTAGAAATTTCCCTCCAAGGGAAATTTTGCTCAAGCGTAGTTTTGGATTAAAACATGTTTACAATTGCAAGTTTTAACACAATTAAATATGTTTTCTTCAAAATAATTAAAAATGTTGTGCATATTTAATGGAAATATATATAAATTTCCCACGAAGGGAAATTTCAAAATATTAACTAACAAGTGTATAGAATTTTATTTTGGATTCAAAAATATATGATATATCTTATACTAGTAAAAATTTCACAAAAATATAAAATAGTTTTAAATATCATCAAAAAAAAATTATAAATTTTTATAATTTTAATGGATAAATAAATATTTCCTAAAACGGGAAATGTACAAAACTGTATAATAATATATAGAAATTCATTTTGGTATGAAAATCAATGTAAGAAAAAAATTAAAAGAAAAAAATAAATGCTTTTAATTCTAAATATATTTTCTTCAAAATTATAAAAATATTGTGCTAATTTAATGGAAATATATAAAATATCCCACGAAGGGAAATTTCAAAAAATTATCTAAAAAGTGTATAGAAATTGATTTTTGTGTATAAAATATAAGATGTTTCTTATACTCATAAAAATTGTACAAAAATATAAAATAGTTTTAAATTTCTTCAAAAAAAAACTAAAATATAATTTTGATCAGTTTTTATGGAAATAAAAAATTTCCCACAATGGGAAATTTATAAAATTAAAAAAATATATAGATGAAAACATATACGGCATTATAAATTTCTTCAAAACAAAAAAAAAAGTGTTGTGCAGTTTTTATGGAAATAAAAAAAATTCCCCCAGAAGGGAAATTTACAAAATTATCAAAAAAATCAAAAAAATCGCATAGGGATTAATTTTTGTTCTAAAAATATAATGCATTTCTTATAGTTATAATAATTTCATTAAAGTAAAAATTTCCCAAATTCGTACAATAAAAATAATTTTGCATAAATTTCCCTCAGAGGGAAATTTTGCGCAAGCTTAGTTTTGTATAACAACATATTTAGAATTCAAAATGCTGTTAAATTTCTTCAAGAAAAATATTATTTGGTGCCATTTTTTATGGAAATATAGAAATTTTCCCAAGAAGGGAAATTTCAAAAAATTTCCTAACAGACGTATTTTAATTGCATTTGCTATTAAAAAAACAAATGTAAATTAATAAAAACTGCCTTTGCAGAAATTTCATGTAACAGTTAAAATTTCCCTTTAAGTGAAATTTCCCAAAAAAGGTAAATTTTTATATGGGACTTAAATTTACCATTGATTGATTTTGGTATGAAAACCCAACTAAGAGAAATATATAAATTAAAAAATTTTTTTTTGCTTCAGATTTCATACAACAAATATCCCTCTAAGAAAAATTTTGCTCGAGCGTAATTTAAGATATTTGAAATATATATAAAATTGGTATGAAAAAACCAGTAGGGTAAAATATTTAAATAAATTAAATTGGTTCTGCATAAATTTCATACAACAGGTAAAATTTCCCTTCAAGTGAAATTTCCCAAAAAAGGGAAATTTTTATATGGGACTTAAATTTACCATAGATATTGATTTTGGTATGAAAAACCAACTAAGGGAAATAAATAAATTAAAAAAAAACTTAGTTTGCTTCAGATTTCATATATCATTACAAATATCGCTCAAAGAAAAATTTTGCAACAAATATCCTTCTAAGAAAAATTTGCTCGAGTGTAGTTTAAGACATTAAAATTATATATAAAATTTGTATGAAAAAACCAATAGTGAGAAATATTTAAATAAATAAATTGGTTCTGTTTAAATTTCGAACAATAATAGAAATTTCCCTTAAAGGGAAAAATTTTCCAAAAAAAGGGAAATTTTTATATGGGACATAAATTAACCATAGAAATTGATTTTGGTTTAAAAAACCAACTAAGGGAAATAAATAAATTGAAAAAACTTGTTTTGCTTAAATATCATACAACATTACAAATTTCCCTTTCAAGGGCAATTTTGCTCGAGGGTAGCAAAGATATTAAAAATATGTTAAAAGTGACAGAAGTTTAAAATTTCTTAAAATAAATATAATATGGAGTAATTTTGTGGAAATATAAACATTTTCCTTAAAGGGAAATTTTGCCGAGTGTAATTTTTGATAAAAACATAATGGAAAGTAGTTTTGAATTTCTTCAAGTAAAATAAAATTTTAATGGAATAAAAAAAAATTTCACAGTTGGGAAATTTTTATCTTTCCATAAAATTCATAGTTTTAAAAAAAATAAATTGTGCTAATTTATGGCAATATAAAATTTCCCAATTTCTTAAAATAAATATAAATTGGAGCAATTTTATGAAAATATTAAAATTTCCCAAAAAGGGAAATTTTGCTCGAGTGTAATTTTTGATAAAAATATATATAGAGCGGAAAATAGTTTTGAATTTCTTTAAGAAAAATAAAATTTTGTGCTATTTTAATGGAATAAAAAAAAAATTAAAAGGGAGAAATTTTAATGTTTCAAAAAAATTCTAATTTCTTTTTAAAAAAAAAAAAATTTGTGCAAATTTAGGGAAATATAAAATTTAAAATGGACTGTTTTTAGTTTTAGCTTTGTTTTAATTTTTTGTTTGATATTTTCTATAATGGCCAGCAACTTTTCCCACAGAACTCCAGCTTGTGAAAAATAATTCTTAAAAAAAATCGGGTAATTCGGGTTGTTTAGTCTCAAAGAATTGAGTAACAGCCATATGTTGATTTACCATCTTAGTTTAAGTAAATTTAATAAATATCTAATTTGAGTCTTATAAATTATTTCCTTGAAATAAATTTAAGCTCTCGAACAGCCCACCACCATTGCCTCTGGCATCATCTGGTGAAGCAACCTGGTGTAATCCTCCCCTTCTAATATTTTTTCTTCATATCAAATTTACTGTTTTTTGTTCCCTTTCCAATCAAGTACATAATTCACATAACATTATTGAGAACGTATTTTCAATTTCCCATCGAAACTCATTCAAGACTAACCTCCCTTGGAGCACAGCAACAATTGCATGCGGCAACAACCGACTGAGTGACTCAAGAATTCTATAGAGAGGCGATATTGTGTTGCTCTGCCCTGGGCAGAGTGTTGGAAAACCCTTTAATGGCCCATAATATAGATGACAAATATGCAGAACTAGATAGAGCGATGGAGAAAGCAATGAACGAAAAAAAAAACCTCGATGGAATAGACGAATCTTTGAATGAATGTACAAAAGGAAACTATAAAATGGCATATAGAGTATAAGATACTAAACGAACAGTGGTTGGCAAAGAAATTACAGGTGGAAGAAGACAAATTTTTCTAAAAATGAAAATATATATATTTATTGTAACTATTTCGTACACAATTTGGGGTACAAATTTCTTAAAAAAGAAAAGTTTTTTTATTTTGTAATGTGTGTCTGTGTGTTCGTCAAGGGTTTCTAGTAGGGTCATGTGTTTACTAGGAAACTTTAACATGTTTGTGCCAATGTATGAGAGATGGTTTATAGAGTAGTATATATGTTGGCCGATAGGTGGCGTCTTGGAAATTGCAAGAAAAGCAGATCGGATCAATCCATTTGTGATGAAATATGGTAAAGTTTTTATCATACAGATGATTTAAATAATAGTATTCACTATTACCGGTAGACATTGCTCTAGTGTAACATACGTTACACAACGTATACGCTGCAAATCACTCTATACCATAAAAGTGACTCAAGAATCTTATTCATATATCAAAATATTTGAAAAAGAAAAAGAGTAACCATGAATATAATAGCAAAGTATTAGAAAACTAATAAACAAAAAATTCTTAATCTTGTTTCATAGACATACAAAGACCTGCCTACAGATATGCTACAATTTTGCTTTACCTGCTCTCTGCCTCATTTTCCAAACCACTGTGCACTCTCTAGCCTTAGCCAAATCGGTCACATATTTTATTATATTTTTATTGCATTTGTTGCCAACATGACAATAATCTTACATTATGGCTACAAGTGGATGAGAAGGGATGGCACAAGATGAATGACGACGAGGTGGCACGTTTGTGTAAGGTTCAAGTACCCCCCACCCCTCATACATTCCATGTACCAATTTGATAGCCCTCTTGAACTGCTGCAGTACTACAAAGTCTGATGCTACATGAGGAAAAAAAGAAAATTTATGATTATTAGCATATTTTTGTAAATACACAAAATGTCGCCGCCGCCGTTTCCCGCTGCTCCAGCTTCATCAACTTTTAGCCATTTGCCTGAACATTGAAAGAAATCTATGAAATTTATAGTTTCTTGTTGTGTGCGATAGCTGATAACGAAGCATAAGTTTGCTCTATTGCGAAAAGTGTCATAATCTCAGCACAGCCAAGAACATTGTTGGCAATTCATATCTAGTCTTTTGCATTTTGTCCTTTATGCACCTCCAGGGGCCACGCATTAGAGAGCGGCAAACATAGTCCCATATGGGTGTGAGGTGGTTTTCAAACGTGATATGTATGCTTGAGCTTACCTTACGTTAACTGAGAGGCACATGAGCACATGAGTGTGTCGTGCTTTATTGCTCAAATATAGACACTTACGTCTGTGGCTTCTTCGTTAATATCTTAATGCGGATTTATTTCCTCTGGTTGGTGCTTATGCTTTAGCTCTTTCACACGATGGCAGAAAGAGATATCATATCACTGAGGAGCAACACGGCAACACATATAAAAGTTTCGCAACGAACAGCACGATTTCCTTACATTTTTTCCATTACATATTTTTTTTGCTTCGCAGGATATGAAACAGTTTTTTTTTATGGCCCAAAAGCTGTGAGTTAAGGGAAGAAATATATAAAGAAATATTGCAACATAAAATCTTTAAAGAACAACACAATCGCTAGTGTGCGACACTAAATGCAAAGGATATCAAGATAATTTGGAAATGTTCAAAGGGAAATTTACGGTGACAACCGCAGATAATTGAGGATACCGAAGAGCAAATGGGATCAATAGTTTTACTGCAAATATTAGAAAGGAAAAATTTCTCAAAAAGGGAAATTTCCAAAAAAAAGGAAATTTTTAAATGGGACTTGAATTTATCAATTAAAAGTAAAAAAACTGATTTTGGCAAAAGAAATCAAATAAAAAATTTTTTTTTTTCTAAAAATTTCATAAAACATTAGAAGGGAAATTTTTCTTAAGCAAAATTTTGTACAAAAACATATTTAGAAATCGAAGCATTTTTAAACTTTTGAAAGAAAAGTAAAATTTTGTACCATTTTAGTGGAAATTTAAAATTTCCCTATTAGGGAAATTTTTTCTAAGCTACATTTAAGAAAAAAACATATTTAGAAATCGATGTATATGTAAATTTCTTAAAGAAAAGTACAATATTGTATAATTTTTATGGAAATGTAAAAATTTCCCTAATAGGTTTAAAGAAAACAAGTGGAAAAAAAACAATTTTCTTCAAATTTCATTTAACATTACAAATATCCTCCTAAAGGAATTTTTTCTTTAGTGTAATTTTGAACAAAAACATATTTAGAAAGCGAAAGAAATTGAAATGAAATGAATCTGGAAGAAATGTAAAATTTTGTACCATTTTAAAGGAAACTTGAAATTTCCCTATTAGGGAAATTTTTCCTAAGCTATATTTTAAAAATACAAACATATTTAGAAATCGAAGTATTTGTAAATTTCTTGAAGAAAAGTAAAATATTGTGCCATTTTTATGGGGATTTAAAAATTTCCCTAAAAGGGATATTTTTAAATCTGACTTTGATGTAACGTGTTACTGTATGAAATGTAAGCATGGTATAAAAAAATAAATCTTAGAGATATTTATATTAACAAATAATCAGTTTGGTATTAATTTTACAGAATAAAGAAAAATTTCTCGTGGTAGGGAAATTTTTGTTCGGCATATTTCTATGAAGAAAAATGTACTGAGAACTGGTTATATTATTATTTATCTATCGGAAATAAACTTATGTGTCATTTTAAGGAATATATAAAAATTTCCTAATAAGAAAAATTTCCCACAAAAGGAATTTTGTATATGGAACTTGAAATTATCTGGTAAATGTGTAGAAAAAAAGAAATTTCTATAAAGGACTTGAATATATATAATAGAAGTCTAGAAATTTATATTGATAAAAGAAAACTTAAAAAAAATCTATAAATTTCATAATACAATAAAAATTTTCTTTAGTGAAATTTTTCTCGTGTAAAAGAAATTTTTGTTCGGCATTTTTTTATGAAGAAAAATGTACTTAGAACTGGTCATATTATTATTAATCTATAGAAAATAAACTTTTGTGTCATTTTAAGAAATATATAAAAATTTCCCAAAAAATTCTATAAATTTCATAAAACAATAATAATTTCCCTTTAAGGAAAAAATTTCTTTAGTGAAATTTTTAATAAAATCATATTTAGAAATCGAAGTATTTTTTAACTTCTGGAAGAAATATAAAATTTTGTATCATTTTTATGGAACTGTAAAAATTTCCCTAAAAGGGATATTTTTTAAATCTGACTTTGATGTATCTTGTTACTGTATATAATTTAATGATGGTATGAAAAACAAAGGGACCGGCCGTGGCATAGTGGTTAGAACACGCGACTACCATGCGGGAGACCGCAGGTTCAAATCTGGCTCCAGTCATCTTAAAAAAAAAATGTTCTTTCATTGTCGGCTCCCCTCGAATGTTGTTGACAGCAACTTCGCAGTATTAAGTGTCGAGTAAATCGGCGTATTTAGTAAGAGCTTCTCAAACAGTGACGTTCGCATTCGTCGATAAACAAGTAGGTGCCATTAGTTGTGAATCTAAAAATAGAAAGCGTGTTAATTCACAACAACGCGAGAAGCTATCCCATAACTCATCCATGGGGTGCAAAGGGAAATTAAGTTTGTTTTTTATGAAAAACAAATATAGAAATATTTATTTTACCAAATAATCTGTTTGGTACTTATTTCACAGAAAAATATAGATTTCCCCTATAAGGGAAATTTTTTTGTAAAGGGAAATTTTCTAGAAGAGAATTTGAAATTATCAATTAAAAGTAAAGAAATTAATTTTACTAAAAGAAAACGAATGAAAAAATAATCGATTTTGTATAAATTTTATTAAAAACAGATATATAATCTCAAGAGAAATTTTTCTTCCCAAAAAGAGAAACTTTTTTGACTTTTGCCACAAAGGGAAATTTTCCACAAAAGGTATTTTCTATGTGGGACATGAATTTGTCAAATCAATATATAGAATTTGATTTTCGTGAAAGAAAATAAATGAATAAAATCGATTTTTTATAAATATCATTAAAAACAGAAATATCATTTTAAGGGAAATTTTTTTTCCCAAAAAGGGAAATTTTTTCGACCTTTTTTTAAAAATAAAACGTATAGCATTTAAAATATTTTGAAATTTATTAAGGTAAATAAAATTTTAGGTAAGAAATATTTGTCTTTGATTTTATTTTAGTAAAACAAATAATTGAAAAAACTCGATTTTGTGTAAAATTCATTAAGAACAAAAATTTCATTTTAAGGGAAATTTTTTCTCAAAATGGGAAATTTTTCTCAAGCGTAGTTTTAAACAAATACTTATTTACTGTTGAAAGAATTTTAAAATTTCAAAAGATATACCGAAATTTTGTATCATTTTGTGGGAATATAAAAATTTCCCTCAAAGGGAAATTTATCTCAAGCGTATTTTCTAGCAACAACTAATTTAAAATTGAAAGAATTTTAAAATATCTAATGATATACTTAAATTTTGTGTCTTTTTGTGGAAGTATAAAAATTTCCCAAAAAGGGAAATTTTCTTTAAACACGGGATATTGTCTAAAAATTTAAATTTTAACATGAAACTTGAAGTTATCGGATACAGTATGTACAGAGTTTGATTTTTGTGAAAAAAAAACCAAGGGAAATAGAAGTAGGATAAAAATTCCTACAAAGCGAAATTTTTCTCTAGCGTATTTTCGCAATAAACATATTTTCAATCGAAAAAATTTATAAAATTTCTAAAGATATACAAAAATTTTGTGTTTTTGTGGTAATATAAAAATTTCCCATATGGAAAAAATTGATTGAAAAACGGGAAATTTTCAAAAAATTTACTTTTTACATGAAATTTAAATTTAACGAATAAAATATGTATTGGATTTGATTTTTATAAAAAAAAACTAAGTGGAATAGAAATATGGCTAAAGTGAAAATTTTTACACAAAACTTGTACTTGTGGAAATGAGTAATTGATTTTGATTTAAAAAACCAAGTGACATAGAAATAGGCAAAAGAAATTTCTTGAAAGGGAAATAGCGTATTTTTGCACTAAAACATATATAACATGGAAAGTATTTTAAAATTTGTTAAAATATACTAATATTTTTCGTCATTTTGTGGAAATATAAAAATTTCCTACATTGGGAAATATCTCAAAAAAAAAAAGCGGGAATTTTGCCAAAAATTAAAATTTTTACAAGAAACATGTATTTATCGAATAGAATATGTATAGGATTTGATTTTAATGGAAAATACCAAGTGAAATTGAAAATGGAAAAAAAAATTTCCTCAAAGGGAAATTTTTCTCAATCGTTTTTTTTAACAAAAGCTTATTTAAAATTGAAAAACTTTGAAAATCTCTAAAGATATACTAATATTTTGAGTCAATCTGTGAAAATATAAAAATTTCCCTATTGGGGAAATTTTGTCCAAATATGGGAAATTTTCCATAAATTTAAATTTTTTCATGAAACTGGTTTTTTTTTTCGAAAAAAAAAAATACATATATGAATTAATTTTGATGAAAAAAACCATGCAAAACAGAATTAGAAAAGAAATTTCATCAAAGGGAAATTTTTTTCGTGCGTATTTTTGCACTGAAACATATAAACAATGAAAATTATTTTAAAATTTCTTAAAATATATTAACATTTTGTGTGATTTTGTTGATATATAAAAATTTCCCAAAAAGGGAAATTTTCTATAAAAACGGGAAATTTTACAAAAATGTAAATTTTTACATGAAACTTTATTTTATCGAATAAACTATGTATAGGTTATGATTTTTATAAAAAAACCAAGTGAAATAGAAATAGGAAATAATTTCCCTCAAAAGGAAATTTTTCCCAATATGGGAATTTTTTTTTTTAAAACGGTAAATTTTGCAAAAATGTTAATTTTTACATGAAACTTGAATTTATCAAATAAATTATGTATAGGTTATGATTTTTACAAAAATAGAAAAAATTTCCCTCAAATGAAAATTTTTCTAAAGCCTTATTTTTGCACTAAAATATATATACAATGGAGAGGGTTTTATAATTTCTTTAAATTTACTAACATTTTGCGTAACTTTATTGAAAAAAATTCCCAAAAAGAGATATTTTCTCTAAAAGCGGGAAAATTGCCTAAAGTAAAAAAATTTACACGAAACTTGTATTTGTGGAAAAGAGGAATAGATTTTGGGTTAAAAAGGAAATGTCCCTCAAAGGGATATTATCCTCGATCGAACTTTTTAATAAAAACATTTTTATAATCAAAAGAGTTTTGAAATTTCTTAAATAATACTAAAGTGTAGTGTAATTTTTATGCAAATATTAAAATTTCCCAAAAGAAAAAAATATCTCAAAAAACGGGAAATTTTAAAGTGAAAATTTTTACATGAAACTTGAATTTATCGAATAATATATGTATAGGATTTTAGAAATGAAGATTTTTACAATTAACTTATATTTGTGAAAAGTAGCAATTGAGTTTGGTTTAAAATACCAATTGAAATACAAATATGAAAAAGAAAGTTCCCAAAAGGGGAATTTTTGTCCAAAAATGGGAAAATTTCCAAAAAGTATAATTTTTACATGGAACTTGAAGTTATCGAATAAAGTATGTACAGAATTTGATTTTTATGAAAAAAACCAAGTGAAATAGAAGTAGGAAAAAAATTCCCTCAAAGGGAAATTTTTCTTCACCGTATTTTTGCACTAAAACATATATACAATGGAAAGGATTTTAAAATATACTAGCATTGTGCGTTATTTTGTGGAAATATAAAAATTTCCCAAAGAGGGAAATTTTCTATAAAAATGGGAAATTTGCAAAAGTGCAAATTTTAACACGGAACATGTATTTAGCGATAAAATTATAATAATTGATTTTTATTACAAAAAAAAAACACTAAAATAGAAAAATGCAGAAAAAATATTCCTTATAGGGAAATTTTTCTCGAACAAAAAGAAAGAATTGTGAAATTTTTTAAGATATAATAAAATTTTGTGTCATTTTGTACTATAAAATTTTATAATTACAAGAATTATTAAAATTTTTAAAGATATACTAAAATTTTGTCTCACTTTGTGGTAATATAAAAATTTCCCAAAGGGAAATTTTGTTCACAAATGGGAAATTTTTTAAACATAAAAATTTTGAAATTAAACTTGAGTTTTTTGAGAAAATATGAATGTATGTATGTGTATGAGTTGATTTTGTTGAAACAAACCAAGTGATATAGAAATAGGCCAGAGATTTTCCCTCAAAGGGAAATTTTTCTATTTCAATGTATTATTAAGCAGAAAGTATAGACGTGGTTTTTTTTCATTAATTTATTTTACTGAATTTCCCTTAAGTATAAGTTGAGTAAGTGTTTATTACTTTCACTTTCATTTTCATTACTACGACATTTGTGTATATGAAAAATTTCCCTTGTGAGAAATTTTCAATACTCTAACCTACTTACGAGGAATGGTTAAAAACAACTGCATAAATTAGCACAGAAGCCGCTATGGCACTCATGAAAACGATCACACATTCACTCGCTTCACCATGTGTAAACTATAAATGTACGAGGGATGTAATAATTTACACCAATTTACAACAAAGACAATGAGCGTTTGTTACTGTTTGGAGCAATCCTTATAGCTGTAAAATAAAAACAAAAAATCGTTGTTAAACTTAACGAAAGACTCGTACAGCCATATTAATGCAACCTCAACTGCAACAATCAATATATAAAACAATGGGCATACAAAAACAAAAACACTTAGAGGCATGGACGGGCAGACGGCCGCATGGACAACAAATAGCCAGACTGACGACCAGACAGACGGACATTGTGATACATCTACAAACAACTGCATTATAGTTGGCTGTGCACACACACACAAAGCGAAGAAAAAAAAGCCGCAACAACATTTTGGCTTGTTCTGTTGCCAACTGCAACAAGCCAACAAACAAACATAGCCGATCTAAACCGAAAGGACAATACAATGCAACGAAACGAAGAATAAAGATTCCGGCTGTTAGCGTAAACAACAACAAAGGCATTGGTTACGTTGTTTGTATACTAGAAAGCCGAACAAACACGCAACTTTGTGATATGGTCGAAATAGCTAACAATAACAACAACCACGACAAATGAAACACGTTCATGTTTGTTGTTTAACTCGTGCCAGTTGTAGTTATGGGGTTGTTGTTGTTGTTGTTGCATTTGCTTATAATAGTTGTGTATTGAGGACATACTAAAAAGGATTTCTCCACAAAGAATCCATAAAAACCAAGACTCGTATATACCGTTTGGCAAAACTTACGAGCTTAACATACACAAGACCATAAAACTATATTCCCAGACAGTGGTGTCACATAGACCAATAGGTGGGTAATGAGGAAGGGAAATCAGACCAAACGTGTTATTAATGAAAAGGTACATTAATGCAACTAACGTTGTTATGAATGAAAGCTCATTAAGTTCATTTAAAACAAAAATCCATTTAATTAAATTAAAAAAAAAATCATAAGAGAAAAATCAATTTAATAAGACAACAGAATTTTCCTCTCTAAGGGAACTTTTTTCGAATGTATTTTAAGACAAAAACTTATTCAGGATTTTTATTTTTTTATGTTTCTTAAAGAAAAATTCAACTTTGTGTTATTTTTATGAAAATATAAAAATTTACCAAAGAAAAACGAAAATTTCCCATAAAGGGGATATTTTTATATGGGACTTCAATTTATAAAATTAATGTATAAAAATTGTTTTTGGTAAAAGAAAAAAAGTGACAAAAAATATTAATATTACAAAAAAATTGGTTTTGAAAATATTTTATGGTAGAATAAAAATTTCCCATTATGGGAAATTGTTGACGAGCATCATTTTATACACAAAAAATACATAGAATTCTAAGTATTTGTTAAATTATTAAAAAAAAAATACGATTTCGTAATCTTTAATGAAAATAAAAAAAAAATTTTTCAACATAAAAAAAAAAAATAAATCCCGAAAAGGGATATTTCCCATAAAGAAAAATTTTCTTAAAGGATTTGAATTTATTGAAAAAATGTGTAAAAGTTGATTGTGGTTAAAGAAAACAAATGATAGAAATATTTAATTTAAAAAAATAAACAACTGTACAACTACAATACAATAAAAATTTCCCTTTTTAGGGAAATATTGCTCGCGCGTAGTTATAGACAAAACTTATATAAGATAAAAGGTATTTTTCAATTAAAATTAAAGAAAAACTCAGGAAATATGAAATGTGGAAATATAAAAATTTTCCTTATAAGGAAATTTCCCAAAAAAAAAGGAAAATTTTTATATCGCTTTGGATTTTGTAAAATAAATGTAACGAACAGATTTCGGTGCCAGAAAACAAGTGAAAACAACATTAAATTACACAAATTCAGTTGAGTACACATTTAATTGAAAATTAAAAACAATCCTTTTAAGGGAAATTTTTCTCGAGCGTAACATAGAACAAAATATATATTTAGAATTCAAAATGCTTTAAAATTACTTTACAAAAATCAATATTCTTTTAGTTTTTATGGAAATATTAAAAATTTCTCAAAAAGGGAAATTTCCCAAAACAGAAAAATTTTCCAAAGAAGGGAAATTTTTATTTGGGACTTAAATTTATCATATTAGTGTATAGAAACTGATTTTGATAAAATTAAACAAATGCATATTGTACATGTTTTAAATAATGCAAAAAATTTCCCATTAAGGCAATTTTTTCTCACGTGTAATTTTGGACAAAAACCTATTTAGTATTTATAGTATTTTTGGTTTTCTTAACAAGATTTTTTCAGTTTTATAAAAAAATATATATGAAATTTTTCAAAATGAGAAATTTTTCAATAAAGGAAAATTTTTCATTGGGGCTTGAATTTATCAAAAAGGGCATAGAAAGTGATTTTAATAGCAGACAACAAATGCTAGAAATATTCTACTTACAAAAATGTGAGTTTCGTACAAATTTCATTTGAAAATTAAAAATTTCCCTTTAAGGGAAATTTATATCTAGTGCAATATTGAACAGAAATATATTTACGATTCAAAATGCTTTAAAATTATTTTACAAAAATCAATATACTTTTATTTTTTCTGGAAATATAAAAAATTTCCCAAAAAGGTAAATTTCTCAAAAAGCAAAATTTCCCAATAAAGTGTATAGAAACTGATTTTGATAAAATTAAACAAATGCTAAAAATATTCAAATTACAAAAAATCCATATTGTACATGTTTTAGATAATGCAAAAAATTTCCCTTTAAGGGAATTTATTTTCACGCTTAATTTTGGACAAAAACCTAGTTAGTATTAATATTATTTTTGATTTTCTTAACGAAAATTAAGATTTTTTCAGTTTTATAAAAAAATATCTATAAACTGTCAAAATGAGAAATTTCTCAATAAAAAGAAATTTTTCATTGGGACTTGAATTTAAAAAAAAAATGTATAGAAAGTGCTTTTAACAGCAGAAAACAAATGCTAGAAATATTCTACTTACAAAAATGTGAGTTTCGTATAAATTTCATTTGAAAATTAAAAATTTCCCTTTAAGGGAAATTTATATCTAGTGCAATATTTAACAGAAATATATTTAGGATTCAAAATGCTTTAAAATTACTTTACAAAAATCAATTTTTTTTTTATTTCTATGGAAATATAACAATTTCCCAAACAAGAAAAATTTCTCAATAAAGGGAAATTTTCATTTGGGACTTGAATTTATCAAATAGGTGTATTAAAAGTGATTTTGATAAAATAAAACAAGTGCTTGATATATTCAACTTAAAACAAATACGTTTTGTACAAATTTCATGTAACCATATAAATTTTCCTTTAAGGGAAATTTTTCTTGGGCTTTGTATTAGACGAAGACATTTGAATTAAAATTATTTTTCCATTTAATTAATTTAACTTAACCTTGTGCTATTTTTATGAAAATATAAATAATTTCCCAAAATGGGAAATTTCCCAATAAAGGGAAATTTTCATATTGCACTTGATTTTGTAAAAAAGATGTCTAGAACAGTTTTTGTGCCAGAAACATGTTATAAAGCATTAAAATTACAAAAATTCTCTTGTATACAAAATATCATGAAACAATACAAATTTCCCTTTAAGGGAAATTTTTCTCCGGTGCAATATTGAACAAAAATATATTAGGAATTCAAAAGGCTTTAAAATTACTTAACAAAAATCAATATTATATTACTTTTTATGAATATATATAAAATGAACCAGAACCAGAATTTATTAAATAAGTGTATAGAAATTAATTTTGTTGGAAGAAATCAAATTCTATAAATATTCAGCTCACAAAAAATCTGTTTCGTATAAATTTCAAGCAACAATATAAATTTAATTTAAGGGAAATTTTACTCGAGCGTAATATAGAACAAAAAATATATTTAGAATTCAAAAGGCTGAGGATCCAAAATGCTTTAAATTTACTTTACAAAAATCAATATTTTTTTATTTTTAGGGAAATAAAAAAATTTCCCAAAAAAGAAAAATTTCCTAATAAAGGGAAATTTTCAATTGGGAATTGAATTTATCTAATTGGTGTATAGGAAGTGATTTTGATAAAATAAAACAAGTGCTAGATATATCAAACTTAAAAAAAATACGTTTTGTACAAATTTCATGTAACAATATAAATTTCCTTTTAAGGGAAATTTTTCTTGGGCTTTGTATTGGAGAAAGACATTTGGAATTAAAATTATTTTTCCATTTAATTAATTTAACTTAACATTGTGCTATTTTTAAGAAAGCATAAATAATTTCCCAAAATGGGAAATTTCCCAATAAAGGGAAATTTTCATATTGCACTTGATTTTGTAAAAAAGATGTCTAGAACAGTTTTTGTGCCAGAAACATGTTATAAAAGCATTAAAATTACAAAAATTCTATTGTATACAAAATATCATGAAACAATACAAATTTCCCTTTAAGGGAAATTTTTCTCCGGTGCAATATTGAACAAAAATATATTAGGAATTCAAAAGGCTTTAAAATTACTTAACAAAAATCAATATTATATTACTTTTTATGAATATATATAAAATTTCCCCAAAAAAAGAAAAATTTCCCAATGAAGAGAAATATTAATTTGGGACTTGAATTTATTAAATAAGTGTATAGAAATTAATTTTGTTGGAAGAAATCAAATTCTATAAATATTCAGCTCACAAAAAATTTGTTTCGTATAAAGTTCAAGCTACAATATAAATTTTCCTTTAAGGGAAATTTTACTCGAGCGTAATATAGAACAAAAAATATATTTAGAATTCAAAAGGCTGAGGATGCAAAATGCTTTAAATTTACTTTACAAAAATCATTATGTTTTAATTTTTAAGGAAGTATACAAATTTCCCAAAAAAGAAAAATTTCCCAATAAAGGGAAATTTTCAGTTGGGACTTGAATTTATCAAAGTGTTGTATAGAAAGTGATTTTGATAAAATAATACAAGTGCTTGATATATCAAACTTAAAAAAAAATACGTTTTGTACAAATTTCATGTAACCATATAAATTTTCCTTTAAGGGAAATTTTTCTTGGGCTTCGTATTGG
Source organism: Muscina levida (assembly GCA_964034835.1). Classification (NCBI taxonomy): domain Eukaryota; kingdom Metazoa; phylum Arthropoda; class Insecta; order Diptera; family Muscidae; genus Muscina; species Muscina levida. The sequence continues at coordinate 141,962,305 of OZ035882.1, forward strand.
GGAAAGACATTTGGAATTTAAAGTATTTTTCCATTAAATTAACTTAACTCAACTATGTGTTAATTTTATGACAATATAAAAAATTATTCCATAAAGGGAAATTTCCCAATAAAGGGAAATTTTTATATTGCACTTGATTTTGTAAAATAGATGTCTAGAACAGATTTTGGTGCCAGAAACATGTTATAAAAGCAATAAAATTACAAAAATTCTATTGTATACAAAATATCATGAAACAATACAAATTTCCCTCTAAAGGAACTTTTTCTCGGGTGTAATATTAAACAAAAGTATATTAGGAATTCAAAAGGTTTTAAAATAACTTTACAAAATTCAATATTATATTACTTTTTATGAAAATATATAAAATGTCCCCAAAAAAAGAAAAATTTACCAATAAAGGGAAATATTCATTTGGTACTTGAATTTATAAAATAAGTGTATAGAAATTAATTTTGTTGGAAGAAATCAAATTCTATAAATATTCAGCTCACAAAAAATCTGTTTCGCATAAATTTCAAGCAACAATATAAATTTTCTTTAAGGGAAATTTTACTCGAGCGTAATATGGAACAAGAAATATATTTAGAATTCAAAAGGCTTTAATGTTGAACACAATTATACTGAGGATCCAAAATGCTTTAAATTTACTTTACAAAAATCAATATTTTTTAATTTTTAGGGAAATATAAAAATTTCCCAAAAAGAAAAATTTCCCAATATAGGGAAATTTTCAGTTGGGACTTGAATTTATCAAATTGTTGTATAGAAAGTGATTTTGATAAAATAAAACGAGTGCTTGATATATCCAACCTAAAAAAAATATGTTTTGTACAAATTTCATGTAACCATATAAATTTTCCTTTAAAGGAAATTTTTCTTGGGCTTCGTATTGGGGAAAGACATTTGGAATTTAAAGTATTTTTCCATTAAATTAATTTAACTCAACTTTGTGTTAATTTTATGACAATATAAAAAATTTTTCCATAAAGGGAAATTTCCAAAAAAGGAAAATTTTCACATTGCATTTGATTATATCAAGTAAATGTCTAAAGCAGATTTCGGTAGCAGAAAAGAAGTGCTAGAAACATCAAAATTACAAAAATTCAGTTGTGTACAAAATTTCATAGAACAGTAAAAATTTCCCTTAAAGGGAAATTTTTATTGAGCGTAATATAGAAAAAAAAAATTAGAATTTGAAATGCTTTGAAATTTCTTTACAAAAATCAATATATTTTTAATTTTTAGGGAAATATATAAATTTCCCCAAAAAGAAAAAATTCCCCAATAAAGGGACATTTTTATTTGGGACTTTAATTTGTGAAATAAGTGAATAGAAAAGGATTTTGATAGAATAAAATGACTGCTAGAAATTATTAGCTTACAAAAAATCCGTTATAAACATCATGGAACCAACCATATTAGTTTTCTTTCAGCATAATCAATTTCTTCACATTAATATGCTGAATTCAAGTCCCAAACGAAAATTTTCCATTTTAGGTTAATTTCCCTTTTTTGGGTTTTTTTATATTTTCATAAAAATAACACAAAGTTGATTAATAATTTAAATTCTTTGTCTTTGTCCAAAATTAAGCTCAAGAAAAATTTCCCCTAAAGGGAATTTTTTGCTGACCATATTATTATGTAAAAATTTATTTACAATTGAAAGCGCATTTATATTTATGGAACACAAAATTGATTTTATGGATGAATAAAAATTTCCCAAAAAGGGAAATTTACAAAAATATTTTTTTAATTTTTAGGGAAATATATAAATTTCCCCAAAAAGGAAAAATTTCCCAAATAAGGGACATTTTTATTTGGGACTTTAATTTGTGAAATAAGTGAATAGAAAAGGATTTTGATAGAATAAAATGACTGCTAGAAATAATTAGCTTACAAAAAATCCGTTATAAACATCATGGTACCAACCATATTAGTTTTCTTTCAGCAAAATCAATTCCTTCACATTAATTTGCTGAATTCAAATCCCAAACGAAAATTTTCCATTTTAGGTTAATTTCCCTTTTTTGGAATTTTTTTTATATTATTCTAAATGTCTTTGTCCAAAATTAAGCTTAAGAAAAATTTCCCCTAAAGGGAATTTTTTGCTGACCATATTATTATGCAAAAAAATATTTACAATTGAAAGCGCATTTACATTTATTGAACACAAAATTTATTTTATGGATGAACAAAAATTTCCCAAAAAGGGAAATTTTACAAAAAAATGGGAAAATTTCCAAAAAAGGGAAATTTAAAAAAAAAAAAAATTAATTAAATATTCGGCTTTATTTTAACAAATAAACGTATAGCAGCTGATTTTAATTAAGGAAAACAATGAGAAGTGTATAGAAATATACAAAAAATTTGTTACGTATAAATTTTATGAAACAAAAAAATATATCCTCGAGTAGAATTTTTTCCCGAGTGTATTACTGGAGGAAAACGTGTTTACTACTTTTTTAGATTTTATCAAGAAATAAGAAATTTTTTTAATTTTTATGGAAAGATAAAAATTTCCCAAAAGGGTAAATCTGCCACAACGAAAGTTTTTTTTCATGAATTTGCCAAATAAATTTATAGAAATTGAAATATTAAATTTAAAAATCGGCTCTGTGCAAATTTCATAGAACAATACAACTTTTTCTATTCAAATGAAATTTCCCTATCAGGGGGAAATTGTAGATAAAAATCATTTTAGAAAAAACTTATGTAGAATTTAAATTATTTTTGAATTTCCTAAAGGAAACCTCAAATTTGTGATATTTTTATAAAAATGTGATAAATTATTAAAACAAAAAATTACCAACATAAGGAAAATTTTCGGACGGTAACCGAATTTTTTCAAATAAATGTATAGAAATTGGTTTTAGTGAAAAAATCAATAAAATTTTTTAATTTAAAAGAAAATAATTAAAATTTCACTCTAAGGGAAATAATTTTGGACAAAAATCCGATTTTGTTATTTTTACGCAAAGAAACAAAAAAAACTTCCCCTTCAGGCAATTTTTTATTGAACGTTATTGCGGAACAAACAAATATTTTGCATTTAGACCGTACAAAATATATAAGAAAAAAAATTTCGCTTTAAGGAAATATTTTCTCACAAGAAATTTCGGACGGACACATATTTAATATTAAAAATATTTTAAAATTTCTTAAAAAATCTAGAAAATTAATCAAAATTTAAATTTATATTTTTATGTTATTTTTAAATTTTTTAAAGGAAACCTCAAATTTGTGATATTTTTAAGTAAATATGTAAAATTATCAAAACGAAAAATTTCCCAAAAAAAAAAAATTTCGGATGATAACCGAATTTCTCAAATAAATGTATGGAAAATGAATTTAGTGAGAAAAAAAAATTGAACAAGTATCATAATTAAAATTTCGCTTTGGAATAAAAATTCACTTTGATTTGAACAAATTTGTTAATTTCTTGCACAAAATTAGGATTTTAAGATAAATATTTACACAAAATTAAGATTTAAGATTTTTAAAAAAATTTCTCTTTTAGGGAAATTTTTGTCGACCATAGTTTTGGATCAAAATATAGTTAAAATTAAAAGTATTGAAAAAATTCCTTAACAAAAATACTATTTAGTTATTTTTGTGCAATGCAAATAAAAAAAAATCCCAAAAATTTCCCCATCATCGAAATTCATATTAAGCGTTATTCTGCAACAAAAAAGTATTTAGCATTTAGACCGCTTTGTTTGTACAAAATATATAAGAAAAAAAAATTTCCTTTAAGGCAATATTATCTCACGCGTAGTTTTGGACCGAAACTTTTTTTATATTAAAAATATTTTACAATTTCTTAAAAAAAATCAAGAAAATCATATTCTATACTTAAAATCAAAAAAATCCTATTTTATATTAATAATACTTAAAAATTTCTTAAAAAAAAAATTCATGAAAATTTATCAAAATTTTATGTTTTATAATTTCTTTACGAGCATAATTTTGTACAAAAAAATAGTTCGAATTAAAAGTATTTAAAAAATTTATAAACAAAAATTTGAGGAAAAGTTGTCCCGACATTATTTGTGGACCAAAATCGTCTTGAAAATTTAAGGAGTTTTTTAAAAATACGTTTTTTTTTACATATTTACAAAGTTATGAAAATTTCCCTAAAAAGGGAATTTAAATGAGATTAATTTGAGGAAAAGTTGTCCCGACTTTGTTTGTGGACCAAAATCGTATTGAAAATTTAAGGACAATTTTAAAAATACGTTTTTTTTTACATATTTACAAAGTTATGAAAATTTCCCTAAAAAGAGAATTTTAATGAAATAAGTATATTGATAAATATACCCATGATTTATGTTTACATTGTCTCCTCTCCCATTTCCTGACCACTGTGCTCCATAAAACGTGTTGTGCTATTGGTTTAACTATATCTTCCCCAGTATTTATGAGATTGTGATGGACGTTTCACAATCATTTAAAATGGACGAGTGTAAACTGGATGTAAGCCAGTGTTATCCAATACATATACAGACAGTGAGTGCCTTCGCATTACATGTGTGCGAGTATGGGTGTTTGCTAAGTGGACTTTGTCTGCGGCTATCTGGGAGTAGATCTATATGGGGCCAACCAAGTACTGGCTAACATTTTAGTACCCAAGTTATGGCCATAGATAAACATGTTCAACATTTTCGCACACACACACACACACACACACACACACACACTCACACAAATTGTTTACAATGTTTTTGAAACAATTTCAAATTTCAAATACGATTACATGACAAGTAAGTGTCCGTATTCTTCGCCCTCCCCCCCCATCCCTGCGGAATTGATTGGAATACAGGAAAACTACTGCTCGCTGCTGCCTGCAGTCGTTTTATTATTCAAATTCAGATTTATTTCAATTTTCTCTCAATTTGTTGGTTGTGCGAGTGTTTGCTTTCCATACGATTTATTTGCATTTTAGTAAGCTTAAATTAAAAAACTTTTTGTCGGATATTCTGTTTTCCCCTCACACCTCGCACACCCCGTCCGACAGCAACCAACAACCAACCATTCCTTTTGTGCATTGTCTGTTTTAGTTTAGTATTATCACTACTGCCCTCTTTGCTTCCTGCAGAGCTGCTTGGTGCAAAGTTGAAAAGTCCTTTTGATGTGTTGACGTCGTGGTGTTTTTTGTTTTTGTCTTTGTGTGAGGACTAAGAAGTAATGGCAAAAGTTTGCCATTCTAGCATTCAGTGTTTTAAGTAGTTGATCCCTTTCGTCCTGTTCTGTTAAATGACATTTGAATAATTGAATTTCAATTTCGAACAGCTTAAGTCATCATAAAAACTTTAGTCATTTGCATTAACACATGCATATGCAAAAAGATTGGAAGCCAGGACCGATTCTTCATAGACACATGATGTATGGCTAAATATTGATGTGAAACATCCTAAGAGTATGCTTTGCATTTTGAATGATTTGAGGTGTCCAAAGTATGCTGTGATTTTAAAAGATTTGCTAGTGGCCTAAAATGATATGGATACTATAATTTTTTTTATTAAATTGTTGGTAGATATAGTATTGATGTAAATCATCCTTAAAGTATGCTGTGAATTTTAATTTTATTTGAGTTGGGTTTTTTTTTTAGAAATTAGCGTTTCTACAAGAAATAAGTTGCAAATATATTGCGTGATAAACGTGTTCCATTGTCTCTTCTTGGCAATAGACAATTATGTTTTTGTCGATATTTTCCTAAAAGTAGGCCACATTTTAGGGGATCTTTAAATTTGTTCAAGAACTTACTTCAATTATTGAATTTTATACTGGATTTTTTTTCTATATTTGCGGTATTGATCTCTGCTTATTTACAAAGGTACGTTCCACCTATAAATAGGCAACATTTTAGGACATTTTGTTAGCAACTACTAAGTAGGCAACATTGGATGAAATTTTGAGATTTCAACCAGAAAAATTTTGTACACGAATGTAAGTACAATTAATATGTTATATAATTGAGTTTCATTGTCTTGTTGTTTTGACCTATAACTTTGTTTTGATTATAAGCCTAAAACTACGCGGAATTCTAGCGCATCTACAAGAATTTAGGTGCAAATATATTATGTTATAAATGGATTCCATAGTCTCTTCTTGGCAATAGACAATTATGTTTTTGTCGATATTTTCCTAAAAGTAGGCCACATTTTAGGGGATCTTTAAATTTGTTCAAGAACTTACTTCAATTATTGAATTTTATACTGGATTTTTTTTTCTATATTTGCGGTATTGATCTCTGCTTATTTACAAAGGTACGTTCCACCTATAAATAGGCAACATTTTAGGACATTTTGTTAGCAACTACTAAGTAGGCAACATTGGATGAAATTTTGAGATTTCAACCAGAAAAATTTTGTACACGAATGTAAGTACAATTAATATGTTATATAATTGAGTTTCATTGTCTTGTTGTTTTGACCTATAACTTTGTTTAGTTTATAAGCCTAAAACTATGCAGCATTCTAGCGTTTATTCAAGAAATTTGGTGCAAATATATTATGTTATAAATGGATTCCATAGTCTCTTCTTGGCAATAGACAATTATTTTTTTGTCAAAATTTGCCTAAAAGTAGGCAACATTTAAGGGGACCTTTAAATTTTGTCCATTAAATGAACTTCAAATAATGCATCTAATACACGATTTTTCGTTCTATATTTGTGGCAATTGATATCTGCTTGTTTACAAAGATAATGTCCACCTATAAATAGGCAACAACTTAGGAAATTTTGTTGGCAACTATAAAGTAGGCAACATTGGAGGAAATTTTGAGATTTCAATTGAAAGAGTTTGTACAAGAATGTATGTACAATTAATGTGTTTAATAATTGAGTTTCATTATCTTTTTATTTTCGCAACTGATAGTCACATATTTGTAAAGACAATAATTGCCTAAAAGTATGCAATATTCTAGGATATTTCGAGATCTTTGTCTGATAAAGATTCTACAATAAATTATACGGAAAGGCTATTTTTTTTATACGGGTTCCATGGTTTCTTCTAGGCAATAGACAACTACTCAGTAAAAATTTAAAAAAACAAGCAATCGAGTGTGGTATTGAAGCACAGCCCCGAATAACGTTTTAAACGACAAACTTAAAATTGTTCAAAAAATGCAAAAAACGTTTTAGAAGTTTGTACACGAATGTAAGTACATTTAATGTAGTTTATAGTTGGTTTTCATTTTCTTGTTGTTTTGGCAACTGATAGTCATATGTTTGTAAAGGCAATAATTGCCTAAAAGTATGCAATATTCTAGGATATTTCGAGATCTTTGTCTGATAAAGTTTCTGCAAGAAATTATACGGAAATATTATGTTTTTAAACGGGTTATGTTGTATCCTCTTGGCAATTAATAGATATATTATTAGATTTGACAAACGTTTCCTAGAAGTAGGCAACATTTAAGAGCTTTTTTGGATTTGTACCTGAGAGCATTTGTGTAAGAAACTAACTTCAAATTACATATTTTATAACAGATTTATCTTATTGTATTTCTGTGCCAAATAATATCTGCTCCCTTACAAATTTTAAATGCCCACCTTAAAATAGGCAACATTCTAGGACAGTTTGATACCTTTTCATGTTGGAGTTTGTACAAAAATTTAGCAGCAACAAATATGTTTTATAAACGTTTTTCGTTACCTCAACATGGCTATAGATAGCTATATTTGTCAAAAGTTTAATTTTACCTAGAAGTAGGCAACATTTACCGACCTTTTTATACCATCACTATTAGGGATGAGGATATATATCATTTGGTACGACCCAAAAGGGTAACACTTAGAAGGAGTGACTTTAGACCCTAAGTTTCTTTGAACCAAATTCAATTCATGACTTTTTAAGTCGTTTGAGCCATGTCCGTTTGTCTGTCTGTCTGGCTGTCCGGCTGGTTCACACAATAACTTTCGAAAGACTCAACGAAATGTTTTGAAATTTTCCACGAGTTAATAGGTCCCCAAAACTACTTACGGTATTGAAAATGGGCTACATGACCACGCCCCTTCTGGTGCCTTCCATACAAATGTACAATTCCGCCCACTTTAGAAATCGAGTAATAATATCAATACATCGAACTCGATCGTTCCCAAATTCTATATTTAGTAAAGCAATATTGGATAAAGTTTTGGAAAAAAATCTAAAGTCTAGCCACGCCCCTTCTGGTATCCCCATACAAACGTACCACTCCGCCCACATTAGAGATGGAGTTATAATATCAATACACTCGATACGATCGTGCCCAAATTATGTATTTTGTTAATTTACAACAGGATAAAGTTTTGGAAAAAATATTGAAAGTCTAGCCAAGCCCCTTCTGGTACCTCCCATACAAATGTACTTTTCCGTCCACTTTGGAGATGGAGTAGTAATATTAATAAATCCAGGGCGATCGCACCCAAGTTCTTTATTGTAGTAAAGCTATAGCAGGATACAGTTTTTGAGAAAAAAAACTGGACGTCTAGCCACGCCCAATCTGGTACCTCTCATATACATCTGGTACCGCCCACTTTAGAAATCGATTAATATTATTAATAAACCTAACGCGATCGTGCCCAAATTCTGTATTTAGTAAAGTTCAAGCAGGATAAAGTTTTGGAGAAAAAATCTGGAAGTCTAGACACGCCCCTTTTGGTACCTCCCATACAAATGTACCACTCCGCCCACTTTAGAAATCGAGTTATAATATCAATATAATAGAAAATATTTTGTTTTACTAAAGATGAGGGTATATGTAAGTCTGGTTGCCGGACTGAAACTTTCTTACTAGTTTTTCTCTATACAAGAAACAATTTGTGCTAGAATTAACTACAAATAATGTATTTTTTAAGATACGAAGTTCGATTTGTTTTAAGCAATTGATAGTTGTAAATTTGCAATGCAATGTTAACCTTAAAGTATGCAACTTCTTATGTCTTTTTTAGATTTTTACCTTAAAAAGTTTTTGTATGAAGTAATTGCTAGCATGTAAATGTGTTGTATATACGATTTTAATTATTTTTTTTAGCAGTAACTTTCAATTTATTTGCGAAGGCAATTCGTAGGCAACACTTTATGTCTGACTTTGATAGCATTATAATTTGATGATTTGATTCCACGAAGTAGCTTGCGAAATATAGCGGTTACAAGAGTTGAATTAAAAGTCTTATATTGGTATATGATAGTACGCCTGAATATAGGCAACGGTTTTTAAATTGTTTATAATCTGATGCCTTCTGGTTAAAAAAAATCACTGCTTTAATTGGGTAATTAAAAAAACTTATATAAGGTAAACTAATATTTGTATTTGCACGTAGTCAATTTATGACACCGCTGGACTTTCACAAAAGTACTGTGATGTTGTCTTAAAAGGACAAATATAGCAGTTAAGAATTTGGAAGGCATTTCAGAACTCATGACTATCTAATTACATTGTCCCCAATTTTATGCAGTTGTCTATGTCATATAAAATATTTTTCCGTAGTTACAGTCTAGTGTTGCCTACTTTTAGGCAAACCCTTTCACCGATTAACTCTCAACTCAATCAATAGGATTTGTCAGCTTTGTAAGCCTAAAATATCAATGCAACCAACTATTCATGTAGGCATCACTATTACAGATCTATATTTTTGTTTTGTCAATTTGTATCCAAATTTGTTAGTGTTGTTGAGTGTCCGTCTGTCTGCCTTTGTTTTAATAAGTAAAAGCCTCATAGTATGATTTTCTCTTTTGTGTTACAAAAAGGGATACATTTAAATAAAGGACTTTGGTTTATTTGAGTATGCTTTTGAAAATACATTTTGTTTAAGGCATGTAGCTTTCATTTTCATTTATGAAGCCATGAAATATTCATGGACAATGACAAAAATTAGGCTATGGCTAAAGTATGACATATGCATTGTTAAATTTAAAAAAGAAAATATTTGTTAGTATTTTGAGCAAATTGAGTATTTAAAATCAAGTTGAGTCTCTTATCACTAGAGGTCTATGGAGAATTCGATAGCCTGAAAGTATGCTATTAGTTGGATATGATTTCCTGTTGATTGTAAACGGCTGACTAAATTAATAAGGGGACTTTGGGGTTAAGAAATTGATTTTAAGATAGTATTTGTAGAAGGAAATTCTAGTATTTTGCTTACGATTTCATTTTGTGTTACAAATATTAGTGGACAATGCCAAAAAGTATGCATTAAATTGTGAGAAATATCAACATATTATCCTAACGATATTTTAATGATTGTATTGCATACTTATATATATGTTTAAAGTCTTATTAAGGTTTTAATACCCAATGTCTTATTAGATCTTTAAAAGCCTTAAGGTGTGCTTTGAAATTTCATTAACTTTTTTGAGCTTAAAATGTCTCCCTTTAAATATACTCTTTAGTTTAGTTAAGCTACTGTGCGTTAATTTATTTTTAAATGTTGTGCCATTGCCATAATTTGGTATCCCTCTCTTAGCCTAAAAGTATGCTTGTCATTTTCATAATTTTAGATGTCTTTTTGTTGCCATTATTTGCATTAAATTCTCATAAATTATGTCTTTATATAATTTTAATTAAACAACTTTTAGACATTGTTAGCACCCTCAATTAACCTTGAAATTATATGGCAGACTTTTACGCATGACGCATAATTAAGTTTGGTTTTTCTTTTGTGCGGTTGTGTGTGTGTGTGTGTGTGTGGGGCTTTTACCAATTAGTGCTTACCAGTTTTTCTAGACAATTGATTAATTTCGTTTTGTGGTTTTTCTCTTTGCACCCAGTTTTCCAAAGGCATCGTTAGCCTGATGAATTTCAAAGCCTTGAGGTATGCTTCAGTTTTCGTTTGTTTATTTTTTTTTGTTTTATTGTATTTTATGCAACAAAACAATTGATTTGTGAGACAAGGGTGGTCGTTAATCTTGAAGTGTTAAAATGAGGTACATTTATTTCAAAATAAATCGATTATAATTGATTAAGAATTAATTATAAGAGAGAGTGACTTTTTTGTAAATTTCATAATTTTCTTTTTGTGTATAGATACTTCTTATGGGATATATACCTAAAGCCTGGAAAAAATATACAAGATATCTTATAATATTATCTGAAAACCGCCGCAAAGCATTTATGTATACTTCCTATTATAAAGCATACTTTTTGGCTGTCCGGAACTATTGCATACATTAAGGATGTGAAAAATGTTACCCATACTTAATTAGTTGCTATAAAGAAAGTTATTAAATGCGGTAATAATAGCTATTTATGCCAACAACCGCCTAGCGGAAGGCGAGGAAATATAAACAAAGCAATTTAAAGCATACTAATAGGCGCAAAAGAATTTTTGTGAAAGACGCAAAAGAATAAAAATAAGGTGCTAGTAACTTATACAGGAAATTTATAATAGAAAGTTGATAAAAGATGATGGTTTGAAGTATTTAAAGATTTTTTTTATTTTTGTTAACAAAAATTTGAATCGAAAATTGTTTTTATATTATGATAACTTATTTATTACATGAACATTGTAATGGTAAAGCCGTCTATGCGTTTTGCTATATTCTTTATTTGCAGAGTGGCAATTGATAGTACAATTATTTTACCATAGGTGGCGCATTTGAAGCTGTGTATGAAAACTATATATGTAAAGTGACTTGCCGCAGATAATCTGTTTAAACTGCTCCTAATAATGAAGTGGCAAGGAAAGTAAACACAAGAGCGTCCAAAAAAAAATTTTGCCTTCTAAGCTTAGTGATGAACTATGATAAGTTTGAATATAATGAATGTGGAAAAAGTTTCTAGCTTTACACTAACCACCTCTTTGTAACAATTTCCCAAAACACAAAAATTATACTGTAAACCCATAGATAATTATTGTAATATACTTACAGGCTGTATATAACAAATTAATTGAGCCTTTTATTAATAACACCTTAACAGACATAATGTCTGACCATTAAATAATATGTTGGTCAGACAAATTACCCCAAATTCTGCGCTGTCTAATTATAACAAATCTCCTTGACACCCACCTACTGACCACAATCAAAGCATACTTTATGGATTTTGATATACGTAATGAAGCAAGAAAACGAAAGTAACAAATTGAAAGGCAATTTGACGTCTTAGGTTGAGTGGATATTGACAGGAACCTCAAATGCTCAACGTTCGACAGATGAGTGGGGAAGGGACCTCGATGAAGTACGTGTGTGTTTGTGTGTAAAAAGTTCTTCATGAGTTACCACATTTGGGGTTAAATTATTACACAATTACGTTGGCAAAAAGACCACCCATCGAGTTGACTTCATTATTTCTCGAATTAATGAAATGAAATGCCGTTTACACTCTCAATTAGAAAAGCTTAGAGCCTAACAAAGATCATATATTTGTAATGCCTACTTTAGGGATGAATTGGATATAAGAAATTGTTATGGCAATACAACGAGATTTTTGAATGTCACATATACATAAACCATAGTTTGAGGCATTATAACTATTAAGCGTCATAAACAAGTTATGTCAGAATATTTGCAGGAAATTTTTTAAAAGTAAAATCAAAAAATATATAAAATATTTAAAACTACAAAAATATAATATTATTACAAATATGTCAATCGAAATATTGGAATTAAAATAAAACCAGGAAAAATACATACATTTCTCAAGCATCACTAATGACCACAAGCCTAACTATAGCAAACAAATAAAATATAAAAAATATTAAAAATATTAAAACTATAAAAAATTTTAAAAATATTGAAAGTATTAAAAATATTAAATACATATTCAAAATATTAGAAAATTAAAAATTAAAATATTACTTACTTACTTAGCTGGTACTTCTATGCAATCCCAGTGGATTATATACCGCACGTAGAAAAATATTATAAGCGCCTCGATCTTCTGCGCTTCTTCTCCAGTTAGTCACACCGAGTTCTGGAAGGTTCTCAGTAACCCGGTCTTTCCAACGGAGTTTTAGTCGTCCCCTTCTGCGCCGTCCATCGAGTTCATTGTCGAAGACTTTTCGAGCTGGAGCATTTTCGTCCATGCGTACAACATGACCTAGCCAACGCAACCGTTGCCCCTTAATGCGTTTGACCACGTCAATGTCAGTGTACAGCTCAAGATTCATACGGCGCCGATACTATATATTTTACGGAGTATTCATCCGCTTGTATCATAACCCAGGATTCTGAGCCATACATTAAGACAGGTAAAACCAGTATCTGGTATAGCTGGAGTTTTGTTCGTCGAGAGAGGGCTCTGTCATTGAATCGCTTGCTTAGTCCGAAGTAGCATTTATTTGCAAGCAGGATTCTTCTCCGGATTTCTAGGCTGACATTATTTGCATTGTTGATGGCGGAGCCTAGGTAGACAAAATTATCTACCACCTCGAAATTATAGTTGTCAAAGTTCACGCAGTTACCCAAACTAGTAGATTCTTTGTTCGTTAAAACTAAAAACTTCGTTTTATCCTCGTTTACCGTTAGGCCCATTTTCGCTGATTCCTTCTGAATACCTGAGAAGGCTGCAGTCACATCCCGCAGTTTTCGACCGATGATGTCTACGTCATCAGCGTACGCGAGAAGCATGTGGCTTTTGTTGAATATAGTGCCACTCTTGTTTACTGCAGCTTTTCTCATTATCATCTCCATCACAATGTTGAAGAGATCGCACGATAGGCCGTCGCCTTGTTTTAGACCTCGTCTGGTATAGAATGGCTCCGTAAGGTCCTTGCCAATCTTCACTGAAGACTTCGTGTCAGTCAGCGTCATTCCGCAAAGACGTATCAGCTTCGCTGGAATACCAAACTCAGCCATGGCTTCAAGTAATTTCTGCCGTATCGGGCTGTCGAGGGCAGCTTTATAGTCGACAAAAAGATGATACGTGTCGATCTGTTTCTCTTGGGTCTTTTCCAGGATTAGCCGAAGTGTGAAAATCTGGTGAGTTGTTGATTTTCCAGGTCTAAAGCCACTCTGATTAGGCCCGATCAGGTTGGATAACACTGGCTTTAGTCTTTCACATATCACACTCGACAGGACCTTATATGCGATGAGTAAAAGGCTGATCCCGCGGTAGTTGGAGCACACACTTGGATCACCTTTTTTCAGCACAGGACATAATACGCTTACATTCCAATCGTCGTGCATGCACTCTTTAAGCCAAAGCGTGCGCAGGAGCTGGTGCATGCTCGTTATCGCTACCGGACTTAAAGAGCTCTGCGGGCAGACCGTCGGCACCGGCTGCTTTGTTATTTTTCAGCTGCGATATTGCTCTTCTTACCTCGGCGTGACTTGGTGGTGGGCAATCTAAGCCGTCGTCGACAATTGGCGTGATAACTTCACGTGCGCTGCTTTCTGGAACCAGCAGTTGCTGGAAGTGTTCTTTCCATATGTGCAGTACACTCTGCGTATCCGTGACCAGATTTCCATCACTGTCCTTACAGGTGGGGAGGCCATTACTATATTCAGTTGTTCTTACTTTCTGGTAAAATTTTCGGGCCTCACCTCTATCCCTGTATCGCTCTTTATCCTTGCTCTCCCGTTCCTTCATCCGACGTTTTCTTCGCCTAAATTGCTGTCTCGCCCGTTTTGCTTTCTCCTTATGCCGTTCCCTAACAGCACGGGTTACAATTGGCTGTAGCGTTGTCCTATAAGCATAAAAATATTAATAAGATAAAAATATTGAAGAAAGTAAAAACATAAAATATGTTAAGATTATTAAAAATATTAAAACTATAAAAAAATATTTAAAATATTAAAAATATTAATAATATTGAAAATATTAAAACTATTAAAAATATTAAAGATATTAAAAATAATAAAAAGATTAAAAGTATTACAAATATTAAAAATATTAATAATATTAAAAATTATAAAAATAATAAAAATATTATATTGAAACTATTAAAAATATTAAAAAAATACAAAATTAAAAATTTTTAAAAATTTTAAAAATATTAAAAATATTTGATTGTATAGAAATATTAAAAATACAAAATATGGAAAATATTGAAAATAGTCAAAATATTGAAAATAGTGAAAACATTAAAAATTTTAAAAAATATTAAAATAGTAAAAATATTACAAATATTAAACCTATTAAAAATATCCAACTCCCAATCCCATCCATCACATTATTTTGATTTTACTTAAAACCTCAAAACTATAACTATTACAAATGTCTTTACAATAATTTAATTAAAATATTAAAAATATTAATAATAATAATATTAAAAATATTAAATAAATTAAAAATATTATTATTAAGTTTCAGTAATATAAGTCGGATCTCAACTTTATTATTTTCTTTGGTTTACAATTGAAAATATCCCCTGAAGATGGTGAACGATGTTCACCGAAATATTGGGAAACAACAAATAAATAAAAATAAAATCTAATCTACATCCAGATTTTTATTTACGACCTCAAGCCGAATTACCAAATTACAAAATTTACATTTAAAAAGGTCAACTATAAAACTTGTAACAATAATAAAAATATTAAAAATATTAAATAAATTAAAAATATTAGAAATATTAAAAATATTATAAATACTTTAAATATTAAAAATATTATAAATACTTTAAATATTAAAAATATTAAAAGAATTAAAAATATTAAAAATATTAAATATATTAAAAATATTAAAAATATTAAAAATATTAAAAATATTAAAAATATTAGAAATATTGAAAATATTAAAAGTATTAAAAATAATAAATATATTAAAACTATAAAAACTATTAAGAATATTAAAAATATTACAAATATTAAAAATATTAAAAATATTAAAAATATTCAAAAATATTCAAAAATATTAAAATTATTAAAAATATTAAAAATATTAAAATTATTAAAAATATTAAAAATATTAAAAATATTAAAAATATTAAAAAAATTAAAAATATTAAAAATATTAAAAATATTAAAAATACAAAAAATTTGAAAAATATTAAAAATATTTAAAGGAATAAAAATAAAGAGATTACAAATTTTAGAAAATATTAAAATAGTAAAAATATTACAAAAATTAAAAACGTTACAAATATTAAACCTATTAAAAAAATTAAAAATATCCAACCCCTCAACCCATCCATCACATTATTTTGATTTTACTTAAACCCTCAAAACTATAACTATTACAAATGTCTTTACAAATTCACACACATAGATGCACGTACATATGTATAACTTTTTAAGTATTGAGAAACCATTCCATTTAATCTACCTTGAAGTGCTCTCTAAATGTGTTTTATTTCACAAGTCATTGAGTTACCTCCGCTCCTCCTTCCCTCTACTGCTTCAGCTACTGCTCGTTCACAGCTACGTTCGTTAGACCTTCTGCTGATGCTCCCAGTACAGTACGACAACAGCGTATATCTTTGCGAATTATCGCTACATCGCATTTGCTGATATCTTTATACAGTATGCATACATATATCTCGCTATCTTTCTATATATAGCGCAAAAAAATGTCATTGAATATACACAATAAGTATAAAGTCCTTTTACCGGAGGGATTTTTGTGTGTTCACTCGATAGTGTCTCTCGTTCGTCCTTATTGTGTAGCAGCAGCAGCAGCAGCGCCACCACATCTTAAGACCACATTTCGTTTTTTCTTTTGTAAAAGCGGAAAGATATCCTTCTTATAATTTGTGTTAACGTAGTTTAATGGCTGCATTGATTGCGGGTGTTGTGTTGTTGTTGTCGCTGCTGCTGCTTTTGCAAAATCCAATGAATGTTAAGTGGAAGCCCAAAAGTATGCAATCATAGTCAGTGGATGATGAACTTTTGAAGTATGCCTCAATTATGGATGATTGACGAACGTTGAAAATCAGAATATAGGTGAATGTAGCTAAGGTTTTGTAATAATGATGTTCGTATAACATTGTTTTGTTAAAAATGGAAAACAAAGAATTCTGATTTTTTTTTTAAATAGAAGTGATTTCATGGATTTTGTAACTTTAAGTTTAGACATAAATGTGAATAATTTTGCATCTTGGTATAACTTTTTCTGCAGTGCGGATTACTCAGAAAAAATTTCTTAGAAAGTTTGGCAAAACATAGGTAGCCCCAGTAAGTGACACATTGTCCTCCTCCAGTAGATAGATTTGGTAGATTTTTACATCTTTACGCCCAACTGTAACCCCATCCCAATTATCAATTATTTTGATAGATATCCCACTAAGCAAAAGAAAAAGACCTAAGCTTCCTTTTAAGCAAAATTAAAAAATATAAAAAAATTTGTGCAAATTTAAAAAAAAATTCAAAAAAGTGTTTGAATTTGTCACAAAATGTTAGGTATGTTACATACTGTCGGATTTGAATTACAAAACCTTTATTTTGATAGATATCCCACTCGCATCCCACTAAGCGACCACAAAGCTCTTAAAGGAAAAGACTTAAGCTTATTTTGAGCCAAAAAAAAAATAAAAAAAATATAAAAAGTTTTTAAACTAATAAAATTAGTGATAATTTTTTAAAAAAAAATTTTAATATTTTTTTCCCCAAAGTTTGGAGAAATTACTATCTGATCTGTTTGGGACACATTTTGCTAGAAACAGTAGGTAATAAGTTACATGGAAGAGAAAAAACACATGGTCGGCCAAAATGTAAAATTTTGACCCCCTCTATCTTAGAGAGTTCTTGACTGATATTGTTGAAAACTACTATCCAATTCGACTAACATTGGTGCAAATTTCATCTCGTTTAGAAGACTTCAGTTTTAAAAGTTAGGTCACGACATGAAACCCCCCATATCCATACTGTCATATCTACCACGCCTCCTTTTGGGTGTTACAAATGATAGAACAAACTGGTTATAACTTCGGTCCGTGCTTGTGCTCGTGGTGAAGGGTATAGAAAGTACTTTAATGGCAACATTGAATATTTTCTTTGGTACAAGAACTTTCCGTGTAGAAAATTGTATTTATACTCTCATCCTACGGGTAGTAGGGTACATATCATTTGATAAGACCCAAAGGTGTAACATATAGAAGGAGTCATTTAAGAGCCTAGGTTTATTTGAACCATTGTTTGTCTGTCTGTCCGGCTGATACAAACGATAACTTTCGAAAGATGCAACCAATTCTTTTAAACCGTTGCACAGGTTAATATTTCACTAAAATTGCTTAAGGTATTGCAAATGGGCTACATGGCCACGCCCCTTCGGTTACCTCCCATATAAATGTACCTTTCCGCCCACTTTAGAAATCACATCCACAGCTATCTTGTCCAAATTTTGTATTTTGTTAAGTTATAATAGGATAAAGTTTTGGAGAAAAAAAAACTGAAAGTATATCCACGCCCCTTCTGGTATCTCCCTGAGAAATGTAACACTCGGCCCACTTCAGCAATCGATTAGTATTATTTATACACCCAACGCGTTCGTACAAATTGTTGTTTTTAGCAAAGCTATAGCAGGATATAGGTTTGGATAAAAAATCTGTAAGTCTAGCAACGCCCCTTCTGATACCTCTCATACAATTATATCACTCGGCCCACTTTAGAGATTGAGTAATAATATCAATACACCTAAAGCGATCATATCCAAATTCTGCATTTAGTAAAGTTAAATCAAGATAAAGTTTGGGAGAAAAAACTGGTAGCCTATCCACGTCCCTTTTGGTACCTTCCATACAAATGTACCACTTCGCCCACTTTATATCTATATATATAAAAGGCCTGGGTGACTGACTGATCACTCCCCAGCCCAAACGGCTAAAGCTAGAACCGTTAAATTAAGATAGTATGTTTATTTTATGACGTAGGCGCGCACTAAGAAGGGATTTTTGGAAATTCGGACTAAAAGGGGGTAAAATGGGTGTGCCACCGCCCTATACAACTGGAATTTTAAAATGACTGTATTTTTTGAATCATTATAGGTACGAAGTCGAGAATTGGTACCTATATCGGTCGTATAAGAAAAAATACTTTGTTTGTGGAAAGTGGGCGGTGCCACACCCCTTTTTTAAAAACAGTAATATTGGCCAAATAAATAGACCGATTGCAATTGAATTTTCTATGTGTGATACTGTCCATAGGGTCTCTATCATAGGCTACATGAAAACATAGCTGGACAATGGGGCGTGGCACCGCCCACACAAACCGAAATTTCAATTGGTCTTATCTCAAGAGCCATTAGAGGTATGAAGATGAGAGTTACTACATATGTTACTGATATAAAGAGGAATACGTCTCGCTAGAAAATGGGCGGTGCCACGGCCCTTTTGAAAAAATCGTTATCTGGGCGATATAAATGAACCGATTGCAATAAAATTTTTACTGAGTAGTACTATCCGTAGGGTCTCTATCATAGGCTACATGAAAACATATCAGACAAAGGGGCACCGCCCACACAAACCAAAATTTGAATCGGTCATATTTCGCAAGCCATTAAAGGTATAAAGAGATTTGCTATATAGTGGATTAAGTCTCGCTGGGAAATGCGCAGTGCCACGCCCCTTTTGAAACAATTGTTATGTCGGTCATATTAATAGCTAAGAACGGATTTTTGGAAACCCGTACTTTTATGGTTTAAAAATCACCAATAAGAGATTAAAGTTGTATCATCACCTAAACCAATTGGCTAATGGTGTAATCGCGAAAATTGATATGGAAATGCTTACTATCAAATTGGATTGAAGTTTTTTTTTTAGCTCCGATGTTTCTCGGAACAAAAAAAAAATAATGATGTAATCATGATAAGTTATATAGGCTTGCTCCTTATGGAATTAGAACGAAGCAAGGAAGGTTTTCAAAATTCTAACCTTTTACGGGTAAAAAACTGAAAATTCGTTCTCAAGTTGTACAAATACCGAAAAAGGTATAAAACTGATGATATCATCCAGGTCAAATACCTAAAGGTAGAGTTTCGAAAATGTATATAGAATTACTCCCTTTAGAATTAGACAACTGTCAAATGGTGTTTTTCAAATTCGAACACTTAGGATAAACTGGTACCATTGCCCAGAGCAAACGGCTAAAGCTATATTCGTATATAGGCATGGGACTAAAGTGGTACAATCATTTAGGCCAATAGGATAAAGCTACAATTACATAAATTGGGTATTCGTTCGACTTATGAAGCGTTGGCATTTTACCTATATTGCTTAAAGTCATAAGAAGGTTCATTGTAAGTACGGGTGAAGCAATGCGAGCCGGGAATGCGAGCTAGTAATATCAATATACTAGAAAATGTTATGTTTTTCTGAGGGTGAGGGTATATGTTAGTCGGGTTTCCCGACTAAAACTTTGAAACTTTCTTCTTACTGGTTTTAACTTATTTACAAAAATTGCTTTTAAAGTTCCAAAAAAGTCTTGTTTTATTTCACAGGAAAGTACTTTTATTGTACCAAAACGTACTTTTATTATACCAAAAAGTACTTTTATAGCACCAAAAAGTACTTTTATAGTACCAAACAGCACTTCTATTCTACCAAAAAGTACATTTAATGTACAAACAATTACTTTTATTATACTTAATGGAAGTACTTTTGTTGTACCGAAAAGTACCTTTATTGTACCAACACGTCTTACTATTGTACCAACAAGTACTTTTATTGTATAAATATATAGTTTATTATTGTCATCGAAGACTTTTTTTGTACTAAAAAAAATACTTTCATTGTACCAAAAACAACTTTCATTGTACCAAAAAGTATTTTTATTGTACCAATGGGTAATTTTAATTTACCAACAAGTACTTTTATTATACCAAAAAGTACTTTTATTGTACTCAAATATAGTTTATTATTGTAATCAAAGACTTTTGTGGCACTAAAAAGTACTTTTATTGTACCAACATTTATTGTACCAACAATTACTTTTATTATACTAAATTGTACTTGTATTGTACTAAAATGTATTTAAAATTTGTAATAAAAGTACATTTTTGTACCACAAAGTACTTTTAATGTGTCAAAAAAGTACTTTTAGTATGCTAAAGAGTACATTTATTGTACAAAAATTTATTTTGTTATTGTAATCAGAATTTTTTTGTTCCACCAAAAAGTACTTTTATAGTAACAAACGGCACATCTATTGTACCAAAAAGTACATTTAATGTACAAACAATAACTTTTATTATACTTAATGGAAGTATCTTTGTTGTACCGAAAAGTACTTTTATTGTACCAACACGTTATACTATTGTACCAACAAGTACTTTTATCATACCAAAAAGTACTTTTATTGTATAAAAAATTAGTTTTATTAAACTTAATAAAAGCAAGTTTGGGTAATTATACCATCACCCTTAGGGATGAGGGTATATATCATTTGATACGACCCAAAAGTGTAACACATAGAAGGAGTCACTTCAGACCCTAGGTTTCTTTGAACCAAATTCGATTCATGACTTTTTAAGTCGTTTGAGCCATGTCCGTCTGTCTGTCTGTCTGGTGGCTGTCCGGCTGGTTCGCACGATAACTTTCGAAAAACGCAACCAAATGTTTTGAAATTTTGCACGAGTTATTATTTTCTCAAAACTACTTACGGTATTGCAAATGGGCTACGTGGCCCCGCCCCTTCTGGTACCTCCCATACAAATACATTATTCCGCCCACTTTACAAATCGAGAAATAATATCAATACACCCTACGGGACCGTCCCCAAATTCTGTATTTAGTAAAGCTATAACAAGATAAAGTTTTGAAAAAATGTTGAAAGCCTAGCCACGCCCCTTCTGGTACCTTCCATACAAACCTACCTTTCCGCCCACTATGGAGATGGAGAAATATTCTATTTTTAGTAAAGCAATAACGGGATAAAGTTTTAGAGAAAAAAATTGGAAGTCTATCCACGCCCCATCTGGTACCTCCCATACACATCTGGTACCGCCCACTTTAGAAATCGATTAATATTATTAAAAGACCTAACGCGATCGTACCCAAATTCAGTATTTTGTTATATTATCGCAGGACAAAGTTTTGGAGAAAACTTTGGAAGTCTAGACACGCCCCTTATGGTACCTCCCATACAAATGTACCTTTCCGCCCACTTTTGGAATGTAGTAATAATATCAGTACACCCAACGCAATCGTGCCCAAATTCTGTATTTAGTAAAGCTATAACAGGGTAAAGTAATGCAGAATAAATCAGGAAGCCTAGACACACCCCTTCTGGTACCTCCCATACAAATGTACCACTCCGCCCACTTTAGAAATAGGGTAATAATATCAATACACTAGACACGATCGTGCCCAAATTCTGAATTTTGTTATGTTATAATAGGACAAAGTTTTGGAGACAACTTTGGAAGTCTAGACACGCCCCTTATGGTACCTCCCATACAAATGTACGTTTTCACCCACTTTAGGGATGTAGTAATAATATCAATACACCCAACGCAATCGTGCCCAAATTCTGTATTAAGTAAAGCTATAACAGGATAAAGTTATGCAGAATAAATCTGTAAGCCTAGACACACCCCTTCTGGTACCTCCCATACAAATGTACCACTCCGCCCACTTTAGAAATAGGGTAATAATATCAATACACTAGACACGATCGTGCCCAAATTCTGAATTTTGTTATGTTATAATAGGACAAAGTTTTGGAGACAACTTTGGAAGTCTAGACACGCCCCTTATGGTACCTCCCATACAAATGTACGTTTTCACCCACTTTAGGGATGTTGTAATAATATCAATACACCCAACGCAATCGTGCCCAAATTCTGTATTAAGTAAAGCTATAACAGGATAAAGTTATGCAGAATAAATCGGTAAGCCTAGACACACCTCTTCTCGTACCTCCCATACAAATGTACGACTGAAATTTCTGTACTGGTTATTGTACCAATGGGTAATTTTATTGTACCAACAAGTACTTTTATTATACCAAAAAGTACTTTTATTGTACTCAAATATAGTTTATTATTGTAATCAAAGACTTTTGTGGTACTAAAAAGTACTTTTATTATACCAACATTTATTGTACCAACAATTACTTTTATTATACTAAATTGTACTTATATTGTACAATAATGTATTTTATTATTGTAATCAGAATTTTTTTGTTCCACAAAGTTTTTTTATTATCTCAATAAGAACTTTTATAGTACCAATTATTGTACCAAAAGTAATATTATCGTGTTATCTTCTAATATTTCAAAATTTACTTTTATTGTACAAAAAAGTACTTTTGTTGTACCAAAAGGTACTTTTATTATACCATCACCCTTAGGGATGAGGATATATATCATTTGATACGAAAAAAAGGGTAACGCATTCAAGGAGACTAGTTAGATCCTAAGTATCTTAAGAACATATTCGTTTCAAGACTTTTTAAGACGATTAAGCTATGTCCGTCTGTCTGGCTGGCTGGCTGGATGTTAGGGTGTTCCTTATATGAGATTTTTAGGAATTTCGTTAAAAAGAAAGTACTGGTAGCGAAGTTGGACATCGAGCTCCACCTTTCATTTGTTATTTACAAAATTACGAATATGTTGTGCGAAATTTCGCATTGATAGTTAGACGTTAGAGTGTGCCGCAAAGAGGTCAAAGGTCGATTTTTGTGTTAAAATCAGTTTATCGCTGCTGAATAATTTTCTGTTTTAGATAGATGAACTAGTAATATGCCGTTGAATAGGTGAAGTGACGACCTATAAAAGCATATGTTTAAACTGACCATATCTCTTATAGATATCGAGATATTTGATGCAAAAGTGGGGGTATTTTTGAAGAAAAAATTAACAAAAATTTTTTAAACTGCTTTACGAAGTCGGTTATATCTGACCACCATATATTTCCACAATTTAGAATATATCAAGTCAAAGTCTACAAAAAAAGTATATGAGTATTTTTTCAATATCTCTATCCGTTTCCGAGATATCAGGTTTTAAAAACCGTTATTTTGACATTATGAAAAATTACCAGTATTACTATTTTTGGATAATTAATATTTCTTCCATAACTTCCAAATGGACAACAGGAGGATATTTGAAGTTGGTCAATTTAATTATCTTGCAATAGTAGAAAAAACTTTCACAAAATCGAATTTACACTCATGGTTTTACATACAATACTTTTTCTGAAGAATTGTATAAGACATCACCATTTTGACCTGAGAATGCCAAATGCCGATCGAATTTTAATATTTTTTGGTAATCTTGATGTTTGTTCGATTTGTTTTTCAGCTGTAACTCAAGAGCCATTAAGGATTTCTCATTACATTCTGCAAAAGATTTGTGGAGAACGTCAAACCTATTGGGGGTTTTACTATAATGACCTAGTACCGTCACCCTGACTTGGAAGTTCCCAGCCCCCAGATTGGCCATTGCACTGTGTGATTACCAAAGGTCCTTATTTTCCATGGAGCCCAAATAGTCACCTACTCCAGTTTGGATACTGGCTTTAGCTTTTCTAGTAGCGAACTGCAGTCAATGACAACTTCTCATACTACAGCCAGAAATAATTTTAAAAAATTCAAATACCGAGCCGCTTGGTAAATACTTCCTTTACACAATAACAGCTGAGCTGCTTCAAACAGCTGATGCACCAAATGTTCGTCTACAAATGACAGAGTGAATATAGATGACAAGCCACGAAACCGTAAACCTTTAAGGCGCCTGCGTCGAAACTGAAACTTGTTCAAAGAAGAATGAAAGCCATAAAAGGAAAAAAAAAGATATCACATGTTGAGTAAGAGCCACCACTGCAGTGAAAGAAGACAAGTACAAAAGGCGACGACTACGACGACGATGATGATGATGATGATGATGATGATGATAATGATGATGATGACGATAAATATATAACAAAACCCATAATAACCAACAATGTTGTAATATACCCTACCTCGCATCCACGGTCCTTTCCTCCCTTCCCCTCCCCCATGGAGGCCAGTAAGTGGCCAACTTAGGGGGTATGTCAAACACAGAGAGAGCGGCAAAGTTGGCATGGAAAAAAGCTTCGACCTGGTAGTAAAACTGCCAAAAGCTATGGCGACCCGTTCAGTATTAAGCGAGCTGTGAGCTTAAAAAGGCAGATCCCAATAATTAAACTAACAAAAACCACGTCGAGCCAACAATTTCAATCAATATAAAGCCGGTTAAAGCATAAAAGCCAATAAATCAGAGTGGAAAGGGCATAAAGGAAGAAGAAAAAAAAAATATACCCATAGCGTTGAAAAAATGTTAAAAATTTTGTGAAATTTCACAATTTCAAGTGATTTCCAAGGCGATTTGGCCCCAAAGCAAAGGAAATTGACCTGCATACCAACAACAACAACAACAACAACTACTAAATAGGCAAAGAACCTCCCTACGAACGCAGTGTTACAAAAAAAAGTGGCGAAAGCTAAGTGAATAAAAATCTCCTCCATATAGAGTTCTTCAAAGGACTCCATACTTCATATGAAAAAATCAATATCCGTCTAAAGTTTATTTCGGTTTCATTGCATTCTACTTGCGTGTGTGTGTTTTCAAAAGAAAACTCCCCAAATTAAAGACTAAATACGTACACACACACTTACAAAACTCAATAAATCAATATTTTGCGAAGCAGAGAGAGCGAAACAACCAACCAACCCATAACCCCTGAAGAAAGGTCATTGCGTATGAAAAAAAAAGAGTTTCCAGCAAAAAATAAACGTGCAAAAAATTTACTAAAGAATTCTCATTTAAATTCTCTACAAATATTTCGAAAATAGTAACAAAAAAAAAAAAATATATTCGCAAAAATTTAAATAAGAAAAAACCTAAAGTCCATTTTGTGTTTAGTGCTTAAGTGATAATTAATCGTTAACCAAAGAATAAGAAAAAAAAACAACAGCCATAAATATTTAATATTGCAAAAAAAAAATCACATAAATTGCCTAATGAATAAACGCTTATACTAGTATATATATACGTAAAACGACTAAGATACAAAAAAAAACGAAAAACAAAAAACAAAAACAACAAAGCCAAAAGCAGCAGCAGCAGAGCCAAATGCAAAAGCACTCACTCTGACAACGTGTGTGTGTGCGTGCGAAAAACCAACGCTTTTTCTTCTCCATCCATTGTAAGAC
Organism: Muscina levida; assembly: GCA_964034835.1. NCBI lineage: Eukaryota > Metazoa > Arthropoda > Insecta > Diptera > Muscidae > Muscina > Muscina levida. The sequence goes on from OZ035882.1 coordinate 141,988,286, forward strand.
ATTTTTGCGATTTATTATAAACCAAACAGAAAAACCAACCAAACTACCAACTAACAAAAACCTAAAAAGAAAATCAAATACACTCAAAAGAGATGCTTAAATATTATAACGCAAGAAAATCTGCTTTAAATTAAGGTAAATGCTCCAAAAAAGGACACTATGTATTTAAAACAACTCCATTGCTTTGTATAAATGATACAAGATGGAGATGGGAAAATGTTAACTGATTTTTACTATATTCGTAATCTAGGAAGTTAAGGCTGCTTACAAAAGTGATTTAAAAATGCTATGAATTTTTCAAGCCAATACAATTTTATAAGTATTCTTGGAAGAAAATCTCTTGTTTTTCGGTATAAAAAATTACTTAGGGCAATAAGTAATTTTTGTTAGAAAGTTAAAAATTAGGCCAAAAAAGTACTTTTTTTTTGTACCAAACGAAAATTACTTTTTCTTTTTGTTAGAAAATGTGTACTTTGTTTAAAAATCAAAAACTCTTAAGTAAAATTGAATTTTTTGGTACTAAAAGATACATATTTGTACTAATTTTTCTTAAATGTTATAATTTTTTTTTTTTCAAAAAAAAAACTGTTTCAATTTATAAGTACTTTTTTTGTACTAAACATATTTTCTATCGTATTTTTCAAATGAAAAGCTTAGGGCTAAAGTAGTTTTTGTTACAAAATTAAAAAATTAGGCAAAAAAAGTACTTTTTTTGTACCAAAAAAAATTTGTTTATTTCAAACGACAATTACTTTTTAATTTTTGTTAGTGATTTGTTTTAAAATCACTAAAAGATACTAAAAGATAGGCCAAAAAAGTACTTTTCTTGTACCAAAAAAATATTGTATTCTTCAATTTTTTGGTACTAAAAGAAACATTTTTGTACTTATATTTCTTAAATTTTTTTTATTATTTTTTTTGCAAAAAAACTGATTTAATCCACAAGTACTTTTTTTCGTACTAAAAATATTTTCTACCATATTTTTCAAATGAAAAGCTTAGGGCTAAAGTAATTTTTGGTACAAAATTAAAAAATTAGGCCAAAAAAGTACTTTTTTTTAAACCAAAAAAAATTTGTATATTTCAAACGACAATAACTTTCTAATTTTTGTTAGAAAATGTGATTTGTTTTAAAATCACTAAAAGATACTAAAAGGTACATATATGGACTTATTTTTTTAAAATTGTTTTTATTATTTTTTTTTTCAAAAAATCTATTTTAATCCAAAAGTACTTTTTTCGTACTAAAAATATTTACTACCGTAAATGCCAATTTTTTTGTGCTATAATGACTTTTTGTCAAACAAATTTTCACTTCTTTTCTTAATAAAGGTCATTGTCCTAAAAGTAATTTTTTGGGTGCCAAATGATACTTGTTAGTACTTTTTTTTGGGAAATTGGGTTTATGGAAATTTTTCCTTTTGTTAGCAATACAATTTTTTTTGCAACGTTTTAAGGAACTGAGTAAGTTTCGATATAAAAAAAATCACCACGCGCACGGATGGAACTAAGAGTATATTCAGTTTGTTTTTCCATTTGTAGCACCCATAAGGAGGCGTGGTAGATATGACAGTATATATATTAGGGTGTTCCTTATATGGGATTTTTGGGAATTTCGTTAAAAAAAGGTATTAGTAGCGAAGTTGGACATAGAGCTCCACCTTCCATTTGTTATTTACAAAATTTCGGATATGTTGTGCGAAATTTTGCATCGATAGTTAGACGTTACAGTCAAAGTTCGACTTTTATGTTTAAATCAGTTTATCGCCGCTGAATAATTTCCTGTTTTAGATAGATGAACTAGTAATATGCCGTTGAATAGGCATATATTTGAACTTACCATATCTCTTATAGATCTCTAGACTCATTAGTATTTGCTATATTTAATGACCTTATATATCGGTTTTAGGTCCTTATATCTCGGAATCTGATAGAGATATTGAAATTATGCACATATACTTTTTTGTAGGCATTGACTTGATCTATGCCAAATTGTGGAAATATATGGTGGTCAGATATAACCGACTTCGTAAAGCACTTTACAAAATTTTTGTTCATTTTTTCTTCAAAAATATCCCCAGTTTTGCATCAAATATCTCGATATCTATAAGAGATATGGTAAGTTCAAAACTATGCTTTTATAGGTCGTCATTTCACCTATTCAAGGGCATATTACTAGTTCATATATCTAAACCAGAAAATTATTCAGCAGCGATAAACTGATTTTAACACAAAAATCGAACTTTGACTTCTTTGCGGCACACTCTAACGTCTAACTATAGATGCGAAATTTCGCACAACATTTTCGAAATTTTTTAAATAACAAATGAAAGGTGGAGCTCTATGTCCAACTTAGCTACTAATACCTTTTTTTTTAAACGAAATTCCCAAAAATCCCATATAAGGAACACCCTAATATATATATACATATATATTAGGGTGCAACTTTGAATTTTCGGTAATGCCTGAGCGGAATGGTTATGGTAAAAATTTGAGCAAAATCGGACAACTTTAAGCCGTGCCCCAACGAAGGCAAAAGGTCAAATCTGTATATATGAAAATAAGTTGCACTTTATTTGTTTGCAATTTTTAGTACCGTGAAGACTCGAAATCGGCTTGACAGATGTTTTTGAAATTTTCACAAAATGTAGCTGTGCGGTCGGTGGTAAATATAGGGTAGTTGCATTTTTTATATATCAAGTGGGCGTGGCGCCGCCCCTTGGTACCCTAGTTTTCAAACCGCAATATCAGGAGGACCGTTTCCAATCGCCTTGAAAATTTTTGTGGATTCATTTGACAGCAAAGTTTGTGATCCATCATAAAATGGGAGGTATCGGATCAGTGGGCGTGGTAAAGAACTTGAAACTTTAAAAGGCTAGGATGGAAATAGGCAGCCATTATAATAGTTTGATCGTCCTGAAATTTTCACAGTATACTAGAGATATAACAAGGCTATTTGGAACTAATATGGTAAAAAGGGCCGTGGCGCCACCCACACCGTCAGCATTTGACTATTACATAATTACGAGAAAAAAACAGTATGGTAGTTTAAGTCTGGCAACCCGACTTACATACCTCCTCACCCTCAGTCAAACATCAAATTTTTTATTATATTGATATTAACGGCCCTATTCTAATAATTTGGTTACAAAAATTTGTCACTTTAAAGTTGTTATAATATTGTAACCAATGCTTGTTATGGGTATTCTGGCAATTTCGTAACAAGGAAAAGTTCACCTTGTGGTGAAATGAAAATTATTGACAATTCACAGCTAATTTGTGAATTTAAAAAACAAAAAATGAAAACACAATACAATAAAGTAAACATATTTTTACTTTTTAGATATTTATACATATTTGACTGAGCTTAAGAATACGACACGTATTTCAGTTAAGTGGACAATCGAAAATATTGGACCAAACTGTATCATGGCGAATTGGTCACAGTTGTCCCGCAGGTTTCTTGGCGGTTGTTCCCATTCCACACATTTTGCCATTACATTTCCTAGCAAAAAGGGCTAACAGTGTTTTGCCCATGACTTCAATAATTTAAAATTATTTTAGAAACTCAAAATATAATTCTAAATAGCTGAAACTACCTTGTTACCTCCTTTTTGGCAGGTAACAATTTGTGTAACAATTGTCACGGTGACAAGAATTCGGAATACCGATTTTTTGATTTTGTAACCAAAGTAATCTATTGTAACCGTTGTGACTATTGTAACTACATCTAAAAGTCATTTACGGCCCTATTCTAATAATTTGGTTACAAAAATTTGTCACTGTAAATTTGTTACAATTTTGTAACCTATTCTTGTTACGGGTATTCTGGCAATTTAGTAACAAGGAAAAGTTCACCTTGTGGTGAAATGTAAATTATTGAAAATTCACTACTAATTTTTGAATTTAAAAAACACAATACAGAGAAAAGTAAGCATATTTTTACCTTTTAGATATTTATACACATTTGACTGAGCTTAAGGAGACGACACATACCCCAGTCAAGTGGACAGTCGAAAATGTTGGACAAATATTGTGTCATGGAGAATTGGTCACTGCCGTCCCACCGGTTTCTTGGCGGTTGTTCCCTTTCCACCCATTTTACCACTACATTTCCATAGCAAAAAGTGGTTAGTGTTTTACCCATGACTTAAATAGTTTACAATTTTTTTTACATCTCAAAATAGTATTCCAAAGAGCTACAACTACCTTGTTACCTCCATTTTGGCAGGTAACAATTTTTGTAACAATTGTCACGGTAACAAGGATTCGGAATACCGATTTTTTGATTTTGTAACCAAAGTACTCTATTGTAACCGTGGTGACTATTGTAACCACGTCAGAATAGACCGGTAATTCTCGATTTCTAAAGTGGGCGTATGGTATATTTGTATGTGAGGTACTAGAAGGGGCTCAGCTAGACTTCAAATTTTTTTCTCCAAAACGTTATCCTGTTCTATATCCTGTTATATATAACAAAATACAGAATTTGGGCACGATCGTGATGTATTGATGTATTGATATAATTTTTCCATCCCTAAAGTGGTCGGAGAGGTGCATTTATATGGGAGGTACCAGACGATTTTTTTCTCAAAAACTTTATGCTTCTTGAGCTTTACTAAATACGGAATTTGGGCACGATCGCGTTAGGTATATTAATAATATTCGCCGATTGCTAAAGTGGGCGGTACCAGATGGGTATCGGAGGTACCGAATGGGGCGTGGCTGGACTTCCAGTTTTTTCTCCAAATCTCTATCCTGCTATAGCTTTACTTAATACAGAATTTGAGCACGATTGCGTTGGGTTTATTGATATTATTACTCCATCTCTAAAGTGGGCGGAAAGGTACATATGTAACAGAAGGGGCGTGGCTAGACTTCCAATTTTTTTTCCAAATCTCTATCCTACTATAGCTTACTTAATAAAGAATTTGGGTACTATCCCTTTGGGTGTATTGATATCATTACTCGATTTCTGAAGTGGGCGGAATGATGAATTTGTATGGGAGGTACCAGAAGGTGCGGGGCCATGTAGCTCATTTGCAATACCGTAAGTAGTTTTGGGGAAATATTAGCTCGTGCAAAATTTCTAAACATTTTGTTGCGTCTTTCGAAAGTTATCGTGCGTAATAGCCGGATAGCCAGACAGACAGACAGACAGACGGACATGGCTCAAACGACTTACAAAGTCATGAATCGAATTTGGTTCAAAGAAACCTATTGTCTAAAGTGACATTAGAACGGATCGGTCCCCATATAAAAACAAAAAAATCGAAAGTCGAGGGTAAATATTACAGACGACCTCTAGACAACTCCAAAAAAAAAAATAGTTTTCCTTCCCAATATTTGACTGTTACACAATTGCGAGAAAAAATACAATTCCTTAATCTAACATTGGTAAAAAACATAGGATTTACTAAGAACTGTCGATTTGACTGGGACGGTCCCCATATAAAAAAATCCTAAATTCGAGAGAAAATACTAAAGACGACATCTCGAAAACTTCAAAAAAAAATATCCTCCCGCACCGCTCAAAAGACAGCCAAATCATTTTTTTATCGCTGCTTTTTCGTTGTGTCCTCGACTTGTTATATATATATCCTATAGATGTCGCTGTCGTGTAGCATCAGTTTCTAATGAAGGTCTCATATAATAGAGATTCTACCATCACAATTAAAATTTTTTTTGAATAAAAGCCCTTTAGAAGCCAAGAACATTTTGCTTTAGAAATATACAGTAACCTCCAAAAAGAAAATAATTTCGTGTGACAATATGTATTTACATCATTAACTTAAATATTTTTTCATGTTGTTTGCAGTATTATCGCAATTTATTGCATACTTTTCAGCGCTGTTGGAAAAAAATTTAATAAAAATGTATAAAGTATAAAAACGATTTTGGCTGGGGGTATAGGGGAGGAAAAAAATTTATCTCGAGGTGATGTGTAATTTTTGCCTTCGACTTTAGAACTGATTTTTCGTGATCCGGTCTACTGTCTATCCATCCGAAGTTACAGTCGTAGTTTACGAACTATGGAGCTTAAATTAGGTATGCAAACTTCACTCAGCTGTGGTTTTGTCCTAAGATGATCAAGATCAGTCAAAAACTACTCCCATCTTCCATACGAACTCTTCCTCTTTGGAGGTTACGAAATGCATATCCCCGTGATGACAGCACTAGTTTAAGAGTTTTCATCTAAAATTTGGTATGCAAGTTTCTATCATCCAAGCAGACATTAAGTTCTAAAATGGCCAAAACTACTCCCACCACCTGCGTCCCTGCGATTACAAATTTGGTATGAAAGCTTCTACATTATATAATCATTTTAGTAAATTGTATCAACATAGAACCGAAGGGGATTATATTTGGGCTTATTTCTTTTTTAATACCCACAAGCTAAGGTTATGTTGTAAAATGAGCAAAGTCGGTCGAAAACTACTTACATCTAACACCTCCCTCTCCCCCACCCTCTATCCTAAGGTTAAGTTCTAAGATGAGCGAGATTGATCATAAACTACTCCCACCTTACCCATACAACCTGGCCCTTTTTGGGTGTCCGACCCTGCGACGATTATCTTTTTCTATTTCTTAAGTTAAATACGATGTTTTGTACAAATTATTGCTTCAATTATTGCTTAAATCTATAAAGTAGTCTCTGAGTTTACCCGTTACATACGTTTGCCATATGTTAAAAGAGCTTAGAATGTAATTGTTTTTTGAATCTTAATTGAATTATTATTTATTCTGTTCCTCAATTAATTTTGATGGTTTGAAAAAAGGATTATGAAAATCTGCGCACTAGTTTTTGAGATTATCCGTTACAAACATTGTCCATCTTCGTCCAGGGTCGTTTATGCCCATTTATTTGTTGTAAAACTATAGTGCAAATGCCGATTTTTTTTCAACGAGGCACTCTTGGACATGGGCCTAGAACGTTTGTCAAATTGACGTCGATATGCACATAATTCATAAGCAACCAAAATAAAGATAATCTTTCAAGGATATTCACTCTATCTTGAAAGACAGGAATCGGGTCCCTGTCTTTATTTAAATATCAAATTTAGTTAGCGTTTACTTTCATATGTTCGGTTAGGTTAGGGATCATGTCCCTGCTAATACAAACGTGTCACATACTTCACTCTCGGTGTTCTCTTGATTCTTGTAGATTGTCAGAAGTTTAAGAATTTCTTTAAGTTATTTCTGCCAGTGCATAAAATATGTACCTGATATATGTGCCACTTTATTTTTAACTATATGTTAATTTGTATCTCCAGGGTTAAAAATAAACCTTTAGAATTTCTAAATATGTTTGACGGAAGAACCCCTTCCTTCCTTCTAAGTTCCATCTGGATCCCCCAGCGAAGTACCCAATTTCCCTTTACCCAAAAAAAGGTGTGATTTTTTTTGCGAAAATTTTGTGAAAAATCGAATTCATTGTGTTGTAGCCTTTCATCTATCACTTTCAACCTATTTTTTTGTGTGTGTGTCCATTGTGTTCGTTACCCTTACGAGCATTTCGGTTTTATTGTGCCAATTTCCTTTTACGTCTTTATTTTATCTTTTCAAGTTGGGGATTTCTCTTGAAATTCGTGTGTACAGAAAGGAACAGCAAAAGTTCTACTCCAAAAACACTCCTAACCTATAACTTGCTCGGCGCTCGGCGGAGCTGTCGTCATCATCGCTGCCATTTGGCGTTCACGTCGTAATGCGGCTTTTCACCCAAACTCCGGCGCGAAAGGCCCCAAAAATGCTGCCTACTCTTAGGCTCACACTACCGGAAAATGTTTTGCATACTTTGGGCTTTTTTAATTGCCATTGTTGTTGTTGCTGTTGTCGTTGTCATTGTTGTTTGCCTCTTCCACAGTTAGCAGGTGTTACCATGTGTTTGTGCTGGCAAAACAGCTGTTTTCACAAACGGCACAACAAAGATGAGAAACGAGAAATGAACGGATACATACGAACGAAAAAATCGATAATTACAACAAGAATCAGATGGTCATGGTTTTTCGTTGTTGTTGTTGTTGGCTTACGGTCTCTACACAATGATGACTTGCAAAGTTGTCAGTGGTGATGACGGCAAATGAGACATGGAGAGAGAGAGAGAGAATGAAAGAGAGCGAAATAAAGAAAAATGTTGCAATATACAGGAAAATATTTGCAAAGTAAGAGAATAAAACTACATTAGCTAGTAAAAAGTTCTGTGAGAGCAACAACTAGACTGCGTTACAAACAGCTGTTTTATTTCCTTTCATCAGCTGTTTCGTTAAGAGCTGTGCACATTGTATTCACGAGTGTCTCTCTCTCTCTCCTTTGAAAAAGTGGGACGGTCCCTTTTTTCGTGTGAAAAAAAAATGCCGGCATTGTTGTTGTGTTTATTGGCAATAGAGATGACAAGAAATGGCCACGGCAAATGAGAAACCATAAAGTGCCGGCAGAAATATAGAATTTATTCACATTTTATAGAGAAAGCTACTTTAAAGATGATTTGAGAAAACGACTATTAGGACAAGAGAGAAAAATAAAGTGAATCAAGGAGGGAACATTTTTCTTTTTCGACATGAAATTAATAGATGTAAAGGAGGAAAAAGGGTATAAGAATAGTTTAAAATAAAAAACTTTACTTGAAATATATATATTTATTAGATACATATCAAGTGGCAATTCGAGTTATAAATTTTTAAAAATATTTAAAGAAAACGGTTGGAATTTTTATTTTTTTTGGCATTAACACTTTTATTTTCATATAAAAAATTACATTTATTGTTGACAATAAAAAAAAAAACTTGCCAGTTGTCTGGTAGTAAGAAAACAGCACAGAAATTTCAGTCACTTTAACTGATTGATAAATACCCTCACCATATGTCCTTTCTTCATAATTCTATTGGCTATAATTTAACTCTTAATCCGATTTTTTAAGTAAAATAACTTAGGTATTATTTAAATGCTTGGCCCCAGGTATAAAAGGTTACAGTATATAAAGTGTTAAAGAATTCGCCAACAAATGTAAAAAGTGCAATACAATAGTATGGTCATTGTGTATGGGGTTATCGAAAGGGTGTAAGAAAAAAGTCTCAGTATGCAGAGTTTTAAAAAATATTTTATTTATTGATTTAAATACTCTTAAATAAGTCGCATAACCTGCCTGAGAGTTTTATGATAATATAATAATGTTCAGGTTGAGTACGACTGTATACCTTTTAATTGTTTAGCCAAAATAGTGTAATCTATTAAATAAAAACTAAGATTGTGCACATCCTTAGGGCAATAGTTGTCCACTGGTATATATCTTTATTTAAAGAAAAGACCTTAAACCCTCTAAAATGGTATGCAAAATTTATTTTTCACTTTCTACGTCACAAAAGTGTATTAAATTAATCAAATAGATGATTGTGCACATCTTTAGGGCAAAAGCTATTCCATGAGTCATATCTTAAATAAAATAAAATACTTTAAACCCTCTAAAATGGTACGCAAAATTTATGTATATTTTTTTAAATCTGTGAGCATATAAAGTAGAACAAAACTATGTTTGTGCACAACTTTAGGGTTACAAGTGTACAATGATATGCTTGGTTTATTAAATTGCATACTTTTAATCCTGTAAAATGGTACGCAAACTTTACTTTTTAATATATAAGTCGCTATACAAAATTAAATTTAACATAAATGTGATTGTGCACAACGGTAAGATAAAAGCTAACCAATAACTTTTTTGTTTCATTAAAAAAAATACTTTTAACTCTCTAAAACGGTTAGCAAAGTATATTTTTTACTTTCTGCCTTACTATAGTATATTTAATTAAACAAATATACAATTGTGCACAACTTAAGGGCAATAGCAAACCAACAATACATTTTTTTAATTAAATCAAATACTTTAAACCTTCTAAAATGGTACTTCAAAAATTATATATATTTTTTTAAATCTGTGTAGCGTATTAGCGTATTTTCAACGAACAAAGAGTCGACTCGTCTGGGACGCTGCGTGAACGTTGACAACTATAATTTTGAAGTGGTAGATGATTTTGTCTACCTTGGCTCCGCCATAAACAAAAATAATAATGTCAGCCTCGAAATCAAAAGACGAGTATTGATCGCAAACCGCTGCTACTATGCGCTAAGCAAGCGATTTAACGACAAAGCGCTCTCTCGAAAAACAAAGATCCAGCTCTACCAGACTCTGATCCTACCTGTCTTGCTCTACAGCGCAGAGTCGTGGGTAATGACACAAGCGGATCAATCTATTCTGGGAGTCTTCGAGAGAAAAATACTCCGCAAAATATTTGGACCCATCATCGTGAACGGCGAGTACCGTCGTCGAATGAATCATGAGCTGTATGAGCTGTACAACGACATCGACGTGGTCAAGCGCGTTCAAATAGACCGAATGCGCTGGCTTGGACACGTTGTACGAATGGACGATAACGCTCCGGCTCGAAAAGTCTTCGGCAATAAACTCGATGGGCAGCGCAGGAGGGGGCGACCAAAACTCCGATGGATAGACCAGGTGCGCAAAAGACCGAAGCGCTTGGAATGGTTTTCTACGTGCGGCTACTGATAGATGAACTTCTGTTGTTGCTGCCAGTAAAGAAGAAGAAGAAGAAGAAGCGTATTAAGTAGAACAAACCTAGGGTTGTGCACAACTTTGGAGTAAAAGCTATCCTATGATATATTTGTTTTATTAAATTGAATACATTGAACCCTTCAAAATGGTATGCAAAAATTATTTTGTAATACATAAGTTGCTTAAACTTAACAAAAATATGATTGTGCATAACTATAATGCCAAAGCTAACCAGTGACATATTTTTTTCATGAAAAAAAGTACTTTAAATTCTCTAAAACGGTACGCAAAATGTATTTTTCACTTTCTGCGTCGCTATAGTATATTAAATTTAACAAGCATATGATTGTGCATTACCTTGAGGCAATAGCTATACAATGATATATTAATTTTATCAAATAAAATATAGAAAGCTCTCTAAAATGATACGCAAAGTTTTTAACTTTAATTTTTAAATCGGTTTAGTGCTTTTCTATTTAGTAAAAACTAGATTGTATAAAATTTTGGGGCAAAAGCCACCGAATGATGTATTTGTTGTATTAAACTGAATATTTTAACTCGCGGCTTGAACTCGCAACTTCTCGATTGACAGTCCAGCACGTTACCATATCAGTTTAGATCGTAACGATGTGAGCGCCAATATCACACATTTCATTCCACTACAGAACACGCACGTTGGTTAATGGTTAGCAACACAGATTTTCAACACATTGCGGGATTCATTGCGACCATCAACAACCGTCAACTTAATAATTCTCATTTGGTTCAAGTCATCTTTGGTATAAGGAAACGAAAATTTTTCTGATATAGCCGTCGGTGACATCTGCAAGACGAAGTTTATTGTCAAGTAAAGGAATGTTATCTGTGTTCTCCTTGATCCTTGTGAAGACTTTCATCTTTGTATAACGCGCTTTAAGCCGGTACACCGGACCTTGAGTCTGTTCAACCATAAAGCAATACATAAAGAGTAGGGTTAATAAGCCTGTGGAAACGACATAGAGTCTGTACAACGAGTCCTTAAACTTATTTAGTGGGCTTCAACTTTATACAACAGACATTGAGTCTGTACAACGAGTCCTTACATTTTGTATATTAGGCTACAAGCCTGTAGAACGGACTTTGAGTCTGTACAACGAGTCCTTGCACTTGTGCCACGGGCTACAAGCCTTTAAAAACGACCTTGGGTCTGTGCAATGAGTCCGTACACTTATACAATGTCGTCTCTACAGTAGGAGTCTGTATGACAGGCTGTAACCGTGAAGAAAAGACCTTGAGTTAGTAAAACGAGTCCTTGCTCTTCTACTACGAGCTATATGCATGTACAACGAATACTGAGTATGTACAACGAGTCCTTGCACTTCTACAACGGGCTCTATGTCTATACAATGGACATTATGTATATACAAAAAGTCCATGCTCTTGGACAATGGCATATAATCCTGTAAAATGGATCTTATATCTGTACAATGAGTCCTTGTACTTGTTAAACGGAAACTAAAACTGTACAACAGGCTATAAGGCTGTAGAACGGACCTTAAGTCTGAACAATGAGTCCTTGAACTTGTACAACGTATTTAATACTGTACAACGGACACTGAGGCCTTGCAACAAGTCCTTGCGCGTATACAACGGTTTACCAGTCTGAAGAACGGTCCTTGAGTCTGCAAAACGAGTCCTTGCACTTGCAAAATAATGAACAATGAGTCTGTAAACGAGTTCTTGCACTTTTATAATGGGCAATAATCCTGTAAAATAGACCTTAAATCTATACAACGGGTTCTTGTACTATATAGAAAAGACAGTCTGTACAAGAGTCATTGTAATTGTACAACGGGCCACAAGCCTGTAAAACGGACACTATATCTGTACAACACTGAGTCCTTGCAAATAGTCCTTGCGCTTATACAACGGTCTGAAAGCCTGAAGAACGGGCCTTGAGTATGTATAACGAGTCCTTGCACTTGTAAAACAATGAACACTGAGTCCGTAAACGAGTTCTTGCATTTACACAATGGGCAATAATCCTGTAAAATAGACCTTAAATCAATACAACGGGTCCTTGTACTATATAGAAAGGACAGTCTGTACAAGAGTCATCTGTACAAGAGTCATCTGTACAAGAGCCTGTAAAACGAACACTTAATTTATACAACAGACTATTAACCTATAGAACGGACCTTGAGTCTGAACAACGAGTCCTTGAACTTCTACTACGGGTTATAAGCCCGTACAACGGACACTGAGTCTGTACTACGAGTCCTTGCGCTAAAAGCCTGTAGAATGAGGTATGATTCTGTACAACGGGTCATTTCACTTGTACAACGGGCTAGAAGGCTGTACAACGGACATAAGCTGGTACAACGGACACATAGCTAGAATGTACAAGGAGTCCTTGAACTCCTTGAACCCTATTCAACGGATATTGAGTCTGTACAATGAGTCCCTGAACTTGCACATACAGCTATAGACCTGTACAAAGGACACTTGTCCCGGCACTTATTCGACCAGACAAGAACACCGATCTGCACGGCAACACCGATCTGCTCCCATTGCCGAGTCACTAAATACCGTGTTGTTGGGCTTGTCAAACCACTCAGAAGCACTGACTTCAGGCTGATAATGCGAACTCTATATCAGCAACCGAATAGTGCGACAGCCCATATTATCCAGCCCGCCGAAACTGTCAAAGGATCACCTTACTGCAAAAGAGTACAATATATCCACTGGAATCATTACTTACTACATAACACAACCCCAAGGACAGACTAGGAATCTCAGAGTTATGCCTTCAAGTATAATTTGCTAAGTTAGTGAAAATTTTTGGGTCGATTTTTCATACCTTTAAGAATGAACTGATATATTGCTACATATAATTTTACTAATGCATACTAATGTATATCAATATCGAGTAAAATATCACTAGCGAGTCGTCCTAAATTTTTAATTATGTGTCCTACACTGCAGCTAAAGTTTTCCAATGCATCTAGATACTAAAAGTCCCTCAGCCATTGTCATATTGTAAATATGTTATATAAAAACAAAAATTACTACCACCCCCCATATATTCATATTTATTACCCATCCTTTCTTCCTTCCTGGACATTATCAATTGTCTTCGGGACAGTGCCATTGCTGCCATAGCTGCCAACCGTTGCTCTACAAAATGCATAACAATTATTTGTGTTGCACCAAATTTTAAGGGTAAATATCCCCCAAAATATTTTTGTTGTTTTTCGTAGCCTTGTTCATGATATGTATGCTAACATAGTCATAACCATAAAATCCAACCACCCTCTGAACTCCCTCACTTCTAGGAGTTTTGACATTCCATATGCATTGTTTTGTGTTAATGGCCACCACAAATTCATTGCACTTTAGTTTAGATTGATGACGTCAGATGGTGTATGTTGGGACTAAACGTAGTAATACTTGTACGACTATATAGCTAAGGGTTGATGCTTGCCTTTAGTATACTAACTATGCAGGAGTTCTTACATTAAGCCTGAGAGTTATTCAAAAGTCCTTTGTACTGTTTTTGTTGGTGTTGCTATTGCTATAGTCCTTTTGGGTCGTTTCTCACTTTGTTGTCATTAGAATTATGCAAGTCGATCTCTCAACGATTAGAGTTTGTGTATATCTAATGAGTTTTCTTTCGAGTTTTGAGGGTGACTGGTGTTAGTCTGAACTCTATGGGGACTGGGTATGGGGGTGACTGGTATGAAGTGTGCTAAACATGTGACAAGAGCTATGCAGCAATTTGGCTTTAGTTTCCTCGTGAATAGAGCACAAATCTCTATTGTTAGCACAGATGATGTTAAGTGTTTTATGAGATGTTTCAATTTGCTACAATAGGGTGTTATTGCACAGGCAATGGAGTGATTGCAACAAAGGAAAGGAAGAATGATATAGGAAGTTGTCCACATTTCAAGGTTAAATGGGCAGTAAACTAAAACAAATAGAAATTAGTTTGCAGGCCTTGGCTGGGAAAGGTAGACAGGCTTCGGGGATTTGATGAGTTTTAAGAGGGATCCGTTTGTAAATTTGAAAATTTTCTACTCTAATATATAGGTTAGGTTAGGTCAATTCGGCAGCCGAATTCAGCATAAATCACATGGATCCTGGAATGAGTCCTGTTGTGATACCATTTGCAAATTTACAGTCATATAAGAAAAAGAAAAGAAAAGGAAAGGAAAGGAAACGAAAGGAAGGAAAGGAAAAAAAAGGAAAGGAAAGTAAAGGAAAGGAAAGGAAAGGAAAGGAAAGGAAAGGAAAGGAAAGGAAAGGAAAGGAAAGGAAAGGAAAGGAAAGGAAAGGAAAGGAAAGGAAAGGAAAGGAAAGGAAAGGAAAGGAAAGAAAATTTTAAAGCGGTAGATTAATTATATTATTACAAATATTTTGATATTTTATATATCTGTGATATTTGTAATATCTGTGATATTTGTAATATCTGTGATATTTGTAATATATATGATTTTTTAAATCTCTGTGATATTTCTAAGATCTTTTATATTTTGAATATCTGTTATATTTTGACTGTCTGTTATATTTTAAACATCTGTGATATTTTCAGTAGTATCTGTGATATTTTAAATATCTGGGATATTTTTAGTATCTGTGATATTTTAAATATCTGTAATATTTTGAATATCTGTAATATTTTGAATACCTGTGATATTTTGTCATCTGTGATATTTTGAATATCTGTGATATTTGGAATACCCGTGACTTTTCTAAATTTTCGTGATATTTTTAACATCTGTGGTATTTGGAATATCTGTGATATTTTGAATATAAGTGATAGTTGGAATATCTGTGATATTTGGAATACCTTTGATATTTTTATTATCTGTAATATTTTGAGTATTTGTGATATTTTTAACATCTGTGATATTTTTAACATCTGTGATATTTTTAACATCTGTGATATTTTTAACATCTGTGATATTTTTAAAATCTGTGATATTTGGAATATCTATGATATTTTTAATATCTGTGATATCTTTAATATCTGCGATATTTTTATATTTTGAATATCTGTGATATTTTTAATAACTGTTATATTTTGAATGGGACCGGCCGTGGCATAGTGGTTACAACACGCGACTACCTTGCGGGAGATCGCAGGTTCAAACCTGGCTCCAGTCATCTTAAAAGAAAAAAAATAAATAAAATTTTCTTTCATTGTCGGCTCCCCTCGAATGTTGTTGACATCAACTTCGCAGTATTAAGCGTCGATTCAATCGTCGTGTCTAATAAGAGCTTCCCAAACAGTGACGTTCGCATTCGTCGATAAACAAGTAGGTGCCGTTAGTTGTGAATCTAAAAATAGAAAGCGTGTTAATTCACAACAACGCGAGAAGCTGTCCCATACCTCATTCATGGGGTGCAAAGGGAAATTAAGTTTTTTTTTTAGTATTATGTCCTGTGCTGAAAAAAGGTGATCCAAGTGTGTGCTCCGACTACCGCGGGATCAGCCTTTTACCCATCGCATATAAGGTCCTGTCGGGTGTGCTATGTGAAAGACTAAAGCCAGTGTTATCCAACCTGATCGGACCTTATTAGTGTGCCTTCAGACGTGGAAAATCAACAACTGACCAGATTTTCACACTTCGGCAAATCCTGGAAAAGATCCAAGAGAAACAGATCGACACGTACCATCTTTTTGTCGACTATAAAGCTGCCTTCGACAGCCCGATACGGCAGAAATTACTTGAAGCCATGGCTGAGTTTGGTATTCCAGCGAAGCTGATACGTCTTTGCGGAATAACGCTGACTGACACGAAGTCTTCAGTGAAGATTGGCAAGGACCTTACGGAGCCATTCTATACCAGACGAGGCCTAAAACAAGGCGACGGCCTATCGTGCGATCTCTTCAACATTGTGATGGAGATGATAATGAGAAAAGCTGCAGTAAACACGAGTGGCACTATATTCAACAAAAGACACATGCTACTCGCGTACGCTAATAACGTAGATATCATCGGTCGACGACGGTATGTGACTGCAGCCTTCTCAGGTATACAGAAGGAATCAGCGAAAATGAGCCTAACGGTGAACGAGAACAAAACGATGTTATTAGTTTCAACGAACAAAGAATCTACTCGTTTGGGAAACTGCGTGAACGTTGACAACTATAATTTCGAGGTGGTAGATAATTTTGTCCAGCTAGGCTCCGCCATCAACAAAGCAAATAATGTCAGCCTAAAAATCCGGAGAAGAACCCTGCTTGCAAATAAATGCTACTACGGACTAAGCAAGCGATTCAATGACAGAGCCCTCTCTCGACAAACAAAACTCCAGCTATACCAGATACTGGTTCTACCTGTCTTAATGCATGGCTCAGAATCCTGGGTTATGACACAAGCGGATGAATCGGTTCTGGCGGTATTCGAAAGACCAGGTTACTGAGAACCATACAGAACTCGGTGTGACTAACTGGAGAAGAAGCGCAGAAGATCGAGGCGCTTTTAATATATTTCTAAGTGCGGTATATAATCCACTGGGATTGCATAGAAGTACCAGCTAAGTAAGTAAATATAAAGTAATGTAGCGTAAAATGACTTGACATTATGAAATATTTTATTATAAATTTAAATTTTTAACACTATGTTTGTGATGATTGACATATCAGAAATATTGTGAATATCTGTGATATTTTGAATATCTGTGATATTGTTAACAACTGTGATATTTTGAATACCTGTGATATTTGAAATATCTGTGACATTGTGAATATCTGTGTTATTGTGAATGTCTGCGATATTTAGAATATCTGTGATATTTTGAATACCTGTTATATTTTTAACATCGTGATATTTGGAATACCTGTGATATTTTAATTATCTGTAACATTTTCAATATCTGTGATATTTGATATATCTGTAATATTTTGCATATCTGCAATATTTAAAATACCTGTGATATTTTAGCATCTGTGATATTTGGAATAATTATGACATTTTTTATTTTCGTGATATTTTTAACATTTGTGATATTTTTTTTGAGTATTTTTGATATTTTTAATATCTGACATTTTTAATATCCGTAATATTTTGAATATCTGAGATGTTTTTAATGTCTGTGATATTTGTAATATCTGTTACATTTTGAATATCTGTGATATTTTTAATATCTGTGATATTTTTTATGTCTTCAAAAAGTTAAATATCTGTTACATTTTCAATATCTGTGATATTTTCAATATCTGTGATATTTTCAATATCTGACATTTTTAATATCTGTGATATTTTGAATATCTGTGATATATTTAATATCTGTAATATTTGTAATTTCTGTGACTTTTTTAATATCTGTAATATTTTGATTTGATTGGAATATCTGTGATGTTTTGAATATCTGTGATATTTTTACATTCTGTGATATTCTTAACACCTGTGATATTTTGAATATCGGCAATATTTTTTAACAACTGTAAAGTATTTAATATCTGTGATGTTTTTAACATCTGTGATATTTTCAATATATGCGACAATTTTAATATCTGTGGTATTTTGAATAACTGTAAAACTTTAAATGTCTGTGATTTTTTATCACAAAAACAATGGAAGTTTTATTCGATTTTGTATAATATGTCATATTTTAAATGCTATTTTTGATAATTTTTATTAGTGACATAATGTCACAAAAACCATACATGAACTTGGGATATATATTTTTCTCTTTTTTTATATTTTTTGTATTTTATTTTTATCCTTTAAAATGATATCTTTGATATTTCAAATATCTGTGATATTTCGAATATCTGTGATATTTTACCACAAAAACTATAGATGTGCTTACGATATTAATTTAAACATTTTGTATTTATTGATTTGGAATTTGTTTCAAGCTCAAGACCAGTGTTTTTGAAAGAAGGTTATAGCAGAATGATATTCTCATAATGCCAGGCAGTCTGTACAGCTGTTTCGGATTCAGCCACGAATCCTCATCAGCAGACTTTGGTATAATGGTTGCAAATTGTTCATCAAGTCTTATGCACCAGAATCTCACATCGAAATGAGAATTCTTTCTTGAGTGCATAGACTCGAAAAACTTCACAACCATTCACTACGAGAAACCATTTGCTAAACTTCTTTCTTGTTTTGCTTTCAAAAACACTGGTCTTGAGCTTGAAACAAATTCCAAATCAATGTTCTAATAACAGACCGAATAAATACAAAAACAACGATCATTTTGTATTTATTAAATATATGGAATATAATTTTCCACAAATATCATTTGTGACTGTATTTGTAATATTTTATCACATAAATTAGGCTCCACGAAAAGCCCCCCAATGAAATAACGCCCAAACGAGAAATGAAATATTCCCCAAATTTTTTTCATACATTTTTGGGTGTTATTTCATATGAAATAACTCCCAATTTTTTTGGGCCATTTTTCATTTTTCTTTGGGAATTATTTCATTCTTCATTTGGGGTTTTCAAATTATGAAATAATCTCCAATGAAATAACACCCAACCAATTTTTTAAATTTGGGGATTGTTTCATATCGTGTATAATTTGGGTGTTATTTCATTTTTGATTCGGGGGTTGTTTCATTTTAAAGCTGTTGGCTTTTAGGGGTTATAATTATATAATTATATTAAAAATAGGCCTTTTACAAGAAAACTTTTAGCCTAATATCTTTTGAATGTTTACAGATATTTCCATTTATGTTCATACTGACGGATAGAAAATCAACAAAATGCAAAATTCGATTAGTACACACTAAGAATGTAATTATTTTTTTTATTTGTAATAGTTCTTCAAAAGGATTAATTCAATTAAAGCAGATTTGCTTGTAAATACTGGAGGTGGTTGTGTAAAGGCCAAACGTAAAAGGCAAATTGCCTCCCGAACTGCAAAAATAGAGCAGGGCTACAACGATCTACGATCCACACGATTCATTTCAATAATTTTGCGACTTTGCTGATGATCCATATTGACTTCATAAAATCCTTGGTGAAACTGACTTTTATGAATTTTGGGCATAATTTAATTTTTGTTGCTGATGGGGTTTATTTCATTGGGGGTTATTTCATTTTCATCATTGGGTGTTATTTCATATGAAATAACTCCCAAATATTGGGGGTTGTTTCGTTTTCGCTTTGGGGTTTATTTCATTTATTTTTGGATGTTATTTCATTCACTGTTTTTGGGTGTTATTTCCAATTTTTTGGGGTTTATTTCATTGGGGGTTATTTCCTGGGCGTTATTTCATTGGGGGGCTTTTCGTGGAGCCCATAAATTATACGCATACCTGTGATACTTGTTTTTTACACTTTAAAATTTTTTGGAAATTTCTATTTTTTTTTTCAAAATTATATGTAAAATTTTTTAAGTATAAGTGATATTTTCTAAATCTGTGATAAATTAGTAGTGATATTTGGTTTTCACATTTTATAATTATTAGAAATGTTTTTTTTTTATTATTAAATATTATGTTAGTGATATTTCAAATAGCTGTGATATTTCGTAAATCTTTATAAGTTTTCACAGATTTCTATTTATTTTTCAAAATAATATGTGAGATTTTGCTAGAGTCTGTGACATTTTCTATATCCATGAAAATTTTTTGACATATTTCCACATTTTACAAATTTTATTAATATTCTTTTCGTTATTAAAAACTATATTTGTGATATTTTAAATAGCTGTGATATTATGTAAATCTTAATTAGTTTTCACAAATTTCTCTTTATTTTGCAAAATAAAATGGGAGATTTTTCAGGTATCTGTGAATTTATTAATATTACAGTAAAAGTATTCTTGGGAAATAGCTGTGATATTTCTTTAATATATGATAGCATTTTATAGATCTAGACGAGTACTTGTGATATATTTTTTATCCACATTTTGTTATTTTTTATGATAGGTTTGTTTTTCCGTGAGTCGGTGATATATTGGAAACTGTGATATTTTCCATCTCTGTGATACATCATCACCAAAATCATACCAGTACTTGTGATACTTGTTGTTTACATTTTGTTAGTTTTCTTAATATTCTAATTATTTTTTCAAAAAATATTTGTGAATTTTCTCTTAACTGTGATATTTTATATATCTGTGATATTGTATCACAAGAACCATACAAGTGCTTGTGAAAGTTGACTTCCACTGTTTGTTACATTGCATCACTTCATATATATTTTTTAGCTTAGTATTTATGAATTTTCGAATATCTGTGATATTTTATCACAAACTAATATCACAAGTACTGTTCTTTACTTTTATAATATCTGTGATATTTTTTTCTCCGAAGTTTTCGAGTATTGGAGATATTTTTCTTCAACAGTTTCTTAGTTTTCATGATTTGCTATTCAATATATAAAATTATATTTGTGATATTTCTAATATTTGTCATATTTACAATATCTGTGATAGTTTATCACAATAACTATTTAAGTGCTTGTGATATATATTGTTCTCATGTTGTTATTTTATTCATATTTAGGATAATATTTGTGATTTTTCGTTAATTCGTGATATTTCACATATTTGTGATAATTCATCACATAAACCATACAAGTGCTGTTGTGATAGTTGACTTACACATTTATTTATTTTTCAAGATTTAATAATTATTTTTTAACTGAGCATTTGTAATATTTTGCAAGTCAGTGATATTTGTAATATCTGTGATAGTTCAACACATTTTTTTTAATACATATTGTAATTTTTTATGACTTGACTTTCATTATATAAAATGATTTTTGTAATATTTTGAAAACTGTGATATTATATCACAAAATCTCAAAAAGAACTTGTGGTACGTATTTTTCTCATTTCGCATTTTGTTATAATCTTTTATTCATTATTTAAAATGATATTGGTGATATTTCAAATATTTTTCACATTTTCAGTATCTGTGATATTTTATCACAGAAACCATACAAGTACGTTCGGTAAATAATTTTCTCATTTTGAAATTTTTATAATTGTTTCTTGTTTCTTTATTTATATTTTAAATGCCTCTTCTGATATTTTGCCTTAGTTTTTTTCCCAAATATTTTTCGATATTCGACATTTGCTTCCCATTCGACAATTTCTTGCCCCCTTCAAATCGTGACCTAACACTTCTAATCACTTCTACATCTCAGCCCAACAAAATAGTTCCATAAACAACAATGTTAGACTCATGAGTATTATAAAAATGAAATGAACGACAGTTTTTATTGCCTACTTTAAGGAGGCCATAACCACGATAATGCGGACACAGCATAATAAGTAAGAGAGAGTGAGATAGAGAGAGAGCGAAAAAATACAATAACAAAAAAACCAAGAAAACAACTACACAAAGAACGAAAAATTTAGCTTAACTATGCTTGGACATTATGACACTTAATCGACAAATGAGAAAATATGTTATCAACATTTAAGCATCTCAAAGGAACAGAGACGTGTCAGCCAAAGGATATCCAAATGCAAAAAAGGGCGCAGGGGCGACAATGATTAAAAAAGTCAAAGGAAATAAGATAGTATAAAAGCTTGCTATAATTCTCAAGCTATTTTTGGTTTAAAGGGGAAAAATTAATATGTATGAGAAAATTTCCCAAAGTTTTTAAACTGTTTTGATTTTATGCTTATTATTTTATGAAATGTATCTGTGACTTTTCAAATGTCTACGATATGTAAAATGTCTGTATTGTCGATATATTAAATGTAAATTTTTGCATTATTTCCAATATCTGTGATGTTTTCAATATGTGGAAAAATTTTACTGTCTATATAATCTAATATGTTAATAGTATCTAATAGTGGTCAGTTTCTGCGATAATCAAATATTTGTGATATTTTTTGTATCTGTGATATTTTCAAAATCTGTGATATTTTCAATTTGTGGGAAATTTTTACTATCTTTCTAATCTAATATGTTGCCAATACATTAAATGTCAATTTCTGTGATATTTCCAATATCTGTGATATTTCAATACCACTGATATTTTTTAACTGTGATATTTTCAATATGTGGGAAACTGTTACTATCTTTATAATTAAATATGATTTTAACATATCAAATGTTCTAAATTTTTCTGATATTGTCAATATCAGTGATATTTTTTTATCTGTGATATTTTCAATATATGGGAAATGTTTACTATCTGTATAATCTAATATGTTGTCAATACCTTAAATGTGGTAAATTTTTGCGATGTCTGTGATATTTTCTGCATCTGTGATGTTTTCAATATATGTTATATTTGCAATATCTATGATGTTTGCAACATCTGTGATATTTGTAATATCTATAATATTTTCAATATCTTAGATGTTGTCAACGTGTGTTATAGTTTCGTGTCTGTGATATTGTCAATATCTGTAATATTTTCCGAATCTGTGATTGTGCAATGACTGTGATAGTTTTAGTTTTTGTTATACGTGCTGTATTTTTTCATATTTTTAATATATGTGACGTCCTCGATATATGTGAAATCTGAGATGTTTCCAATATCTGTGACACTGTCGTATTGAAAATGTATTGAAAACATCATAGATACCGAGAATGTCACTGATATTGAAGATATCCCAGCTTGTTCACATGTTTACAGAGTTTTTGTAATAAACAATATTTAGGTATTTTGTCATAATTTATCATTCTTTTTAGAAATAATATTTATGATATGAAGACTATGTGATATTTCCTGTTTTGGTGATATTTTATCTAAAAACAGTACGACTAAATGTTATGTTTGATTTACACTTTCCATAGGTTCAATAAATTATTGCTTATATTATTAAAATTATACTTATGAATATGTTTTCATTGTTCGGTTTAAGATCTATTCTATTATTGCTAATAGAATTTGTTTTTACAAGAGTTGTGTGAAATGGATTGTGTTGACAGCTGGCAGGGCAGATAGCTATTTCGATGGTCGCCAAACCATCATCATCAGTGCCGTTTGCTGTGCCTTCTCCACTCATTATCACAACCTTAAGTGTTAAAAGCTTCACACAATCAATGTGAAGCTCACACACACCGGTGCGAAAATGGTATCAACGAAGACAACGTCAACACAATCCACACAAGCTCTTGTCTATGCTTTGTCCATCGGACAAAATAGCATAAAATTGTTTTTGGCATAAAATGCCAACCCAGTGTACCTCCCGTGTATGTATTCTCTTGTTTATTTTTTTCGATCTGTGCAGAATATGAATATGTTTTCATTGTTCGGTTTAAGATCTATTCTATTATTGCTAATAGAATTTGTTTTTACAAGAGTTGTGTGAAATGGATTGTGTTGACAGCTGGCAGGGCAGATAGCTATTTCGATGGTCGCCAAACCATCATCATCAGTGCCGTTTGCTGTGCCTTCTCCACTCATTATCACAACCTTAAGTGTTAAAAGCTTCACACAATCAATGTGAAGCTCACACACACCGGTGCGAATTATATTTATGATATTTTAAACATCTGTGATATTTTGGAAAAGTATGATATTTTATCACAAGAACTACTAGATAACTTGTGACATTTATGTGACGAATAAAGAGCAATTTATGTTATTATTATTGATATAATGCATTATACTTGTTATTATTCGGTTATTTATTGGTCTAACGTATCATAATGTGATTTTTTTAAATATCTGTGATATTTTGAGTTTATGTGATACCGTTTATGTCGGTAATATTTCATCGGGGAAACCAAACAAGTTCTTGTGATATTTGTTTTTTTGATGATTTAATATTTCATAATTTGCTATTCAGTACTTTTAACGACAAATTTGTTTTTTTATATGTTTGTGATATTTTCTATTTTAGTAATAGATTTTGGTAAGAGTTATTCAAGTATCTGTAACTTTTGTCTTCCTCTCTTTGTATTTTATATACATTTTTATTCATTACTTAAAATGATGTTTGTGATATTTTTATATTAGTGATGTATTATGATTTCATATTCATATATGTAGGAAATTTTGAATAGCTGTGATATTTTATCACAAAAACCGTAGAAGTACTTGTGATACTAGATTTTCATACATCTTGTATTTTTTATGATTTCCAATATATTTTTTCAATGAATGCGATATTTTTTGTATCTGTGATATTTTGCCACTACTATCACACAAGAATTTGTGATACTTGGGTTGCACACTTAGTTAATTTTTCGAAATTTTTTATTTATGATATGATGCAAGTGATTTTTGTAAGTCAGTGATGTTTTCTAAATCTGTGATACCTTCAATATCTGTGATATATTATTACGAAAGCCATACCATAATTGTGATATGTGTTTTGCGAAATAACATAAAATTAATTATGTTATATAAATTATTTAAAAAGGTATTTGTGATGTTTCGCATCACTGTGATTTTTCGCAAATCTGAGAATTTTTTCTCAAAAAACCATACGAGGGACCGACCGTGGCATAGTGGTTAGAACACGCTACTACCATGTGGGAGATCACAGGTTCAACCACAGACTCCAGGCATCTTAAGAAAAAAAATTCATTCATTGTCAGCTCCCCTCGAAAATTGTTGACAGCAAATTCGCAGTATAAGTGTCGAGTCAATCGGCATGTCTAGTAAGAGCTTCTCAAGCAGTGATATTTGTTATTTTTCGTGTGTCGGTGATATTTTCTAAATTTGTGATATTTTAGCACAAACCATACGATTACTTGTGATATTTGGTATTAAGAGTAATTTTTCGTAATTTTTAATTTATCATTTAAAATATCATTTGAGATATTTCGCATCACTGTGATATTTTTCAAATCTGGACAAATTTTTCTCATGAAACATACAGTTACTTGTGATACTTGTTTTTATACATATTGTTGCATTTCATAAGTTGACATTAGTTTCTTATGATGATGCCTGTGATATTTGGAAAGTTGGTGATATTTTGAAAATCCATAATATTTTCAATATTATTGATATTTTCAATATCTGTGAATTTAGTCACAAATGCTATACGAGGTTTTGTGATATTTGGTATCACATTAGTAATTTTATATTCTTTATCAAAATAATAATTGTGATATTTTGAATATCTGTGATATTTCGTACATACGGAATACGAGTACTTGTGATAGATGTTTTCGATATTGTTTTATTTTTCGTAATTTGTTTCTGATTTTTCAAAATAATATTTATAATTTTTGGTAAGTTGGTGATACAGGTATATCTGTGATATTTTATCACAAAAGCCATACGAGTATTTGAGATATTTGGTATCTAAATTTACGATAAATTGGTAATTTTATGTTCTGAATTAATATAATAATTGTGATATTTTGTACAACTGTGATATTTCCTTAGTCTGTGATATTTTATCTGAAGAACCATAAGAGTACTTGTTATACTTGTTCTACACATTTTGCTGTATTTCTTAATTTAATATTAGTTTCTTATGATGATGTCTGTGATATTTGTCGTTCAGTAACATTTTGAAAATCTGTGATATTTTAAATTTCTGTGATATTTTATCACACTAACCATACGAGTACTTGTGATATTTCTATTCTAAAATGACAACAAGTTTTCTAAATTTACGGCATTAATAAAATGATACTTGTGAGATTTTGAAAAACTGTGGTATTTCGTAAATCTGTAATACTTTGCTCAAGAACCATACTCGTACTTGTGATACTTTTTTATACACATTTTGTTACTAATCATAATTTGATATTAGTTTCTTATGATGTTGTCTCCGATACTAATCATAATTTGATATTAGTTTCTTATGATGTTGTCTCCGATATTTGGAAAGTAGGTGATATTTTGAAAATCTTTGATATTTTAAATATCCGTGATATTTCACAATGTTATCACAATAGCCATACTAGTACCTGTGATATTTCATATTAAATTTATCGAAAATTTTATAAATTTAAGACATGTTTAATATAATATTTTCGATATTTTGAATAACTGTGATATTTTCTTAATCTATGATATTTTTCTTAAGAACAGTACTCGTACTTGTGATACTTTTTTATACACATTTTGTTACTAATCATAATTTGATGCTGTTTTTTAAAACGGCATTTATAATATTTGGTAAGTCGGTGATATTGTGTATATCTGTGATATTTGCAATATCTGTGATATTTTATCACAAAAACCATTCGAGTACTTGTGTTATTTCTGTTCTAAATTTGCAAAAAGTTTTCTAAATTTGTGATATTTATGATATTTTGAATAACTGTGATATATCGTTAATCTGTAATATTTTTCTCAAGAATCATACGGGTACTTGTGATACTTTTGTTACACATTTTGTTACTAATCATAAGTTAATATTTGTTTTTTTTTTTAAAAATAATATGTGTTATTTTTCGTAAGTCGGTGATATTGTGTATATCTGTGATATTTTCACAAAAGCCATTCGAGTACTTGTGATAAATTAGAATAATTAGTAATTTTATATCATTTATTAAAATGATATTTGTGATATTTTAAATACCTGTGATATATCTTTAATCTGTGATATATATATATCTGTGATATTTTCAATATCTGTGATATTTTCAATATCTGTGATATTTTATCACAATAACCATACGAGTACTTGTGATATTTCTGTTCTAAATTTGCAAAAAGTTTTCTAAATTTGCGATATTTATGATATTTTGAACAATATCGTTAATCTGTGATATTTTTCGAAAGAATCATACGGGTACTTGTGATACTTTTGTTACACATTTTGTTACTAATCATAAGTTAATATTAGTTTTTTAAAATAATATGTGTTATTTTTCAAAAGTCGGTGATATTGTGTATACCTGTGATATTTTCACAAAAGCTATTCGAGTACTTGTGATATATTAGAATAATTAGTAATTTTATATCATTTATTAAAATTATATTTGTGATATTTTTAATACCTGTGATATAACTTTAATCTGTGATATTTTCAATATATGTGATATTTTATCACAATAACCATACGAGTACTTGTGATGTTTCTTTTCTAAATTTGCAAAAAGTTTTCTAAATTTGCGATATTTATGATATTTTGAATAACTGTGATATATCATTAATCTGTGATATTTTTCTCAAGAATCCTACAGGTACTTGTGATACTTTTGTTACCCATTTTGTTACTAATCATAAGTTAATATTAGTTTTTTAAAATAATATGTGTTATTTTTCATAAGTCGGTAATATTGTGTATATCTGTGATATTTTCACAAAAGCTATTCGAGTACTTGTGATATATTAGAATAATTAGTAATTTTTTTTTCATTTATTAAAATGATATTTGTGATATTTTGAATACCTGTTATATATATTTAATCTGTGATATATATATATCTGTGATATTTTCAATATATGTGATATTTTATCACAATAACCATACGAGTACTTGTGATGTTTCTTCTCTAAATTTACAACAAGTTTTCTAAATTTGCGATATTTATGTAATCATCACAAGTAATGTTTCTTTTCTAAATTTACAACAAGTTTTCTAAATTTGCGATATTTATGAATCATATGGGTACTTGTGATACCTTTTTTATTACATATTTTGTTACAAATCATAAGTTAATATTAGTTTTTTAAAAAAAATATGTGTTATTTTTCGTAAGTCGGTGATATTGTTTATATCTGTGATATTTTCACAAAAGCTATTCGAGTACTTGTGATATATTAGAATAATTAGTAATTTTATATCATTTATTAAAATGATATTTGTGATATTTTGAATACCTGTGATATATCTTTAATCTGTGATATATTTTCATAATAACTATACGGTTACTTGTGATACTTGTTTTACACATTTTGTAACTTATCCTAATTCGATATAAGTTTTTCAAGTAGACATTTGTGATTTTTAGTAAGTCGGTTTCTTGTGATATATTCAGTAGCTGTGATATTTTATCCCAAACCATACAAATACTTGTGATATTTGGTTTTAACATTTAGTTATTTGTCGTTATTTTTTATTTATTATTGGAATAAATATTTGTGATATTTCGTATCACTGTGATATTTTTCTCAAATTCCATATGAGTGATAGTTGTTTCCCACAGTATTTTATTAATTATTTCTCAACTTTTTGGTAAGCAAAATATTTGTGGAAGCATCAACCTTAAGCACTTTGTTTTCCAAATTGAAATTTTTCAAATTGCTATTTGAAAATGTGACAGACACCTTGCTTTATCAAATAGTGCAATGCGTATCCGATAGACGGCGCTTAATTAGTTGTAATACTGTCAATATATGCATGAGACACGTAGCTCGATAGCGTAAAGTATACGTACCAAAGCACTCTTTAACTTATAGTAGGGTCATATGTAGTAGTAGGCAAAAACCTTTGCACATAGCAATGAAGCTTTGTACGCATTCACCTATTACACTACCAATGCCAGGACTTTTTCTGGCGTTATAAAGTGTTATCTTTATTTCATATACAACTGATTGTTAGTACATTTAAAGAATTTTTTTTTTTACATATATGTAAGATGTTTTGTCTTCCTTAGTAATACTATAATGTCCAATAGGCGGCGTTAGAGAAATGACATTATATGCAAATAGCCTAGGGGTATAAGCTATAGCTGTTATATTTTATCACATGTGATATTTGTTTTAAACAGTTTTATCACAAAACCAAACGAGTAATTGTGATATTTGGTTTTTACTGTTTTTAAAAGATATTTGTAATATTTAACATGTGATATTTATTCTCATAAACTATACAGGTACAAGTGATAGTTACTTTCCATATATTTTTTTATAAATCATCGTTCTCAACAGATTTATCACAAACATATTAGAAGTACTGATGATATTTGGTTTTTATAGTAGATAATTTTTCATAATTTTTTATTAATAATATCTTACATCACTGTGATGTTTCGCAAATCTGTGATAGTTTTTTCTCAAAAACCATACGAGTGATAGTTGTTTATTTTTATTTTTTTATTTCTCATCACTGTATAACATTTCTTTTTAAAACCAACGTAAGTAATATTTAGCAAACCTGTGATATTTTATCACATGTGATATTTGTTTTAAACAGTTTTATCACAAAACCATACGAGTAATTGTGATATTTGGTTTTTACTGTTTTTAAAAGATATTTGTGATATTTAACATGTGATATTTATTCTCATAAACAAGTGATAGTTATTTTCCATATATATTTTTTTATAAATCATCGTTCTCAACAGATTTATCACAAACATATTAGAAGTATTTGTGATATTTGGTTTTTATAGTAGATAATTTTTCGTAATTTTTCATTAATAATATCTTACATCACTGTGATGTTTCGCAAATCTGTGATATTTTTTTTTCTCAAAAACCATATGAGTGATAGTTTTTTTCTATATATTTTTATTTATATATTTCATTGTCTAATTTGTCTTTTTAAAACAAACGTGTGTGCAGAAGCAAACCTGTGATATTTTATCACCAACACCCTACTTGCACTTGTGATATTTGTTTGCCACACTTTTCTATTCATCACAATGTGCTATTTAGCATTTCTATGTTATTTAATCACTTGATTGTTAGCTTATTTGCTTTGAATTGATTAGTTTATTAGTTGTTGATGTGATTATTTCATTATTTGATTACTCTCGAAATGTCAGCCAAGTGTAGAGTATATGCTATGCGAGAATGTCATAAAACTGCCATTATACATTCGCCCAAAAGTATACCCTATAAAAACGAAATGTTTTTGAATTGAACGATTCATACTGTGACTTCATTATTACTACACACAAACACACACACACTCACAGAGCTAATACTACTATAAAATTTCATAATATACAAGTTACACTTTTATGCACTTGTATTACATATTATTTACCCACACTGACTCACTCACTCATCACTGTTTGTGACTTACCTTCCAAGCATGGAGTAGCTACAAATCTGCTTATAGCTAAATGCATTTTTTTTTTGAGATTTTCTTGAATTTTTCTACTTTAGCCATCTTCGTTTCTTCTTGTGCTGCTATTCTTTTCCAACTTCGTTTTTTGTTTTTGTTGTTATTTTTATGTTGTGCAGAATGGTTCTGTTTTTGGAAGTTTGCCGATTTCCAATACAGTTACTGGAAATTGCGTAATTTCTATTCCAAAAGACAACAACTAAAACAAAAACAGCAAAAATCACATGGAAGCAAAAGTTGTAGTTGTAAAAACAACAAGAAGTTCTAAAACGAATCCTTTTTGCACGCTGGATGTGTGTGTGTGTGTTAGTGTGTGTCCTAAGGGTATTGGTATGCCATCGTATATCATATATGTGTGAGTATGAATATAAGTATGAGTATGAGTGTATGTGTGTTTGTGCATTGGTTCTCTTCGTTTCTCTGTGTCAACCGACTGTTGGCTTTCTCACAGTCATATGTTAATGTAAGAAATCCTTTGCTCAATTTCAAATCAGTTGTTTCACAGACGTTGCGAGTTTAAGTACTCAGCCGAGAATATTTATCCAGTATTTGTTCGCATACCGCAAACGGTCTGAGATTGTATTCAAAATACAATACATCAGCAGAATTTCTAAGTATATTTATCAAATAGAGTACGTCGTATACCACGGTTCGGTTGGAACGGTAATACAACTTAACGGGTATTTGTGAACGAACAGAAAAAAAACACACAAGAAATGAAAATAGTGGCTTAGCCGCAATGGACTTCAGTGAGGTTCCCGTATGTGGATATTTAAAATAAAGGTAATTTATGGCTGAGCTAATTTAAGCATATGGTAGGCTTCGTAGGTTAATACAATGAATTGAAATTTCCAATGTTTTTTTTAAGGAGATTCTTAAATTGCAATGGATTGCTATAGTGAATAGATGGAAGTTATTTTAAGAAAAGAATTACTTAAAAAAGTTTCCCAAATTATCGCATATAGCTAATGGGAAAGTTTTAATATACAAATGCCAGAACTTTAGGTCTAGGGTTATAATTTGTCAGAATAATTCTCTATAGAACTCATTGTTGACATACTATGAAGATTGCTTATTAACAAAAATGGAATATATTTTCTATTTCTAAATAGTAAATTCAATATTCTAAACTTTTTAGTAAGCAAAATATTTGTGGAATCCACCAAATTAAACAATTTGTTTTCCAAATTTAAATACATCAATTTGCTATTTGCAAATACGACGGATAATTTCTTTACCGAAATAGTACAATTGGTAAGCGATAGACGGCGCTGAAGTAGTTGTAATACTGTCAATTTACATATGACACACACAACTCTATAGCGTAGAGTATACGTATCAAAGCACTCTTCAACTTGTAGTAGTGGCGTAAGTAGCAGAGGGTATATAGCAACGAAACATCGCACATATTCACATACAGCTATACAAATGCCAGCACTATACTCTAGTGTTATAAACTGCCAGAATTATTTTCTATATAACTGATTGTTGATTCAGTGAAGAAGTTTTGTTTATTCACATAAAAGGAGTGTGTTTTGTTTTCCTTAAAAGTAAATTCAAATTTCTCAACTTTTTAAATGGAAAAATATGTGGGGTAGCAATCACCCTTGACATTTTGTTTTTCAAATTGATATATGTCAATTTGCTATTCGCAACTATGATAAATAACTTTCTTTGCCAAATAGTACAATTGGTACGCGATAGACGGCGCTGAATTAGTTGTAATACTATCAATTTGAGCATGAGTCACATGACTTTATAGTGTAGAGTATACGTACCTATAAAGCACTTTTCAACTTGTACTACTAGCATAAGTATTAGTGGGAAAATACCTTAGCATATAGCTACGTAGGTTAGCACGTATTCGCATATAGCACTAAAAAAGACAGAACTTTTCCTCTAAGGTCAGAATAATTTGCAATATAGTTGATATTCAACTAAGATAAGCAGTTTGTTCATTCTCATGAATGACATACGTTTTATATTCCTAAGTAGTACAAATAATGTCCGATAGACGGCGCTAGCGAAGTTTGGTTGAAGTAGGAAATAATCGCTACACATCTACGCACAATTATTGTACTTATACCAAAATATTTTTAAGATTTTTTTAAATCTTATCTGAAGTTTTGGAAAGATTGTAATTTTATAGCAATTGAGAATTTGCTGCATTTTGAAAAATTTTATATGCCTTTTAGAAAGACTGAAATACGTTAAATTGTTATTCGCAAGTATGACAGATAACTTCCTTTGCCAAATAGTACAATTGGCACGCGATAGACGGCGCTGAAGTAGTTGTAATACTGTCAATTTACGTATGAGACACACAACTCTATAGCGTAGAGTATACGTACCAAAGCACCTTTCAACTTGTAGTAGTGGCACAAGTAGAAGGGGCAAAATACCTTAGCAAAGTATTGCAATGTAGCTTTAAACGTATTCACCTATTGCAATACAATGGCCAGGACGTTTTTCTCTACAGTTATAAACTGTGAGCATTTTTTGTTCATACAAATTCTTGTTGACATAAAAAGAACTTGTAAGTAGTACAAATATCATCGGATTGACGGCGCTAGCATAATTTCATTATATGTGAGTTGTCTCATAGGTATACGCTTTACCATAAAGTAATATACAAGCACAATTGCTATACTAAAATCTTCTAAAAATTCCTTTAATAGAGTGCCTTTTAAACAACTAACTGATTGCAAAGTTAAGGAGTTTGCTTATTCACATGCATAGAATATGTTTTCTGTTCATATGTAGTACAAATAATGTCCGATAGACGGCGCTAGCGAAATTTCATTATACGTGAGTTGCCTATGATGTATACGCTATGCCATAACATAACGTATAGGCACAATTGTTTCACTAAAATATTTTTTAGATTCTTTGAAATGTTATTTGAAGTTATGGCAACATTGTGATTTGAATGCCGATAGACGGCGCTAGCGAAATTTCATTATACGTGAGTTTTCTATGAAGTATACGCTATGCCATAACATAACGTATACCGACAATTGTTTCACTTAAATTTTCTTTAGATTCTTGGAAATCTTATTTGAAGTTATGGCAACATTGTGATTTGAATGTAGTTATAAAAAAAGACTTTCCGACAGACCATGTTTGGAATACGGGACTGTGATGCATGTGACCTGCGTTCGAGTACTGTCACAGCCTTCTATATGTTTTTGATCGTCGTCCTCATCGTCTTCCGAATATTCGATTAATTGACATTTGACTAGTAAAAGTTGGTTTATTCACATGAACGTTCTAATTAGTACAAATATTGTCCGATAGGCGGCGTTAGCAAAATTTCATTATACGTGAATTGCGTATGATGTATACGCTTTACCATAACGTAACGTATACGCACAATTGTTATACTTATATTAAAATCTTCTTCAGATTTCTTTATATCTATACTGAAGTTATGGCAATGTTGTGATTTGAATGTAGATATAAATTTCGTATTAAAATGCCTTTCCGACAGACCGTTGTTAGAAAACGGAACTGTGATGTGGGTGACTTGGGTTTGAGTACTGTCACTTACTTACTTACTTATTTTCCCTTTATACCCCATGAATGAGGTATGGGATAGCTTCTCGCGTTGTTGTGAATTAACACGCTTTCTATTCTTAGACTCATAACTGATAGCACCAACTTGTTTATCGACGAATGTGCACGTCACAGTTTGAGAAGCTCTTACTAGACACGCCGATTGACTCTACATTTATACTGCGAAGTTGCTGTCGACAACATTCGAGGGGAACCGACAATGAAAGAAAATGTTTTTTTCTTCATTTTTTTTTAAGATTACTGGAGCCAGGAGTTGAACCTGTGATCTTCCGCATGGTTCTAGCGTGTTCGAACCACCTTGCACGGCCGGTCCCAATATATATATTTGATCGTTGTCCCCGTCGTCTACCGAATAGTCGGTCCAATTGACATTTGTCTAGTAAAAGTTGGGTTATTTACATGAATGGAAGATGTTTTCTATTTCTAAATAGCACAAATATCATCCGATAGGTGGCGCTATAATTTCATTATAGGTGTGTTGCCTGTGATGTTTACGTTATGCAATAACGTAACGCATACGCATAATTGCTTCACCAAAATCTTCTTTAGATTCCTTGAACTTTTATTTGAATTTATGGCGCAATATTGTGATTTGAGTGTATGTGATACCAAATTCGCTATATTTTAAGAAAGTGTAGTTGCCTTTCCGTCATTCTCTAGCCTAATGGTGAGAACACAAGACTATGATGCGGATGTCCTAGGTTTGTGGACTATTACAGTCACCTACTTTTCTTGGATCGGTGTACCCCTCGGTGTTATTGCCAAAAACTTTCGAGTAGTCGAGCCACTCTATATTTGTCCAGTAATAACTTTCAAAGTGCTGACATTAGGTATAGCGTATTTCGTTAAATTAAACATAGAACCTTGTTAATTTACACAAAAGTGAGAAGCTATTCTCATATCTGTGATAGAAGAGATGCTTTCACTTTTCTGTTGCTCCCCGCACTGTTCTTGTTAGAGTATTGTAGTTTATGGTGAGGCCACAGGACTTCTAGTATCTAATAAAATATCGACTACAATCGTTTAAGAAGATTGTATTGGTACTAACTGCAGAATTTGTAACATAACACTTAGGGTAGAAAAGTTAGACTATTGTACAATTCCCATGTTTCTCCCACAGAAACGTTTAAAAGTTTTTTTTTTGAAGTTATTAACTAAGAGAAAATTTAAAAGTTGATCCATTTAGAATTGTTTTTATTAGTATTAAAAAAATGCGTAAAACAGTACTGGATGTGGTACTGTATCGCCGGTGGCCTATCGACGCAGACTGAAGTCTTCGTCTATGCATTTAAAGTCTTTGCTTTTAGTCAAAATTTTCTAACATTTAAGTTTTACAAGTAACTTCAATTAAATATTGAGCGCAACTACGTTGAAGGTGGTCTTTTCCGAAGCACCAACTTTTGATGACGCTTTCCATTTTAATCCCAACCGTAGCTTGTAAACTACGAGAGTAGTGACGACTTACCAGTCTTTAATCAAAGTTGGCTTATCTATGAAGACTTTTGTCTTCGTCAATGCGTTTGAAATCGTTGCCTCTAGTAAAAATACTCATTAAGATTCAAAACAAGAGAGTGATAAAGAGTGATTCACTTAAAACTGTTTTTATTAATTTTATATAAAACACTTAAACATTAATTGAATATCTAAATCTTTATCATGATAAGAAAGAGCAATCTATGACATTTACATTTTAAATAGAAGTGCATTTAAATACAACTCTATAGGTGTTCCCTTTGGAAGGTCTATCTTTCGGCTGCACTTTCCAGCATAGGTTTTCAATGCTTTGTATATCTCTGTTGCCTTCCCGAGGTAGACTTTTGTCCTCACCTATGTATTCAAAATACTTTTTTTCTATTAAAAATTCTCATTAAGGTGATTCATTTAGGGTTATTCATTTAAACGCTTTTTCTTTAATTTTAAATAAAATACTTAACAGTGAACTGGATATCGGATTATTTTGTAGTATTCAAAAGAACAATCTCTGACATTTACTTTTTAAAGATATTTCCAATGAAATGTTGGCAGTGACTATGCCGTAGGTGAAGGTCCAGCGTTACTAAATAATGGAAAAATTTGAGAAATTTTGAGCTGTAACCCTTTTGTCGAACAGTTGCGATATCTTGTACAAAGTCCACGAAAAACCATATTGTACAGAATGCTGGTCTTTTTCATATCTCTGAATAACTTAAAGACGTTTATGCAATATGTGTTACTGACAAATTGTTAGAAATACTGAATGAAAAATAGTTACCTGCTGGTAACCTATCATTTGTGATCTGTAAAAAATGAAACACACGAAAGAGAACCTCTACATAAATCACACATCATATGTATTTTTGATGGTTATAGATCTTTAGGAGTTAGTTTAATACATTCTTCGAAATGATTTCTTATAGTAAATATCAAGCGTTTTGTATGGTAGCAGGATCCCACGTCCTTGGACAAATAAAACAGCTAAAGAGCTACTTCAATGAAAAAACATAATTTTAATGAATTACTGTTTTAATATAAATTGTATGATAATGAAACTTTAGCAATTTGTTTAATCCATTGTTAGGATATACTTCCTAATTGTAAGTAGTACAATTATTGTACTATAGGTGGCGCCCATGGCGTTGGATTTGTAAAACAGATAAAGAGCTTATTTTAACAAGTTTTGAACAACTTTTGGAGCAGGTCGCCAAAGGAATGATACGTCAAAACATTATGGATAGCCAGTAAATTACATGTCAAAGAAAAATTATGAATGTTATAAAAGTTTATAGAACATCGTTTTGAATTATAAAATTTGTTTACGTAACTTAAATTCCAAATATTATGGACAGTTACAGAAGTATGTCTTGAAGTGTAAACATGTCTCTATGCTACTTAAATTCTGTTGCAGTGTAATAGTCTTTTCGACTATTTACAAAAAATAAATTGTCATAAGGACCTTGTAATTTACAGAATTTCAGCTTATAGTAAAAACATTTCTCTATGTTAAATTTTTTTAATTTTAACAAATTTGTTGGCGTCCTGCCCTTAACAAAGTTTTTAATTTGTCATCCCCGATATATATAGTATTTTCCACTAAAATTTATTTTGCCATTGGCCCAACCCACCTTTTTGGCTACTTTAAAGTTCAACTTATTGATTGACTGATTGTGAAAAGCCACAATGATTTCGCTGTAGCTGGATCAGTGTGTGTGGGGTCTGCTTTTGTCTTTTACAACGAAATAGCCCAAATCCTAACAATCAGTGGGTAGTAGTAATATTACTACTCTCTTTGTATAGTACAATTGGCGTATGTATTGTGAATATATATCTATTGATTATGTCAGCTTTTTGGCATTCACTCAAATGTGGTTTTATCCTTACAAAAAGGATACTAATCTTGTGTTGGCTAATAGTTGTTGGTGTTGTTTTTCAACGAAATGGATTTTGTTTTGTATTGTGATGGTGGTGGTGGTGTTGGTGAAAGTGGCATGTAATTGTGGTGTAAGATATTTTGGTGGACTACTGAGGAGGACTAATTTTTTTGATGACCTGTGTTTACAACTTTAAGTATTAGTTGCTTAATGTAATAATTCCTAAACATATGCTTTGTTTCTTTATTCTATTCATTTAAATTCGTTTTAAATAGAAGTTTAAGGCTCACAC
The DNA here is from genome assembly GCA_964034835.1 of Muscina levida. Taxonomy (NCBI): domain Eukaryota; kingdom Metazoa; phylum Arthropoda; class Insecta; order Diptera; family Muscidae; genus Muscina; species Muscina levida. The sequence goes on from OZ035882.1 coordinate 142,025,916, forward strand.
TATTTGTTGTTTAAATATAAATTAACATTGCAATAGTTCGCTCTGTTTCCTTGTTACAGTATGTCCTTTTCGATGATCAACGATGGTCTACAATTTCTGAAATTCTATATGTCCTACATGGATTTCATAGCAGTTAGTTATTGAACCAGTGTTCTCAAACTTTTGCACCTATTTTGCAATCAATTGTATTACAGAAGCTAACAGTTTTCGTTCCGTTAGAGTCGAAAAATTTTTGTTTGAATAGTACTCACGTACGTAGAACGCTGACTGACGCCTTGACACTGATTTCCCATTGGCTGCTTTTGCATTTCTTAATACCTCACGCGCACCTTGCAGAGATTGCTTTACACAGCTACCGCTTCAAATGAAAGTGGACATTTGGTCCATCCTACATTATATTGTGGTTTCTTATAGGGTGTCCCATATTTATTGCCCAAGAAATCCATATTTTCCTTTTACCAGCGTATTTCTATAAATGCAGAAACTGAACTACATATGTAAACTACATAGAGTCAAAATTTCATTGCATTTGTATGAGCAGTGTAAGAGACTATAGCCAACACACAGACACACTATTTTGTATTTAAATATAAAATTAGTCATTGGTTGAAAAAAGTTTAGGCGGCTGATGTATGAAAATCATTGTTTATGCCAAAAAAATTTCTGCTTATCATAAAGGTTACATTATATAGCAGTTTTTTAAAGCAAAGAAAAAATATGACATGTTTCCTATAGATATACTAAATTTATTGATCAATAAATCTAACCCCTCTTCATCTAAGTTTATTTCTCTTAATGCACCAACTTTACACATATGTAGGGAATGCAAAGTCAAAAATGTTTTTGCATGAGCGGTATAAGAGACTATAGTCAACACACAGACACACTATTTAGTTCAAAAAGTTTAGGGTGCTGATGCATAAAAATTACTGTTTATGCCAAAAGGGCTTCTTATGATAAAGGTTAAATTATACAGCAGTTTTCTTATTGATGTACTACATTTATTGTCTAATAAAATGTAATTCTCTCCTTCCCAGTGTATTTCTATTAATGCAGAAACTGTACTTTATATGTAGAGAATACGTGGTCAAAAACTTAAAGTTTTTGTATGAGCGGTATAAGAGACTATAGGTAACACACAGATATACTATTATTTCTTTAAATATAAAATGAATCATTAGTCAAAGGAATGTTTATGGTGCTGATGTATAAAAATCCCATTTTTTCTGTTGATGCCAAAAAAAGTCTTTTTTACCACAAAAGGTAACATTATACAACAGTTTTTTTTAAACGAATAAAATGTGTCATGATTTTTATAGGAACATGCCATACAAAATTTTTTGTTCAATAAATCTAACCCCTCTTTTCATAGTTTATTTCTTTTAATGCAGAAACTATACTACATATATAGGCTACAATGTGTCAAAAATTCACATGTGTTGTATAAGCGGTATAAGAGACTATAGCCAACACACAGACACACTAATTTTCTCTAAAACTATCAAATTTTAGTCACTAGTGGGAAAAGTATTCTTCTAAAAAAATACTAATCTGTTTATGTCATAGTCTTCTCAAATTTATGGTATGTTTTATACTGCAGTTTTTTTTGCTAATCCATAATTATGGCTCAGTTATTATAGAAGACTCTTACTACACAGATAGAAATTGTTAACCTTTTGTTGGATTGTTGTTCCTTCTTTTTATTGCTTTTAAAGTATGCAATATGTACTTTGGAAGTCGCAAAATGTAGCAAATGTTAATGTTGTTTTCTCATTCTCGTCAACAATTTATTAGTGAAATACACTGGAAAAAAGTATGTGTAAACTTTTGAAGTTTCTCTCCTTGCTAATTAACTACCGCTCATGACTATTGGAGTTTCAATCTTTCTTGATTATCGCTACGACAGTTTGGCTAAGGATGGTGTAAAACTTGTATTTGTTTTATGGCTACACTTATAAAAACAAGCGGTATATTTTATGGTCTATTTTTTCTTATCCGCAAAGTTTCAGTGCAATTTTTCTTGTTTGCCAACTATCCGTTTTTCTAGGCCTGAAATAGTTTTCATTTCTCACAGGATTTATATTGCAGTTTTGGCATTGTCACAATATTTATATGCCATCAATATAACAATAATCTAACTACACTGACAGAAATTTCTACAGAATTATTGGATTTCTTGTGCTTTCTAAAGGTTATACATTTATTTTTCTGCGAGTTTACAATTTGGCAAACTAAGGTATTATATATTAGAATCTTAAGCACTTTACTTTATACTTTATTTTCAAGCAGAATTACTTGCACAACAACCCTCGTATATCAAATCTTTTACAGTAAAAACCATTCTACGTATATGTGCTATAAACTGGCAAATTTGTGTTGTATTCCTATCAGTAGTAGAGGAGTTTATGGCCAACACACAGACCAATTTATCTTGGAATGAATTATATGGCATCTCTAATTTATACAAGTATATTCTGCTATACTAAAATTTAGAGTCTCTCTTCTCGCTGGCGTAAATATCTACAAGTATTGGCAAAATTTAGCGACATGCTGCATCAGGGAGCTTGTGTCATTTCAGTACACTTTGCCTATTTTGCCAAATTTTTACTTTGAAATAGTTTTTTACATAATTTAAATTGCAGTATTGCCATTACTACACATTATATAGGCATTAAATAATCTTTATTACACTGACAGAAATTTGTGCAGAATTGTTGGAATTCTGTTTCTTACTAATTGGATCAAATTTAACTTTCTGCTGTTCGAAAAATTAGGCAAGAAAATGTTAAATGCATTTATTTTTAAAGTACTGCATTTTTCTGACAATAAAACTTATATGCCAGCCCTCGTATATCATTATTGCTATGTCAAAAATCATTCTTATTATTTGTACAAAATTTGGTTGAATTTTTGTTGTCTTCCTATGAGCAGTATGGGTTCTTATAGCTAACACACAGACACTTGGTGTTGTGTATTATACCTGACTTTATTATATGTGTACTACACTGAAAAAAATTTGTAGATTTCATATAACAATACCTTACAGCACTGCCAGAAATTTTTACAGAATTATATTATAGTCTGTGGTTCGATAAATTAGGCAAAGGAAAGTTATATACATTTATTTTTTCACTACTGCACTTTTTAGCAATACAACTTATGTACCAGCACTCGTATATCATTAATGCTATTCTAGAAACCATTCTACTTATTTGTACAAAAGTTACATTAATTGTTGTTGTCTTCCTAAGAGCAGTATGGGATTGTATAGCTAACACTCAGACAGTTGGAGTTTTTCCTATTTTTCACTATAATATATGCAGACTACACTGAGAGAAATGTGTGGATTTCATATAACAATACCTTACAGCACTGTCAGAAATTTTACAGAATTATATAATATTCTGTAGGTCGATAAATTTGGCAAAAAATAATGCAATTATTTTTAAAGTACTGCATTTATAACATAACAACTTCTATACCAGCCCTCGTATATCATTATTGCTATGTCATAAACCTTTCTAATTATATGTACAAAAGTTGGGTGAATTTTTGTTGTCTTCCTATGAGCAGTATGGGTTCTTAAAGCTAACACACAGACACTTGGTGTTGTGTATTATACCTGACTTTATTATATGTGTACAACACTGAAAGAAATGTGTAGATTTCATATAACAATACCTTACAGCACTGTCAGAAATTTTACAGAATTATATAATATTCTGTAGGTCGATAAATTTGGCAAAGAATAGTTTAAAACATTTATTTTTTCATTACTGCACTTTTTAGCAAAACAACTTCTATACCAGCCCTCGTATATCATTACTACTATTCTAGAGACTATTATACTTATTTGTATAAACGTTTTATAAATTTTAGTTATCTTCCTAAGAGCAGTATGGGATTGTATAGCTAACACACAGACAGTTGGAGTTTTTCCTAATTTTTAACTGTAGTATTTGCAGACTACACTGAAAGAAATGTGTAGATTTCATATAACAATACCTTACAGCACTGTCAGAAATTTTACAGAATTATATAATATTCTGTAGGTCGATAAATTTGGCAAAGAATAGTTTAATACATTTATTTTTTCATTACTGCACTTTTTAGCAAAACAACTTATGTGCCAGCCCTCGTATATCATTACTACTATTCTAGGGACTGTTTTACTTATACATACACAATTTTTATATATTTTTCTTGTATTCCCATGAGAATTATGGGATTGTATAGCTACCATACAGACAGTTGGAGTTTTTCTTATTTTTTCCCCTATAGTATTTTTTTACTACACTGAAAGAAATGTGTGTATTTAATATTACGAAATCCTTACTACACTGACAGAAATTTGTACAGAATTATTAAATATTATGTGGGTTGAAAAAATCTGGCAAAAAAGTTAAATAAATATTTTTCTTATGTACTTCTGTCTTTTGCAGCCATTACTTCTATGCCAGCCCTCGTATATCATTATTGCTATTGTAGAAACCTCTAAATTTATGTGTTTAATTACTGGACAAATTTTTGTTGTCTTTCTATGATTAGTATAGAATATAATAGGCAACACACATACACTTAGTGTTTTCTTATTTCTACCTCTATTATTTGTACTTTAGCGTTATAATACACTGAAAGAAATGAGTTCAGCTTTATGGTTTTTCTTTCGTTGCTACCATAAATATCTATCATTCTTGGCATAATATTAAGAAATGTTGGCTCCGTTACTATAAGCGATAACCCTTTTCGTCTTAGATGGCCCTGAACCTAGTAAACTAGAAAATTTTCTGGTCTCGTCGATACAACAATGCCAAAGTTATATATCAGTCATGCGAATAGTCTAGAATTCTGTAGGCCTTACTCATGGAGTTATTATGTGTGTATATTTATATAACACTAGTGGGCCCGGCAATGCTTCGCTATTGCACATTAACTTGTAATATATTTCACATTTAGGTCCACAAAGTACTTTGAAAACGTTCATCAGCAAAGTCATATCTATAGTGCTTACATGTAGATTAAGTTTTTTCTGTATGTAGGGCGAAAAGCCACTTCTTCCAAAAATCGGAAACAGACATTCCGCTAATTTTAATAATTTTTATTTTGATCTGTAGTAGCGGATACTAACTATCTTTTTGGGCAAACAAAACATTTTGTTATGCCTTCTCCGCCTATTGACCGCAAATGAAAATTCCGTCTGAAGCTTCATGCCTTTAGCCATAAAAACTTCTTTTGTCATGTCTTATTATCACACGGATCAAGAATATTCCTGAATACTATTTTTGTATTGAACTCGTATTACCATTTTTTTGAGATAATTCGGTCGCCAATGTTTGGCTTAACAAAGTGATGGTCTCACGCGCTGTATGGCATATTACACCGTCGTGTTGGAACCATTTCTCGTTCAAATAATGTGCAATGACATGACAAATAAAAAAAATCACTTGATCGTCCACTGGCTCAAATTCTTCCACCAGTTAGATCTTATATAGATGCAGGCCAAGATCTTTCTTCAGCATTTGCATAGACCGAGTTGCTGAGAATGGCGTCGGTTTGATAAATTCGAGTCCCCTGTCACACTTATGTCTAAAACGTCGATGGCTTCTATTAGCTGCTCAGATGGATCATTATATGCACCCTCAACTTCACAAAGGGCTCCATAAGTTTGGCGAACAGAACGTGCATTTTGAAAATAAATTTGCAAGATTTGCAAACGTTGTTCGTGTGTAGTTTTTATATGGTGATTTTCCAAAGTATACTAAAAGAAGTTCTATACATCAAAAAAAATTACCCCATATATAGGTTATTTACAAATATTTGCTTATGTTACCTCTGACATACTTTAAAAATGTTAATTGTGCCCCGATAAAATAAAAGGTGTTTTCCAGTATAACTACAATGAATATTGAATTTTTTTCTGAAAAGTAACTGGTGTACGGACCATTATTTGATACAGTTTAAATATTTAACTATTGAAGTGCGTGGCAGCGCCTCGGCACTTTTTACTTATTAAGTTCCAAATAGCCTGTTCATTAGGGCGGAACAATTTGTTCGCGTCTAAAAAAACGTGTTAATCGTATACCAGTATCGCAATGTACGATGAATTCTTAGACAATTTCGCTTAGAAACTATATGTCTACAATCAATTCCTAGTTCGCGCTGAGAAGCATGAAGATTTCAGGTTTAGGTATATTTTTAGCTATTATTCAGTTACGTCAGACGTACCATCCCGATGTTTGGAGACCAAGACGAAGAGAATATTATATTTTTGACATTGTTCTGGATCCCGCCCAATATTCTGAAAAATGATTTTTAAAAACTTAATTTCGTATGCCAACTCTCAGAGGTCATAACTTTTTAACCAATACATAGATTTGCTTCTGTAATACCTCATTTACTTTGCTGGGAAATTAGTTTTACGCAGAAGGTCTCGAAAAATATATATCTGAAGTTTTCGGTTTGTGCTCATTTAAAAACCCAAAAAAATTACTTTTTGTAAGCGCGGAATACCTTGTGTTATCGAATATTGCCATTGTCACCCCCTAAATGTAGAAAAATCCAAACAATGTGTAGCCTATGTTACTCGCGGGGTTATTCGGAAGATTCCCTGAAAATTTCATCAAAATCGGTCCAGCCGTTTTCGAGTCCATACGTTACATACATACACACATCCTCTTTTATATATATAGATTTATACTTTTGTGCGATTTATATAACGAAGTTCTTGAGTTATTTTCAAATATCCTCTATAGTTTTTAAATGTTTTTACATGATTTATATTGCAGTTGTGGCATTACCGCAATATTGGTAATGATTTCTTTGTATTCACATTTGTAATGTATTTCTGCGCTACAGTGACAGAAAATTCTCTAGTATTTTTAGGTGTCTCCTTGCCGAAAAGGATGATTAATTTGATTCTCTGGCATACATACAAAGTACATACGTACTTCACTTTTGATCAGAATGACTTATATAACATCAATTGTATATGGTATATTGTTTACTAGAAACCATTGCATATATGTTGGTAATACTTTTGAAGATTGTTGTTTTGTTACCATAACCAGCATAGAAGTTTATAGCCAACACACAGACTAGTTTGAAATTCTATATATTGTGCAGTTGCAAAATGTTGTCTTTGGCAAAAAATTGTCCTGGTTAATAGCTCTCGTTTATCTGTTTTACTATATTAGAAACCTTTGTATATATGTTAGTAATATTTTGGCAATTTTTTGTTGTAATTCTTTGTACAGTATAGGAGTTTATGAGCAACACACAGACTAGTTGTAAAATCTATATATTGTGCAATTGCTTAATGTTGTCTTTGGTGAAAAAAGTACTTGGCTTAAAATCCTGATTTAAGAATTCTGCTATTTTAGAAACCGTTTTTAATACTTTCTTTATAATGTGGCAATGTTTTTTTGAATTGCTATGAACCGTATAAAAGTTTATGTGTAACACACAGATATTTTGTATATGCTGTGCAGTTGAGCTAATGATTTATTTTAGCTTAAAAGTGAACTGCATTGTACTCCTCAATGAGCAGTACTGCATAACTGAAAACCATTGCATATTTGTTGGTAATAATTAAACAAATTTTTGTTGTATTTCTATGCACAAGATAGAAGTTTATGAGCAACACACAGACATGATTTTATTTATGTACGCCAATTTATATACATATATATAGCTGCAATATATAGCTGTGTTAAATGTTTCTTTGCCAGAAATTTTTTAAGAATTCTTTAGGTCTTTTATTATTTGAAATGCTGTTAAATTAAACTCTTTGTTGTAGTGTGATAGTTTGGCGATATAAGATTACATTTTAGGTACCTCACTTTTATTCAAAATGACCTTTATATTACTCTCATATATATCAACTATATATCGCTATAAACTATTGTATATATTCCTTTAATAATATAGAAAACTTTCGTTAGATTTCTATATATCAAATAGGAGTTTACGAGCAACACACAGACTGTTTTTTTAATTCTTTATAATGTGATGTTGCACAATGTTGTTTTTGGAGAAAAATTGGTATAGATAAAATACCTCTTTCATCCGTTTTGCTACATTAGCAACTATTGGTAATAATTTAGTAAATTTTGTTTCTATTTTCATTAATAATATAGGAGTTTAAAGACGACACACATACAAGTTAAAAATTCTATATATTGTGCAGTTGTACTTATCGTTTTTTTTGACAAATAATTGACATGCTTAAAAAACATTTTATATCTATTATTTTGTACTAGAAACTATTCTACATTTGTTGTTAATTATATGGCAAATTATTGTTGTATTCCTATGTACAATATAAAAGTTCATGAAAAACACACAGACTTGATTATACGCTAATTTCTATATATGTTGGTGACTCGCAATGTAGAGCAGTCTTAATTTTTTCTTTGCCAGCTACTTGTGAATGTGTTTAAATTAAATTCTTTGTTGTAGTTTGGCGGTATCACATTAAATTTTGGTTACTTCACTTTTTATCGAATGACTTGTAAAACACCCCTCGTAAAACAAATATGATACTCTATAAACTATTGTATGTATGTTGGTAATAGTATAAGAAATTTTCGTAATATTTCTATGTATAGAATAGGAGTTTATGGGCGTCACACAGACTAGTTTTAAAATTTTATATAAGTATTGCGGAGTTAAACTTATGTTTTGTATTTGGAGGAATAATTGACGTGAAAAAAATCCCTGTTTTGTATATAATTTTATACTAGAAACCATTGTACATTTGTGGGTAATAACATGACAAATTTTTGTGGCGTTTCTATGGACAGTATAAAAGTTTGGAAACAACACACAGACATGATTTTATTTATATGTGCTAATTACTATATATTTTGCTGCCTTGTTATGTATGGCAGCTTTAATATTTGCTATGGCTAGAAATTTAGATTTCTATATATTTACGGGTTGGTAGTTTAGTTTTTATTTCAAATTTCTTAGTTGATTTGAAGTTATGGTATTTTAGTCCTGGCTGTATATTACACATTATGCTGCCTTTTATTATTTTCTTAACAATAATAAATAATAAATAATAATAATTCTCCCTATACTTTAGTGTTGGTGTATTTTACGTTTTCTATTTAATTTTAATTTTTCATGTAGATTTTTATATAATCTATTTCAACTACACTGCAAGAAAATTATATAAATTGTATTTAAGTATTTTTCCATTTTCTTTCTGCCGGCTGCCGTGCAAATCTATAATGCTTTTTACGATATGTAATGCAATTTTGAAGTTGCTCCATTGTTGTTGTTGTTGCTTGCCATGACATGCCATGCCATGTCATGACTCCTCGGCTGTTTGCTATTCAGCTGCCTGTCCTTTTAGTATCCTTTTTGTGTATGTGTGTGTGTGTGTAACGTTTGGCTCCATTTAGGCGGCTAAATGAAATATTTGCTAGCACTTTTTTTTATGGCCTAACGATGTTGTTATTTTGTTTAGTAGTTTTTCCCCCATATTTTATTTTGGGAAAAAACGAAGAGGTGATGCGGGGAGAGCACAAGTGAAATGAAAACTGTGAAAAGCTTATTTGGAAAAGCAGCTGTTTCTACTTGCCTTGCAACCAGCAACGTTTGACGGTTGATAACGTAGCTGGCTGACTAGCTGTTGGTATGATATTTTTGGCCCTTAGCCAAAAATACCAAACACGATTACGGCCAAATAGACAAACACTAACACCAAGTAGATGTAAGAGTAACAGTTTCTGTGTGTGTGTGTGGTTGTTGGAAGGATATTTCCACGACTGGAAATGGATGAAACACGAAGTTGTAGCACATGTTTCGTTTCGTGTCCCATGTTCGTGTAAGTCGCACGCACGCGAAAGGATAATAGAGCCAGCGCCGCATACACGACACCGAGCACATTTTCCGCCTGCAAACGGAATTGAAATTTCAGTCTTCGTCGAGCTTTCACAACGGTTGCAACTGAAATAAAAACCAAGAGCAAATAGTTGAATTCCCTTGAATACAAATCAAAGATATATAAGGTGGAATTAACTAATGGTAAAGGATTGAAAAAATATACTACAAAAAAAAAAAATTAACAAATAAAAAAATAGTGTTTTAAAAATAAAAAAAAAAAACAGATTATAACAATAAATTTAAATATTTGCATATAAGAAAAAAAAAATCTGCGATTTAATATAATTTACCAAAGTTTTAATACCAAATGTTGCTTATAAAGAAGTTTTTTCTATATATTATAAATTTTGATGTTTAATATACAAAATTGTATAATATAACATATAAAAAATTTATATATAAAAGTGAAGTTTCTTTACTATTCTATTCTTTGTATATGGAGTTTATATAATGATTCTCTAAACTTCCGTTTCCTTTTGGTCTACTTCCTTTGCTTTGGGTCGGTCGGCATGTTAGGGAGTTGTTGTTGTTGGTAGTGCTGTAGTTCGTTGCAGAAGTATGACTCAATCGATAACACGAAGTTGGGAGTTCGAACTTTAGTGTAGTGTTGGCAAAAAAAACAACCTGAAACCTTAAAAACAGCGTGTCAAGCAACTCATTTTTTGCTGCCTTACTCTTAGCCCTATTACTAGTGCATTTGTTATTAGTCAGCGGCTAAAGGATCAGCTTGCAACTCCTTGCTGTGTAAGTTATAGTCGTAACTGCTTCGTTGGTGCTCTACATGAGTTATCCTAGTGTTTGTTTGTACATTTGGTTTAAAACTATCTCTCCCCATATGGAGTTGTTGTCCTGGTGTCGTCGTTTTTTCAGTGCTGTCGTTTAAACGACCCTTTAGCCGTCGCTGTATGGTGCCGCTGTTGTTGTTGTTTTTGTACCACCATAACGAGTGTTTTCATATTGGTGGTGGTGTTTGCCGTATTGAGTCTCAACGTCATTATCCTGTTTAAAGCAAACTCTGCGGTAATCAACACAGATAGAGTCATGCGGCCGCCGCAAAATTAAATCGTTTTGTTATCCTCCAGCTCGGGCGGTGTTATGTGTTTTGTGTTTTGTTTGTTGTTAGTGTTCTGCAGAAATCAAGAAGCAAAATAATGTATAGCATATAAAATATATATATTCTATAGTGAATCGGCACTTTACACTATCGCCACCCTAAAGGACTAACAACACTAAAGGATTTGAAATTCGTTCGCTAAGGCGGAGTAGTACGACGACGAAGAGTTCGAGTTGTAGTCGTAGTAGCGGTAGTAGTTGTATGGAGCCATAAGCAAAAAAAGTTGTCAGTTGAATTTTATACACCGACGGGTGCGGTCTTAGTTTTTATATAAGTACATGAATTGTCTTAGCAACGTGAGATGTTGAAAGTGCTGTAATAATAAGAAATAAAAATTAAAAAAAAGTGTGAGAAAATTGTGCACAGAAATCCCCTAAGAATTTGTAAGCATTGTCCACTTAAAGCCAAATAAATGAAATTTAAGCTTAACTAAAATCAACTACCACAAAATGTGTTAAGCCTTAAACTAGGCAATGCCTACAAAATTCCAAAACCTACAGCTTATTTAAAACACAAACAAATTTTAAATAAAATTACCTAAATAGCAATAAGCTATATAAAAATTTAATAACTAATATTTAAATAAATAAACAAACAAACAATTTATCAATACAAAATTTACTGTAAGAAAAATTGCTAACAGAATTAAAGAACTAAGAATTGTATGATATAATACAAAGTGAATAAAAAAAACTTAAGCCTAAAATTATGCAAAAATAATACATTATTTTCGATTACTAAACAATCGGTGATAATTAAAACCATTACAAAATATAACAAAATAGATAAATAATACACAAATTTTAAATAAATTTGTCCTCAAATCATCTTAGAATGAATTTTGAACCAAAACATAAAAAATATTGCACAAAAACCAATATGATATGATACAAAGTGATATTAAAACGCTTAAGTCTAAAAGTGTGCTACAAAATTTTTGGATTTAGCAATAATTTTTTGAATCGATGGCACATAGTGAAATAAAAGTAAAAAGTGATGTTATAAAACTGTAGCCGAAAAGTATGCTACAAAACTTATTTAAAATAAAAAACTTATTTAAAATAAAATAAAAGTACAATGTGATGTTATAAAACTGTAGCCGAAAAGTATGCTACAAAATTTATTTATTTTAGAATAAATTTTTTGAATACAATCTTATTTAAATTAGAGAAACTGCTTACAATAAAACTTCTAAATCTAATTACAAGAACAATATTAAAAATAATGTTATCAACCTAAAATTATGCTAGAAATTTTGAAATATGATATTAAAAACCATTAGAAATATAGCTACAAAATAATTTCATGGTAAACGGGTATGTGGTATAAAAAGCGAAGTCAAATTACAAAAATTCGAGCCTACATTTATGCTATAAAATTGGCATATGCCTTTAATAAGAATCCAAATTTACTGCTATGAAATTTAAAAAAAAAACTTACTTTCAAAAAAAATAAGATCATATAAAAAAAATCTAGATATAACATGATAAGGTTGAAATTATTAAATCGTAAGCCTAAAATTATGCTACATACCTCAACATCCTTGTATTGTTGAGTGTCTCCTTCCTTAAAAGGATGATTAAATGGAGTCTCTTGCAAACGAAAGTACTTTAAGTTTAAAATTTAAGTACTTCTGTTTTGAGCAGCATGACTTATATAACATCACTAGTATACAGTATATTGTTTACTAGAAACCATTGCATGTTTTTTGGTAAACCCTTTGAAAATTTTTGTTTTATTACCATAACCGGCATAGAAGTTTATAGCCACCACACAGACTGGTTTGAAATTCTATATGCTATAAAACATGATAAGGTTGAAAATGTAGAATCTTAAGCCTAAAATTAGGCTACAAACCTTAACATCTTTCTCATTAAATCCAAAATTTTTTAAAACTAATTTTAAATAATCGGAATACTTGGAAAACGTTTAAATAATATTGGCCAACCCTGAAAATATGCAAAAAAAAAAACGTTTTTTTTGGTGGTATAAAGAGTAAAATAACTGTCGTATTTTAAATAATTTTCAGTTATGTAAAAAATAGCTTAAACACCAACTAAATAAATTGTCAATGGTAACATTCAATATTATTCCAAATGGTAAGATCTTTAGCCTATTATAATGTTAGTAATTAAACAAAAAAGCCATAACCCGGTATATTACCTATTAGCTTTCTCGGCTGCTCTTGCTTCACTCTAAAGCTATAGCTTAATCACTCAGTGACAACGTAGCATTCTACTGGTGAAAGAATTTTTCAAATCGGATGATTAGTTTAGAAGATTGTCACCTGCATATAAACTCACAAACATTTCCTCTGTATAATATTTGTATAGGGGACCGGCAGTGGCATGATGGTTAGAACACGCGACTACCATGCGGGAGATCACAGGTTCAACTCCTGGCTCCAGTCATCTTAAAGAGAGAAAAAAAAATTCTTTCATTGTCGGCTCCCCTCAAATATTGTCGACAGCAACTTCGCAGTATCAGTGTCGGGTCAATCGGCATGTCTAGTAACAGCTTCTTAAGTTAGTTGTGAATCTAAAAACAGAAAGCGTGTTAATTCACAACAACGCGAGATGCTATCCCATACCTCATTCATGGGGTGTAGAGGGAATTAAAGTTTTTTTTTTAATATTTGTATAGATTACAAACTGAAATTAAAAAGTTTGAGCCTGAAAGTATGCTGTATTTTTTATATTGTTTAAAATCACACCTTAAGTTCCGTACAAGAAAATTAAAGGAAAGTGTACTTTTTTAATAACTTAAAATTTTGTTAGCCTAAAAGTATGCTGTAAAATCAAAATTCTTCTAACAATAATATAAAAATAACTTTTATTTTGTTTAATAAACTGTGAATAATTAGAAGTTTTTTTTTTTTGAAATATAACTAGTAATTATTGAATCTTCTGCAAAAGGCTGTCACCGTAGCCTTAAATTATGCTAAAAATTTGAAAAAATATTAAGATCGTATATTCAAATTTCTACAGGACTCTAAATCTAAATTCAAAATACCATACTAAGTGGTAATGGCATATTACAACGTGAAATTAAAAACCTAAAGCCTTTAACTATGCTAAAAATTTTTACTTTTGTTTTGAAATTAAATTCCCAAATTCTTGACAACGAAAAATTAATATTCTTTGATGTTGTAAAATACAACTAGAAAAAACTTGCTTTAAACTAACAAACTTACGCCCAAATAACTTCATTGCTAAAATACAACAACTTTAGCCTAAGAGTATGCTACAAAACTTACAAAATATAAAGAATATTGGCTGCTGATTATTGTCTACGGACACTTAAACAAATAAAGTCCTTAGAATATTAGTTTGCCTCTTAGCAAGTTGTTAGTGTTCATTGTAACGTTTTCCTTAAACTCCTATAACTAGGCTACAATATTAGCAATATTAGCAAATTGACAAATATTCTACTTAACATTATACAATGCTAATCTAAATTGCCTCTTAACACTATTTCAGAATTTTTATAAAAAGAACACCAAAAGCCTTTAACTATGCTAAAAATTTTACTTTTGTTTTGAAATTAAATTACCGAATTCTTGACAACGAAAATTTAATTTTCTCCCATGTTGTAAATAACAACTAAACTTGTTTTAAACTACCAAACTTACGCCTAAATAACCTCATTGCGCTAAAATACAACAACTTTGGCCTAACAGAATGCTACAAAACTTACCAAAATTTAAAGAATAATTTGTTGGTAATTATTTTCTAGGGATACTTAAACAAATAACGTGCTTTACCTCTTAGCAAGTTGTTAGTGTACATTGTAACGTTTTCCTTAAACTCCTATAACTAGGCTACAATTTATCACTCTTTCAATATTTGCGATATTAGCAAATTGACAAATATTCTACTTAACATTATACAATGCCAATCAATCTAAATTGTCTCTTAACATCATTTTTCAACTTTTATGGAAGAACACCAAAACACAGATTTTGAACCTATAATGCTCATAATGAAACACTTAAAGCTTTGCTGTAGTTCAATAAAATTTAAAAAAATTAAAGCTTATTTGTTAATAATATTATGCAGTACAACTTGGTCATGTTCGATTATTTCAAGTTTAGTAAAGTTTATTTTAACTTGCAGCTACTAAAAGTATGCCATTATAATCATGTTAATTATGTATATATAGTTTGTTATATTAATTTACGTTAGTGTATCGAAATGATACAACAAATTCGGCTCAAGATCAGAAAAGTGTTTTTTATTTATTGTTTGATATTTTCGGTCAAATTCAGTGTGTCACGCACTAGGATGACGCGTTTCGAACTCCATGACGAGTTCATCTTCAGACCCCTTTGTGACGAACTGATGCACAATGGTACATCATCAGCTGTATATATATCTACCAATTATGTCAAACATGTGCATGTGAAGTAGATATCAGCCGAAAATGTCCAGCATAGTTATGAATTTGACCATTCACAATCAAACATGAGAATGGAGGATATTTTATCCCCACGATTCCCTTTGTACCTCAAAGCTTCAAGCTTTTAGTTATAATTACAAAAAAAAAAATTTCAGCGTATTATATAATTTTGGCAATACATATATTGAGAGCTCTTAGCAGACATTTCTAAATTAATATAAATATTTCAATTTTTAAATGACTTGGAATTACATCGATTTGCTTTTAATGCAGCTCCTAAAGCTATGCTATACTTTTTAAATGCTGTGAAACCCCATTGCGTCTACAGCTATTACTTAATCGGGTTTTAACTCTGCCATTTGTAAACATTTTAAGTTATACAGCATTTGGTAATAAAGTTATACCTTGCAGTACCTGAAACTATGCTGTAATTGATCGACATTAGAAATTAGTATAAATTTATACAACTTCATTTCTTGACTTAAAAAATTTTTAATTTTTAGATTTTTTGGGAGCTTAACAACACTGAGTAAAATCTTCTACAAAGTTAATTCTTCTTAAGAAAAAAAATTTCTAAAATGTTGCTCCTAAAAATATGCTGTAAATTTTAAAAAAGTTTAAAAATTTTCATTAATGTTAGTAATAATTATGAATGTGTTTTCATCGTTCGGTTCAAGATCTTTCTATTCTTGCGAATAGAGTTTGTTTTACAAGAGTTGTGTAAAATGGAGTATGTGGACAGCTGGAAGGGCGGATAGCTATTTTGATAGTTGCCAAACTATCATCATCAGCTTCTTTTGTTGTGACTTCTATAATGATTTAAAAAAAAAAAACAAATATGTCAAATTTAACCATATGTTTCCACCATTTGAAAACCGAAGACAAGAAAATTGTTCAAGACATTTTTAGTTTGAAGCTCCGAAAACTATATTACATTTTCGTATTCTTACAATATATTAGAACATGCATATTGAAATGACAGTCAAATGTTATCGGGGTCTTAATTTACTTACATGGTCTGAAAAGTCAGCTTTGCACGAACTATTGCACGCTTATAAAATTTATAACAAATATAAGTTCATAAAAAACAGTTTAAGAGAAGCCTCAATAAAAATAGCCATACAACCGGGACCAAAATGTATGCAATACCTTTTATTCTAAACAATATTCTGAAGTTATAAAATCGCCTTTCAAAAGGTCAGTTCTGAGCCCACAAAGAAGAAGTAGTTTGATAAAGACAATTACACTACGATGCACCAAAAACTATGCTACAAGTTTTAGCATATGTAATTTGTTAGAAAATCAACCTATACACTAGATAGGGTCGAAAAAAAAGTTGAAGCTTTCACCCGCCCAGTTTTGTAGTTTGTCCAAAGACAATTTTTGAGGACATCAAAACTTATTTTGATTCGTGCACCCTACACCTCCCGTAGTATTTATTATGCTGTCTCGTCATTTTATGTCATTATTCATGATTGATTGTTATCAGGGCCAACAACAGTATGCAATGCATACTTGCATATGCAAATGCATTTTACAGTCAAAAATGTCCAATAATCGAAATGTATCTCTTGATTAACCACGAATAACGATATTTTGTGGGATCGTAGCTTGAACAGGCCAATAAAAAAGGAAGTGATGTCCTCAATTTATAACTTAGTTTACAATTGTATTCTTTATTTTGGTAGATTGTTGGATATTTTTTTTATGAAACTCCTAAAAGTATGTTAAAGTTTTTATGATTTGAACATTAAAAGAAATTTATCATATTTTTGTGGTAAAATACTAACCGAATATGAGGTATTTTTTGGTATGCATTGCAATTGGTACAACACTTTTGATATGCAGCTCCCAAAACTATGCTTTTATTTATACCAAATTTCAAATTACTAATAATTTAGCAAATAACGTAATTTAAACTGTTTTCTTTTATAAAAAAAATAGAAACCTTTGGATAAAATGATTAATGCTAAGGAACTGTATAGCCAACTTTATTTTAAGAACTTTAAAAACCTCTGCCTTTTGTACTCCAATTACTATGCTGTGAATTTCAAAAGTCCTAATATTACCTAAATGTTTTAGATTTCAAATTTAAAAGCCTTAAAACTTTCAACCCCCCTAAACTAGACTGTATATTACAAAAAATACAACAAATTTAAAACCTTCAAGTCACACGCAGCAAACTATAAGTCCTTTGATATAACGGCTCCTAAAACTAGGCTGCAGATTCCAAAAAAAGTTTAAAATCACCTTAAGTTTAAAATTCCCACATGTCATTGTCTTGCGTTTTCTTTCTCTTATATGCTTGTCGTTGACTATTCAGGTTAGCTACGCTAGCTGAAAGCTTTTAAATGCATTGCCTTAACCTCAATGTTTAAACACCCTAAAAATTAATGGTTTATCGTTCGATTTTATATGCCGTTTGTGCTATAATTTCACCCTTTGCCCCCTACCCCATTTCCGGGGTAATACAATACTTGGCCTCAAATGAAATGCACCTTAATGAGTTTGACAAACGCTGGTCGAACTGAGCGGTGGATCTAATGAGGGGACTGCATACAGTTTGTTGCCTAAGCCCTCACCAGAGTGGTGTTGTTGCAGCAACATCCTCATGACGCCTGGCACAAGTGTAATTCAAGAAATATGACTCATGTTTTTGGTGACCGTGATGGCGTGGTGAATTTTGAATTTATTGCTACAACGTCGATTGAGGGTACTCCACAACGAAAAACAAACATGGCAAGCGATGGCGACAGGAGCCGAGACAACCAAACGCCACAGCACCAAAGGCAGGAGGTTATTATTAGCATGCGAAGTTTGTGTTTTTTCCGTTGAAGCGATTTTGCTATTTCTGTATGGGGCAAAGGGCCGTTTTCAATTCATTTATGCGATTATTACAATTTTGGCCGGTTTCCAACACAAGATTTCTGACGACATGTGGATTATATTCCGTTATGCTTTCCATTTCGTTTAGTTCCTTGTTCTTTTCTCTTTATGTTTTTTTTGAGTTACTTCACGCAAAATGCCGGTTCCATGTTGCATGAAGGCTGGATGTGATGGAAGACGATAGGGGATAGATAGATGGATGGATGGTGGATTTTCTTTAAAAAAAAAAGATGCGATAAGGAGCAGACATTATGGAGCTGTAACGGGGAAACAAAGGCGCTGTGGATAGGCAGACATACATAGACCGACAGACAGACAGACACTCTTGATGTATTTCTTGTGAAGTTTTGTTTGTATTCTAGTGATGTATTCATATGTTGCCCGAATATACGATATGACTATGATGTGCTAAGACATTGATGGATGAAATGCTGTTTTCAGTCTCAGCAGCATCGCTATTTTCTTTTTTATAGCCCTCCGGCTATTTGGAGACAAACAGCACAAGGGCTTTGTGGTGACTTTAGTTACTTTTCTTTTTTTTTTTACTTATAATAATGTGTCTTCATAGGAATACACTTTATTGTGGGGCTGGGTCTTGTGCTGATGCCAGAATATTTTTAGAAATTTTTCTACTTGATTTTTTTGGGGCCTCAACTTAATTGCAAAGTTTTAGGGACATCGCCAAAGAAAAATAAAAGAAGAAGATAGAAAAAAAGAAACTTCATTTTAAATTCATATTTGTGTGATGTTTGATAAAGAGATAGATCTTTTCCAAAAAAGCCATTAATTTTAAATGACTTTTTTGTGGAAGTGCAAAACAACAACAAAAAAGGTTTTTTCCCCTATGACATGGGGATAAATTTAACATAACATAAAGATTAGCTAAAGGCATGCTGCAAAAAAGATTGCTTAAAGTTTGTATCATTGTGACTTAGATAGCGCGAACAGGACGAATAGGGAGAAGGCCGATATGTAATACCAAAAATCAATCTTTCGGGCTATATACAATTTATTTCTTAATAAAAACTTCTTGCAAATAATAGATCATACAAATTTGACTCAAAATATATACAACATATTTCATGATATACAAAAATTATTAAATTATATAATTACTCAATGGGTGCATAGAGACCTAAATGATCTCCTCTACGAAGGAGATGCCTGCATATATAATTACTTTTCTTAATGTCACTAAAATACTTCAATCAATTGATAACTTCATGAATGCTCATTAATGCAAACGATAATAGTGTTGTAACAGGGAGACACCTAAAAGACTACTATGATTTTTGAAAAATTTTAATGTTTACTAACATCTTGAAGCAATTTAAATTATTTAATAGTAATTTTATGAAAATAAAAATTTTCGTTTGATAATCGTTGTTAAGTTTTTGCAGCTAAAGAAAATTGTTCCAATATAACACCTACGCCACCTATAGTGAATTAATTGAACTATTACTAAAACTCTTTCCACTATGTGGTTACGATTTCAACCAGGCGTCTTTGCCATTGGGTAGAACGATATAGAATAATATATGGATCACACAGACACACTAAAGATATTAATTCCAGTTTTATTTTAAATTTTTAGTAAAATTAAGCGTCTGATGCTGCACTTGCAATATTCAGCGCCGAAATACATGCTACAAATTTAAAAAGGAAGAAATTGTTTGTTGTTTACCCCACCTATAGTGTATTAATTGAACTATTACTAAAACTCTTTCCACTATGTGTTTATGATTTCAACCAAACATCTTGGCAAGCGGGCAGAAAAATATAGAAGACTAAATGAAACAAATTGACACATTTAATACATTAATTCCAGTTTTCATTGAAATTTTAAGTAAAAATAAACGTCTGATGCTGCACTTGCAATATTCAGCGCCGAAATACATGCTACAAAATAAAAAAGGAAGAAATTGTTTCATTCTAACCTTAACGCCACCTATAGTGTATTAATTGAACTATTACTAAAACTCTTTCCACTATGTGTTTATGATTTCAACCAAACATCTTGGCAAGCGGGTAGAACAATATAGAAGACTATATGGACCACACAGACACATTTAAGATATTAATTCCAGTTTTCATTGATATTTTAAGTAAAACTAAACGTCTGATGCTGCACATGCAAATTTTAGCGCCAAAATATGTGCATCAAAATAAAAAAAGGAAGACATTTTTTTCCCAAATAACACCTACGCCACCTATAGTGTACTAATTGAACTATTACTAAAACTCTTTCCACTATGTGTTTATGATTTAAATCAAACATCTAGGCAATCGGGTAGAACAATATAAAAGACTATATGAAACAAATAGATACATTTAAGATATTAATTTCAGTTTTAATTGAAATTTTAAGTAAAAATAAACGTCTGCACTTGTAATATTTAGCGCCAAAATAGATGCTACAAAATAAAAACAGGAAGACATTTTTTTCCAAAATTACCTGTACGCCACCTATAGTGTACTAATTGAACTATTACTAAAACTCTTTCCCCTAGGTGGCAATCGGGTAGTTCCATATAGAAGACTATATGGAACACCCAGACAAACTTAAGATATTAATTCCAGTTTTATATAAAATTTTTAGTAAAAATAAATGTCTGATACTAAACTTTCAGTACAAAATAAAATAGGATACATACATTATTAAATATTTTGCCCCTAGTTCGTTACTGCCTGTAAAAATCTCCAAAAACTACTAAAATATTGCACTTTTTATGAGTATCATCATCTCTACAATATTTAACTGCTTCTCTTCTGTTTTCCTGGAATTTTTCTTCGCTTCCTGCCACTCTTTCTTTGAGCCAAACTATAGTCAAAAACAACTCGTTTGTATTCTGCACATTTTTAGTGCAGTAAAATGTTGCTATTTTATTACTCTATGAAAAGGTCAAAACATGATAAATCGCCCCCACACCCAAGAGCCAGTCTCCCTAGCCCCTTTCCTAACAAACAGAAAAGTAACAACAACATTTTACAAGAAGCACTTAAAATTGACGACACTATGACGCATCCAAAAATGTATTAACTGCCAAGAGGAGAGTTTTTCGCACTCACTCAAGTTTATATTTGTATGGAGTAGATTTTGGTTGCCTTTGCGAAAGAAGACATTTGATGCCGGTGGATTAAGAAGGCATCATCAACATCAGCATTATAGACGCCACAGCCATCGACGCCACCGCTATCACATTCCTTCTTATTGTCATTATCATGTTTATCATCCCTAGAATTAAAATATTGGCGAATGACTGGAATCGTTTTGTTTTCTAACGAAATGAAACCACATAGAACAAATTTATAGGAAATGATGTGTATAGAGACAGTCAAACATTTGCCTTAAAACCAAAAAAAGGGAGAGCACTTCTCAAGATATAGCCACAGATAATGTAATTTTTTTTTGTCTTGCGTTTCTTGTCAAAAAAAAAAAAAATATGAAAAACAAAAAACAAAAGATGTTGGGGGAAAATGTGAAATTTCTGTAGTTTGTGGGGGAAAAGAAGCAGCTGTTTTTAGGCGTAGTCCTTTAAATACACTCGACGAAAAAAAAGCCTTTAATGGAAAGGTTATAAAAAAAATCATATAAATGTTAAAATATAATTGTCAAAGAAAATAGAACTTTGGTAGAAGAGTATGGCAGTGAAATAGGGGTTGCAAGCGGTAGAATTCCATGAAAATAACAGAGAGACTTTGTTGACAAAATAACAATATTTCTAAGAACGTATCTTTTTTGTTTTAGACAATTAAGAAAATTTCGTTTGAGAATCTCTGTTACAACTTTAAGCAACTAAAGAAGCCCTACCTACCTCCAATAGTGCGTTAATAAAACTATTGCAGAAACTTTTTGCAATATGTGATTAAGTTTTTAACCAAATATCTTGGCAATCGGTTGAACAATATGAAACACACAGACACACTTTAGATATTACTTTCAGCTTAATTACAATAATTGCTACCTGGACTTAAAAGCTGTTAGATCTTTATCCGGCTAAAGAATCTAATTTCAAAATTAACCCTTGAGCCACCTATAATGAGTAAACTGAACTATTACAGAAACTCTTTTCCATACGTGGTTATGATTTTAACATAAAATCTTGACAATCGCTGGAACAATATAGGACACTATATGGAACACACAGACACACTATAGATATACAATTCTTTGGACTTAAGAGCTGTTAGATCTTTATCTAGCTGAAGGAATTCTATTCCCAAAATAACCCCTACGCCACCTATACTGCGTTAACTGAACTATTAAAGAAACTTTTGGTATCCTTCTGTATAGATACGTAATGTGTGTCTGTATGTTGGCCATAGGCTCCTATATTATTCCACCGATTGGCACACCGTATGACAAAGAAGCTTTGACAATAATATGTAGTCGTCGGTGATAGTCTCTGAAGGAAGTCGTGGCAATAATTGTAATTTATTCCAATATTTGCAAATTATTCCAACAAATGTGTGCTGTATTGACGATCTGGATGAAGTCCAGCTTCGGATTAAGTCCTGCTTATATTCTTCTGTCTGGAATGTAGGTCTGTGTGGTTGGCATAGAATCTTATGTAGCTCACTGTATTGCAAAGAAACTTTTGTGAGTTAATTTGTACTCGTGGGTGATGGTCTCTACAGCTCGAGCCGTGCCAATAAATGTTATTTTTCTCTATTAAAGCAAGTTATGTCAGTAAATGTGTTTTGAGTTACTAAAATGGTTAATATAAGACCAGGATGTCCTAAAAGTATTCTTCTGCATACAAACCGATTGTGTGTCTTTATGTTGGTCATAGGCTCGTAACTAGCTTACCACACTGCAAATAAATTTTTAAGAAAATTATAACCTACTCGTCAGTGAGGGTTTCTAGAGCTGTACAATTAATAAACGAGTCGTGTCCATAAATGTAATTCATGTCATCAAATTAATAATCAAAAATTAAAAGCTCAAAATTATATGTTAATAATAAATAAATAAATTATATAAAAATAAAAAAAATAAATAAATAAATTACATAAAAATAAAAAATAAATTAAAATTAAAAGAATAAAAACCATAAAAAAAATTTTTGACGAAATTTTCAAAAATTTTCCTAAAAAATTTAAAAAAAAAATTTAATTATTAGTAAGAATTTTACACTTAAAAAAAATTAAATATTTATTGCTTAGGTATAAAAAAATTAAAAAAAAATTCAATTAATCTATAAAAAAATTATATTTTATTATATGTAAAAATCAATTAATGCAAAAATTTAAAATTAAACTATGAAATATTTACAAATTAACGAGTCGTGTCCATATTGTCATTTATGTCATTAA
This sequence comes from Muscina levida, assembly GCA_964034835.1. NCBI lineage: Eukaryota > Metazoa > Arthropoda > Insecta > Diptera > Muscidae > Muscina > Muscina levida. The sequence continues at coordinate 142,049,521 of OZ035882.1, forward strand.
ATTAATAATAAAAATAATTTATTACAAATTAAAACAAAAAAAAAATAAAAACTAAAAGAATAATAATTAAAAGAAAAATTCATGAAGAAAATTTAAAAAAATTATATTAATTTAGAAATTTAAAACAAAATGTTTTAATTTCTTAATTTACATATGTTCTTTATGTAAAAAAAATTATGAATATCTAAAAATTTTTAATAATTTGACATTTAAAAAAAAATTTAAATATTTAAGGTATAAAAAATTTTAAAATATCAAAATTAATATATAAAAAATATTATTTTTTTTTATTGAAAATCAATTAATGTGAAAATGAAAAATTATACCATATAATTAATAATCAAAAATTAAAAACTTAAAATTATATATTACAAACTAAAACAAAAAATAAAATAATAAACAAAAAATTTTTTTTTAAAAATTCTATTTAAAATTAAATTTATTATTTGCATATTGTTTATACAAAAAAAATTGTCATTTATGTCATTAAATTAATAATAAAAAAAAACTAAAAATAATTTATTACAAATTAAAACAAAAAAAAAAAAAAATAAAAACTAAAAAAATAATAATTAAAAGAAAAATTCATGAACAAAATTTAAAAAAATTATATTAATTTAGAAATTTAAAACAAAATGTTTTAATTTCTTAATTTACATATGTTCTTAATTTGACATTTAAAAAAAAATTTAAATATTTAAGGTATAAAAAATTTTAAAATATCAAAATTAATATATAAAAAATATTATTTTTTTTTATTGAAAATCAATTAATGTGAAAATGAAAAATTATACCATATAATTAATAATCAAAATTTAAAAATTTAAAATTATATATTACTAATTAAAACAATACAAAACTAACAACTGAAAAAATAATAAACAAAAAATTTTATTTTTTAAAAAAAATTTATTTAAAATTTTAAAAAAAAATTTAATACATTATTTGCATATGTTCTTTATATAAAAAAATTATTAGGAAATTCACTTTTTTAAAAACATAAAAATTAATATAGATAAAATTCTATATTTTTTATAAAAAATCAAAATTAAACTATGAAAAATTTCAAAATTTAACTATGAAAAATTAAAAAAAAAACCTAGAAATAAGTTATATCAAAAATTTAATATTTCTATCTAAATATTTAGGTAACATTTTTGGTTAATTAATAGTTTAATCCAAATAAATAAAAAAAATTTTAAATTTTTTCAAAATTTTATTGAAAATTAAAAAAATATTTTAGATTCATATATAAATTAATTAATAGTTTATAATATTATTAATAGTTTAATCCAAAAAAATAATATTAAAATTTTTTCAAAATTTTATTGAAAATTAAAAAAATATTTTAAATTCATATATAAATTAATTATATAAATTAATTTATAGTTTATAATATTATTAATAGTTTAATCCAAAAAAAAAAAAAATGTAAAATTTTTTAAAAATTTTATTGAAAATTAAAAAAATATTTAAAATTCATATATAAATTCATTATATAAATTAATTAATAGTTGATAATATTATTAATAGTTTAATCCAAATGAAAAAAAAATTTTAAATTTTTTAAAAATTTTATTGAAAATTAAAAAAATATTTAAAATTCATATATAAATTCATTATGTAAATTACTTAATAGTTTATAATATTATTAATAGTTTAATCCTAAAAAAAAATATTTAAAATTTTTTTAAAATTTTATTGAAAATTAAAAAAATATTTTAAATTCATAATTTACATATGTTCATTATATATAAAAAAAAAATAAAAAAAAATATCAAAAAATAAGAATAAATATATATACATATAAAAAAATTATATTTTTTATATAAAATCATTACATGCAAAAAATAAAATTAAACTATGAAACATAAATTTAGAATTTCTGTCTAAATGCGTAAAATTTTAGTTTAATTAATTTTTTTTTGTATAAATAATTCAAAATTATAAAATTTTTTGGTTTTATAAAAAATCGTTTACTAATATTTACTTCTCACTCTCTCACTCTCTTTGCAGATTTACAAATTTTAAATGATATTTAGCAGCCAGTACTTTAAAAATCCAACAGTAATATCCAACAACTAAAGCAGCAATTCTTAAAATACGCAAAATTTTCAAAAAAAACCTCAACAAGAACAAAAAATTATAAATCCCCCCCATATTAAAGAAAAAAAAAAAAACAGTTTCAGTTCAGTTCACAAAACCAAAAAAAAAAAAAAATAAATAACCAGCTAAATCTTCTCCAAAAAAAATCCAAGACAAATTTCAAACAAAAATTTTAACATTAACTAAATAGCAACTAAGAAGTCCAGTTTTTTTTGTGAGAAAAAAAATATAGAAAATCCAAATCAATACAAAATCACGCCATTTACAAAAACAAACAAAGAAAGATAGCAAACAAAAAAAAAGTAAAAATTGTATTAAAAACCACAAAATCAAACGCTCTATAACAAACTACACTCAGCGAAATAACTGAATTCAACTCAAAGACTTGCAAACAAGAATATTCCTTAGGAAATTTTTTGAAACCAAAACTTCATTACTAAGAGCTACGGAAAACTCTCTTGCGTCTAGCTCAAGACAAATTGGAAAACCATAAACATTGCATGAAATTTGAAACAAAAACAAACAAAAAAAACCCAACCAAAAGAGTTTTTCTGTTGTCACACCACAACTTTTGAGCGTAACACAGCAAGTGAGTTTGCCAGTCAGACGCCAGTGAGCCAGCTAGTGAGTGTATAAGTTTGCATGCTCGTGTGCGTGTGTGGTGTAGTCTACTCTAAAGGCGGCATATTGCAACCAATTGTGGCAACTTGAGTAACAGTCTGCTTTAACAATTGCCGCAGATCGGTATCAAAGAAGAAACCAACCAATCAAGCAAGCAAACCAACTGCAGAAATAAAGTGATTTTTCCATTCGCAAGAAATTCAAAAATTGTGTTAGTCGTATTGAAGAAATTGTTAAAGCAAATATTTAAAAAAAATATATTCGTATATAGCGGAAAAAGAAATTTTTAATAAAATTCCCTTGTTAAGAAAATCAAATTTTCTTGAGTGTACAAATTTTCATTAAAAGTGAACAAATTTTAAAGGATTGTGTATTTTTTTTTATCAATTATTCCAAGAAAAACGATACAAAACAAAAACAAAGACTGATGGTTTGAAATTATTCCCCCTCCAAAATAGGGATAAAAGTTAATGTAATATTGTTGTAACTAAACTAATTCCACTAAATACAAATTCTTTTGAAATTTTTTCTCAGAATTAGCTCTAAAGGAATTGTGAAATTTAAAAAAAAACATTTAAAACTTCTAGTTCAAAAACGCCTTTAAGCGCCCTTACAAGACTTAAAAGGTTCCTGTCTGTGAGTTTCACTGTGTTAAGCCCTATCTCTGTGTGTGTGTCTGTCTGAAGGGCAGAAGTGTTCCAAGTGCTACGAATCTCTAGACCTCTATTGTTAAGCCGTCTCGAACGAACGAACGATCTGTGATGAGTGATCAGGTGATTATCAATGGCGGTGGCGGTGGCCCTGCCACTGATCCCCTTAATGGCAATCCCATGGCTGCCGCAGCCAATGGTGGTGGTAACGGTGGCGGCAATGGCAATGGCCAAGAGGCCGGCAATGGGCAGCCTCAGACATTGAATTTGGCTGGCGGCGTAGATGGTGCAGGTGTTGGTGCAACTGTTGCCGGTGGTACAGCTGCTGCTGCTGCTGCTGCAGGTGATACGGCTTCTATGGCCGGCGATGATGCGGCCACCGAGGCAGGGGCCAGCTCTATACCGGCCTCAGAGGTGGGCGGTGGACGTCCACCTTTGGATACTGTTGGTTCGGAGGGCGGTGGTCCCTCCAGCTTAGTGGGTGGCATGGTTGGCCCACCAAGTCCTTTAACCGGTTGTTATTTATTGATCATATTGGGAGAACCGCATTCGGAGGAGCATAAAGATAATATCTTGCAGCATTTGTTAAAGGGTAAGTACGGAAATATTTTACTACATAAAACATAAAAAATGTCATAAAGTCATTAGGTAATAGAAGATATCGTTTAATTAAAATGAAAAAAAATCATTTGAGCATAGTTAAAAATCACTTTCAAATTAAAAACAATATATTAATTAGGCTAAAAAATTGCAGTTAAAATTAACTTTTAAAATAGAAAAAGTACTTAGGAGTGAAAAAAATATTTTTATGTTATCTTGGTTACACTATTTTTCTAATTCCTTTAAGGATAAAATAAGATTGGGGTGCGAAGTCGAACTTAACGAGTAAATTAAAGAGAGCAGACAAGGTTTCCTTACAGTGTATAAACTTATTTTGTTATAATTACGCAAAAATAAAAATCGCATTTAAATTTTAAAATAGATAAAGTTATTATCGGAGAAAATTTTTTTTTTTTTTTATGTGAAGTTAAGTTAAGTTAAGGATAAGTGTCTCTATGTCAAAGTTAACAAGTAAATTAAAGAGAGCAGACAAGTTTTCCTTACATTGGATAAAAATATTTTAAGCGTAGTTTAAAATCTGTTTTAAATGAAAGACACTATTATTATAGGCGCAAAAAAAGAAATCACGGTTAAAATAAACTTTTAAAATTTATAAAATAGGAAATTTTTAATGTGTTTGTCAGGATATGTTAAGGATAAGACGAATGAATATTTTTAGTCAAAAATAACGAGGAAAGAAACAAAAAAAACTGTATATCGTAGTTAAAACCAATTACAAATGTGGTATGTCCTTTTGTATGTTCGCACTTTTGAAAAAAAAACGTATGGATTTTGTTAGCTTGATATGTCTTTTAGGACTTTTAGAAGAACTTGGCAAAAAATGATTTGTCTGAGATAAGTGTGTCTCTTAAGTTGCTGATCATAGTCAAAAACGACTTTACTAGTCATTAATGAGACTACTTTTAAAGGCAAAAAAAACTATCAATCGTAGTATAAGACAGTACAAAATGCAATATGTCCATTGATATGTTCGTTTTTATACCATCACCCTTAGGGTTGAGGGTATATATCATTTGATACGACCCAAAAGTGTAACACATAGAAGGAGTGACTTTAGACCCTAGGTTTCTTTAGCCAAATTCGATTCATGACTTTTTAAGTCGTTTAAGCCATGTCCGTCTGTCTGTCCGTCAGTCTGTCTGGCTGTCCGTCAGTCTGTCTGGCTGTCCGGCTGGTTCGCACAATAACTTTCGAAAGACTCAACCAAATGTTTTAAAATTTTGCACGAGTTAATATTTCCCCAAAACTACTTACGGTATTGCAAATGGGCTACATGGCCCCGCCCCTTCTGGTACCTCCCATACAAATACATCATTCCGCCCTCGAGTAATAATATCAATACAACCAACGGTATCGTACCCAAATTCTGTACTTAGTAAAGCTATTACCGGATAAAGTTTTGGAAAAATTCTGGAAGTCTAGATACGCCCCTTCTGGTACCTCCCATACAAATGTACTTTTCCGCCCACTTTAGAGATGGAGTAGTAATATCAATTAATCCAAGGCGATCGTACCCAAATTCTTTATTTTAGTAAAGCTATAGCAGGATACAGAAAAAAAACTGGAAGTCTAGCCACGCCGCATCTGTTACCTCCCATATAAATCTGGTACCACCCGTTTTAGAAATCGATTAATATTATTAATAGACCTAACGCGATTGTACCCAAATTCTGTATTTAGTGAGGTTCTGGTACCTCCCATGCAAATGTATCATGGGAGATGGAGTAATAATATCAATACACGCAACGCGATCGTGCCTAAATTCTGTATTTTGTTAAGTTATAACAGGATAAAGTTTTAGAGAAAAATTCTGGAAGTCTAGGCACGCCCCTTCTGGTACCTCCCATGCAAATGTATCACTCCGCCCACTTTAGAGATGGAGTAATAATATCAAAAAACTCGACACGATCGTGCCTAAATTCTGTATTTAGCAAAGCTATAACAGGATAAAGTTTTGGAGAAAAATTCTGGAAGTCTAGGCAGCCCCTTCTGGTACCTTCCATACAAATGTACCACTTCGCCCACTTTAGAAATCGGGTAATAATATCAATATAATATTTTTTTTTGTTTTACTGAGGGTGATGTTATATGTAAGTCGGGTTGCCCGACTGAAACTTTCCCTCTTGTTTTTTGATATGTCTTGTAGGACTTTAAGAACAAGTTGCCAAAGGGAGATATGTTTGAGATAAGTGGGATTGATATGTCCTTGCGGTTTAATGAGTTTCTTAAACTTTGAATTGGCTCCTTATGAAAAAAAATTATGAAAATTGGACATATTAACTTTTACCTAAACGGTGCAGACCAAGAAAAATTGCTTCGCAGTTGAAAATAACTATACTATACAGCAGTAGTAGAAAAGTCATTCTCAACGAATAACTTTTGAAAAACAAGTAACTTTTACAATACAAGTAAGAGATGATGATAAAGCACATGTAAAGAACTTCAAGCAGCTACTGATAAAAATTATCGAAAAAATCTACTTGCAATGATTGACTATGGCTATTTTATGTCTTACTATGTTTGTTGTGCCAATATATATTTTCTAAGATACATTTAAAGTGTCTTTATACCAAAAAGTACTTGTTGGTACCGTAAAATAACTTTGTGGTACACTAAAAGTACCTTCTGGTATATAAAGTACTTGTAATTGTATCAAAAAGTATTTTGCTTGTATCACTAAAAGTACTTTCTAGTACATAAAGTACATTTATGTGTACCAAAAAGTACTTTTATTTTACGAAAACGTACATTCATGTACCATAAAGTACTTTTAGTACACCAGAAAATCTTTTAAGTGTACCAAACAGCGTTTAACTGTACTACAAAGTACTTTAATTGTGCCAAAAAGTGGATTTTTTTTACAAAACAAAACTAAACTGTACTAAAAAAGTACTTTTTTTTTTGTACCTCAAAGTTTGTTTATTTACCAGAAAGTCTTTTTTTATTAATTTACTTTAAGAATTTTAATTGTATAAAAAAGTACTTAGTAAATAGCAGTTTCTTGTACCAAAAAGTATTGCGCATGTATCAAACAGTATTTTTATTGTACCCAAATGTACTTTCAGTGTACCAGAAAGTTCTTTTATTGTACCATAAGGTATTTCTTTTGTGCTTTGTGTTGGAGTAAAAGTACTTTTTACTACAATAATAAAAACATGTTGGTAAAATAAAAAGTACTTTTATGGTGCAATAAAACTAAATATTGGTAAAATAAAAGTACTTTTTTGGTACAATAAAAGTACTATTTGGTAAAATATAAATGCAATAAAAGTACTTTCTTCTACAATAAATGTACACGATGTTAAAATAAAAGTTCTTTTTTAGGTGCTATTATTTTACTAAAAAGTACTTTTTTGGTACAATAAAAGTAGTTTTTAGCAAAATAAAAGGACTTTTTTGGTACAATAAAAGTACTATTTGGTAAAATATAAGTGCAATTAAAGTACTTTCTGCTACAATAAAAGTACACGATGGTAAAATAAAAGTACTTTTTTTGGTACAGAAAAAGTACATATTGGTAAAATAATAGTACTTTTTTGGTACAATAAAATCACTTTTTGCTAAAATAAAAGTGCAATAAAAGTACTTTTTACTACAATAAAAGTACATATTGGTAAAGTAAAAGTACGTGGTGGTAACATAAAAGTACTTTTTTTTGGTTCCGAAAAAGTACATAATGGTAAACTAACAGTACTTTTTTGGTACAATGAAAGTAATTTTTGTGAAAATAAAAGTACTTTTTGCTACCATAAAAGTACATATTGGTAAAGTAAAAGTACTTTTTTGGTACAATAAAAATAAAATATAAGTACTTTTTTAGTACAATAAAAGTCGTTTTTTAGCAAAATAAAAGTACTTTTTTGGATCAATAAAAGTACTATTTGGTAAAATAAAAGTGTAATAAAAGTACTTTTTGTTAAAATAAATGTGTAATAAAAGTACAATTTGCTACAATAAAAGTACATATTGGTAAAGTAAAAGTACATGATGGTAAAATAAAAGTACTTTTTGTTTGGTACCAAAAAAGTACATAATGGTAAACTAATACTACTTTTTTGGTACAATAAAAGTAATTTTTGTTAAAATAAAAGTACTTTTTGCTACAATAAAAGTACATATTGGTAAAGTAAAAGTACTTTTTTGGTACAATAAAAATAAAATTTAATTACTTTTTGGCAAAATAAAAGTGCAATAAAAGTATTTTTGCTACAATAAAAGTACATGTCGGTAAAATAAAATTACATATTGGTAAAGTAATAGTACTTTTTGGTACAATAAAAGTACTTTTTGCTTTTTGGTACAATAAAAGTACTTTTTGTTAAAATAAAAGTGCAATAAAAGTACTTTTTGCTACAATAAAAGTACATATTGGTAAAGTAAAAGTACTAAACTTTGTACTTTTTGGCAAAATAAAAGTGCAATTAAAGTAATTTTGCTACAATAAAAGTACATGTTGGCAATGTAAAAGTACTTTTTTTGGTACAATAAAAGTATTATAGTAAAAATTACTTTTATTTTAGCACAGAATGTACTATTAATGTACCACAAAAGTACCCCAACCTTGAGATAGGGCTATGTATCATTTGATACGAGAAAAATCGACATTGAAGGAGTTGAGTTGAATACCCAGGATCTTAAGACAATATTCGTTTCAGCAGGACTTGTTAAGACTATTGAGCCATGTCCGTCCGTCTGTCTGGCTGACTGGATTAAACGGTCACTAGGATCCCTATGAAAATTTAACAATGTTAACATATTCCAAAATTTAGTAATGGAATTGCAAAGTTTCAGATAAGACATTTCACTTTAAATTTTATAATATAGTAATATCTTATTAATATTATAAATGTGAATGTCTGTCCGTTTGTTTGCTTGTGGCTCAGTCACGTCTAAATGGCTGAAACGATTTCAATGAAATTTGATAGGCAGTTAGTGTACTATATGGAAAGTACCGTCGGCTATATATTTTTAGATGTTTTATCCTAAGGGCGGAGTGGGTGTGGCAAAACTTTTTTTTAGAGCTAGAGAGCTACATTTTGATACACAGATAGTACTAGTACGCCAACAAAAATATGAATATGCAGACGACATTTTAATTTTGGACCAAATGGAGGGTAGTGGGCGTGGCAAAAAATATTTTAAAAGTTAGGGAGAAAAAATTTAATACACAGATATTGCTCGGCAACATGAATATTAATATGCAGACGGGATTTTAATTTTGGACCAAATGGGCGTAGTGGGCGTGGCAAAACATATTTTTAGAGCTAGGGAGAAAAAATTTCATACACAGATAGTGCTCGGCAACATGAATCTTAATATGCAAACGTTATTTAAATTTTGGACCAAATGGGCGTAGTGGGCGTGGCAAAACATATTTTTAGAGCTAGGGAGAAAAAATTTCATACACAGATAGTGCTCGGCAACATGAATATGAATATACAGACGGGATTTTAATTTTGGACCAAATGGGCGTAGTGGGCGTGGCTAAACATATTTTTAGAGCTAGGAAGAAAAAATTTGATACACAGATATTGCTCGGCAACATGAATATTACTATGCAGACTGGGATTTTAATTTTGGACCAAATGGGCGTAGTGGGCGTGGCAAAACATATTTTTAGAGCTAGGGAGAAAAAATTTCATACACAGATAGTGCTCGGCAACATAAATATTTATTTATTTATTTATTTATTTAAATAAAATATTTTTAGAGCTAGAGGGTTAAAACTTGATAGCCATATAGTTCTTGACAACGAGAATATGAATATGCAGACTAAATTTGAATTTTGGACCAGTGGGCTGAGTGGGCGTGGCAAAACATAATTTTAGAGCTAGGGAGATAATTTGATACACAGATAGTGCTCGGCAATATGAATTTAGAATGCAGACGGAATTTTAATTTTGGGTCAGTGGGCGAATGGAGTGTGAGAAAAATGTATTTTAGCCCATGAATATACAGACGAAATTAAAGTTTTATTTTAGTGGGCAAAACTTCATTTTAGCTCTAGAGAGATAAAATTTGCCTCCCAGTTAGTACACCGCAATACAACTATGAATATGCAGACGACATTTGAATTTTGTATCAGTGGGCGTAGGGGGCGTGACCAAACTATAGTTTAGCCTCAGAAAGTTAAAATTTGCCAACCAGATAGTACTCGGCACTTCAGGTTCAAATTGGCAGACGAAATTGTTACTCTCGAAGGGGGCGTGACAAAACTGTATCTAGTATTACAAAATTTCTTCTATAACCTCCCAAACGAATAACTGCAAGGTATTTGAATTTGGTCAGTTTAATTACAATGTAATTGAAGGCAAAACCTAAGAAAATAGCTTCTGTTGAAGATGATATCTGACATAATAAAATGTTCATTGCAAATTTAAACTAAAGCTAATTTTCTTTTAACCATTACTCATTTTCTTACATCACGGTTTTTGTTGTTGTTAATATTTCTTATGATGTTAAGAAAATGAAAAAAAAAAAATATCTTAACTCTCAAATAGTTCAATGTTACAAAAACAATTAAGGCAATTTATGGCTTATTTAATGACCCCTCTATTTCCCTCTGCTATACCTGTAACTACTTAATCACTGTTTGTAAAGCCTTTGGCATAGCTTAAAACCATCTAAGCCTGGTCTTGTGGCTATTTTTCCCTATTTCATACCTCTCCCCTTAAGAAATGATTATGACCATACATCATTATAGAACAAATTGTCAGTTGCTGGTTTGCCTATTTGACGGTTGGTAGCAACAGCAACAGCAACAGCAACATCAGCAGCTGTTCTTATTAACTGTTCATTGGGTCTTGTGGATTTGATTGTTTATGTGCAACCGGGCGGGGGTACTTTTTATGGCAAAGCCTTCTGAGAGGCTTATTTGGAAATCAAACCACAATATGACACGCGACGTTAATTATTGAAGCGTTAAGTGTTTTTTGTAGCTCGTGTGTTTTTTTTTCACAAATATAATATAGTATTTTTTTCTTCTTCTAGATATTGAGCATTTAGGCGTTAAATACGATTTTTTTTTTCTATTAGCTCTTCTCTATATAGTTTTTTCCCTGCAATAATTATAAACTTTTGTGTTACATAGTTTAGCTGATGAAAAAACAAATGAAATTCTTGATTGGCATATAGAAAGAAAAAATTAACTTAGTTCGGCTAACAAGGTGATTGTGGGATTAGCGCAATTGTAATTGAAATGTAAATAGTACAATGGTCTATATTGAATTGTTAGGAGGGGGAAAAAATAATAAAATAAAAACAAGGGGACAGGCATAAAGTTAAGTTAAGACACAGTGGTTCAAAACTAATTTTTTAAGATTAACATTATATAATTTGAAATGTAAAAGATTTTTAAGGAGATAAATATGTGAAAACAAATGTAGCCTAAATAATCCTAAGATCCTGGAGAACAAATGGATATTTACAATTACTGTAACTTTTTTTAAATAATTTATATTTTGGCTAAATTCTTGTGATTTTTAATGTAACGGGATTTTTTTGTCATTCTATAAAAAATCAAATATAGACTGAATTAAATGGTTTTTTACAATTATTGAAAATTTTTTTTATAAATTTTATGCTAAAAATCAAATTACCTACATTCGTTTCTGCCAAAAAACTGAAAAATTCTGAAAAGTTATCAACTTCAGACAAACTTTTTATACCATCACCCTTAGGGATGAGGGTATATATCATTTGATACGACCCAAAAGTGTAACACATAGAAGGAATGACTTTAGACCCTAGGTTTCTTTGAACCAAATTTGATTCATGACTTTTTAAGTCGTTTGAGCCATGTCCGTCTGTCTATTGTCTATTTCCCCAAAACTACTTACGGTATTGAAAATGGGCAATATGGCCACGCCCCTTCTGGTACCTTCCATACAAATGTACAATTCCGCCCACTTTAGAAATCGAGTAATAATATCAATACTCCGAACTCAATCATTCACAAATTCTATATTTAGTAATGCTATAACAGGATAAAGTTTTGGAAAAAAAATTTTAAGTCTAGCCACGCCCCTTCTGGTACCTCCCATACAAATGTAGGAGTTATAATATCAATACACTCAACACGATCGTGCCCATATTATGCATTTTGTTAAGTTATAACAGGATAAAGTTTTGGAAAAAATATTGGAAGTCTAGCCACGCCCCTTCTGGTACCTCCCATACAAATGTACTTTTCCGCCCACTTTAGATATGGAGTAGTAATATCAATAACTCCAACGCGATCGCACCCTTATTCTTTATTTGGTAAATCTATAGCAAGATACGGTTTTTGTGAATAAAACTGGAAGTTTAGCCACGCCCCTTCTGGTACGCCCCATACTCATCTGGTACCGCCCACTTTAGAAATCGATTAATATTATTAATAGAACTAACGCGATCGTGCCCAAATTCTGTATTTAGTAAAGTTCAAGCAGGATAAAGTTTTCGAGAAAAAATCTGGAAGTCTAGACACGCCCCTTCTGGTACCTCCCATACAAATGTACCACTCCGCCCACTTTAGAAATCGAGTAATAATATCAATATAACAGAAATTTTTTTGTTTTACTGAGGGTGATGGAATATTTAAGTCGGGTTGCCCGACTGAAACTTTCTTACTGGTTAAGACTGATGTTAATACCTTATAAAAAGTGCTAAGTATTTACCTTCAGACAGTGTCTTTGCGTCAGTAGCTGGCAGTCCATAGCATCGCGAGGCCGGTAATGATCGTCTTATTTCACACGAACACAAGTGACAAGTCACACATACGCGAAGCTATGTTTGATTCAGTTTCTGCTTGAGCGTTGAAAAATCTACATCACGCACGCTTGATTCACATTCACAAACGCATTATATTTGAATGCGCGTGCGTTCAATTTTGCCTGGCACTACTTTGCGCTGACCTCAATATATTCTCAAAATTTTGTGAAAAGGAAAAAAAATTCAAAAATTTTTCCGAAAAAAAGTCTGAGAAGTGCTCAACTTCAAGCTTATTTTATAACCAAATACTAGATTAGTAAAAAAATAATAAAAAAAGATAAAAAAAATTAAAAATTGGTATGCCTTAAAATCGAAAATTATGAAAAGTTGCCAAATTTAAGTCAATTTCTAAAGCTAACCAAGTGTCCTATTGTGACTGTTAATACCTTTTAATTAAAGAGCTACAATACGTTCTTTTACGTTTAAGTCAAAAACCATCTTAAAAACTTCAAGTCGAAAAAAATTATAAAAATATTCTGCCTTTATATAAAAGATTATAAAAAGTGCTTAAATTTAGGCTATCTTTTATAATATATCCAAATGTCCTATTGGCAATATTAATTCCTTAAAGTAATCTTTATGTCCTTATACAATAACGGATTATATCACAATTACTTAAAAATTCGTTAAAAAATATCAACAACAAAAAAATTCAAAAAAAAAATTGCCAGTCTTAAGATCACAAATTATAAAAAGTGCTTAACTTTAGGCTAATTTTTAATATAAAACCAAATGTCCTACTATCAATCTTAATACCTCTAAATTATAATTAGATGCTTAGCTACAATCGGTCCTTTTACTTTTTTGACAAAAATTATCTTAAAAATTTCAAATCGAAAAAAAAATCACAAAAAATTCTGCTTTTATATAAAAAAAATATGAAAAGTGCTCAACTTTAGGCTATCTGCTATAATGTATTCAAATCTTCTACTAACAAAGTTAATACTTTAAAGTAATCCTTATGTCCTTCTGCAATAACGGATTATTTCACAATTACTTAAAAATTTGTTAAAAAATATCAAAACGAAAAAAATTAAAAAAAAAAATTGTCAGCCTTAAATTCACAAATTGTGAAATGTTAGGCTCAATTTTAGGTTAATTTTTGTTATGTAACCAAATGTCCTATTATTAATGTTGATATGTCCAAATAATCCATAGGTCCTTGGCTATATTTGCTTATTTATCCTTTTGTCAAAATATATTTTAAAAATTTTAAAACGAAAAAATATCACAAAAATCTGCTTGCCTTAAAATAGATAATATTGAAAAGTTCTCAACTATGGGCAAATTATTAAAACATAACCAAATGTCCTTTTGTTAACGTTGGTACCTCAGAATGATCCTTAGGTCCTTGGTTAAAATGTTTTATTAATATTTTTGTCGAAAAATGTTATAAGAACTTAAAAACAAAAAAACAATTTTTGTTTGTTCGCCTTAAAAAATTTTATAGCGTGAAAAGTGCTCAACTTTATTCAAATTTTTAAAATATAACCAAATATTCTATTTACAATTTCGATACCTAAAAATAATCCTTAGCTCCTTGTCTATAATAGATTATTTTAAAATTTCTTAAAAAATAATTAATAAATATAGAAAAGGTAAAATCAAAAATTTGTGGCTTGTTTTAATTTCGTACATTTTGAATTGTGCTCAACTTTGGATTAATTTCCTAGATATAACCAAGCACACTATTATCAATCTTAATTAACTAAAATACAGCTTAGATGCTTAGTTACAAATCGTTCTTTTATATCGACTTCAAATAGTACTTAAAAAATATCAAAACGAAAAAAATTCTAAAAATTTGAATGCCTTAAAATTAATTATTGGTAAAAGAGCTTCACTTTAGGATTTTTTTTAAATATAACCAAGCTTAGTGTTATTAACATTATAACCTCAAAAAAATCATTAAGCTCTAAGCTTTAAAAGGTTATTTTAAACTGATTTCAAATTATTCTAAAAAAAAACTTCAAACAAAAAAATTGGAAAACAAAATTTTTTTTTACCAAAAAACTCTGAAATTTTGTAAACAGCTCAACTTTAGGCTAATATTTAGAATACAACCAAATGTCCTATTAGTAAAGTTTACAGCTTAATAAGTTACTCAAGTCCTTAGCTTTAATCGGTTTTTACAGAATTTTAAAATTTTATCTACTTTTATATTTTTTTAATTTTTGCCAAAGTGAATCATTACCGGTCGGCAGAGTTTAAGGTTCAAGGCTTAGCTATGCTCTACCATAGATTGCAAACTTTTTAAACTAAAGCAATATGTTACCTTACTTCTAAAAGATAACCTTATACTATACCATTACCAAAACACCCCTACATGTAGCGTCCCTCCTAGTGTCGCCTCTAACTGCCATGAAATACATTGCCGCACTGGCAATCTCTGGCTTACTGATTGCTGATGATTTTTATTGCTATGCGTTTCATTGGCGGAAAAAGTGCAATGGTAATCTAATTGTGGTTTTTTCTTTGCTCCGGTGTTTTTATATCGTTCATCTAAAATTTTTATAATTAAAGTTTTTATAGTCAGTGCCATCGTCATCATTATCAACAACGTCATCATCATGATTATGGCGGTTATCTGAAACTATCTTACATGTGTACAAATTTGATAGCTATCGGCACAGTAAAAGAGAGAGGGATAGGGGCGGGCGAGATGGGCAGATATAATGAAAATATATACTAATTATAATTTAATATAAACTTTTTGTTTGTATTATTTTTTGCTTGTGCAAAGCCACTAAGCTGTATTGTGTGCAGCAAACACAAAAATATGCAAATAAATAAATTTAAATATGTCAAAATTAATTGAAAGGTGAAAGGTTACAATTGCAACGGCAACATTAACTTCATTGCAATTAGGTAACAATACCAAGTAAGGCAACATTTTGGATTTTTCAAAATGGGAAGATTTCGTTACTGACTACTTAGGAGAAGAAAATACCAGCACCCCTACATTTCTGTTGCATAGCCTTAAATAAAGTTTAAAAAATACATAAACACACCAATACATAAAATAACACAGTACACTACAGTAAAAATAAATACACACAACCCATCTAATATAGAATTGCTTACAAACTGTTTAGCATACTTTTGGGAATACTTTTGCTCTCACGCGCACCGCGAGACCGAGCTGTATATAATAACAATCAATTTGAATATAAATTAATACAATAAATGCCTTAGAGTTATTTACAACAATTACCATTTGTAAGCTCGGCTAATAAAAACACGCAATTAACCCTTTGCCCTTCATAGTTTTGCCTACAAATAGGCAATAGCTTTTGTAATTAGGTTCAAACGACAACACAATGGTTCTACAATCATTGGAACAAATTAAAGACATAACATTAACCTAAATGAGTTAACATTTAGAATGAATGGCGAATTAACATTTATGTAATGATGATTGTTTAACGAAAACTTTAGATTTTGGTAAAACTTTTTGTTAAATTCCAGGGGGTAAGGAATGTGACAAGGCTAGAGGTAAAGATATTGTATAAAAATAACAATAAATAAAGAAATACAAGTAATAATTAATTATTGTTCGGTGTAACCAACAACTTCTTTTTAATAACGAGCAACTACAACATAAGATAACTATAATTTTAATACCTTTAAAATTAAAGCATACTTAAAGGGCGATTTTAAAATATTTTCTTTTACAATTAACTCAAAATGTAAATTGCGGCAATGTTTTACCCACTGCCTGGTTCAAAATTTTAACAACAACAACAATTTAAACCGTTTGACATTTTTCAAAGCATATTTTTAGGCATTTTTGGCCCTATATCTATTTTACTAAATACAAATCTTTGGGGAGCTATTAATAATAGTGATGTCATTAATTGTGGGTTGGCAAAAATAGCTTTATTGTTCCTAACTGCTATGTTAATATATTGCGTCTATTTTTAGGCGTTAACAGTAATTTTAAGGTTAGTTGAACTTTGCACGAAGGTTGTAGTGAAACGTACTCTAGGAAGTATTTTTACATGATAAACGTTTTCTTCGACAGTAATTCATTCACTTGGGTTAGCAGTTATCATATAATCCAAACGCCAGTAAATATGCAACATTTTCTGTTAACCTTTGGATATGTTCAACGGCAATGAAGCATATCGAATATTGCTAATTTTTGTAAGCCATAAACAAAACAAAGAGTTGAAGATCACAACAGCTGGAAAATATGCAATATTTTTTTTAAGTTAGTTGAACTTAGCACGAAGGTCGTAGTGAAACATACTCTTGGGAGTATTTTTGCACGATAAACGTTTTTTTCGACAGTAGTTCATTTACTTGGGTTACTATATATAAAGCAGTTATCATATAACCCAAACGCCAGTAAATATGCAACAAATTTTGTTAACATCTTGATATGTTCAACGGCAATGCTTTATAAGATCTGTGGCAGTATTGAATTAATTATAAAGGACAAAACAGTTAGCAAATAATACAAAAGCCAACTGATATGCACTGATATCCTTTACTTATCCGTATGAAAATTTACCAGTATTCTTATTATTTAAAATGAAGTAATGGGATTGTAAATGGGCGGAATAGCCACACCCTTTCTGGTAATTCCCATACAAAACTTGTAAACGGAAAACTGGAGGATATTTGAATTTGGTTTGTTTAATTACCTTATAATAGTAAACAAACTCCCAAAAAATCTTAAAGCATATCAAATATTGAAGATTTTTGTAAGACATAAAGAAAAAGAAATAAAAATCACAACAGATGGAAAATATGCAATATTTTTTTTGATGAAAACTTTATCTTATTCTACTTATTTAGGATTGCGCTATTAAATTAATAGAAATATCAAATGTTGCAGATTTTTGTAAGCCATAAGCAAAACAAAGAGTTAAAGATCATAACAGCTGGAAAATATGATATATATTTTAATAAACACTTAAATTTGGTTGACTTATTTAAGGCTTATGCTGTTAAGTAAATAAAAATTCATCGCTGCAGATGCAAGTAGAAGTTAATCAAACTAAAATATTTTATATCCTGAAAGTATGTAACATATTTTTCACGATTTTGTAAAGTTAATTGCCTCCATAAACATATCGAACATAGCAGTACTATAAGGTTAAACACCTTACGACCATAACAGCTGCAAACTATGCAACAATTTTTGAAAAAAAAAACTTTAAATTTGTTAAACATTTACATAATCTAGCAGCGATAACACCTTAACGGAACGGTTCACAAAGCTGTCGTAGAAACTGGAAGACTAAAAACCTAAAAGTATGCCACCTATTTTTTTTTAATATTTTCACTATTTATGGCTTTCTTAGGCTTCGAATATTTAACATATCGAATATTTTAATACTTTATGATTAAACACGTAACGATCACAACAGCTGGAAAATATGCTGCAGTTTTTGATCAAATTTAAAATTTTTTTTACCCAACTGATACTAGTTTATCGAAGTGTATTAAATGCAGCAGATGCTAGTGGATGTCCAATACATTTATAAATTAAAAAGACTCAAAAGAGTTTAATAAATTTAAAAACCTATAAGTATGCAATATATTTTTTAAAATGTTTTACACTACAACTTCCGCTGGCTAACATTGCCATCAAACAGCGTTAACAGTTTAACAAAACGGTATACGGAGCTGCAGATGCAAGTTAACATTTGAAAGCCCTTAAGTATGCAACAAATAATTTTTATAAAACATAACAATTTGCGGCTTTCTCAGGTACGCACTAAGTTATCCCATAGATTTACAAGTACAATCGAATGATTTTGGAGACTGCAGAGGCGAATAAAAGTTTAATGTCTAAAAGTATGCAACGCTAAACTAAAACTTTACTTTAACTTACAGTCAGGCTTATACTTAATCATCTAACAGAGTTAGCAGCTTAACCCAATAGTATACGAAACCTCAGATATAAGTAAAAGTTTAAAAGGCCTGAAATCATGTAGTATAATAAAAAAAAACAATCGAAAAATTTTACTTTACAATTCGTCCAACAGCGTAAGCCACTTAACATATCGCATATTAGAATAATGTAAGGTTAAACATGTAACTACTAAAACAACAGAAAAATATACTAACAGCATAAGCCACTATGTCGAGTGTTAACGTTCGCTTGCTTTTTATGCGATAAACAGCTGATATGCTATACATATTACAGCTGTTTACCGCATAAAACTTAAGCGAACGTTAACGTTAGAGATCGAGGCTTAGGCTGTAAATTGTGTTGAAAAAAACATAAATTTCGCTTCTATAGCACACGATATTCGAAGTGGCAGAAGTAAGAACAAGTTTAACGAATTAATCTTTGTCAAAGCCAGACAGTATGCAACATATATTAAAACAAATTTAAACTAGCTTACACTAAGTCTCAAACAGAGATAACAGCTCATGCAAACGGTATATGAAGCTGCAGATGCAAGTGCACTTTTAAAATCGTTAAAGTATGCAACTAAATTTATAAAATAGTTATTGAAGTTTTAGCCAACTAAAAATATGCAACATATTTTTTCTAATAACAATAATTTAATGTCTAACATAACCCATCTCTCTTCGCAATTGTAAATCACTCCGTAAATAGACATTAAAATACATACCTAACCTGAAAGTATGCAACTTTTAAAAACATAAGATCTCTAACTATTAAACGCTCTCAAGAATATATAGCAAAATTGTTGTCAACTCTTTAATGTTCAACAGCATTATCAACACTATCTTTTGCTATCACAGTAAATTTCAAGGATTTTCTTTGGGCTTTTGTACTAACAAGTACCCTTAAGTGTTTTGCCCTTATACACATTATAAGCAACCAGGTGCCTCGTAAACCAATTTGCTTTCACCTGTATGACAGTTTACTCAACATGATGTTAAGCTAATTAAAATTACCTCAGCTGTCGCATATATATATTATGGTGTATGTCATAGCATATTTCATGGAGTTGCGATTGTCATAGTTACTCGCCAAATTTCAATGCATACTTATAAGGGTATTATAAATATGAAGGTAGTGTCTTTGAAAACGTAACGATAAATTAGTTATGCTTCTTGGTAGGTTTGTCATAAAATGTAGTATATTTTAAGGGTTCAAGGAAAAGGATTTATAGCTTTGAGACACACAGACACTCATTAGTTATTCAAATGTTGGTATTCAGACGCATAATAATTTTAATATGAGTTGGTGAAAGTATTTCGAACACAGCGGAAATAATCTGTAGCAGAATTTAAGGATATCTTAAGGAAAGGTATACATTTTGGTGCAGTCATTACAATACGAAACATTAACATTAAAATGTACAACTTTGTTTCAGACATTACCTTGTTAAAATATAGACAAAGTACTAAAAATCTACCTTGAGCAAAAAAATTCAGATGGCCATTACATTATTAAGGCAGCAAACTTGACAAAACGAATGATGCAGAAGGTCCTATTTTTGGGCTATTTTTACATGCAATTCTCAGAATTGAGTCCCAAAATCAGGTGTACACTGTACAACACATGATAGGCAAATTGAGTAAAAATTCAACAAATCTTGTGAAATTAAATAAATAAAATCAGTTAAGTATAACGAAAAATAATATAATCTTGTGTTTTTTTTTGTAATTTACATCTAATATTTTTCTTAATATCTCTTGTACAAACTACTTTTATTTGTCTGAACTATTTTAGTTCCTTGTATGCAAAATGTACCAATATATGATCTTAAAACATCTGCCTTTCTACTATTATATACTTGTCAAATTTCCTTGACAATCTCGTAAACAGTTTAGCAGATACTTGTTAACACACAGACTTACATACACAATTGATTTGTAAAATATGTACAATAGATAACTTTTACTACATTTTCGATTAAGAGAAATATGTGTAGTTTCGAAAACCAGTAAGATAATAAAAAGCTAAGTCTTGCAAAAGTAATTTTTATTTACTTCCTTGTATCTCTTTTAAAAACTATATTAATTTGAATGACCCGCATTACAGCCCTCGTATATGACATGTTTAAGTTGTATATCTTAAAACATCTACAACATAGTCAATAATATTTCTCCAAAATTCCATGGCGATCTGTCAAACAGTTTAGCAGCTATGGACCAACACACAGACATACATAAATAGTGAGGATATAATTTAGCAGAATCGGTTTAATATTTAAAACTGTGTCGTTTTAAACTTACCAATACTATTTAAATATCTTTGTATCTTAACTACCACACTCCCCTCCTCCAAGTTATTGCCTAAAGATTTCATGCAAATTCTATGAATTTTCTCCAGTCTCTTGTTGCATTGATTTAAAATATTTTTTTTGGGCGTTTTCATTTATGTAAATTATTCACATCGTTTTATTTTTCGTTCTCCTTTCTTTCTTTGCATTGAAATTGAAAAACTTTTACTTTCTCTCACTAGATAATTTATGTTGATAAGATTTCGATTTCGGCAAACATGCAAATGTAATTTTCAAATATTATTTAACTTGGCCACAAGTGAAACACAACAGCAGCACAAAAAGCAAAATCCGAAAATTAACTCAAATTAAGTGGCGCCCAGAGAGAGAGAGAAAAATCATGTTGCCAGGGCACAAACAACAACAAAAAACATGCACTTTACGTGTTTAACCAACTATCCAGTTGTTGGTGCTGAGGTCCTCCTTGCAGTGCTGATGTTTCGTGTTTCTATAGCTGGGTCCAAAATGTATTTGTTAATTTAATGTACACAAACTATATAAACCTGGCCACACATATGTACTTAACGGTCCCAGGCATATTCATATGTCCAGCCAACCCAACAAGCATCAGCAGCAGCAGTGGGTCTTTAACGACCTCGAAGCATGTCATGTCCACGAAATTCTTATGGCGCACACGAACGTGACTGGTGACAGATGGAAATACCTTTGTTTGGCTTGAATTCATTACAGAGAACAAAAAAAAAAAACAGAAACAACAACCCAGCAATACAAGGATCATGTACAGGGTCCTGCAGAGTTTTCTCTACCAATATTTGCTTGTTTGCTTACTACTCCAGCGGCGAAACAACATTGTTAGGCTTTATCATCACATACTTGTAGGCTGAACGTGAGAGCGAGTCTGTGTTTGTGTGCTGTGTGTTCATCAAAAGTTTAGTTATTAAATTAAATGTAAACTCAATTGGCAGGCGAACAAGGATATTAATATGCAAAAACTTTAATGAAGTTTTGTAGGTGAACAAGGAAAATGTTCGTAATTATGTGTTAAGAGAATGTGGCAATTATTTTGCTGCCAATGCCTTAAAGTAGGCAATGTACAGGAGACAAATAGTATAAGCTTAGAAAAGAAAACTTGTATACACATATATATGTAATAGAATTGAACCTATATACACACAATAAATAACACTCGCCTTAAAATATGTTTCAGTTTCAGTACCATCCCCAACTTATAATAGTATCGTTTTTATATGGACTTTTTCAAAAATTTTTCAAATTTAAGTACGTGTTACAATAGATTAGGGTAATTCGGCAGCCGCTTTCAGCATATATCACATGGGTTCTAGCATTAGTACCGCTGTGATACCATTTTTAAATTTGCGCAACAAATATTCCTATTCTGTTCTGTCAATGCCGCTCTCAAGCCATTTCGTGGCTCGGTTGAACGCATGGATGTTTGGCAAATCGGCTACTGATACACAGGTCTTGTTCATAAGCGTCTGATAGCCAAGGTTTTTATATCTCAGGTCAGCAAACGTACATTTGATACTTTAACAACACTGTTCATTATTCTGATTAATCCATTTCTAATTCCCCAATGCAACTTAATATTGTTGTTCCCCTAAAGTATACTTCAAGTACTGTAATCACCATATCGTTTTCAATTTCTGACACTACATCATAATTTCTTGCCATCAGTAACCTCCCATCCTCGTAACTTAGCCCCTTTTTTCCCACAGTTGGTTTGCTATTCTTCTGCTGCTTTAAGTAACCCTTAAAGTATGCTTCACTTGTAATCCTATTTTAATTGAACAAGTGGCCCTTTTTAAGTCAATCAAATCATAATTTGTTATTTTTAGCTAATTTATGTATTGTAAATGCGTTATTTAGTCATTCAAGCCCTTTTCAGACCGCCCCTTCCCCGCGCTCCAGGCACAGACTTCATTAATTCTCATAAT
Organism: Muscina levida; assembly: GCA_964034835.1. Lineage (NCBI taxonomy): Eukaryota > Metazoa > Arthropoda > Insecta > Diptera > Muscidae > Muscina > Muscina levida. Next base: position 142,072,405 of record OZ035882.1, read on the forward strand.
TGCCTGCAAAATCCAATAAAAAGCTTAACAACCTTTTTAAGCCCTCGGCTGTTATTTCCCACCATTTGTTAGCGATGACATCAACAACAACTACGTGAGCATATTACAATATATTCGTGGGAAGGAAACAAGAGACACAGAACTTGATGCCGCCACCGCCCCCTAAAACTATGCCTTATCGCTGAACATCCTACTTGCGCTAGGGAGGTGTAAGCTTATCGTTGATTTCCTGCTACAATGTAAATATTTGTAACGAGTTTTATCCATGAACAAGAGTCACGAGTTGTTGTCGATGATGTTTGCATAAATCAATTACATTGTCAATGATTGCACACATTCAGGCGCCTACAGAACCTGCTGCATTGGCATCTATCCATGCAAGCAGGCAATGCGGCTGATGAGGGCGATGAGTGTCGTAGTCGCTGCTCACTGTTAGCAAATATTTATTTTTTTTATTAAATTGTTAATAAAAATGCACGTAAATACCATTTACAGATATTTTGACATGTTTCCAGCTTATGGCCTATTTGCCGGCTGATTAATGGCAATTTTAATTAAAACGCATCCGGTCAGTCAGTTCGCAGTGGTATCTCGTTAAACAAAAAAAAAACATCGACCATTGGGGAATTAAAATTTAATCAGTTTTCTGAGTTGATTGGTTCGTTTTGGTTAAATTGCAGAAAACGTAATTAAAAATGTTTGAATGTAGCCTACATTCAGGCTCAGGCAGACAGAGAGAGAGAGAGAGACACAGCGAATAGTGCATACTTTTAGGCACTCAACTTCGTACAGATCGCCAAGGTGATAACAGTTGCTGTAAATAAAACTGATTGAAGCAGATGGACATATCAAAAGTTTAAGTAAATTGACATGGCAACATAATGACAAAAAGTGAAGCATAACAAAGTGGGGGAAAAAAATAAATAAACAAAACAGGCAATGTAATACGAAGTTAATTAACTGGGAAGATTTAATAAGTGTCACTACAAAAAAAAGGGCTGGTTAATTATAATTTAAATTAAAGAGGGTATGATAAGGAAATCGTTTAGAATATTACATTCCCCTTTAAAGTAGGCAATAAATTGTGTTTGTTATATAAAATTAAAATGTTAGTTTACTTTTGTAATGTCTTTAAAATAAATGAAAGTTCTGTCCTCCAAGCGAAGTTTAAGTACCAAGATGAGCAAGTTCGGACCAAAATTAAATGCAAAGTGATATTAGGAAAATTATTTTGTACGGGTATATAGAAAAGCTTTATTAAATCCTTTAGGAGACTTAAAATTTACTGAATTTATCTCGTATTCTGCTGATATAACGAAAAAAATATATATTATTCAGAAATAATTCACAGCTCCTAAAAGTAGGCAACGTTTTTTTTAAATAATCCACAGCTCCTAAAAGTAGGCAACGTTACATGGTGTGTGATACTAAAACACTTTTATTTTCTAAATTTTAATTTACAAAATTTAACAAAACTCAACACCTCAACACTTTTACTACGTTTACGTTTTTAGCTATGTATATCTTGCGACTTAAAACTTTAATGTTTCCTACCTTAAGGCGTTAACTTGTTTGTTACATATTTCTGACCTTGTGAAGATATCGTCATTTCCTATGGCATTCTTTTTACAGTTTTGCATGACCGGGCAATTTCAAGAAATATGTGTACAAATATTAAAAAACAAACCTTTTAAGCCACCTGCGGTGGGTTATTGTTGACTTTAAAGCAAATGGAATTTAAAAGTAAACAGCAGAACTATTTCCCCCATTTGTAATAAATGTAAAATGGTCTGAATTTCTCATAGCCCCAAAATATTTGCAACTTGTTAAGCAGCTTCAGGTAAGGTTTAGGGACCTTTTTAGTAAAGCATACTTTGGGGATCTTTTTTCTTAACAATTTGAAGCATACTTTAGGGATGTTTTAACTAAAACCCTGCGATAAGCGGTCTGCTAGATTATCATTTATAATTCCAACTTTATTGCAAAAATATTCATTCTCTCTTCACCGATTTTGATACTGGCGAATGTATAGCAGTTTTCATTACTTTACTGCTGCATATGTTTAGGCTAGATTTAGGGATTTATCAAATATTCTCTTGGGGTCAGCAGCTATTAAGATTTTTGTGGAAAAATTTCGATTTTATTTAAACAATCTAAGAGCTGGTGTTGGTATTTGGAAATCCATATTGAACAAATGCCATTACTTTAGAGCTTCCGCCTTTACTTCAATGCAGTCCACAATGTATTTTCAGCGCCATTTACTGTGCCTTCGTCATCACAATCTTTAGCAGAAGAAAGTTTCCTAAGGCAAATGAGAACTTTACCCAACTGTACAAAGATGGCATCCTCAAAGTTTTTGTTTTACAAGACTGGAATAGATTATGTGACAGCTGGTAGAGTGGATAGTTATGTCTATAGCTGCCGAACAATATTCATCCTTAGTACCCTTTGCTGTGACTTTGCCACCAACATTACGAATCTTAAGTGTAAAAATTGCCACAAAACCATCGCGATTCCATATACACCACATAAGCTTTTGTTTACGCCTTTGTCCATGGGACAGATGTGCATAACAAGAATATTATTGAGAACATCAATAATATTTAAACTATATTCAAACTCTCCTTACCGGTTTTCACTTTTGCCGGTGTATGGCTTTTATCATTACTTTAGTGTTGCCTAACTTTATGCACTATTTGTATAAGATCCTAGAATTAATGACATGCTAGTTTTTTATTTAAAACTTTACAATGTTAACAATCTCCTCACATTGATAAGCACTTGAAAATGTATGACACTTGACATTACTGTACTGTTGCCTACCTCTAGGCGGTATGAAGTTATTTTTTATTCTACGAACCTGTTGTTAGTCGCCTGCAAGATGTTTATAACAAAATCACAAGATTTTTAACATATTATTAGGTCTCCTCATGTTTTCTTGACACTTGAAAACGTATGACAATTCTCATTGCTTTACTGCTGCCTACCTTTAGGTTGAAATTAACTAAAACCTTGCTATCAAATCCTGTATGACTTTCATATGAAACCTTAAAATTTTTTTACCAATTGTTTAGTTCTCGTCTCCTTCTTTGGCCTTTTTTAATGTATGATAGTTATCTTTGCTATACTGTTGCCTATCTTTTGGCGGTGTGAAGGTATTTTTTATTGCATGAACCTGATGTTAGTCGTATGCATGAAGTGTATATCAAACCAACAAGTTTTTCTATATATTATAAGCTTTTCTCACCTTTTCTTGACACTTGACAATTCTCATTACTTTACTGCTGCCTACCTTTAGGCACGATGTTGAAGTTAACTAAAACCTTGCTATAAAGTCCTGCATGACTTTTATTTTAAACCATAATATTTTTGAAGCAATTGTTATTCTCTTATCTCCTTTTCTGGGCTTTTTTCATGTATGATAGTTATCTACGCTATACTGTTGCCTACCTTTAGGCAGTTAGAAGGTATTTTTTATTGCATGAACCTGATGTTAGTCGCCTGTAAGATGTTTATGCCAAGCCAACAAGTGTTTTGATATGTTATAAGCTTTTCTCACCTTTTCTTGACACTTGAAAATTATGACAATTCCCATTACTTAACTGCTGCCTACCTTTAGGCAGGATGTTGAAATTAACTATCCCCTTGCTATAAAGTCCTGCATGACTTTCGTTTACAACCTAAAAATTTGTTAGTCTCTGAGCTGAGCTCTCTTCTACTTTTCTGATCTTTTTTTGATGTATGTAAGATATCTTCGTTTTACTGTTGCCTACACTTGGGCGAGATGTATGGTTTAGTTAACTTTTACCCTGTTATCAGTGGTTGTGTAAGATTTTTATTTTAAACTTACACAATTTTTAACTCTCCTCAGCATTTCCTGGCACTTGTTAATGTATGACAGTTATCATTACTTTACTCTTGCCTACTTTTAGGCGTTAACTTGTTTGTGAAGATATCATGGCCTTGAGTTATTTTGTTACACGTTTTAAAGATTGGCGTGCTTTTAGGCAGTTTCGCACAAAAACTACTGTTATTAGTATTGAAGTCATTTGTACGATAAACTGCCCAAAATTTCGCTTAACTGGCATTTGACTAAAATAAAGGAAAAATTAGCAACTTTTTTTGCACCATGAATTTATAGTTTAGCTATTATTATACACAAGCCGGAATCATTATGTCTAACATGACATGACATGACACGTTTTGTCCTCATGAGATATTTCTATCATTCTTTCGTGAAGGATGTTGTTGATAGTGGTGGTGGTGGTGGTGTTGTAGTGTCCGTTGTAAAGTGTACTTAATGACACACTATTCATCTTGAGCTGAGATACAGATATCACACATTTAACACCACCCATTTGGCATAACAATTGGCCCAGGAATTAGCCCATGAATGACTGCAGTGGTATGAATGGTCTAAACGAGTAGGCAGCCGCTCGAACAGCACAAGAAAGTACAGAGTAAGCAATAAATTAATTTTTCTTTTCATTGAATACAATTCCTCTAAGGGCCAGCACATGACCCTATTCCACCCCACTCGTTAGACAGATCACATCATTGCCTTTATGGTTTCCTTTGGTTGTATTGAAGTATTGCAGCATTTTTAGATGTTTTATGTGTAGGTTTTTTTGCTTAACTGGCAATAAAATAAAGAAATTTGCACTTGCTATACTTTAGCTATTCCTGGGCTATTGTTTGGCATTATAGGCATTTCTATAGATATTGATGTATGGTATAGAGATGTATGTAATGTATACACATATAAAGATTATCAGATTATCAATAAAGCACAAAAAAAAATGTTCGTGATGTGTGTCGGTCTTGTGTACACGTTTACTCGTATCGTATAATGTTTGCTTTCATAAATCATAAAAAACATGAAATCCTATCAGATCGAAATAAATTCGATACGAATATTATCCCGTACCACTGGTGACACAGCAGTGAGGCTACGTACAGACACAATTTATGTAAGCCATGACTCAAGAGCTTTCAGCATTCATCAAACGCCTGAAATTATGCTATAAAAATATTTTGGTTTTTGTTACGGCTCTGCGCATTTGTTGGTTTACATTTGATTATGTCTGTGTGCTGCTAAGCTTTTAATGTAATGAAAATATATACATCTATACCATGAATTATTTTAATAAAATATATTGCATACTTTTAGGGGGATTTTTTAATAAAGCTATAGCTATAGTGGTTTATGTGCTAAAAAGCGCTATATATCTGTAAGATTAGAAGAGAATTATACGTATGATGCATAAAGCAGATAACTTAAATATTTTAGTGCAAGAATATAAAAAGTATTATTTATTTAGAGGTCTTTTTTTATTTGGTGTTTTTTGTTTTAAGATAATACATGACTTGTGTCAAGTTATCATCTTTGTTTTATTCATCATTGTTTGACAATTTGTCGTGTAAGACAAATGTGTCACTGACTAATTCAGTTTTATCTACTTTCTGTAGAAAAAGTTATTTGAGTTTTATTTCAGCCAAAGGGCTCTGCAACAGATCAGTAAAATTGCCCTGTATCCCCGTCGAATTTTGTTCAATGTCGAGAAGCATTTCTGTCAAGATGGAAACGTCAATAATCATAATGTCCGTATTTAAGCTGATGAGTTATCAGAAAAGTTTTTCGAACTACTGTGACATGGAAAACTAAGGCACTGTTTGATATAGATTATAGGCCAGTGACAACCATGAGTCTATATTTCTTTAAATATTTAGCCGCTTAAAATTTAATCATCGATAGCGAACCTTATGATAGTTGACTTTTCGCTACGAATACATAATTTGAACCCAATATCATTCGTTGAAAGTGTGATCGAAAGTTCAACTGTACTCCATCTACGATGAAGTAAAAAGTAACATTTGAATGAAATTATGTTCAAAAAGTAAATCCCAGAGATTGTTCTTTCGGATCATTATAGAGTTTTTGACATACAATTCTAGCTAAAGGGTTTTATTTCAGAATAAAAACAAATCTTTTAAATAATTCCCCCTTTATTTATTATCGCCTAAAAGTAGGCAATGATTTTTCATTTGTTATATTTTAATAAAAGATTTTTAAGAATTTCGAGTGGGATAACGGATTTGTCGAAGGACTCTAACAGAGCGGCTGTCTGTGTGTTCTATATAGGATTCCCTAAATTTTTCCTAAATAAACAAAACTTCTAAATGAATCATCCTTTATTTATTATCGCCTGAAAGTAGGCAATGATTTTTCATTTGTTTTTGAACAAAAGATTTTTTGGAATGCAAAAATTTTCATTTGTTAGTCGTCTGATAGCGGATTTGTTGAAGAACTCTAACAGAGGGGCTGCCTGTGTGTTCTTTATAGAATTCCATAACTTTTTCCTGAATAAGAACAAAACTTCTAAATGAATCATCCTTTATTTATTATCACCTGAAAGCATGCAATGATTTTTCATTTGTATTTGGACAACAGATTTTTTTGAATTTCGAATAGGCAACAATTTTCTTTTGTTAGTCGTCTGATAACGGATTTGTTGAAGTATTCTAACAGAGGGGTTGTCTGTGTGTTCTTTATAGAATTCTATAACTTTTTCCTGAATATGAACAAAACTTATAAATGAATCACCCTTTATTTATTATCGCCTGAAAGTAGGCAATGATTTTTCATTTGTATTTGAACAACAGGTTTTTTTTAGAATTTCGAGTAGGCAACAATTTTCATTTGTTAGTCGTCTGATAACGGATTTGTTGAAGTATTCTAACAGAGGGGCTGTCTGTGTGTCCTTTATAGGATTCTATAAATTTTCCATGAACCTTTAAAAAACTTCTATGACACTACCATTAAAACTACCCAAATTGTTTAAGAATTGTAAAAGCCTTACAACTTTGTATTAAGTGTTTTCTATTTTAAAGAAAACAGCATACGAAATCGTTCTTATCTTAAAAGTGTTGCATACTTTTAGGTGATATGCTTCTTCATTACGCGAAGCATACTTGCGGATTGCATAGATCGTGTTAGATCACAGCACTGGATTCGTTGCTTTAAAGTTATGTGAATTCGAAAGTCTTCGATGATAAGCCAGCTATGATTCAATACATCGAAGTCCACTTTAATGGCGTAATCCACAGGATATCGGTGGCACTGCTGGAAAGACCAGCCACGGTGTAATTGTGGCCCTTAATTGCATGGAATTATATTCGAAACGTAAATGCTACAGATTATTGTATTTCGCACTATGTAACAGTTGTCGAACATCCAGTTTTTAAGTGTTTTATATAAATTGAAAAAAATTATAGCACATGAATCACACTTTATTTCGACCATAATGAGAATTTTTACAAAGAAAGATTTCAAATACATTAATGAAGTTAATAATCTAAGAAGTCAAGATTAACCGCATAATTCACGAAATACTGTTGGCAATTCTGGGAAAAATTATCGTAAATTCAACCCTTCGAATTGACTGCCTACGCCGTAATCGCTGTCAACATTTGAATGAAATTTCTTTAATTCTGTATGTGTCCAATATAGGTGTTTCAGCTTTGAACAAAGATTCATACATTGGGTTATGCTTTAAATGTTTTATTAAAGATTAAAAACAAAACTTTATAATGAATCACAATTAATTTTTTTTCGCCTTAATGTAGGCTATTACTTGTCATTGTTATATTATATTTTGACAATAATTTCTAAAATTTTAATGTCAGAGATTGTTTTTTAGGTCGTAATGAACATTCGGTCAATCATTTCTATTTTGAATGTTTTATTTAAGGTTTAAAACAAAACAATTAAATGAATCACCCAACATTTGCACCCTAATGAGAATATTTACAAAGTAAGGTTTTAAATACAACGAAGTAGTCAAAAGTCTAAGAAACCAACATTACTCGCGTTACTCACTAAGTATCAGTGGCAATTCTAGGGATAGTTATCGAAATTAAAATTTATTCGAATAGACCACCTGCGGTGTAGTAGTGGTCAACATTTTAAAGAAATTATTCGTAATTAGTAAATGTCAGAGACTGTTCTTACGGATCATAAAAAAAGATTCATGCTTTCACTTCTATTTTGAATATTTTATTTAAGATTACAATTAATCGCTTTAAATGAATCACACTATATACGTTTTCGCACCTGGAAGTAGGCAAAGCTTTTTCAATATTATGTTATATTTGAACAGCAGATTAGTAATAATTTCAAGTGGGAATTTATTTTCATCTTTAATTCCTCTGCTGAAATAGCTGTCGGAGTACTCCGCATCTACAGGATAGTCTGTCTGTATGTTCTTTATAGATTTCTAAAACTTTTTATTGATCTCTTAAAGACATCTGCAGCATTTCTATATAAAACTACTTTATTGTTTAAGAATTGTAAAAGACTTGTCATCATGTACTAAGATTTACTTATCTTAAAGAAAAAGCGTACGAAATCTTCCTTATTGGAAAAGTATAGCATACTTTTAGGTTATTAACTTTTTCAACATTCGAAGCATACCTGCGGGAGCTTTTAATATGACTTGTATTATGGCCAAGTAGATCGTTACATATGCTATTGAATTGAAAAACAAATTTTAAAAAAGATAATGCAATGCAATTTTTAGGAAAACAAACTGAAATCGTAGTGAAATCGTATTTTTTATAATTAATTTCATTTCTTGATCACTTAAAAACAACTGTGTTATATATAATTTTAAACTTACTTAAAAAAATATTATACGAAATCTTCTTTATCTAAAAGTGTAGCATACTTTTAGGTTATTGGTTTTTCTAACCCCCCAAAACATGCTTTAATATGCCTTGTGCTATGACCAAGTAGATCGTAACCTATGCCAAAAAATTCATCAATTAAATTTGAAAAAAAAAAATTATTTGCAACGTAATTTTTATGAAAAATATCTCAAAATCATTGTGAAATCGTGTTAGCATAATTTAATGTATTAGTAGTGATCAAGATTTTAATGAACTTATTTGTAATTAGTAAATGTCGGAAACTGTTTTGACGGCTCAGAATAAAGATTCAGGCGTTTACTTATATTTTAAATGTATTACTTAAGATTAAAAACATTGGTTTTAAATGAATCACACTATATGTGTTTTGGCGCCTGGTAGTAGGCAATGATTATTCTGTATTATGTTATATTAAAACAACAGAGTGATAACAATTTCAAGTGGGAATTTTCTCACCGACATCTGAAACATTTCTATATAGATTTATTTTATTGTTTAAGAATTGTAAAAGCCTTGCCAACTTGCCCTAAAATTTACTTATCTTTAAGAAAGGCCGTACGAAATCTTCCTTATTTGAAAAGTGTTGCATACTTTTAGGTTATTAGCGCCTTCAGCAGCCAAAGCATACTTGCAAAAGCTTTTAATATTCCTTGTACTGTGTACTATGGAAGATCGTAACATATGCTAATAAATTCGTCAAAAAATTAAAAAAAAAGATAATGCAATGCAATTTTTATGAAATAAATCTTAAAATCATTGTGAAATCGTGTTATTCATAATTGGTTTCATATCATAATTTAATGTATTACACTGATATATAGCTAAATGCAGATACCTTATTGCGCAAGGTTTGTAAAATCCCTGCAACATTCTACTAAGATCTTTCTTATCTTTAAAGTATAGCATACCTTAAAGACTATTTTTTCTTCAAGAGCTATAACATACTTCCCGCGATTTGTATCACACTTTACACTATTTTCAAGAAGATTGCTACATATGTCACAAAGTTAATGAAAATATAGATAGAATAAGTTAATACAATTTTTTAATTGAAATAAAATATATAATTTTTTAATGCAAAAAAATATAATTTTTTAGTAGAAAAAAATGTATTGTAAAATAATATTGCCGTTATTTGTTTTTAACCATAATTTAACGAGTAATGTTGTAATATTTCTCTATAGGGATGTCTTATTATTGACCGTTTGTTATACCCCTGTCACCTTCTATTAATTCAAACTTTACTTAAAAGCATAGCCTAATTTTAGGTTGCCGGCTTTTCTAACAAGTTTAGCATACCTGCCGGGTCTCTTAACATACTATTGTTGCAAAAATTACAACTAATGCCACAAAATTCATCTAATGAAACACAAAAAAAATATATTAAATAAACTTTTTTATTAAAAATATTTTTTATGTAAACAAAAATTAACCTAAAATAATTTTTTTTATAATCGATTTTTACTCATAACTCAATATATAATACTGTAATATTTCTATATGCAGTTACCTTTGTCACCTTGCACTAAGATCTTCCTTACCCTCAAAGTTTAGCATACTTTTTGGTTTCCTCGTTTTCTCATAACTATAGCATACTTACCAGGCTCTTTTATCACTCTTAACACTATTGCTAAGTAGATTGCTACTTTTGCTACAAAATGTATTTATCTAATGATAAGCGTGGCAAGCAGTTACTAGCAACTATGAAGGCAAAAAACAATACCAACAGATGTAGCAAATGTATTAAACGCCTACTCATATGCAGGATGAGGCACGTACATTCGTATGTATAAGCTGCACGTCAACACGCATGTTGAATGAACGTGACTCAAGCTATTTTGTGTGCGGAAAATGAAATTGCATGTTTCACCACTATCTGGGTGTACCTATCAGGCCGTTGAGCTAAAACTTAGGGTACTGGGTGTGTATTTAGTTTTTATAGCAACATAAGCTTAGCTTATGTAATGACACACAAGTATTGCCAAACCTTGCCCACTACCACGACTAAAGGCACCATCAAGTTTTCAAGTGTTACAATTGTCTGGGGTTAGGGACACCAAAAAAAAAACAAAAAAAAAACTCAAACGCACACACGAAAGCCACAAACCCCGGTTAGTATGTAATGTACACTGACAGCCAGCAACACGAGCAGCATCAAAGAAGACCTGGAAAAAAGAGACCACAACACAACTACACATGGCAAGAACAAAAGACGAGTAAACCGGCTAAAACAAACCATAAAAATAGTAATGTAATTACTCACCACCGGGGCTGTAAGAGCTCAACCAAACAACCACCCAACACCCCACACAATACAACCACCTGCTTTACCATGACCACCACAAATTTCCAAGAGAGGCTAGCATACTCGCCGGCTCCTTGGTCACCTTCAACCAGACAGTGTGGCGTTTGTCACGGCACAACTCCCCGCTCTAAGCCCTCAACGCATTTAAGTTGCGATTGTACTGAAATTTGATACTTCACCTTAGATGCGGTCATTGTGTGTGTAAACTGTAAGCAGAGTGAGTGTTGCTTCGTGGAGGCTTTATACAGGTATAGGTGTGGGCCTTTTGGTACATATATGTGAGCCACCCTCTCTCTCCTTCTCGCAGTTGGTGTGCCATGCAGTTTGTTGCTAAGGCGTATGAGTGTGAGAGAACTCTGTCAAACCATAAATTATGTTCATTTTATGGTTGTTGTTAATTAAGTGTAAGTAATTTTATCTTTTTATGTTTTCATCTAAAATGTGGCCATAGTTTTATATTTCATTGAAAATATCATCGCTGTCTGGCACAAATGTTGACTATGATGGAGTGGGAAACAGCAACAAATGGCAGAATTTATGGTAAATATTGACATAAGGACAAAGCAAGTTGTTTAGTAAAGCGGATAGGTATGGATATATTAAATAGAGTGTAAAATAAACTAATTAAGGATAATGTACATATTCCAAAAGGAATTCAACAGTTTTTACCATTAAGTAATAATATCTGTTAGCCGAATATGATACATACAATTAACAATATACTGCACATACATATACAAATTATGAATTCCCGAACGCGCCTTAAACTATACTTCACTTGAAGTATATGACTTTAAGCAAATAGGACGTATGCCTGGTAATTCAGCCTATTGGCCATTAGAAAGAGAACAACAAAGAATAATTATAGAAAACTGAATATATCTCTTCATAATAAACGATCTACCTTTAGTAATAACATTCCACAATTTGTGGAAAAATATTAGGGTCAAATCATTTACTTAAAATTATTTACAACCACTTGAATAACATACTTGTTGCACTATAGATGTCGCCCTTAGAAAACGAGAAACTAAGAAAAACTATAGACAACTAAATATATTACTTCATATTAAACAATGTACCTTAACAAGAAGTTTATGTAATTACATTGTACAATTTGTGTAAAAAATTTTAGCGTCATAAATAAAATTAAATAATTTACTTTACTTCAATATCCTTCAAAATTATTTACAACCACTTAAGTAACATACATGTTGCACTATAGATGTCGCCCTTAGGCCTAGTTCATGAAATATGATTAACGTATGAATAACATGTATTGCTGTAAAATTAAGTATACGCTCCTTAGCATACAGTTTATGAGAAACACATTTCATAACAAGTATTAGAAAACTTTAGATGTTTGTCAGCCTGATCCCCAACTATTAATATTTTCTCTATTAATATTTTCCTAAGTAAAATTTTTGTACACACCATTATTATTTTCTAACTACATATATTGATATCACACTAGTCTATCCCAGTCATAGAAACCCCTAGAGCCACACAAGGCCTAACCCCTAAACGTGCCCATAGTCAACCACTTTATCATACATTGTTAGTTGTCATAGTTGTAAAGCATACTTACAGGCTTTGTATAATAGAATTACCAGCGATTTGTTGGCTATTGTATCACCATGAAAGTGTTGGCTTTGTTCTTAAATTTATAAACTAACAAATAATAATAATAATAACACATAAACTTATGACACTAAACAGCAATGTAGTCATGGTGTTAAAACAAATAAAATAACGCTTTACAAAAGCATACTTTTGGGGGGAGGAGGGCGCACAGATTCACAACACTAGAATTTATAACCATTAAATTAAGACCACAATTTATAACCATTAAGTTCAGACTAAAAATGGTTGAACAATATCTAGTTAACTTAAGTTTAATCACATTTAAACACTGTGGCAATATGTGTTAACACAAGTCCCGTTATATAAAGCATACTATACATTTTGTGGTTGTAGCGTAATGCTGCCCAAAAATGTGTCTGGTATGCCTTTGCAGTTAAATTCTCATAATAATAGATATACTTAAAATGCGTCATAAAATACCAAATTTTTATTTTGTTTAAACTTAAAATGTGAAACTTGCTAAATTCACAGCATACATTTGGCCTACATGAAGAGACACTAAAGTCTGGAGGAGTAACACAAAGAGTAATAAAAAGAGCATTTAAGTGTTTGCCCCAACTAAGAGAAGGAAAAGAGAAAGGAAGAACATAGTTTCGCTAAAAGCATGTCCGTTAACGCCTTAAAGTAGGCTACATAAAAAAGGTAGTGCAACAAGGACTAAAGCTGTTAAGACGTCTTCAGTTTTTTCAAAATTAGCATGAACTTTAAAATGGATATGATTTAGAGAACTTAGCGCGTTTTCAGCATGACAATTGTCATAAGAAACTATATAATTTCCCCTTACGTTATACTACAGCTTCCAATCATATAAAATCGGCATTAGCTAAATACTTTTGTAAGACATAATATGTTTTATGTTGTTTGTATTTAATTTTAGTCAAAGGTGGTTTATTGAAAAAACAAATTTCTTACCTACTTGTTATTCTAAGTTCTGGTCTACTTGGAGATGAAAATATTCTATTTTAAGACAAATTTTCTGAAATCTTAGGAAAAGAAACACAGAATCCATCTCAATATTAAAGTGTAATTGTCAAACTAAGAGTTATTCCTCTTTAGGGATAGAGCACTATAAGTTTCGTAGGCAATATTCCTTCATTAACTCCTTAAAGTAGGCATTAGAATTTGAACTGGACATACGTTAGACCAGACAACGTAGGAATGACAAAAGAAACACTGCTATCAGCTGCCAAACATATAATAGCAAGATTGGCTAGATATTTTTCCCCACTTGGAAGAGAAAATGTTTTGCCTACTTGCAGATGAAAATATTCTAGTTCGACCCCAATTCTCTATCTAAACTCTTTGAAAAAACAGGATCTATTTAAGTGTAATAGTCAAACTATGAGTTTTTTACTTTAACGATGGGGATAACACTATGAGTTTCGTAGGCAATATAATAAGTTAAAATAGCCAAAATTGTTCCCTAAATTTCGTCACCTTAATGTGAAATACCTGTCCTATATAAGAATTTGATGAGATGCAGATAACGCTATGAGGTTTCGTCGTCAACTTTGCGATTTTAACTCCTTAAAGTATGGAGAAGACTTCAACTGTACGTATGTTCATTCAAAAATTGTGGAAGCGAGAAAAATATTATATTTTGTGTCCTAATGTCGGTCATAGTTTATGAAATATCGTTATGACCAAAACAACTAAGTTAAAATAACCAAAATTGTTGCATACTTTAAGGCGTTGTAGAAAGTCATCACATTGATGCGAAATTTTTGTTCTAGTTATGGATTTGATATGGATTATAAGATTACGCAGTAGAAGTTTTCGTTGTTTACACCTTAAAGTATGCAGTAGATTTCGAACTATGCGTATATTGGTTCAAACATGCTGGAAACGAGGAAGAGATAAAATTGTGCTCTTATGTCTCTGACTTTGTTTATAAAATGCCAAAATGTATTTTTGCCTTTTAATGCACACAAATCGTTGCCTACATTAAGGCGTCTTGAAAAAGTTTCGTAAGTAAAACCTGTAACGTATGCAATAATTAATCTACTGTAAAACTCAATGCATTTAGATAGGTTTTCGTTGTTAACTCCTTAAAGTATGCAGTAGATTTCGAACTGTGTATATATTGTCTAAAACATCCTGAAAATAAGATTCAAATTATATTGAGCCCTAATGTAATTTATCGTTTATGAGATGTAGTTGGTCAACTAAATTTACAGAAATCGTTGCCTACTTTTAGGCAAATTAAACAAATTTAAAATTTTCGCCACAAAAAGGATAATATAAAATATCACTGCATTTGAAAAATATTCTTCACTACTTCATTTGTGAGATACAAATGTTTCACACCTAACGAAATATTCTTCCTAGTTTAGAGACTAATATATAATTACTCCGCATTGAAAATCTCCTTGCCTACCTGGGACCAAAAATGCAGATGATAATATGTTGTTTCTAAGCAAATTGTCTGAAATCTTATGGACTACAATCAATATACTATATGTTTTACATCTCCACTGCAATGCGAGTCCTAAAGCTTATATGATGGGGTTGGCGTTATGGGTTTCGTAGACAAAATTTACTTTGTCAAATCCTTAATGTAGGCAGTGGATTTTGTTTAGTAGGGCAGTATTTTTCGTGTAATAGTGTAATTTTCTAAGTCCCATAACTGCAGATAATTCAGATTAAGCTTATAAAATATTTACAACGCCTCAAAGTAGGCCACAATTTTTGTTTATTTACATTACTTGAAAATCCGATCGCAAAATAAAAACTTCGTCTATACCGGTTATTGTTTAATAAATTTGATTTTGTTATTTTTCAATTAAAGTAAATAATCAAAAATTTGCAGCATACTTTAAGGCGTTGTAGACTATTTCATAAGCAAAATCTAAATTATCTGCATGTATGGAACTTGTATAGTTTCATTACAATTAAAGACTAATATAAAATGGTTATGAGACTAATATAAAATTCCTCTGCATTTAAAATCAACTCCTTGTCTACATGGAGTGGCAAATTTTTTTTAGAAAATAAAGGTAATAAACAAAAAGTGTTGCCTACACTAAGACGTTGTACTATATTTCATAAGCTATGTCTGAATTACCTGCAATTGTGCACTTACATAATTTGAATGATTTTAGGAAATTTCTAGCCCACATTAGGACGGACAAATTTTCCTCTGGAAAATTATTAGATCGTCTGACAATATTGGATGCCAATGGCGTTTATATACTTATGATATATTATTTTATATTCATATCACATAGATTGCCTTCAACTTTTATTATTTTGTTGAAACTTTTTTAATTTAAATCTAGCAGTTGGTTATGTCTATGGTGGTTTTTAACTCTGTAAAGTATGCAACACTTTATGTAAGGGCATAGATTAGTGAAGGAAAATAAAACAACATAGCCTTGTTATAAGCTAACAGTATGTGTTTTTTCCTAGACTAACTAAACAGCTGCCCCTTGGGGTATACAACAGCTTTAACAAAATATATTGGAATCACCGAATACACTTATAGAAATTTCTAGAAAATAAAAACAGTGAAAAGAAGTACGCTGCCTTAAAGTGATCAACAAAATTATGCATTTTATTACTTATTTTTTAATTCGTTCTCATTTCTAGCGCTCTAAAGTAGGCAGCCCTTTTTAAATTTGTAGTTTTTATATAAGTATGCAATGAAATTTGTTTACTTCATAAAATCGTCCGAAATTATGTGTGTTCAAAATAATTGCTCACGTTTTTTTTTCATAAATTCATTACGGCATATGGCCTTTAGTTCAAATTTATTTTGCACAAAGTTGTTACATCTTCCTGGCAATATATGATATTATTTTTTACCTGTTCTATCATGGACACCATCGCTTCCTTCTGCTTTTTTAATAATTCTGCCATACAATAAATTTTATTATACTTTAGATTTTAATTAAAATGTTCTATAATAAAATCTAGCCCTCATTATCTTGTTATGCTCCCAAAAAAAAATGTCAGCTATGTCGCATGTATTACATGTGCAGTATTTCACTAATGACCTTGCAGTGCCGTGCACCTAAAAATTCATTAAATATAGTTTTACTCATGATACCACGAACACCTACACATCCTTACACACATCCTTAAGCAATCTACCATATGGTACCTTCCTGCCCCAAGGAGGTGTAGGTGGTTAGGTTGGTCGTGTTGCCTCTGACATTTACACAATCATTGTTATTTGCTCTGTTAAATGTGACAACTATTGTGTGACATGACCCAAAACCTGAAGCTCTGGAAAATGAAGACGAAACACCTGCTGTTGTAGACAACACCTAATACTATATCCGTGTGTGGCTATGTACACTTGGGTGGGTATATGTGTTTGATATAACATGAAATTAATGAAAATGAAACATAACGTCTAGAAGAGATAACAACCTTCAGCTGACAGTGTCTGCTTTTAGGCTAACATTTTATCTACCATGAAGCTCAGATGAACGTCTAGGCTTGAGGTGGCAGCCTAGTCAAGTCATTTATTTACCTGTCATATCAATTAATTACATCACGCTAAAGCTTCTTGCTGTCTGCTTAGAATTAGGTCTAAAAGCCAAAAAAATTTGGCTCGCCTGTCCTCCCCCCACCCCTGTCTCTCACTGGCCACAGCAAGTCAAATTCGTCAAAAGGAACACATTGACTTAAAGGTTAACAATTTGTTAATGTGAGTAATTATGAGCTGATTGTGGTGGTTCTGGTGTTGGTGGTGGCAGTTATTTGTTGTTTGCTTATGCCGCCATGTCATGAATTTGCAGCTCAAAATGACAAATTGCTTTTCCAAGACAAGAGGTGGCAAATTCCGTTTGCGAAATATGCCATAATTCTATTTACCTGTCTGTCGCAGTCATTTGAAGAATGATCAACACAAAGTGAAGGCATAATTTCAGGCGCCCAACACAATTGTAATGCAGGCTTTTAAGGGCATTGGCACACGTTGGAATTAGATGTTGTCACAAAGTATTTTGTGCGTAATAACAAGGGCATTATTATTATAGTCAGCTACTGCAAATGTATACTTAACTGAAATGAGCTAAAACACGCGAAATTGAAGGCGACGTAGGTTACGGTAGGAAAAAGGGGTATTGGTGTATAGGAAATTGAACGGCATGAACTAGGGAAGGTAATGCTATGGTAGGCATGTAATTTTGTTGCTAAAAAAAATAAAAATATTAAATAACATATATAACAACTATAATACTGTGTATGAATTTTACATTATAAAGCCTACTTATAGGCTTTTATAGAGGCAAATTTATTACAAAAATATATTAGAAAATGTTTAATTAAATTTCGTGTAATTTGTAGTTTATAACTCAACTTAACCAGATATTTTAACAATAAATGCTAAAGGAAATTTTCAATATTGTGTAGCATACTGTTAAGCGCCCTAAAAAGACGACATACTTTTGGATAAGTGTTAAATATATCTTAAAAGAAATTAAATATTTTCTATTTATATATTGTTCCAAATTAATTTTCACTAGGAGTAGACTGTTATCGCTTAATGAAATTTCGCATTATTCTCCTAAAATTATGCTATAGTTTGCAGATATTTTTTTTAACAATATTATATTTTAATAAATTCCATATTTTTCACTAGTGTTATGCAATAAGTTTCACACTGACATAATGTAGTATTTGATTTCAAAATAAACTTTGAACATTTATCCTCAAGTTATGCTACAGATTTTTGTAAAACCTTTGATTATTGTTATATATAACATATAATTCTTAAAATTTTTTTTCTTTGTATTTATTTTCAAAATAGTTTTCACCAAAAATAAAGATTTTCATAAATATTCGTCATTCTGTATAAGACTCGTAAAGTTATGCTATAGTTTTCTGATATTTTTAACAATATTATATTTTAATAAATTCCATATTTTTCACTAGTGTTATGCAATGGATTTCATACTGACATAATGCAGTATTTGATTTTAAAGTAAACTTTTCATATTTATCCTCAAGTTATGCTACAGATTTTAGTAAAATCTTCGATAATTGTTGGTGGTAAGTTATAAGTAACAACATTGTTTCTTATTTCTATGTATTTTCGTAATAGTTTTCACCAAAAATAAAGATTTTCATACATATGCGGCATTCTGTTTAACACTCCTTAAGTTATGCTAAAGTTTTCAGATAATTCCTTAACGCCAGTATATTTCATTAAATTCTGAATTGTCCACTGTAGTTTGACACCGGATTTGATGCTGACTTAATGCAGTTTCCCATTTAAAGTAGTTTCTTAATTATATTTGCCAACTCTAAATATTCCAAAATTCAGACTAGCTGTGTAGACTACTTTAAGGAGTTGAACTAAGATTATTTTTAAATATATTTTCCAAAAATATCGAGACATTAACTCACAAGTTAATTCAATTTAGTTATAAAAAGATACAATTTATAAAAAAAAATCTTAAATAACGGGAGCAATAAATAAATTGCTTTATATTGCCTACTTTCAGGCAATTTAGCATCAATTCTATGGTTAAAAAATATTTAGAAAGGAGTTATATTAAATTTCTTCGTACACTTTTTGTTTCTTTGACTTCGACTAATATTTTGCTATTCAAGGCAAATACAAATTAGTTGTATAGCATACTTTTAGGAGTATTATGTAATTATCTCCATTATTCGATAAAATTATGTATAACTTACATAGAGTAAGAGTAGCGCCTAGTCAGTAATTAAAAAAAACATGTTCATTAATATAATTGAAAAAAAAACGCATATAGTAAACATACTTAGTCTATATATAAAGCCTACTTTTAGGTACAATACCCACAATCTTATTGATTATATTTGTAGCTCTTTCATTGTCATTATAAATTAAATAATATATTTAATGAAGAGTTTTCTTGTCAATGTACCGTTTTGCCCTTCAATTGCAATTACATAATTATATAAATTAATCAAATTGTTTTCTTTAAGATATGCAATAATTTTCTATAAATTTTCTTTTGCTTACCTATAACAATTAATTGAATTTCATTAAAAGCCAGGTTAAACTATGGCTACTTTTTTATAAAAGCCAATTTTTCCCATAGTTTTGAACCTTTCTCATATTAACCCCAATGATATGCTATAGTTTTCAGAAAATTTGTTAACAAAATTGTCTACAATAAATGATTTTTGTATTTGGCAGCAGGAGCTGGTTTTTTTCATCGGTATGCCACGTTATGCATATTTCTCCTAAAGTTATGCTATAGTTTTCTGTCAATTCTTAAACAGTGTTATATTTCATGGAATTGTGAATTTCCCACTACAGTTTTTCAAGAAATGTGATACTAATTTAATGCAGTTTTTTATTTAAAGTTTGAGTTTCTTCCCAGCAAGAAGAGGTTTTTTTTTTATCAGTATGCCATATTTTTCATAACCCTCCTAAAGTTATGCTACAGTTTTACGTCAATTCATTAACAGTATTATATTTCAAGGAATTCTACATTTTCCACTATTGTTTTTCAACAGCTATGAATTGTAGTTTTTCATTTAAAGTTAGTTTTCTACACTAAATGAACTTTAATTTGGGTTTCATGCCCGTAATAACAGTTTTTGTATCAGTATACATAAAGTATCCCTCCTAAAGTTATGCTATAGTTTTAGGTCAATTCTTGAGCACAATTATTATTCAATGGAATTGTGAATTTTCCTCTGCAGTTTTTCAACAGGTATGATTCAATGCTGTTGTCCACTTAAAGTTCATTTTGGATTCTGATCCTTAAGTTATGCTACATTTATGGAAAAAAAATGTTTTATTTTAATTATAACTTACATGAAATATTCAGTGCTTTTCCACTAAAATTGCATTAATAGAAAATACTAAAAAAAAATATTCATAAAATATGCAATAGAGAAATCTATTGCATATTGTAGGGAAACAACATTAAAATATTGCGTCTGTTAAAATATCAAAATTATTTACAACAAAAAGTGAACGATGAAACGATATGAATTAAAGCAACTTTTCATTTATGTTTCATAAACGTTGAACCTTAGTCAGATTTTCTTCATTGATATATCTTCGATATCCTGCAAAATGGTCTCTAGTCCACTTTTTTGTGAAATGAACTTAATGATGCAAAAGTGTCTTGTAAAAAAATCCCAAAAATCCCAAAAGTCATTGTTTAAACTTAATTTCCCTTTACACCCCATGAATGAGGTATGAGATAGCTTCTCGCGTTATTGTAAATTAACACGTTTTCAATTTTTAGATTCACAACTGACGGCACCTACTGTTTGAGAATACTTTTACTAGACATGCCGATTGACTCGACACTTATACTGCGACGTTGCTGTCGACAACATCGAGGGGGCCGGGCAAAGAATGAAAAGTGTAGATGTCTATGTTCTGTGAAAAATCCGATGTCTATTTGAAGTAGTTTTGTAGTTATTGTAGTGAAACACAAGCAGTCCTTAACTTTAAATCATCAATAACTGAGAAATACAAAATGTGGACTTGAAACCTTTTTGCAGGATTCCGAGGATTTTAAAATTTTCAAAATTTAATTTCACCAAATTAGAAGTTTTTAAAGCTGTCATCACATTTCATATAGATTAACAGCATTTCGACATTAATATGCGACATTTATCATAGCCCTTTAGGTATACTATAGTTTGCAGAATATTTATATAAATAAACTGGAAATTTTGCAGTTGGTTTACTTACTACAGTGAGTTATCTTCGTTTTTCATTTTAGTTCCATTCGCAATTATTAATGAAATAATACTCCTGAAGTAATGCTACGGTCTTTTTGAATATATTTTACATGAAGTTTTAGCAGTTTTTCATTGAAATTTTAGTTGATATTTAACATTTTCCCCTTACGGTTTATAGAACATACGTTACATAAGCAAACTGGAAATTTGTTATTTGGGTTAACATTAAGTAATTGAGCATTGAGTTAACTCCGATTTCTATTTCAGATCCAATATTAAACGAAAATATGCAAATTCTCCTTGAATTATGCTATAACACTGCGTCGCCGCAAATTATGCTTCGGATTTCAATAAAACCTTTCCTGTGATTTGTAAAATTAGAAACAATGGTTGAGTTTTTTTTTATTACATTTTACATGATGTTCAATTAGTTTTCCCTTTAAAAATCGATAATTTGTGATATTTTTAGTATTCATCCTTAAATTGTGCTACGGTTTAAGAAACATACGTTACGTTAGTGAACTGGAAATTTTTTATTTGAGTTTTTCAACCACTTACACATTTAGTTAAATTCGATTTTTATTTAAATTCCAATATTAAACGAAAACTTACATATTTTTCCTCAAATTATGTTTTTCCATTGTGTCGCCTCAAATTGTGCAACGATTTCCTGCAGAACATTCGTCTTTGGTTTTTAAAATAAGAAACAATGGTTGAGTTTTTTTATTACATTTTACATGGTGTTCTAATAGTTTTCCCTTTAAAATTCGATAATTTGTAATATTTACACTTTTACTACTTAAGTTGTGCTACGGTTAAGGAACATACGTTACATTAGTGAACTGGAAATGTTCTATTTGTGTTTTTCAACCACTTTCATATTGAGTTAACTCCGATTTTTATTTAAATTCCAATATTAAACGAAAATATGCATATTTCTCCTCAAACTATGCTTTTCCACTGTGCCACCTCAAATTATGCTACGATTTCCAGTAAAACCTTTGTCTTTGATTTATAAAATACGAAACAATGGTTTTTATTAGTTTACATGATGTTCAAATAGTTTTACCTTTAACATTCGATAATTTGTAATATTTCCACTTTTTTTCCATAAGTTGAGCTACGGTTTAAGGAACATCGTTACATTAGTGAACTAGAATTTTTTTTAATTGGGGTTTTCAACCACTTTCACGTTGAGTTTAATCCGATTTTTATATAAGTTCCAATTTTAAACAAAAATAAGCATATTTCTCCTCAAGTTATGTTTCTCCAATGTGCAGCTTAAAATTATGCTACGATTTCCATTAGAACCATAACCTTCGGTTTTTTAAATAAGAAACAATGGTTGAGTTTTTTTTATTACATTTTCTATGCTGTTTGAATAGTTTTCCCTTTAAAATTCGATTATTTGTGATATTTTCCCTTTTTTCTTAGATTGTGTTACGGTTTAAGGAACATACGTTGCATTAGTGAACTGGAAATTTTTTTATTTTTGGTTTTTCAACCACTTTCACATTGAGTTAACTCAGATTTTCATTTAAGTTCCGTTTTTAAACAAAAATAAGCATTTTTTCCTTAAAATATGCTTTTCCACTGCGCCGCCTTCATTTATGCTACGATTTGCAGTAGAAACAATGAGTTTTTTTTTCAATGAGTTTTCTAATTACATTTTAAATGATATTTAATCAATTCCCCATGTTAAATTCCATTATTTGTGATATTTTTACTTTTCATCCTTAAGTTATGCTACGGTTTTCTGTAAAATTAAAAACGTTAACTTAATGCGGTTTATTTACTCACAACATCAAGATAAGCTGATTTTTCAGTTAAATTCTATTAACAATTGTTAATCGAATGTATCTCCTCAAGTTATGCTATGGTTTATATTTAGTATTTAGAAACGTAATGGTTCCAGTACCTTTAACATTCATTCCAATTTGTTTTCTATTTAAAATTTAACTATTTATGTAATTTTCCACTATGTATATCTCCTCAGGTAGTGCTTTGGTTTTGAGTAAAACCTTCGACGTTATGTCATTAATTTAGAAACATAACGGCTGAGATTTGCATTACAGTTCGCCATTAAGTTAAAGCAGTTTTCCGTTTAAAATATGTTTATTTATGTCATTTTCCACTATGACACCTCAAGTTATACTACGGTTTCCAGTGAAACCTTTACTTTATTTAACTCGAAATTATTTATTATATATGTGTGTTTGTCACCACATTTAACATGCAGTTAGCACCGCTTTTCATTTGTATTTTCCTTTATTAAGGGAAATTATAAATATTCCTCCTTTTGTTATGCTAGAGTTTTCAGTAAACCCTTAACCATTATTTTATTACATTACAAATTTTACAGTTGAGTTTTTTCCATATTATACATTGAATTAACTCAGTTTTCCATTTATCTTTCATGAGTACAGGAAAATTTGCATATTTCTCCCGAAGTTATGCTATAGTTTTCACTCAAATAGTTATTCTTCTTATGTCGTATTAAATTAAAAAGGTTCCATTTAAGTTTCTCCTTCTTGTTTACTTAGTTACTACAACTATAATTGAAATTCATTTAATCTCCTCAAGTTATGCTATAGAGTTTTTGCAAAAATCCTTTATCCGACTTGTCTAGTAAGAAATTTAAAACTTTATATTTTAGGTGATTCCCATTGTTTACTGCGTTAATAAAACTTTTTTGTTTTCAATTTGTATTTGTATAAGCCTTGCATTTCAATGCCTCCACAAGTTATGCAATATTTTTTAATTGTTAAATTTTCTTCAGACCCATCTATTTCCAGCAGCAGCTATAGTTGCATTGCTTAACAAAATGTTTGTAATTACATTTTATTCACATTGAAATTTATACAAAATTAAAAAGAATCTACCATCTAGCCGAATGGCGTCTGGCGGACGCTGGCTGCCTCTTGCGCCCTTCCTCACCAGCGATTTAATTATGCAACCAACCTCAAGCCTTTTGTTTGCAGTCAGCCCGTCAGTCAAGCGTCGTTGTGTTGTATCTCTCTCTCACTGGCCAACCGAAATAACTGTATGCACTATTTTTGTTTGTGTGCAATCTTGTGCAATGTTTTCCGTTGCTTAAACGGAAACAGGAAATAAACTTCGTTTGTTGCTGTTGTAACCACATAATACTGCAGCAATTGCAGTTGTTTGTCCGTCTTTAGTTGTTATCCTTCCTTGGTGGAGCCTAGTGTCCTGGCGGAGGGGTCTGCAAATTGATAGGTATATCGCTGGGGAATTATTATGGAGTACATCTGCAGATGTGTATGTATTTGTTTCAACCTTTACTGCAGTGTCTCATTAACGTCCAGCGGTTGTGTGATGATTATTATATATGATTGCATGCTTCGCTGGTATCTACTACAAATGGCCACAATTTTGTATAATTAGCATACTTGATATTTTTCCTCTACGTTACTTTTAAACATGCCAACCCATTTACCACCGAGATATGTGGTATTTCGTTAGCATGTCTCAAGGCTTTAAAGTTACTTATCTAACTAAACCAAAATGTTTTTTTTTTTTGTGAATGACATGAAAACATCTGCCGTAATCCCAATTATTTTTCATTAGGTCAAAGGTCAACATATGTAATCCCCTCATGTGTAACAACAATTAAGAGACTTGCACACAACAATTGCCTAAAGACATGTACCTGGAACGTTGATGAACGTTCTTCTTAGTTACACATATGTACAGAGGAATTTTACTACAGCATAGTCATAGGCTTTGGCACAAAGTTAAAACAGATGTTAATTTCAGCCCCATGCCAAAAGTGTGGTTTATATCAAGTAGTAGGGGTAGTAGAGTGTGCGAGAAAAGTCAAACATGATAACAATTACCTATACAAAAAAAAAACAACAACAAAGTTTAGCTAAGGATTGCCTACATTAAGGGGTAATTAAAACAATAGCCTACTTTGGGGAGTTGCTAGGCTAAAACGGTAGATAGTGCATAGATTTACAAACAACTAAGTGTTAATGGGCACAGAGAGGAGGGGGAGAAGGCAGAGAAGAATTATTTATTTTTTAGGGAAAATTTAGAAAGTGAAATCATACATGTCCTATCACTAAAGTTTTTTAGGTGATTGAGTTAGTGGTTACAATTTCTGTAGGATTTTTTCTGGTTAACTAAAGAAATGTTAACATGACTAGAGATTTTCGAGAGAAATTCTATCCGAACATATTAATCATTAAGAAATCAGCAAGGTGTATATGATCTTGAAGAAATGTTTATTATTAAAGTTCTCAATGGGTATGTTTGTCTCACGTCTAAACAGATGAATCGATTTGAATGAAATTTTCTAGGTCGATAGTGTTCTACCTGAATATTTCTCTAAGCATTATATTTGTGGCAAAAATTTTTTGGTGGCCCTAGAGTGATAAAATTGATACACAGATAGTACTTGACTCTGAAGATATGAATATGTGGACAAAATTTGTATTTTCGATCAGTGGAAGAAAGAGTGGTTTACTCCTAGAGAGACAAAATTTTACAATTAATTAAAACAATAGCCTACCTTGGGGAGTTGATAGGCAAAAGCGGTAGGTGCTATGATTTACAAACAATGGGGGGGGAGAGAGAGGGAGGGAGGAAAAGAGATTTGGATTTTTTTTTTCTAAAAAATTGTAGAAAATGAAATCATACATGTCCTAATACAAAATTTTTGCGACCTATAGGCAGAGGAGGGCGTGGCAAAAGTTTTTAGGTTGCCCTAGAGTGATAAAATTTGATACACAGATACTACTCGACTCTGAAAATATGAAAATGCAGACAAAATTGTTAATTTTCGATCACTGCGCGGCAAATTAGTGGTTTTGTCCTACACAGACAAAATTTGATAGACAGCTAGTATTTGACATGATGACATATGAGGAATATGTCGACAACGTTTGTATATTCAAATACTGGCTGAAGACAACGTAGCACAAAGTTTTTTTTAGCTCAACAGTGAAAAACATTTGATTTTCACACAGAATTTGACAATATATTGACAATATATATATTTTTATATGCAGATTTGTGGGCGTAAAGGGCGAGGCAAAAGTGTATTTGAGCCCAAGAAAGCCACGGTTAAGGAACATACGTTTCATATGTCAACCACTTTCACATTGTGTTGACTGCGATTTTTGTTTAAGTTCCAATATTAAACGAAAATGTCAATATTTCTTTTCAAACTATGCTTTTCCACTGCGCAGCCTCAAATTATGCTACAGTTTTCAATAAAACCTTTACCTTTGATATGTAAAATTATAAACAATTTTTGAGTTTTATTTCTATTACTTTTTATGTGATGTTCTAATAGTTTTTCCTTTAAAATTCGATAATTTGTCATATATCTACTTTTTCTCTTTAAGCTGTGCTACGGTTTTAGGGACATACTTTACATTAGTAAACTGGAATTTTTTTATTTAGGTTTGTCAATAACCTTTACATTGTGTTAACTGCGATTTTTATTTAAGTTCCAATATTAAAAGAAAAAGTCAATATTTCTTCTCAAACAATGCTTTTCCACTGTGCAGCCTCAAATTATGCTACAGTTTTCAATAAAACCTTTACCTTTGATATGTAAAATTATAAACAATGGTTGAGTTTTTTTCTATTACTTTTTATGTGATGTTCTAATAGTTTTTCCTTTAAAATTCAATAATTTGTCATATATCCACTTTTTCTCCTTAAGCTGTGCTGCGGTTTAAGGAGCATACTTTACATTAGTGAACTGGAAATATTTTTTAATTGGGTTTGTCAATAACTTTCACATTGTGTTAACTGCGATTTTTATTTAAGTTCCAATATTAAACGAAAATGTGAATATTTCTTCTACGGTTTAAGGAACATAGCTTACATTAGTGAACTGGAAATTTTTTTTAAATTGGGCTTTGTAACCACTTTCACTTTGAGTTAACTCCGATTTTTATTTAAGTTATAATATTAAACGAAAATATGCATATTTCTCGTCAAATTATGCTTTTTCACTGTGCCGCCCCAAATTATGCAACGGCTTTCAGTAAAACCTTTACCTGTGATTTGTAAAATTAGAATCAATGGTTGAGTTTTTTATTTATTACAATTTACATGATGTTCAATTAGTTTTCCATTAAAAATGCAATAATATGTGCAATTTTCAGTTTATCTCCTTAAGATATGCTAAAGTTTTCTGTAAAATCATTAGTAAAATTAAAAACGCTGTTACTCATTTATTTACTCACAACTTCAAGTTTTGTTATGTAATTTATTTAGAAACGTAATAGTTTAGATTTTCAGTATCTTTAACATTAATTCAAATTTGTTTTCCATTTAAAATTTAACAATTAATGATATTTTCCACTATATCTCCTGAAGTTGTGCTACAGATTTGAGTAAAAACTTTGACATTGTGTCATTAATTTTGAAACATAATAGTTTTGCAGGTTTTGCATTACAGTTCTTTATTAAGTTAAAAAAGTTTTCCATTTAAAATATGTTTATTTATGACATTTCTTACTATGACGCCTTAAGTTATACTACAGTCTTCAGTGAAACACCTTACTTTAATAAACTGAAAATTATTTACTATATATATGTGTTTGCCACCACATTTTACATGGATAATTTGATACATATATAGCTTAACCGGTCCAATAGTTATATATAGTAAGGCTAGTAGTTAGACTACTTTTAAAGGCAACAAATAGTTTCTAGAGTTTCGATTTTTAACTAGTAATTAAATATATACCCACTACTTAATTCAATGCGGCCGGCCGTGGCATAGTGGTTAGAACACGCGACTACCATGCGGGAGATCGCAGGTTCAAACCTGGCTCCAGTCATCTTAAAACAAAATTATTCTTTCATTGTCGGCTCCCCTCGAATGTTGTTGACAGCAACTTCGCAGTATTAAGTGTCGAGTAAATCGGCGTGTCTAGTAAGAGCTTCTCAAACAGTGACGTTCGCATTCGTCGATAAACAAGTAGGTGCCGTTAGTTGTGAATCTAAAAATAGAAAGCGTGTTAATTCACAACAACGCGAGATGCTATCCCCTAACTCATTCATGGGGTGCAAAGGGAAATTAAGTTACTTAATTCAATGAAGAGATATACAGCATATAGAGTTTTACAATATTGCCTACTTCTAGGCTCATGTAGATTCAATATAAAGCCTGGCAAATATAGTTAAATTTCTATAACCTATGATATAATTGTTTTTTTCAAAGTGGTGAATATAAAGTCACAATATGCAGAATTATGTCTGGAAGTGCCTAGAAAATTGAATTAGAGTGCACATTATTTGCCAGACTATGTACTGAATCTGCATGAGCCTAGAAGTAGGCATTAAAGTAATACTCTGTATGCTTTTTGAAAAAGTTTTAATATTGCCTACTTCTAGGCTCATTCAGCAACAATTTTGTACATCGTAATAATTAAAAAAATTTTGACTGTTTTAGTCGGCGCAGCGGCAAAATAAAAATTATAATTTAATGTTGCATACACTAAGGGGTAATATTACAAATCGATCCACTATTCGACCAGAGTCATACATAATAACTTTTAGACAGTTACAATAACAATTAGGTAATAAAATAACTAATATTACTAGTATGGAAAAAAATTTAACCTAAGTAATATCTAGAATATAAATTGAATCCTTACATATTAAGCATCCCATCATCATCAAATATTATCTTAACAATGTGATAACTTCAACTAATTTATATCTTTTTCACTTTTCTCTCCTTCCAGGTAAGCATTTTTGGATTTTTTTATGGAATCAAGATATTTGCAAAGCAAAAATAAGGTAACGAATGACAATTCACAGAAAATTATTAAATTTTTTTGCCTTTAAGATCTAAGAACACGATTTAACTAAAAGCAAAATTCGTTGATCTCTTGGACTAGCTTCTTGTTGGCACCCCAATGAAAGTCGACTTCTTAAAAATATATTTTTAGTTAGAGTTCTACTCAGCTTTATATTTTTTACCTTTTTATTACACAGTACAACACATGATTTTGGAACTCAATTCTGAGAACTGCATGTGAAAGTAGCCCCAAAAAGAAGAACTTCTGCATCAGTCGTTTTGTCAAGTTACATGCCATAATAATTAAATATCTATTTGAAGTGAATGTAAGTATCGTATAGAGTGTGATTTGTCACGTTTAAGAATCTTTTGTTTGACATAACATAAATACTATATGGTGGCGTATGATTATGATAAGTACTATTCCAAGTAAATCATACGTCACGGAGTACAACAGATTTATTGCAACTGCTACAAAATAAACCCAGTTCAAAATCATTTGATGAATGGAAAAGTGAAATTGTTGCTTTATATGAACAGATTAAAGGAATTGTATTTATTAATTTTTTTAAATTTGTTTCGGCTAAATCGGACTAGTGGTTCTTGAGTTATGTCAAATAAAAGAGCCTTAAACGTGACAAATTCCTCTTAACGATACTTATTAAATTCAAATCGATATTAAATTATTATGGCATGCAACTCGACTAAAACGGATGATGCAGAACTTCTTCTTTTTGGGGCTACTTTCACGTGCAGTTCTCAGAATTCAGTCCCAAATCAATGAGCTGTGTTATTATATATTACAATTAAAATCACATTTTTTGTCTTACTAGATTATAAAAATTAATTAATAAACATAAATTTCTTCTATAGAACAAATTTTTTTCTTGGCAATTATCAATAGTATATTGAAAACTTTTTATCTAGTTTTATAATTAATGAATTCTAGTTTTAAATATATTTTTAAGTAGTGGCAGCTTTACTACTCCCTACCAATTACAGGATATATGTGAATTTTTCAAATTTTAGATGATAAGCATAGCATACTTTATGGCTTAAATTCAATTAGACTAAAGGTAAATTTAAGAAAAAAATGTTGCCTATTTCAGGGCTGCATTTGATTTGAGGCGTTACTTTTGTGATATGGACTTAATAATGCAAAAGTGTTTTAAAAGTTAAACACAGTCTATGTCCTCTAAAAAAATCCTTTGTCCATTAAAATAATTTTGTAGTTATTGTATTAAAACAAAGGTGGCCATAAACTTTCAATCATCAGTAACTCGATAAGTGTATCTGAGAACTTGTTTGCCAAAGTGTTCCAAAAGTTATAGTCTATGCCCTCTAAAAAAATCCTATGTCTATTTGACTTTCAACAATCAATAACTTAAAAACACAAAAAGTAGACTTGATCAGTGTTTCCTTTATATCGACGATATATATAAACTTAAATCAATATTATATATTCATAAATCCGTCAGCCATATTGTTACGGACCCCATGGTGCTAGGGCAATTCGCGGCCAGCTAGCTCGGACGGCCTTTCCCTTGGGGGTGAATTCCTTCCATTCCCCTAGCCTAACGGTCGTTACAATAAACAAAAAAAAAACTAACATTACACTATCATACGCACACATACCGTTACAATAAATCAATTACTCTATATGGAGATTATGTCAAAGAAAAAAAAACCATAATTTCATTCATATTCTTTCATTGGTAGGTTATCCAACATTTCGATAACGGTTCGATAGTGTAAAGCTTCGAGGACTTCAAAATAGGCATTTGTTTCCATCTTGATATCGCAATTTGAGTGAACTCTTTTCCCAGCGAGCCACTTTAAGAGTCTGAAATAGAGGACATAGTCACTTAGGGCCGAATACGATGCGTAGGGGACTAGTTCATAGCACAATAACTTCTAATTAAAGCCAAATATATCAATAACCACGTCAGTGGGCACTTACATGAAATTATGTTGCCTAGGTTAAGGCGAAACACTTACATAATATTATTGGACTGAAAAGTCTTTGGCCCAACAATAAAAGAACGTTTTTTTAAATGGAAATATTATTTTATTCTTCGACATAATCTCCATTTAGAGTAATGGATTTGTTGTAACGGTCCTTCAATATTTCGATACCGATTCGATAGTGTGAAGCTTCGAGGACTTCAAAATAGGCATTTGTTTCCATCTTGATATCATAATTTGAGTGAAATCTTTTTCCAGCGAGTCACTTTTAGAGTCTAAAAAAGAGGATATAGTCACTTGGGGCCGAATACGATGCTTGGGGACTAATTCATAGCGCAATTCCTTCAGATTAAAGCCAAATATGTTGCCTTTATGTATCAAGGCAGCATTTGATTTGAGGCGTAGCTTTTGTCAGCATATATATAAACGTAAATTAATATAATATATCCATAAATCCGTCAATATATTAAAATATAGTGTATGCTACAACAGTATGCTCTACTCAACACAATATTGCATCAACCACCTAAGAATAGACTATATTAACCAACAATTATACTTAACCCTTTGTGTTTGTCTGATTTTTATCATTTCATATGGTGGATGCATCAAAACTTTCCAGCCTAGGTCTCTGAGTTTTTGCAGGATCTTTGAAAATGTGTGTGATCTGACGTAGTCATGATAAAAACACATCACCCTAAACGTATGCTCTACATAACACAATATTGCATCAACCACCTAAAAATAGGCTATATTAATCAACAATTATGCTAAACCCTTTATTTTAGTCAAATTTTTATTATTTTAATATTTTGCATTAATTTTACGAAAATCATTATTTGAAATCAGCTTAAACAAATCGTCGGTAGTTGACAAAAATGCCTCAAGTCCAGTTTTTGCTAAATGAACTTAATGACGCAAAATTTTCTCAAATATATAGTAGTCATAGTATATGCCCTGTAAATAAATCACATGTCTATTTAAAGTAGTTTTGTGGTTATAGAAGGATATAAACTCCAAAAGCAATAATTTAGAAACGCAAAATGTGGACTTGAAAACATTTTGCAAGAGTGTTCCAAAAGTCGTGGTCTATGCCCTGTAAAAAAAATCCCCTGTCTATTTAGAGTAGTTTTGTTGTTATTGTATAAATACACAAGCGGCCATAAATTCTACATCATCAGTAACTCAGAAACCCAAAAAGTGGATGTGATACCCTTTATTCATAAATCCACAAATATATCAAAATTTAAATAATTAAAAATTTAACAAAAAACTGTTGCATATTTACGGGCTGTATATAAATAGAAGTGCATAGTTTAGAAAAGAATAAGAACAAAGTAAATTAATAAATTTTCTAGAAATCACCCAATAACCAGAATAACTAGAAGTCACATTAGAATTATAACCAAATATGTTGCCTATGCTTAGGAGGCAAAGCTTTCAAAATTTGTTACTAACTGTAAAGCGGACAATTAAAGAAATGTGGTTTGTAAATTGAAGTAATGACACGATAATGCCTTATAATATAAAAGAAAAATTTACAAAAAAAAAAAATTTGCGAACCCATTGCAAACTTACCACTAAAAACTCAGCTATGGCTTACTTTTAGACTTAGAGTGCATGATCAGTTAATATCTAGAACGGCTAATGAAACTACAGCAATAAATCATAAAATATGATATAAAAACAAGTGGTAAAATGAAGTGATTTAGTTGTTTAAATATTAAAGAAAAAACTATTGCATATTTACAGGCAGAATATAAATAGAAGTGCATATTTTGGAAAAGAATGAGAAAATCTTAAATTTAAAAATTTTCATCAAAAAGAAGTCACCAAACAACCAATCAAGTCACATTTGCATTATAACAAAATATGTAGCCTATGCTTAGGAGTAAAAACTTTTCAAATTTGTTGCTAAATTAAAAGCGTAAAATTAAATAAATGGGTTTATTGTAAATTGAATTAATGTCACCTTATTATATAAAATAAAATAAATTTGTATAGCGATTGCATACTTTCCACTAATAACCCAGCTATGGCATACTTATAGGCGTTTTCTTCTAAACTGTGCCAAACATATTATTAAAGTGTTACACTTGTCATTCTTAATCCATAACAATAAAACAACAACACAATCTAAAGCCATAATTTTATATTTACCAAGAGTTAAATGAATTCCCACATACTAAACTGCCATAGCATATAAACCCCCCAAATAAGTTTATAGCCTATTTTATGACCGAAACTAAAGCATTACATCATCATATCCCTCAAAACAAGGCATTACACAAAACCAATACAAATTGTCTGACAATAAAAACGAAAAGCAATCAATAAATTTATTTTCATATTACAACAAAGTGAAAGAAGACCACCCCTCATCTAAAAAAAAAGAGGAAAAACAAGATGCAAAGCAAAAAGAAACAACGAGAAAGCAGCACAAGCAGCACAAACGAGGAATGAGTAAACAAACAAATTGCAAAATCGTATTAAAATCTAATAAACAAATAATCCAATTTACAGTGCTCTATCAAACGAGTAAGCTAAAGTCCACTGTTAATATAGTACGGTCACACTGCCCAGCAGAGGGGGATGTAACGCTTGTGTCCGTTAAAAAAACAGGTGTCTTTGCAGTCTTTGATACAGGGAGGGCAGGGGATCAATGTCTTTCTATCAGATGGTGTTACATGAATTTTAATTAACATGTTACGGGGAGGCGGCGGAGGCCAGCAGTGAGCCGGGGTTTAAGGGTTTGAATTTAGTACATCATCAATAAGAGGGATTTGTATTTTTACTAATTTCCTCGTTTCCTCGTGCGCTATCGACATCAATTAAAGCCGACAAGTTGTATGCAAATATTTGTCACCTTCGGTTACAGACAAGGAGAGACATAATGGCGCGCCTGAAAGTAGACTATACTAAAATGAATTTCGAAGACCTAAAAGTA
Source organism: Muscina levida (assembly GCA_964034835.1). NCBI lineage: Eukaryota > Metazoa > Arthropoda > Insecta > Diptera > Muscidae > Muscina > Muscina levida. Next base: position 142,106,407 of record OZ035882.1, read on the forward strand.
GGCTACGTATAGTGAAAAAAGTAAAAAGAAAAGTGATTAGAGTGGGAATGAAGCCATTGAAAATATATATAAATATATATATAATAAAAATATAAAATATTTTTAAATAAAATGTATATTAACATTTTTTTACAGGAAGTCAAAGTTTCAAAAATTCAAAGTTTTGAATCATCATAAAGACATATGGGCCTACCTGGTTTTTATGTAGCAATAGATTATATTAATAGACTTATATTTATCTCAGACATTTCATCCTTTGCAAAATTGTTCAAAAAGTTCTAAAGGACATATTAAATAATTACATTTTTCAAAGAACGGGCAGAGAAACATTCAGAACGCAGATGTTGTTATTGATCATTATTACTAAGGTCTTTGCTTTATCTTAGCCTATCTAGGAGCTTATAAAAAATTGATATGTACTTAATGGTCTCTTATCACTCTACTTGCAAGACGATGTAAAACATGTTGCCTATCTTAAGGAGTCTATTTTTAGGCCGCCCCACACAACATTTACACCTAATTACTGTGTCTCGTAAAGTTGAACTTTGGTTGTATTCTCTTTTGTTACTTGCCTTTGTGGAATTTTAAATTCTTTTGCCAACGTGTTTTTTGCTTTGTCGTTCCGTTCATTATTAAAACTCAATTATACAACAGTTTGAAACTGCAATTAAATATTAATTTACTTGTGCTGTGCAACAAAACTCTCCCGCTGTAGAAACACAATTTTTCCATAGTAATTAAATGATTTCCTGCCGAGTCACAGTGAAGAGAACGAACTAACAAAAAAAAAAACAGCCATGGGCGCTAAGCGCTTATTAGGAAAGGGAGACAGAGCGGCAAAGGCAAACGAGTTGGCATTAGGGGCCGTGTGGGGGGAAATGTATTATTCCCAAAGTTGAGAGCAGCCACATTATTTCATTACGTGTTCGAAGCATGTGAACTGGTTCAATAACGTTCACGAAACGTGGTTGGCTGTGTAGCAAGAAACTGTGCTGGACGAGCGAGAGATAAACAAATTGCATGAAAAATGTACGTGGTTTAAATGCTTATTAGATATTAAGAGGATTAGTCGAAGAGCAAAGAGGAAAACTCACGCACATTGAGAGCGCAAGCACCCAACACCCTTACTATGTACCATACAAATACCAGGGCAACAGCGCCCTTACCTATGCAAAGCTAACAGGAATTTTATTATGATATTTAAGGACTTTTGTGATACGCAGTCTTAAGGTCAGTTAAGTGGTGAAGAAAAAAAAACACAGAAAAAGCAAATACGCCTTTAAACGTTAAACATTGCAAAAGATGAAAAAAGAGGCTGAAAAAATTGGTGTACGAAGGTTCTGTCGAAGGTTCTATAGATGTTAAAGGTCTCTTAGCTTAAAAACCCATAAATTGTAAGGACATAACTTTAGGCTGCCAACTACTGCCTCCCAAACTGCCTAAGCAGTAAAATATAAAAAGAACGAAAGCAATAAATATTAAAGGATTACCCAAACACTAACCCCTGGCGCAGCTACTCAAAGGCTAGCAAGAAAATTGCCTACACTAAGTAAATAAATGCTCAAATATTAAAAATTGCCTACTTTTAGGTTTCAAAACCAGTAAGTAAACAGCAGCACAATAAAAGTTGCCTACTTTTCGGCATGAAAACATAATTAAAAACATTAGTCTAGTAGAGAGGTGGATTTTTGTTTTAAAGAAAAGAGAGAATTAACAAAAATATTAAAATATACTTTTAGGCGTTTCCTATTACTGGTGTTAGTTTCATGAAAAAAAAAACAACGGGTAAGATATCAACGTTATAAAATGAAATATGGGTGGGTTGGGATTTTATAGCTGCTAAAATCAGTTAAGCTCTTCTCACAACTGCTATGTTAGTTGAAAAAAAAGAAAATGTAATTCAAAATCCAATGCACTCATCGTTAATGACAGAGCAGGATTTTACAAAAAAAAAAAAATTGCTAAGATAGAAAAATGTCTCGGTCATCACTTTAAAGAGTTTAAGCATACGAAAAAAGTTATAGGTCACTGAGCAAAGTGTCGAATATGCTGTTGGATAAGAAGTGTCATTTGAGAGTGATAGTACGTAATTGAGGCCCTTCAAACCTTTAAAACATACACGCCAAACCAAAGTGAGCAAGTTTCGCGTGTGTTAGTATAAGAATTGGTTATAGTAAGCCGATACAATATATATAAAAAGAGGGAAATTTTAATTTTACCATAATTTAGTTGTGGTCCTTCAAGCCTAAAACCAATACCGCAACCAGCTATTAGCAGGGCTCGTGTATGTTATAAAAGGACTGTCTTTTGGTGAGTTTACAATCTATCTTCCAATAGCCGCAGATAGAAAATAATTCCAGGCGCTTCGATCTTTTGCGTACTATAAACAGTTCGTCACACCAATGATAGATAACAGCTCTTCCGCCTGGTCCATTCAACGAAGTTTTGGTCGCCACCTCTTGCGCAGCCCATCGAGTTTATTGCTAGACACATTTTGAGCAGAGGCCTTTTTTTCTCCATTCGTACATAGTGTTCCAGCCAACGCATTCGATTTATTTGAATGCGCTCTACTACGTCGATGTCGTTGTACAGGCATACAGCTCATGGTTAATTCGACGACGGTACTTGCCGTTAACGTTGATGTGTGCAAATGTATTGCGAAGTATTTTTCTTTCGAATACTCCCAGAATAGATTGATCCGCAGTATTCTGCGCTGTAGAGCTAGACAGATAGGATCAGTGTCTGGCACAGTTTGATCTTTGTTTGTCGAGAGAGGGCTTTTACATTAAAACGCTTGCTCAGCGTATAGTAGCAGCGATTTGCGACCAATACTCGTCGGCTGACATTATTAATTTAGCTTACTGCGAAGCCAAGGTAGAAAATATCATCTATCACTTCTAAGTTATAGTTGTCAACTTTCACTCAGCCTCACAAACGAGTAGACTCTTTGTTCGTTGAGCGGAATAACTCGATTTTGTCCTCATTTATCGCCAGACCCATTTGTGCCGACTACTTCTCAATGTTCGTAGAGGTCGCAGTAACATCACGCATTCCTCGGCCAATGATATCAATATCATCGGCATACGCGAACAGCATGTGACTTTTATTAAAGATGATGCCAGTCATGTTTAGGCTGCCGCATAATCATCTCCATTATAATGTTAAAGAGATTGCTTGACAGACTAATGCCTCTGTTAGATTTTTGCCTATTTTCTCTGAAGTCTTGCAGTTCGCAAGTATACCAAACTCAGCCATAGCATCTTATAACTTCTGTCGTATCAGACTGTCGAATGCAGCTTTGTAGTCGGTAGGTGTCGTTCTGCATTTCGTGGGTATTCTCCAGGATTTGGCGTAGTGTTCATATTTGGTAGGCTGTGAATTTAACAGTTCTAAAGCCACACTGATAAGGTCCAATCAGGTACCCTAAGATGTGGGACCCTAGACAGGACCTTCTATGCGATGGGTAAAGTACTTAAGCTGGTGCATGCATGTTGCCAGCTCATAGCTCGTTTTGGCCCGGTGATGAACAATCTATTCCATCGTCGATGATTGGCGTAATTTCATCACCTATGTTTCCTTTGGGAACGAGCAGGAATCAAAAGTGTTCCCTCCATATTTGCAGTACACTCTGAGTGTCTGTGCCAGATGTACATCACCTCTGTCCTTACAGTTGGGGACCCCTGTTTCAAAACCTTTGCTTTTTACCTTTTGGTAAAACTATCGAGCTTCACCTCTATACCTGTAATTTTCGATATATTGGCTCTCTCTTTTTAGCACAGGCGTACCTTGGCTGCAAACGGTGACTATTTGGGTAACGTTTTGATAACCATTTTTTGGGGTGATGTCATTATTGCCTGAGTGTAATATTAATGGTTTTTTTTTAACAAAAAACTGATCCAATATCGTTTTGCATGCCTCTACGGAATTTGAATTTACACCATTAAAAGAGTTCTGTAGAGATCGAAACGAATGATCAGGTCAAAAGATACAAGCACCGGGCTATTAGCTGGATGCAACAAAACCTCCCAGTCAATCTCTCTGTGTTTCTGCCGGGTCATCAAAGATGTGAGTGGTCTGACGTAGTCATGATAAAGCACGTCACCCTAAAAGTATGCTTTACTTGACACAATATTGCTTCAACCTCCTAAAAATAGACTATATAAACCAACAATTATACTAAACCCTTTATTTTTATCATTTTATATGGAGGATGCATCAAAACTTTGCAGCTTAGCTCTCTCAATTACTGACAGGTCACCGAAGATGTGTGTAATCTGACGTAATCATGATGGTGGATGCATCAAAACTTTGTAGCTTAGCTCTCTCAGTTTCTGTCGGGTCATCAAAGATGTGTGTGTTGTCTGGCGTTGTCATAATGCAACGCAACAGCCCAAATGTATGCTCTACATAATGCAATATTGTATCAACGATCTAAAACAAAAATTATACTTAACCATTTGATTTTAGTCGGATTTTTATCATTTTATATGGTGGAAGCATCAAAACTTTGCAGCCATAGTCTCCCAGTATCTGCCGGGTCATCAAAGATGTGTGTAATCTGACGTAGTCATGATAAATCACATCAACCTAAACGTATGCTCTGCATAACACAATATTGCATCAACCACCTAAAAATATGCTTTATTGACGAACAGTTATACTTAACTCTTTATATTAGTCGGATTTTTTGCATTTTAATATTTTGCATTATTTCTATGGAAATTATGATTTAAAACCGCTTAAATCTATCGTCGTTACACTGCAAAAAGTGCTCAAGCCTACATTTCTGTGAAATGGACTCAATGATTCAAAAGTGCTCCAAAAATAATAGTCTATGCCCTGTAAATAAACCCCGCTTATCTATTTTAAGTAGTTTTGTGGTTATTGTATCAAAACATAGACGGTTATAAACATCAAATAATCAATAACTAAGAAATGCTAAAAGTGGACTTGGAACATTTTGCAAGAGTGCTCCACAAGTCATGGCATATGTCTTGTATAAAAATACCATGTTTATTTAAAATACGTTTGTAGCTATTGTATCAAAACACAAGCGGCCATAAATTTTAAATCATCAATAACTCAGAAACCCAAAAAGTGGACATGAGACCATTTTGCAGAATACCGACGATATTCTCTTTAGATCCAAAGCCTAATAGTATAAACTTAAAATTTATACTAAACCCTTTAATTTCTACATGACTTATGTACGTTTTTTTCCATTTTCTATTAATACCATCAATTTATAGATTTTAATCGCAGCCTAAACATATGCTCTACAAGATGTTCGTAATTGTATTTGTATCTCTAAATTCAGGGCACATAACACATGACTAAATTTATAGCCATAAATTTTGTTTCGTATATAATGAATTGTTAACAATCTACACTAAAATGTTGGTTCGTTCTATGCTACTTGACACCGAAGCCTAAACGTGTGCTTCATATTTTTGTATTCTATGTATATGTATGTGCCATAACATAACGTAAGTGTAATACATACTAGAATTTTTGTGTGCCGTGAGTCGACATGTGAAAATATTCTCAATTTGTGCAAAAAGAAAAAAAAACATATATATAAATTTATAGCGTATATGATTTTCGTTATTATAAAAGATAACTGGAAAAAGAAAACTGTATGGCATACTTGTAGGCGCCATGATTATAAATGACAGCATACATTAAGGCATATGGGTTGTACGTAAGTGAATAGGGTAGATGCAAAGTGAAAAAGTTGGAATGAATTTAAATTTAATGTGAAAGTGTTTTTATGAAAATGATGTTAAGTGTTATATAAAATAAAAAAACAAAAATTATTCGGCAAATTAATAAAAATTTCATTGATTTCAGTTGCCTCAATGTTATTTAAAAACCTTCATGACAATAAAATGAGAAAAAAAGAAAGAAATTATTTAGAGATAATAATATTTATTGTGTAAATCTTAATAGACAAAAAAATACTAAATTTTGTCAACTGATGTCAATTCAAAGTCCACACGATCTTAGAAAAAGTTTGCATTCTACTCTATGAGACTAAACTTTTTTTTAAAAAGTTTTTTAAAACACAAGATTTAGAGAATTTATATAAGAAAAAAATAATTAAATATAACCTTTTTTTCAATTTCATAAAATATCAACAAAAAATATTCCAAAAAAAAATGTTCAAAGTTGCTTTAGCATTTTGGAAATAACTGATGAATAAAAAATTAAAAAAATATTAACTTATAAATGGTAAGATGCCATGTCTCGCATTTATATTTTCCCCAACATAACCTACATATGTACCTTTTATTTCCAATTGCTTTAACCTTAAGCCTTTTACAGAATTCTTATAGATTTTTGCATGACATTGATTTGTCATTGATAGTTTCAGCCGTATTTCGACGTTCAATTATTTTCATTGCAATAATTTTTCATCTATCGCTTAATGTATACCTTGTAAAATATCATATTTATATTTTTTTTCGCTATCCCTCTCTTTCTCTTTTTAATCCTTTTTTTCCTTAAGTCTTTTGGGTATTTTCACAGATTTCCATTTTATATTTAATCTACCGCTCCCCCAAAAAAAGTGTGCTTCAGTGTTTGTTAATTTTTATTTCTCAACCCCTAACTCTCAAAGATTTATTGCCTACCCTTCCGCCTGGCAGATATGCAACATTCCGGCAATGTTGACAATGCTGTGTGGTGAAGGCAAATATATTTTTTTGGTATTCACTGTAAATAAATAAAATTATTGCATTTTTACGCGAGCTCAGAATTTAAGCCAACACTTTATGGCCAAAAACGACAACGAAAACAGCAACGAAAGAAGCAATGGTGGGTATGCAATCTCTTGAACGCCATCAAATTGATATGTAAGAGTGGATTTATTGGTTCACATGGATTGAAAATAGCAAAGCTAAGATAGTAAAAGGAAATTTACTGGCTGCACGATGAAGTGATGAAGGTTGGTTGTGGTTCTTTAACATATCATGTTGCTTACGTTAAGGGGCGGTGGTATCAATATTGGCATACACATATTTTGAGGACAAAGGTGTTTTTAAAAGTTTCGTATTCGAAATTAATAAAATGGAAAATATTTTCTTAAAAAAAAATATGCAACATATGAAAATTTAAAAATATGAAAATATGCAACATATGAAAATATGGAAAAGTTAAAATATGAAAATATTAAAATATGAAAGTATGATAATATAAAATTATGCAACATATGAGAAAAATTAAAATATGAAAATAGGCAACATATGAATATATGAAAAATATGATAATATGAAAATAAAAAATATAAAAATTTGAAAAAAATATATTACTAAAAAACATGAAAATATTTAAATATGAAAGTATGATAAAATCAAATAATGCAACATATGAAAAAATTAAAAAATGGAAATATGCAACATATCAAAATATGATAATATGAAAATATAAAAATATTAATATATGAAAGTATGAATGTATGATAATATAAAAGTATGCAACATAAGAAAATATAAAAAAATTAAAATATAAATATAATCACCATAAGAAAATATGAAAAAATAGAAATATGGAAAAATGCAACATATGAAAATATGGAAATATGAATATATAAAAATATGCAACATAAGAAAATAAAAAAAAATTAAATATGAAAATATGCAAATATGAAAAAATTAAAATATGCAACATATGAAAATATTAATATATGCAACATAAGAAAATATGAAACAAATTAAAAAATGAATATATGCAACATCTGAAAATATGTAAATATGAAAATATTAAAATATGAAAGGATGATGATACGAAAATATGAAAGAATGAAAATAGGAAAATATGAATGTATGATAATATAAAAGTATGCAATATAAGAAAATATAAAAAAATTAAAATATGAAAATATGCAAAATATAAAAAAATTAAAAAATTAAAAAATGAAAATATGCAACATATGAAAATATGAATATATAAAAATATAAAAATATGCAACATAAGAAAATATGAAACAAATTAAAAAATGAAAATATGCAACATCTGAAAATTTGAAAATATGAAAAAATGAAAATATGCAACATATGAAAATATAAAAATATTAATATATGAAAGTATGAATGTATGATAATATAAAAGTACGTAATATAAGAAAATAAAAAAAAATTTAAATATAAAAATATGCAACATATGACAAAATTTAAATATCAAAATATGCAACATATGGAAATATGAATATATAAAAATATGCAACATACATATGAAAATATACAACATATAAAAATATTAATATGTAAAAGTATGATAATATAAAAATATGAAAAAACTTAAAATATGAAAATATAAAACATATAAAAATATTAATATATATAAGTATGATAATATAAAAATATGCAACATATGAAAAAACTTAAAATATGAAAATATGCAACATATGAATATATGAAAATATGCTACATATAAAATATGAAAAAAAAGAAACTATAAAAATATAAAAATATAAAAACATAAAAATATAAAAATATAAAAATATAAAAATATAAAAATATAAAAATATAAAAACATAAAAACATAAAAATATAAAAATATTAAAATATAAAAATATAAAAATATAAAAATATAAAAATATAAAAATATAAAAATATAAAAATATAAAAATATAAAAATATAAAAATGTAAAAATATAAAAATTAAAAAATATAAAAATATAAAAATATAATAATATAAAAATATAAAAACATAAAAATATAAAAATATAAAAATATAAAAATATAAAAATATAAAAATATAAAAATATAAAAATATAAAAATATAAAAATATAAAAATATAAAAATATAAAAAAATAAAAATATAAAAATATAAAAATATAAAAATATAAAAATATAAAAATATAAAAATATAAAAATATAAAAATATAAAAAAATAAAAATATAAAAATATAAAAATATAAAAATATAAAAAAATAAAAATATAAAAATATAAAAATTTTAAAAAATAAAAATATAAAAAAATAAATATATAAAAATCTCAAAATATAAAATGATTTAAAAATAAGTAAGTTACTAAAAAAAATATTTATCTTAGAAAATTTCCTTATATTTTATTTCTCAAAATTTACTGCATACTTTTAGGTAAATAATTTACGTTATGCCTGGAATTGGTTAGATTATTTCTACTTTGTTCTTATGGAATATAAATTTTGTGAAGAACATTCCAAATAGGTCCTTCTATAACATTAATGATATGCCCTATACTTTGCAAAGGATATCTTCCTAATTTTCACGGACTGTTCGAAATTAAGGGAAAGAGCAGTTTGTGGAATCTTTTTTTGGAGAAGTCGAAACTGCAACTATTGATCAAGCTACTGAAGCATAGTTGAGGCCGAAATAGCGCCATCAGAAGGGCCGAGGAAATTCACTATCGTGGGATATAGTATAGCGGCTATTAGATTTCTAGAAAACGTGTACACCACTTCAAGGAATGTTTGAGAATAACGGTTGTCTCTGGAGGAGTTAGCGAGACATTCGACAATTACTCTCACATGAGTTCTACGACATGGGGACATGTTTGGTAAGCAAAGTGTCGATACATTGGCAATTGCCTCCTCGAAGTCGGGAGAGGTTTACATTGGTATTCCTCTCATAAGAACGAAATTGCGGGGAATCTAAACCTTATTGCAAAGGATAGATGGGTGTCAACTACGAAACAAATTTGGTCTGCCATGGATATACAGAGGACACAATTTGCCCTGAATCTGTCCAGAGTCCACCTGAGTAACATCATAGCTGTCACAGGCATTTGCGCTTCATCTATGCCTTAATCAGACGAACGAAATGGCTGGAGAGTGACGTTGACCGTATAGATAAGAAATAATTGGTGGACAATTTGGAAATGGTATCACCATAGGACTCAAACTAAGACCCATGTGAGCAATGCTGAAAGCAGCTGTTGAATTAACCTAACCTATGAAATAATATAAAAAAAATAAAAGTCTACTTCCAAGTAGTTTGCAAAATTTGTTGCATACTTCTAGGAGACATCTTGTTGCAAAGCAAACTTTAAGGCTGGGGTGTCAACTACGAAACAAATGTGGTCTGTCATAGATATACAGAGGGCACGTTGTGAGCCTAATCTGTATATAGTTCACCTGACGAACACGATAGCTGTTAAAGCAGGCCACTGACATTTGTGGAAAGTCCATGCCTTCATCAGAGCCACAAAATGGCCGGAGAGCGACGTTGACCGAATAGATTAGGTATAATTGATGCGAACATTTGAAAATGGTATCACAATAGGACTCAAATTAAGAGCAATGCAGAAAACGCCTGACGAATTAACAACATAACCAATGAAAAATAATAAAAGCATTCGGTCTGGGAGTTTATTAAAAAACGATATTTTTTCGGATAATATGCTTCCAAGTAATTTGCCACATTCATTGCATACTTTTAGGGAGCATTTTAATGTGGTTGCAAAGCATATTTTAGGGCTGGTATTGGTTAGTAAACGGTTACTCTTTACTGCTAAGAGCAATATTTTCACACTGCTGTTATTTGGATCGTGTAAAAAGATGTCTGCAAATTCAAATCTTAATTCGTAGTGGACTTTATGAGTTTTGTTTCATGTGGATAAAAAAAAACAAATAAAAAATATTCATAAAATCAAAAAAATTAAAAAATTATTTTCAAAAATAAAAAAATATATCATAGTGATATTTATAAGTATTGTTGTATGAGAATAAAATACCAAATTATTCTGTTTTGACAGTAAAAATTAACAAAAAAACTATCTTTTATAATAAAAAACATAAAAATGTATCAAACAATAAAAAAATTTAAATATATATGCACATTTTTCCCATCGACAGCCAGACTATGAAAAAGACTATGTATGAAAAACATAAAACTATTTACGCTAAAAAACTATCGGCCTTATTCATAAAAACTTATAAGAGGTTTATAAGCCATTTTTAAGCAAATTTCGAGAAAACAATATTTATAAATGATTAACATCTCCAAAAAGTTAAAGTAGGGTTGTCTCTACTTTAAACATGCTATAACTTGGCGTTTGTACAATTAATTGTATATTTATGAATTTGAGATCTTTATTTTGTTTTTTTCGACATTTTTCCTTTTGGAAAGTGTTGTTGCATGTATTCATTGTGTAGGAAATTGTCTTCTTAATCACGTCATGTATAAAAATTTATAAGAATAGATTCTCTGACTGTCTGAAATATCGATTTTTATATTTCCACCTGCTCCACCCTGCCTAACTCCACTAAAAACAAAAACTCCATACCTTTTTCTTTGCCTTTCTTCAAAGTATACAATACAGCTTTGTTTGCTAAAGCATACTTTTAGGCATTCTGTGAGAAATTTTAATAAAACTTAAAGAACAAACACACTTCAATAACGAGACCTTACAAAACGTTGCCAAGTTAATAACACTGCCGCTTTTTATTACATACACATCCTCATTCATTTATTTGATTTTATTTTTTTATTAGTTTCACACTTCCTTTTTTCCACTTAAAAATTCATCAAATCATTTGACTGATGGTACGTACGCTGGCTGACTTAACGCCATCCAACTAAAGAACACGAAGATAAAAAGGAAACAATAGAAGTATTCGTACCATGAAAATAACTTATCATCTCCCTTCGTGGGGTAAGACCCAGTCCCAAGGCAGCAACTAAAGCTTAACTACAATGTTTGAATTTAAGAACAAAAAAAAATATTCAACAATGAAAGAGAGTCAGTCAGTCCATGCTAAACGAAAATTGGAAACTGCCAGCCAAAAAAAGCAATGAAAAATTGAGAATATCTAACATTTTATTTTGCTTCAACAATATAAAATTTAAATTTCAGACAAACTCGGAAAAAACCATTCTCCATTATTCATTGTGTATAACAACTAATTTATAAAGTTTTTCCATTTACTGCTAGTCGGCCAACAGGCAATTTGTTTGTGCTCCAAATGAGATATGTGCTTCACTGCCTGCCACTCTCTTCGTTTCTACCATATTGTATATGTCTCGGTGTAAGTTTGGATATCGTTAACATAACGGTCAAGCCAAAAAAAAAAAAATAACTTGCCAACATTTCTGTTGGACAACAACCATAAACAAAACCCGGCAATTAATATTGTTTTGTGGTGATAATGTGGTCATTTATTACTTGTTGCCATCTTTTTTTTTTATTTATATTTAAGTGTGAGATGGCGACATTTCAATGTTTTGTGGCTGAAATATAATTTATATGTTAATGACCACATATTAACAAAGTCCACAAATTGTTTAAGGGCAGTGGTGTTTCATGGACAGCACCTGGGTAAAGTAGGCTTTAGTTGAAGTGCTTAAGGCGAGGTGGCTCCTAATGGTAGGCAGTGGTTGTGAGGGTTTTAAACGTTAAGGTTGCATATGTTTTAGAAATTAAAATATATTACTTAATTGCCTAAAAATATATAGCATACCTAAAAGGCTAGCCATTTAGGCAATTGTTATATTGGTGTTCGCAAAAGTTAGATCCTCTCAATTCATATTTCTCTTTTTATAGCATTTTTTTTTATTTAATTTCAAGTTTTTTCTTAACTTTTAAAATATTTTATCTCTCTACTATAATTACCGACATTTTCCACAAATTGACTCAGAAGAATTCAATAACATTTCTTTTCTTTATTTTCTAATTTCCCACAAAATTTCCATTTGAATACATTCTTGATATTTGATAACAATTGTTGCAACAATTTCATTTATTTTTCCATACTGCAGTTAACATATCTCTGACAACACTTGGTTGGCTGAACTCACAGTAAACTGCCACTGTCAATACAATGTATGGAATTTGTGTGCCAAATTTTAAGGCTTCATTGCATTCTAAAAGGAAATGAAGAATTTCAATAATTTTCCTGTAAATTGAGTATCAGACAAAAGAAGCATGTAACATATGTATAAGCAACAACAATGTGAACTGTGATATGATGACGAGAAGCAAGAATGTGAAGTGGGCAGTAAAACTGGGTAGAGTCAAAGGGGTAAGTAATAAGAGGAGGGCACACAGAACACAAATGGCAGATACACAAAATAGGTAAAAGGCATCGACAGGCATTGAACATGAATGAGACCAATCAGGATGATTTACATTCTAAAACTTGTATTGCTTTTGGAAAAATGAAAGTCTGTATGTTTCAAATAGGTTTACAATTATTTAAGGCAATTGGGGTTAAACAGTATCAAATTGTTGCTTACTTGTTGCCTAAGGTCCTTGAGTTAATACAATAAATAGTCCATAGGTGGCATGTAAGTTACAATGGATTACACACAACTAAACACCATCACGTACATGGTATAAAGTTAGCATCATATTAATGTTCTTAAGGTAAAACGAGAGATTCTGATAAATGACTCGTAATAATTTTATAAGTTAGGGAAATATCCGAAGTTTCTTTAAATTTAGTTTGTCTGTATGTTTTATATATGTTTCTGTAGTTCTTATCAGACCACAGCAGAACTTCAGTAAAGGTTTCTTAACTTATGTAGAACAGTTTATAGATTAGTTTAAATGATGACCGATAGGTGGCGCGCGTAATATAATTACTTCCACACAGCTGCATGACATCGCGCATATGCTCCATTATATGAGAGATGTTAAATAGGTTAGGAAAATACTCATGTTTACATTAGAAGTATTTTATTAATTCAACTTATTATTTTCAACAAATATTAAAAAAATAATGTGTTCGTATATGTTTTAAACGATCCCGTAGTTATAATCTGATTGCAGTTGACCAATGTAACGTGTTTGCCAATTATGTAAAACAGTTTGCAGATAAGTTCAAATATTGGTCGATAGGTGGCGGGTGAGTTATTATGGTATACAAATAGCTTTATAACATCACGCATATGCTTCAAATTTAGCGACACTACAATTTCTTTCAGGTGAGATATAATATTTATATAAAAATGTGTCTGTATGGTTTTCATATGTTTCTCAAGTTCTAAATACATTCAAGTTGAACTTCGTAACTTTTTTGACAACTTATGTACAGCAGTTTGTAGATTAGTTTAAATATTGGTCGATAGGTGGCGGGTGAGTTATTATAGTATACAAATAGCTTTATAACATCACGCATATGCTCCAAAATTAGTGACACTACAATTTTTTTCGGATGAAAAGAAGGGCTCTGTGCAGGGTCCCCTAATATGTATAATTTGTTAGGGTAACACTCGAGTTTTCATTAGCATTTTTTAAAATATTTTTAACAAGATTTAATACATAAATCTGTCTGTATGTTTTGTATAGGTTCCTTTACTACATATACGATTGCAGTTGAACTTTGTTAAATTGTTGATAGTTTATATAGAAAAGTTCGTACATTAGTTTAAGTAATGACCGATAGGTGGCGGGTGACATATAATATTTATATAAAAATGTGTCTGTATGTTTTTCTTATGTTTCTCAAGTTCTAAGTCCATTCAAGTTGAACTTCGTAACGTTTGTGACAACTTATGTACAGCAGTTTATAGATTAGTTTAAATATTGGTCGATAGGTGGCGGTTTAGTTATTATAGTATACAAATAGCTTTATAACATCACGCATATGCTCCAAACTTAGTGACACTACAATTTCCATTAAGGTTCAAAGAAGAGCTCTGCACAGTGACTCCCAAAGTGTTTATACTCTTAGGGAAACATTCGAGTTTTCATTAGAATTTTGTTACCTATTTTTAACAAAAGTTTGAATATAAATCTGTTTGTATGTTTTATATAGGTTCCTTTACTACATATACGATTGCAGTTGAACTTTGATAAATTGTTGGTAATTTATATAGAAAAGTTTGTACATTAGTTTAAATAATGACCGATAGGTGGCGGGTGACATATAATATTAATATAAAAATGTGTCTGTATGTTTTTCTTATGTTTCTCAAGTTCTAAGTCCATTCAAGTTGAACTTCGTAACGTTTGTGACAACTTATGTAGAACAGTTTGTAGATAAGTTTAAATATTGGTCGATAGGTGGCGGATGAGTTAAAATAGTATACAAATAGCTTTATAACATCACGCATATGCTCCAAACTTAGTGACACTACAATTTCTTTCGGATGAAAAGAAGGGCTCTGTGCATGGTCCCCCAATATGTACAATTTGTTAGGGTAACACTCGAGTTTTCATTAGCATTTTTTAAAATATTTTTAACAAGATTTAATACATAAATCTGTCTGTATGTTTTGTATAGGTTCCTTTACTACATATACGATTGCAGTTGAACTTTGTTAAATTGTTGATAGTTTATATAGAAAAGTTCGTACATTAGTTTAAGTAATGACCGATAGGTGGCGGGTGACATATAATATTTATATAAAAATGTGTCTGTATGTTTTTCTTATGTTTCTCAAGTTCTAAGTCCATTCAAGTTGAACTTCGTAACGTTTGTGACAACTTATGTACAGCAGTTTATAGATTAGTTTAAATATTGGTCGATAGGTGGCGGTTTAGTTATTATAGTATACAAATAGCTTTATAACATCACGCATATGCTACAAAATAAGCGACACTACAATTTTTATTAAGGTTCAAAGAAGAGCTCTGCACAGTGACTTCCAAAGTGTTTATACTCTTAGGGAAACATTCGAGTTTTCTTTAGAATTTTGTTAACTATTTTTAAACAAAAGTTTAAATATAAATCTCTCTGTATGTTTTGTATAGGATCCTTTACTACTAATACGACTGCAGTAGAGCTTTGTTAAATTTTTGACAACTTATGTAGAAGAGAGTTTGTACATTTCTTAAAATAATGACCGATAGGTGGCGGTAAGAGTTATAATGACTTACACAAAGCGGTATAACATTGCACATATGCTCCAAAATCAGCGACACTACAATTTTCATTAAGGTTCAAAGAAGAGCTCTGCGCAGTGACACCGCCATACAGGAAATGAGATGGACGGGACAGGGATGCACACGACGGAAGAACTGTGACATCTTTTACAGCTGCCATGCAGAAAGACACGAATTTGGATGTGGTTTCATAGTCGGCAAGAGACTTCGACACCTGGTCTCGCGGTTTAACCCTGTAAATGACCGTATAGCCACCATTCGCATCCGGGCGAAATATTTTAACATTACGCTGATTTGTGTACACGCCCCGACGGAAGACAAAGACGATGACATCAAAGATGCATTCTATGAGCGCCTGGAGGATATATATGACCGCTGCCCTGCACATGACATTAAAATTGTTCTGGGAGATTTTAATGCTAAAATAGGAAGGGAAGATGCTCTTGGTTCAGCAGTCGGAAAATTCAGTCTACACAACAACACCTCCGATAACGGATTCAGACTGGTAAGTTTCGCGTCGGCAAGAAACATGGTTGTGAGTGGAACCAGATTCCCGCATAAAGATATCCACAAGGCAACCTGGATATCTCCCGATCAAAATACAAGAAATCAGATTGATCACGTGGTAATTGATGGAAGGCATGTCTCAAGCGTTATGGACGTGCGTGTGATGCGCGGTGCAAATATCGACTCGGATCACCACCTAGTTGCTGCCAAGGTACGCACACGATTAAGTAGAGCTAAAAACACTCTTAATCAAACGCAAAGGAAGCTAGACATCACAAAGCTGCAGACCACTGAGATAGCCAATGCCTACTCCAACCAGCTCTCTCAATTACTCCATACAAATCCCCCTAGTTCTGATGTTCCCGACATGCAGTGGCAGCATATTGCGAATTCTATGACCACTGCCGCAACAACCGTACTGGGTTATGAAAAACCACGCTCAGACAAGCCCTGGTACGATGACGAATGTCGCGAAATGTCTGAGGAAATGGATGCTGCATACAAGGCAAAACTGCAGCCAATGGCGACGCGTGCGGTGACGGAGCGTTATAAAGAGAAAAGGAGGGAGATGAAACGCCTGTTCAGACGGAAAAAGCGTCTGTGGAAGAAAAGAGAGAGCCAGGATATCGAAAACTACAGGGATAGAGGTGAGGCCCGAAAGTTCTACCAAAAGGTTAAAAGTAAAGGTTTTGGAACAGGGATCCCCACCTGTAAGGACAGAGACGGAAATCTGGTCACGGACACTCAGAGTGTGCTGCAAATATGGAGGGAACACTTTCAATCTCTTCTCGTTCCCAAAGGCAGCATAAGTGACGGAATCGCACCAATCATCGACGATGGAGTAGATTGTCCACCACCGAGCCAAAACGAGATAAGCACGGCAATTGCCCGGCTTAAAAATAATAAAGCTGCGGGAGCCGATGGACTGCCGGCAGAGCTTTTTAAAGCCGGCGGCGATGACCTGGTAACATGCATGCACCAGCTCATAAACCAACTATCGCGGGATTAGCCTTTTACCCATCGCATACAAGGTCCTGTCTAGTGTGTTATGTGAAAGACTAAAGCCCCTCCTGGCGAACCTGATTGGACCTTATCAGTATGGCTTTAGACCTGGTAAATCCACCACCGACCAGATATTCACGCTACGACAAATCCTGGAGAAGACCCAAGAAATGCAGATCGATACCTACCATCTGTTCATCGATTACAAAGCTGCATTTGACAGTCCGATACGACAGAAATTGTTGGATGCTATGGCTGAGTTTGGTATCCCCGCAAAACTAATTCGACTCTGTGGGATGACACTGACTGACACGAAGTCTTCAGTGAAAATTGGCAAAAATCTGTCAGAGCCATTTTCTACCAAGCGAGGCTTTAGACAAGGCGATAGTCTGTCCTGCGATCTCTTTAACATCGTAATGGAGATGATCATGCGGAAAGCAGCAGTAAACAGGAATGGCACCATATTTAACAAAAGCCACATGTTGCTCGCGTATGCTGATGATATCGATATTATTGGACGTGGATTGCGAGATGTTACTGCGGCTTTTTCGAGCATTGAAAAGCAGTCGGCTGAAGTGGGTCTGGTGATAAACGAGGACAAAACCAAGTTATTTGTTTCAACGAACAAAGAGTCCACTCGTCTGGGACGCTGCGTGAACGTTGACAACTATAATTTTGAAGTGGTAGATGATTTTGTCTACCTTGGCTCCGCCATAAACAAAAATAATAATGTCAGCCTCGAAATCAAAAGACGAGTATTGATCGCAAACCGCTGCTACTATGCGCTAAGCAAGCGATTTAACGACAAAGCGCTCTCTCGAAAAACAAAGATCCAGCTCTACCAGACTCTGATCCTACCTGTCTTGCTCTACAGCGCAGAATCGTGGGTAATGACACAAGCGGATCAATCTATTCTGGGAGTCTTCGAGAGAAAAATACTCCGCAAAATATTTGGACCCATCATCGTGAACGGCGAGTACCGTCGTCGAATGAATCATGAGCTGTATGAGCTGTACAACGACATCGACGTGGTCAAGCGCGTTCAAATAGACCGAATGCGCTGGCTTGGACACGTTGTACGAATGGACGACAACGCTCCGGCTCGAAAAGTCTTCGGCAATAAACTCGATGGGCGGCGCAGGAGGGGGCGACCAAAACTCCGATGGATAGACCAGGTGACGGAAATGTTAAATAAGCTTGGTATGACGAACTATCTACGGTGCGCAAAAGACCGAAGCGCTTGGAATGGTTTTCTACGTGCGGCTACTGATAGATGAATTTCTGTTGTTGCTGCCAGTAAAGAAGAAGAAGAAGATGTGTGTTTCATAAAGTTTTTTTTAGATTTTAAGCGTTAAAACTTCGACTTTGCTCAGTTATTGTCAGCTTATGGCAGTAGGTTTTCAAGTTAGTTTCATTAAGGTACTATAGGTGGCGCACAAGTCGATGTGTGTATTACTTCACTTAACGATATAAACTATATCTCTATAAATTTTGGTGGCATAATCAAATAAAAGGTCTAATGCTAGAGAGTAATCTGCAATCTGAAATTTGTAGCATACTTCTAAGGCGCCTTGTAGTAACATACTATAAAAAATACTTCTAAGGCGCATTGTAACGGGTCCGCCATCTAACTTTTTTTTTCAACTAGTGCTTATTTTGTGAATGGTAATACTTAGCTCATGTCTGATTTGACAGAGAAATAGTTTTATCTCTCCGCTGAACGAATATAGTTGTGTATATGCTTGAACAAAGCTAGGAAATATTGCGATATTATTTTGAAAATCATGATAATGTTGCAGAATGAAAAATCATTTTCAAAAAAAATAAAATATTTGGCGGACCCTTTATTATCATACTATAAAGTTTGACCGCATATAATTGTATTAACATACATATAATATTGAGGTCCCAATCATCAGAGTAATACAGAGTATTTATTTAGAAAAACTCGTTCTTCAATATGTAGCATACCTCAAAAGAGGGTTTATCGTTATTCTGTAAGATTACGATTAATAAACTTTGTCTGTATGTTTTATATATTTTCCTACAGTTTTAAAGCGTTAGTGCTATAATTTTTCCCAGCTGGTATCAGCATGTGCCAAAAGGTTTAAACGTTAGTACCATTAAGTGATAGTAGGTGGCGCGCGATTTATTGTAGGGTTTACATTACCCAAATTGCTGAAAAGCAGTTATCTAATAATTTCAATGACTTACATGACACATTATAGATCTTTTAACACAGAGTAGGTAATGGCAATGAGTCTTGGTAGTGACTTATAAGTCACAATGTAAAAAGGGAATTTTAAATATAAAGCATACTCCTAAGGCGCTTTTCAGTAAGATGCTACAAATAAGGTTTAGCCACATATAAGTATATTAACAGACCTATTTACAATCATCAGAGTAAAACCAACCCTTTCTAAGATATGTAACTTACTCCAAAGGAGGGTTTATCATAATTTAGTAACAAGTAAAAATAATATTAATAGACTTTATATGTATGTTTCATATAGACTTCTTATGCTTTTATGCATTATCGCTTCGACTTTGCTCAGTTATTGTCAGCATGTGGCAAAAGGTTTTGAAGTTAGTTTCATGTGGGTATTACTTAACCCAAACCGTATTAATGCAGTTCTGTTTTAGTAATACATATGTCACGATATGTTGCATATCCCCATGGAGCCTATCAGTATGATACTACAAGGTTTCGCCACATATATATTACTTCAATTATACTCGTTGCAAATATTTAATTTCGATATTATCGACAGCAACTTCGCAGTATAAGTGTCAAGCCAATCGGCATGTCTAGTAAAAAAACCTTTCAAACAGTGACGTTCGCATTCGTCGATAAACAAGTAGGTGTCGTTAGTTGAGAATCTAAAAATAGAAAGCGTGTTAATTCACAACAACGTGATAAACAATCCCATACCTCATTCATGGGGTGAAAGGGAATTTAGGTTTAAGTTAAGTAATAGACAATGTAAAATATGTAGCATACCCCTAAGGCGCCTATAAATAAACTACTATAAAGTCATACAAGTTAGTAGACCCATACTGGTGCCTTGTATTTAATTTTAGTTATGAAATAATTAATACCGTCCATCGGTAGCATTCATAGTCATAGCAGGCCTGTACTGGTATGCTAGGCACCAAAATATGTAGCATACCTCTAAGGCTTCTTTATATTAACTAGTATAAAGTTTTGTCATATATTTTAGAACACTTCACACTGGTGCCTTGTATTCCATTTAAATTATGGAATATTTATTATAAAAAAAACGTTTTAAAATATATTGCATACCCTAAGGCACCTATAAGAAATTCACTAAAAAGTGCCAACATATTCTGGTGGCATACATTTTATTTGAGTTAAAAACGATTATTACATATAAGGCGTTCTGATAAATATAGCATACCTGTAAGGCGCCCATTAGTAACATACCTTAATGTTTAGCTATTATAAGTAAACCTGCACTGCTGCTACGAATTTTGTTCCAGTTATGGAAAAGTTATTATAAAAACGATGTTGTGAAATATGTAGCATACCCCTTAGGCGCATATCCGTAATTGGTTATTAAGTTAAAATGTAATATAATAGTAGAACAATACGTTTTTCGAATCTTGCATCATATCCCCTAGGCGCTTTGCAGCAATATATTATATTGTACACCCCTGCATATAAGCTGTTTACACCTTCTCTAGATTTTTCATTAAAAACACCAATTTCTGTTCTGTCAATTTCAATATTCCGCACAATATTTCGCCAAGTTATATACATGATTTCAATTTGCTCTTTACCTTGCCTTCCATTACCTACACCTTTCACCGGGCAACAATATTTTAATATCTCAATTTCATGCTTGTCTACTTTATGCAAAATGATGTTTGATATAAATTCAGCTTTCCACTATACCTCCACACTACACTATAGCTTATCAAAATATTCCACGGCAATGCAGTGAAATAAAAAAAAACACGAGACACAGCAAAGCGAACCATATTCAATTCAAAGGTTTGGTCCATGCCTTTGGTGAAAGGGCTACAGCTACAGCGCCTTGTCATACTTGTAGGAGCTGGCTGCCTTATCATCTGGTGGTGTGTCCGTGTTTGTGTGTGCTCTAGTGTACAGTATATCACTCCTACACATAGCTTTTTGCCGGTATAGTATCAATGACTTGAGAACTCGAACGTGCTGTAGTATCCGTAACACAAATATTCTTCAAGTACGAACGTACGGAAATCAAGCTCCTTCAAACTAGCCCAGGCACAAAAAACTAGATAGATAAAATCATTGTAGAACTATTAAATGTTAAAAGACTATTTTTTTCTTCTATTTTTGCTGTGCCAGAGAGGATGTGTTCTCTTTAACCCTGTAAGTATGATGGTACTCTCTACAAAGGCGCATGAAATTTATTGCATACTCTTAGGCGGCTATGTACATATTTAACATAAGGAATGCATACAGACAAACATAAATTTTGCCAAGCTACACTTTTATTACAAATTTATTGATATACATGCATTAGATGCACTCGGAATCTAAGAGAATATAAATTTTATAGCATACTTTAAGGTGAATTTAAGGTAGAGGTATAGTGTCTTTACTTTTAAGTTGATGTAGTACATTTTGATTTTCTCAAACTATTTTAACTATACATCACTTTTACGTTATCCATGTTGTCATAAAATATGAAGCATACTTTAGGGTAGATATTGACAGATTTCTTGCCAAACAGACAGCTAGTTTGGGTAAAGAAGAAGTTTGCAGTTGTTTCAAAGGGAAATCTCTGCAAAAGACGGGCAAGACAAGCTAACAATTTGTTAATGCGTCAAACGAAATTGAGTTTACAAAATGTATAGCATATTCTAAGGATTCTAGAGCAGTATATACTACAAACTGTAATAAGGTAAATCAAAAGAGTTTACCTAAAATATAGCAGTTTCCTGAAATAGGAAAATGTTGTAGTTTCGATATATTGTATTTCACTTACAAAATGTATTGCATACTTCTGAGAGTTTTTCTCTTGAACTGTCATGTAACTGGAATTGCATATTACATGTTGTCTACCACATTTGTTATGTGCATTATTTTCTTTTCCGTAGAGCGAAAGATTCAACTGTATTATATAAAAATCTATTGCATACTATTAGGAATTTATATTGACATGCAATCTATTGTTACAAAATTGAATATAATATAAGCTTTTGCGCACCATGTAATGCCAAGAAATACTCAATTTCTTGTGGTATTTTCGAAATTGAGCATAAAAATACAATGGTTTTCTATAAGTATAGAAAGCAAAGTATGCGGCATACATTAAGGGGCAGATAGTAAATTCCTAGAATATGATTTTCCACAAGAGTTGTGTCATAATAAATTCCCGGAAATGGAATTCTTAAGTAACATTTGATTTAAGTAACATTTTCTAGGTACTCTGTGGTGGTAAGAAATTTGAAGTATACTTTCAGGCATAATACAAATATTGTACAAAATTGATTTGGTAATGAAAGAAAATATATTTGAGTAAAATGTTCATGTAAGTTGAGACGATCGTGTGATAAGTTTTATTAAGTTTGCTAAATTTAGGTTAACAATTAGAAAGGTTTGTTATTGTCAATATTAATTGCAATTTATTGTCATTCACTAGGATGACGCGTTTCAAACTCCATGACGAGTTCATCATCGGACACTTTGTGACGAATTGTTAATAAGGCTTTCAAAAAGTAAAACCACTGCAAGAAATCTAAAGTTAAACGAAAAAGTTAATATAGTGAAAACAAAAGCCTAATTTTAGGCAACAGTATGCTTAAAATTGTGTAGCAACCTCACCTCGTCTGTTTCTTAATATAATTATGCTATTACGTATTTCACAATTAAGACATAAATATCACATTCCATTTAATTATTTGTTCTTTAAAATAAAAATATATATAGGCTACTTTTGAGAGTTCCACCAAATGCTGGCATTTACCTGCTTATATTTTTACAAAAATGTTTATATTACGTCTTCTCTATTCGCCTCCCAAAAAAGGCTTCACTTCAGTGTAATAATATCTACATAAAACGAACCCTACAATTGACAAACACAATTTTATTGCCTACCTTTAGGGATTTGTACAACAACATTTGACAGGTTGTTTTTATGGCAACTGATATATTGCAAGATGTCAATGTGGTTTGTAGTCCATCCTCGGTGTTGTGTTCAATTATAGTTTGACATAAAGGACAGCTACTAAACACTCAAGACTTATGGGGCATACTTTTGGGAGTTGTATTAGAATATAGCACAAATATTTAGAAAATAACAATATAAAATGTCAATATTTTTTTAACACAATGTGCCTTTAAAGACAGACCTGGAATCCAGCATATCTCTAGGTGTTCCAATATACCTTTGTGTACACACAGTAAATCAAAAGCGTTGGAAATACTACTAAGGATAATAGAAATATCCTGTGAAAAGAGAAATAAAAATAACATATACATATGAGAAATGTTAAGCCCACTAAGGCACAAACGTCATGAATCCTCTGAAAATAATTTAATTTGCATTTATTTAAAATGTGTAGCATACTTTAGGGTCAGTTTTATTAAGGATACCTTATAAAGTTTAGATTGCCTTACATCGTGTCACACATAGTAGTAGACCATAACACTAAACAAACTGAAATTTGTAATACATAATATAGGCAATTTTATAGCCTACCTTAAGGGCAAAGGGTTATACCCAATATGTCAAATTAAGAACAAAATTGTTACTGCGCACTTTTTTTGTTACTGCATACTTTTACTACCTGTATTTGTGTTTTCGTCTTCTCCATATTTGATAAGGCAGCTTAACAGTCATGATTTGGGGATTAGAATGCCATGCAGGTTACACCACATAGACCTGATAGCTAAAGCGAATATTTGTAGTTGAATTCATCACATAGTTTTCATTAAAGTTTATGATGAGGCAGAAGATTTTATAAGCATTGCATGTCAAATTGTAGCTTTAATAAGATAGCATAGTTAAGGGCGTAGAGTGCGGCATACCGGAAATAACAATGGAAGAAATCCGAAAACAAGTAGGCGAATGTTTTACCGATATAATGTAGTATGTTTTTTTATACCACACAATCTCTTCGTTCCATTGATTTTTATTCCAATGTTGCTGTTACTAAAATACAATATATTAGCCTATTGCTATTTTCTTTAATTTAGTATGGCATATGTTAGGGGTGGTGGCACATATTGTGATATGTACTAATCAAAAACTGTTAACTTTTATGATTGAATGGTAATCTTGTTATATTTATTTCTGGTATTAGTTTAAAATGTCGAAATTTTTTATTGCATATATTGTGGCTTTAATATTTATTGCCTATTTTAAGGGTCTGTCATTTTAACAAAGCTTAGCACAAAGCATAGTTTCATTTCCGAACTAAGCTTTGTTTTTAGTTTATAATAATATAATTTGAGGTGTTTACAAATAAGTTTTAAATTTAATGCATACTTTTAGGAGCTATAATCTTGAAACCATACGTGTTTTTATAGTATTGCATATTTTGGAGGGTGGTCATATAAAAAAATCTTAAAAAATAGTTTTTTGTGTTTTCCCCTAATAGTTAAAATATTAATTGCATATTTTCTGGCGTCCTAACATAAAAATTAGCCCAAAACATGGATTAATATTCAAAAAAGTTTTCCGAATTTAGGATATTGGTTTTGGTTATATTTCATAGCATACTTTAAGTTTCATAAGGAAAACAAACTTCAAAACTTAGTAATTAAAAGCAAGAACTTCATATTTCTAGAATTAATGTCAATCAATTATTTTTATAGCATTACAAGGCATAATTAAACAAGTTTTATATGTATTGCCTACTTTAAGGGAGTTCCATATTTAAATCAGCATCTACGTTGAGTTATGTGTTTAGTGACATAAAAAGCATAATAAGTCCTTCGATGTACCTGGTGCAATTGAGACTAACTTAACTAACAAATTACTTTGCATACTGTTAGGCGCAAAGAAGCTTGGCATTTTAACTTATTAATCCGCTACCTTAAGGCATAGACTTTTTTCACTTTGACACTTTCCTCATTCAATATCGACAAGGCCACATTAATCATTGCTGTTGCTCTCCTGCGGTTTTTTGGCCTTCTCAATTGTTTTTTTTTTTAGACTACAACACCTATTGAGTCTTCCAATCGCTTGAAATAAATTAACGAAAACTAATTGAATTTCACAGTGTATTTTTTTCTTTCTTTTAATGAATTGCCAACGATTTCTCTTCTTGACACCTTATGCACATCATCCCCATTAATGTTGTCATACTGAAGGTGCCATAGCTTAAAGCAATTTTCCAAACATGTCATGTAATTTTTCTTCACAGCCAATTTTGTGTGTGCTTTCTATGGTAAAGATGCCGCACGAGTTATGGAAAATGAAATAAATTTGCATGAGAACTGAAATTACATCACTGTCACACAAGACGTAGCGGAGGCATCAAGAACGAAGTACCACGCAGATGGAAGGACATAGCATTAGAAAAGGGGTAAGAATAGAGATAGAGAGAGGGATACTGTGTGGCGTTGAGGGCAGGATGCAGGCCAAACATGGAATGATTGTCAACCAGTTGGTAGAGATATGTGATGAAAGTAATGGAAACTGTGATGAAATTCATTACATTTACGCTGTCGAGCTTGGCGGCTTGGCGACTGACATAAATAGATTGTTAACGACGATTCACAAGAAGGGACAAGGCACAAGGAAATTGAATTAGCAGAGAGGAGAGAGTCTCTCTCATGGCACAAACCAAGCAAGTTAGGGAAATTAAATGCCAATTTTATAAAATTGTTATATGTAAAGAAAGGTAAGAGTAACAAAACGTTATAATATATGATAAAAATAGTTTCCATTAAAGAAGCCTTAAAGTAGGCAGTGAAATTTGTTGAAATTAAAAAAATATCTTTACCAAGCCTAAGCAAGACATTTATGTTTAATCATATTTTCGACATTTTATATATAGCAGAAAAAACTCAGCCGCAAAGTATACAATATAATTTGTATTTGTAAATAAGCCTAAAAGTAGACAGTGGAATTTTTTTTGCAAGGCATTGCAATTATAGAAATATCTTTACGTCGATGGGCAATGGTAATTCCATCCAAGCCATTGCTATCAAAAAGGTATCTTTATTGCGACTAAGTCTTACAATATTTTCATGTTTCAACATAGATATAGATATAGTAATTAAAATATATGCCTAAAAGTATGCAAGATAATTTTTATTGCTAATTTACTAACACAACATAACCCCAGAATAACGAAAAGCAACTGAAGAAATTTCAAGTGATATCAATCACTAGATAATCCAGTAATAAAGGCAAAAAGAAAACACTGTTCTATGCCATAGTGAGATATTTATATAAATTTTTTTATATAATAATTTTTATTAATTTCGACATATTAGATATAGCAGAAAAAATCAGCTGCCAAGTATGCATTAAAATTTATAATTTCAATTCATTACCACAACATAACCCCAGCATTTTGACAGCTAAACGCCTAAAAAAATATATTATATAATAGAGTTTTCATTAACAAAGCCTATAAGTAGGCAATGGTAATTTTTCTAAGCCATTGAAATTATAGAAAGATCTCTACGACGTCCTTATCTGACATTTATTTGCCATATTTTCATATTTCCAACATCTCAGATATAGCAGAAAATATTGCCTCAAAGTATGCAAGTTAATTTGTATTTCTATATTATTATCTCAACATAAGTCCAGAAAGTCGAAAAGCAATCGCTAGTTAAACCATTTATTAAGGCAGTCCTGCATTTTCAAACCTAAGCCGCTAAAATAAATATATGCTATAAATTGTTTTCATTAAAGAATCCTAACAATAGGCAATGGAATTTGTTCTGCAAACCATTGAAATTAAAGAAAAATCTTTCCGGCGGATAACTCTGATATGTATTTATTTAAAATATTTTCATATTTTCGAAAAAGATATATTCAAAAAAATTTCTGCCTTAAAGTATGCAAAACAATTTCTATTCCTAATTTATCATCACAATATAGCCACCAGAATGCCAAAAAGCAACTGAGTAAATTGTAAATGATATCAATCACTAGATAAGCCATTAATTAAGGCGCCCCTGCATTTTCACATCTCAACCCCTAAAAGTATGCTATTAACACAACAACACCAACACAAGGCATCAGTTTCAATCATGCTGCCATCAATAAATAAATAAAATTCTTGACACATACCACCACAGAAGTAACAAATTCAGGATTAAACAATCAAGACGATAAGAAAACAAAGATACAAAGCAACAACATAATCCCACATGCCTTAAGATATGCTGCGACATCTAAGGGTGAAGAAAAAAGGGACAGAAAACCAGACAACATTGTTTTCCAATATTTTTTCTTCAGACTTCTTAAAGTATTGCACTTATGTTGTCTGTATTTGTTGAAATTTTTTCATTAAACCTCATAGGTATGCTATAAATCTTTGACTGTACATAAAGTTTATAAAATATTTAAACGTTAATCGTAACAGAAATGCAAGTAAATTGTTTCTTGTTGAAAGTAATAAAGGCAACAGAATTATAGCCACAAGTTAAAGGTAAGGAGGATTATACAGTATTGTTAAGCAACAAATCTTCCGAACGGCTAAACAATAAAGTTTTTAAGCTGTGTGTTATATAATTAAGTATTTATAACACAGTGCAACACACTTTTTCGGGGGTGAACCAAACCAATATCAAACGATAGCGTTTGACCTCAGTAACAAAACCCTAAACTCCATTTTGCTCCACTACGTCACAAATTTTGTTTACAGTGGTTTAAAGTTTAATTTTTGGTCAAAAGTCGAATCAAAGAATATGAAAAATCAGCTTTAAAAATACGTTTGGGGTATTTCATGTCTTCGGAGACCTATATTAAAACAATTAGTGGAATATTTTCTCGGAACATTTTAACCCTCTAGCTGCCACCCGTATAGGACATTTTTGGCCCACTTTTGAAAAACTGTTTAAAAGTCAACTTTGGACGGTGGTTAAGGATTAGAATCTTCGATAGAAATATCCTCCGAAAAAGTTCACTAAGAGTCACCGAAGACAAATAACCTCTACAAGTCAAAGGTTCCAAAATAAAATCAAAATGAAATGTTAATGAAATGTTAAAAAGTCTATTTTTGAGCAAACAGTGCAACGCACTTTTTCGGGAGTGAACCAAACCTATATCAAACGAGAGCATTTGACCTCAGTAACAAAACCTTAAACTGCATTTTGCTCCACTACGTCACAATTTTTGTTTACAGTGGCTTAAAGTTAGATTTTTTTGGTCAAATGTAAAATAAATGAAAAAAAAAAGTCATATGTAAAAATAGATTTGGGATAGTTCATGTCTTCGGAGACCTACATTAGAATTTCCCGGGGAATATTTCCACGAAATATTTTAACGCTCTATCTGCCACCCATTGTGAACATTTTGAGAAATTTGTTTTTTAAGCTGTTTTTCAAAATTCATCCTATAGGTAGGAGCTGGAGGGTTCGAATGTTCTGATGAAATGTTCCTCTGAAAATTTTAATGATTGTCTGCAGACATGTAGTTTCCCAAACCTATTTTTACATATGATTTTTCATTTACTTTTATTTGACTAAAAAAATTCAACTTTAACCCACTGTATACAAAAATTGTGACGTAGTGGAGCAAAACGGGGTTTAAGGTTTTGTTACTGAGGTCAAATGTTATCGTTTGATATAGGTTTGGTTCACTCCCGAAAAAGTGCGTTGCACTGTTTGCTCAAAAATAGACTTTTTAACATTTCATTAACATTTCATTTTGATTTTATTTTGGAACCTTTGACTCATAGAGGTTATTTATCTTGGGTGACTCTTAGTGAAATTTCCCGAAGAATATTTCTATTGAAGATTCTAATCCTTAACCTCCGTCCAAAGTTGACTTTTAAACAGTTTTTCAAAATTGGTCTAAAAATGTCCCATACAGGTGGGAGCTAGAGGGTTAAAATGTTCCGAGAAAATATTCCCCTGATTGTTTTAATATAGGTCTCCGAAGACATAAAATACCCCAAACGTATTTTTACAGATAATTTTTCATATTCTTTGATTCAACATTTGACCAAAAAAATAAAACTTTAAACCACTGTAAAAAAAATTTGTGACGTAGTGGAGCAAAATGGAGTTCAGGGTTTTGTCACTGAGGTCAAATGCTATCGTTTGATATTGGTTTGGTTCACCCCTGAGACAAAGACCACCAAATTGTGTCATAGTGTAATTTATCATGGTTTCTTCACCAGTGAGTTTACAAATATATAATACAAAGCCTAAAATCAGGAAATACATTAACTTTATAAAGACTTTTTTAATTTATTATGGTTTTCAAATAGATTTTGTGGTAATAAATTTTATATTTGCTTACAGTTGCCTATAAATTGTCCTATAATAAACTGTCGGCAATACAAATAGGGGAAAACCAGTGGCAACACCCCATTTTAATGAGAAGTTTCACATATATTTAGGAATATCCTCATGCCTAATGAAAACATGTTTTTAAAATAGATGTATGAAAGTATTTTATCTACGAATTTATTTATAACTATAATAGTTTTCATATTTAATGTAAATCCCAAATGTAGGCAATATTTTTTGGCGGTATTCATTTAATTTTGTTTTTATTTCGTTAGTATGTATGTTACAGTGTATCGTATCATTAATGTGTTACAGGATTCCTGAAGATGATCCTCGAAGAGGATCGAAATATCGAATAAAAATAATATAATATATGGAAAAACATGACCTCGAGCTTGACTATTTGAAAATACTATCAATCGGTATTCATTTAATTCATTGTGGTTTTTAATTTGATTTTTTGTATGCTCTTTATCATTTATATTTACATTTACAAATACAATGAAGTTTTGTAAAGCTTCAATCAAATTATTGTGGTTTTTAAATTGATTTTTCACTTATGATACGTATGAGTGATATTAATTACATTGGCTGTATTTTAGATAACTCATACGTACATGAATTACATTGTCAGCTATTAAAATTACTTATACGTATATGAATTACTTTGCAAGCCATTAAAATTACGCATACGTATGAATGTCAAGTAATTCGTTTGAAAATATAATTATTTGATAATTTTCGTTGTGATACAGAACTTAAAAAGCTCTTAACAAATATTTCATAAACTAATCAGTGTTTTTATGAGGATTTGTTAATGGCAAGAGACTCAGACATCTTGTCTCGCAGTTTAATGTTAATGTAAGTGATCGAATTGCCACAAGCCGTATCAAGGCTAAATATTTCTATCACACTGAGATTAAAGGTACATTCTACCAGTGCCTTAAAGAAACATGTAACCGTAACAGGACAGGAAGATGTTCTTGGTCAATCGATCGGTAAATTCAGCCTATTACAGCGGATTTAGGCTGGTTATCTTCGCAGAGGCAAGAAATATTGTAGTTAGTGGAACAAATTTTCAGCATAAAGATATCTTCACATAAGGTGTGCACAAAACTAAGCACAGCGTTACCAATCACAAAGAAAGAGGGACATCACAAAGCTGCAACCTTAGAGATAGCCAATGCCTATTCAAACCAACTCAACCACTACTTCAATGATACAACGCCTCTGGTACGATGAAGAATGTCGCACAGAATCTGAAGAACAGGATGCTGCATACAGGGCAACGTTACAGGGCAATTGTAACACGGTCTGTTAGGAAATGCCACAAGGAGACAGTAAAACAGGGAAACTAGAGAAGAAACGTCGAAGATAAAGAAAAGTTTAAGGATATAGGTGAATTCCTACAATTCCACCAGAATGTAAAAGCAAAAGGTTACTGTCCTTTCTGCTGCTCCGCGCCTGTAAGGACATGCAAGGAAATCTGGTTACAAATGCACAGAGAGTGCTGCATATATGGAGAAAACACTTCCAGCAACTGCTGGTTCCGAAAGGCAGCATACTTAAAGGTATCACGCCAGTTTTCGACGGCGGCTTTTCATTGCTCACTATCAAGTCAAACTGAGGTAAGC
The DNA here is from genome assembly GCA_964034835.1 of Muscina levida. Classification (NCBI taxonomy): domain Eukaryota; kingdom Metazoa; phylum Arthropoda; class Insecta; order Diptera; family Muscidae; genus Muscina; species Muscina levida. The sequence goes on from OZ035882.1 coordinate 142,137,794, forward strand.
AGAGCAATACCGCGACTGAAAAATAATAAAACAGACGGTGCCGACGGACTTCCGGCAAAGAACTTCAAGCTCGTTATAGATGACCTTACCGACTATGCAGCCGCTCCTGTGCAAGATTTGACTTAAAGAAGCTTGAAAGTAGGCAATGAAATTTGTTGAAATTTAAGAAAAATCTTTACCACGCCTTAGTAAGACAATTATATTTAATCAAATTTTTAACATTTAAGATATAGCAGAAAAAGCTCAGACGCAATGTATGCAATACAATTTGTATTTGTAAATAAGCCCAAAAGTAGGCAGTGGAAATTTTTTTCATTGAAATTAAAGAAAAATGTATTTCCGATGATTGAAATCTATGTCAAGTGCTGAAAAAAAGTGATCCAATGGTAGGCTGCAACTACCGCGGGATTAGCCAATTGCATATCAGGTCCTGTCAAGTGTGCCATAGGAAAGGCTAAAGCCACTGTTATTTAACCTGAGCGGAACTTATCAGTGTGACTTAAGACCAGATGTACACAGTGCGGCAAAACGTGGAAAAGATCCATCGTTTTGTCGACTATAGAGTTGTCTTTGACAGCCCGCTACGGCAGAAATAACTCGAAGCCACGGCTGAGTTTAAGTATTTCTGCAAAGCTGATACCCCTTTGCGAAATGACTTTGACTGATACGAAGTACTTTAGTGACGATTGTCAAGGAACTCATGGACCCATTTTATATTAGACGAGGCCTTAAACAAGGCGACGGCATATCTTGTGACCTCTTCAAAATAGTGATGGAGATGATAATGAGGAAAGCTGCAAGTACCATGAGTGGCACGATATTCAACAGAAGCCACATGCTACTTGCCTACACTGATGACGTAGACATCCTCGGTCGAAAACTGAGGGATGTGACTGCAGTCTTCTCAGGTATACAAAAGGAATCAACAAAAATGATAAACGAGGACAAAACAAGTTATTAGTTTTAACGAACGAAGAATCTGCTACTTGCCTACACTGATAACGTAGACATCCTCGGTCAAAAACTGCTGGATGTGACTGCAGTCTTCTTAGGTATACAAAAGGAATCAGCAAAAATGGGTCGTGGACAAAAGAAGCTGTTTGTTTCAACGAACAAAAAATCTGCTACTTGCGTACGTTGATGATGTAGACATCCTCGGTCGAAAACTGCGGGATGTGACTGCAGTCTTTTCAGGTATACAAAAGGAATAAGCAAAAATGGGTTGAGGACAAAGAAGTTATTAGTTTCAATGAACATAGAATCTGGTACTTGCGTACGCTGATGATGTAGGCGGGATGTGACTGCAGTCTTCTGAGGTATACAGAAGGAATCAGCAAAAATTAAACAAAGAATATATTTATTTGGGGCTATGTGTGAGCTTTGACAACTGTAATTTCGAAGTGGTAGACGATTTTATCTAACTAGGCTCCGTCATAAATAAAACCAATAGGGTCAGTTTTTAAATCCAGAGAAGAATCTTGCTTTGACGTACTAAGCAGACGATTTAATTACAGAGCCTTCTCATGACTAACAATTAACAAATCAGAGACTGTCCTTATTACAGTTGTGTTTTGTTTAAATGACACCTAAGCGATTGCAGATCTCCAAATTAGGACCGCCACAATAATCGCTTATACGCAAATTTCCCCAATTAATATTAATCATACGTTATCGTACAATATATTTAGGTCGAAATGTATATTATTCATACGTTCTATTTCTGTGGATTTTGCTGATAAAAAATATTCTACTTTTATTGAAAAAATAACTACTAATCACTAATGTAATTAATATTAATCATACGCTGTCTTACAAAATATTAAGTACTCGATTAAAATTTATCATACGTGACATTCGCTTATAAAAAAATATTCTTATTTTCCTGATTAAAACCAAACTTTTACAGATACCCAAAATTGGGCCGCCATAGTAGACACTGATTAGAAATTTTCCCTTATTAATATTAATCATACGTTATCGTACAATATACGTAGGTCGTAATTTATATTAATCATACGATCGTTTTCTATGGATTTTGCGTATGGAAAAAAATACGGATCTTTTTATTTTTGATCTCCATAAAAACGCCAGCACAGTAATCACTACTTAGCAAATGTATTCAATTATTATTAATCATAGGCTGGCGTATTATATACAAACAATCGATTTAAATTAATCATACGTTGGCTTTTGCTTATCAAAAATTTTCTTATTTAAATGATAAAAATCCAAATTTTATTGATCTTCATAATAAGGGCACCACAGTAATTATTACTTAGCAAAATTATCCAATTAATATTAATCATAAGCAGTCGTATTACATACAAAGCACTGGATTAAAATTAATCATACGTGCAGTTTCTGTGTCTTCCGCTTATCAAAAAAATTTCTTTTATCACTGATAAAACCCCTAATTTTACTGATCTCCATAAGAAGGCCACCACAGTAATCCCTACTTAGCAAATTTATCTAATTAATATTAATCATACGCTGTCGTATTATAGACAAAGCACTGGATTAAAATTAACCATACGTGCAGTTGCTGTGTCTTCCGCTTATCAAAAAATTTCTTTTATCACTGATAAAACCCCCAATTTTACTGATCTCCATAAGTAGGCCACAACAGCAATCACTACTTAGCAAAATTATCCAATTAATATTAATCATACGTTGTCGTAGTATATACAAAGCACTCGATTAAAATTAATCATACGTGCGTTTTATGTGGCTTTTGCTTTAAACAATCCTGATAACAATCCATATTTTACTGATCTCTATAACAAGGCCACCACAGTAATCCCTACTTATCAAATTTATCCAATTAATATTAATTATACGCTGTCGTGTTATAGACAACGCACTTGATTAAAATTAATCATACGTGCGTTTCTTTGTGGCTTTATTTAACTGATAAAAACCAGAATTTTACTGATCTACAAAATATAGCTATACAAAATATAGCCGCTGTAACCACTAATTATATAATTTCACTAATTAATATTAATCATACGATGTCATATAATATGCAAAACCCGCAATTTATATAAATCATACATACGTTTTTTTGCATGTGTAGTTTGCTTATCAAAAATATAATTTTTAGCTAAAAAAACCCATTGTCTTAGCACACCTTTGTTTGCCTAGATAAAAAACTATCACAAAACCCTTTCCTGTTTACCTTTAAAAAACCTCCACCTCTACATTTTTGATGCCCTGCCTAGATTTAAATATTTACATCCTTTAGAGCCGGAAAATTAAATCATATTCGTCAGCCTTGTGAAAAAAAACTGTCCTTCCTGTTGATCTTTATTCTTCTTCAGATTTTTTGCCATTCTGGCTAAAAAAATTATAAATATAGATGATAACGCCTTTGTGTTAGTTTATTTACCTAACAAAAGTGTGGTGTTTCTACATAAATTTGCGCGAAAATCTCTTGCTGTCATAAATTTGTCTTTAGCTCCATGGAAAATCTCATTAATTTCGTTTTGCTCCTAACGTCGCTTCCTATAGCCCAAACAATAATTGCGGCAATGGCAGCAGTCATGCAGTTAAAAAGCTAAAAATATTACAGTCAAATTTCCATAAAAACTCCATGAAAGGCCTGGCCTGGTGCCTACAAAAGCGCATACAAAGAATATCAAAACACTCACACACATACACATACACTTGCACTCGTTTAGCCATACATTAAGAGGGATAAAGAGGGGGGGAAGCGAAAACTGCATTTGTCTTGCGTGTGCAATCAGTGTATATAGTGTAGTCTATAGTCTGCATATGCATATGACACATACAATGACAGTGCTGATGACATTGCAAATGAAGCATAAACTGATGGCGGAAATGCCACATGGCATGAGGGGGTAGGTAGGTAAGCGTATAATTTGCAGTGGCTGCCTCATTTTTCTTATGTCAGGCCGACTGGAATTGAAGAGTGCCAGTCAGCATAGCACGTTGCTGATAAACATACACTTAAGTTGTGTATTTTTTTGGCTTGTATTTAAAAGTTGCCAGTTGGTTAGGGTAGCTGGGCTGGGAATTTCGCAAACTAACTGCAACTGCAAAGAAGGCAACACCACACGTTGCCATCACAGCCAGACCGCAGGGAAAAACATTTCCTTTTCACTATTAAGTTTGAAATTTATTTATGAAAATGCAGAAATTGTGTTGTAGTGCAAAGTTATTGGCGTCACAGCATGTGTTTTGTACGGCCAACTGAGAAAGTGTTGTAATCAGGCATAAAGGACTAAGAATGGAGCTATACCAATGGGCATAGATGACTACAAATGGAGCTAGGGAATGGTATAACATCATAGATATGTTGTTGGTATAATAAACAAATGACATAAAGTCAAATGTTTGTAATATTTTTTTACGTATGAGTAATATTAATTGCGATAGTTGATAGTACGTATGAGTAATATTAATTAAGATAGTTGATATTACGTATGAGTAATATTAATTACTATAGTTGATGTTAATATTACGTATGAGTAATATTAATTACGATAGTTGATATTACGTATACGTATACGTATATTTACTTAAACGTTTCATGAGGACACATATACAAAAAGAGCAGCAAATATTTTTAATCTTTTGCACGTATGAGTAATATTAATTCCATACGTATATTTACTTAAACGAAATTATCAACAAATATACAAAGCTCTTAAAGTTTAATTTGAATAAAAAACATTTTAAATGGTTTACCTTTGTTTTGCTACAACTATAAACGGGGCATAGATGAATACAAATGGAGCTTAGGTGTGGTATAGCATCATAGAGATGTTGTTGATATAATAATAAAATAAATAAATGACAAATAGTCAAATATTTTTAATATTTTGTACGTATGAGTAATAATAATTTCGATAGTTTATTGATATTACGTATAAGTGATATTAATTACGATTGTTGATATTGGTATTACGTATGCTTATTATTATTATTACGATAGTTAAAATTAAAATTACGTATACGTATAATTACTTAAACGTTTCATGAGGACACATATGCAAAAAGAGCAAATATTTTTAATCTTTTGCACGTATGAGTAATATTAATTACGATAGTTTATGTTAATATTACTCATACGTATATTTACTTAAACGAAATTATCAACAAATATACAAAGCTCTTAAAGTTTAATTTAAAAATAAACATCTTAAAAGGTTTACCTTTGTTTTGCTACAACTATAAACAAACTTGCTATAGCAACGGGCATAGATGAATACAAATGGAGCTTAGGAGTGGTATAACATCATAGAGATGTTGTTGTTTTAATAAACAAATGACAAATAGTCAAATATTTGTAATATTTTGTACGTATGAGTAATATTAATTACTATAGTTGATATTGATATTACGTATGAGTAATAATAATTACGATATATATTACGTATGAGTGATATTAATTACCATAGTTGATGTTAATATAACGTATGAGTAATATTAATTGCGATAGTTTATATTGATATTACTTATAAGTATGTTTACTTAAACGTTTCATAAGAAATTGTCAACAAATATACAAAGTTTTTAAAGTTTTATTAAAAAAACATTCGTATGTCTTTGGCTTTGTTTTGCTACAACCATAAATAAACTTGCAATTGCAAAGCTTCTTCAAACCCCTTTGCAACTTCAAAGAACGAATACAACAACAGCAGCGTTCTTTAGACAACAACTAAGTATAGACAACAAATAACAGTAATTTTTCATATTTTTTTGTAGAACTTGACAACTGTTTCGGCAAGTGGGATTATCGCAGACAATATTCCTTACTTTCCAACCGCCACCCTTGACATTTCCTACAATACATTAGAATTTCTTAATAAAGCAAGTGTGTGCTCCCAGCAAAGACAACCATATGGCATTTCCTGCAAGTACCAGTAGTCAACGGAAAATTGTGTTAGAAGTTTGTGTTTTTTTTTTTTTTTTTGTAAGAGAAAAACAAAATACTGTCTTTGTAATATAATAAACTTTATTGTGTACTCTATGCTAGTAACTAAATAGATTTATGCAAATATTTGTATGCACAAGTAAGTAAAATGGCGACGGGAGAAAGCCTTTATATATCTGTGGAAGATGAAAAAACTAAAGCTAGTTATGCTTACAGAAGCCAAGTTTTTAAACGAAGGACAAATGGAAGAAACAATTGGAAACCAACAAAAAGGAAGATAGTTAGTTCTATCAACAAAAACAATTAATGATTATGTGCATTTCTCTAGAGAGCAGCGAGGTTTTTTGTCTTCAAATATTTGATAAGCAGTTGTTTATGTTTTAGGGATATAACATCAACAACAAAGTGCGTGCTCTTTTCTTCGCAACAACTTTTCTCAACATTTCCTAGATCATACTACAATTTAAATTAGAATCTGAGACGTATGAGTTATATTTTATACCTTTTACATTTTAAACATTTTTAAGAGTATATAGAACAAACCATAAAATGTTTACAAAACCTACGTTAAAAGCAAAAGTGTCCTATGTGAAGGTAACAAAAAACCATTATCTCTGCCCTTATTACAGTTATGTTATGTATAAATGACACCTAAGTCATTGTTGTACATATCTACCAAATAGGACCGCCACAATGATCGCTTATACGCAAATTTCCCTAATTAATATTAATCATACGTTATCGTACAATACATGGAGGCTGCAATTAATATTAATCATACGTTAGTTTTCTGTGGATTTTGCTGATCAGAAATATACTTATTTTACTGATAAAAACCCAAAATTTTAATGATCTTCATTATAAGGCCACCACAATGATCACTGCTGCCATTAAGAATATGACAGACGTATTTTAAAAAATCAAATAAATATTAATCATACGTATAATACAACTTCATTGTTGGTAAATTTTAGGGATGAAATTATACGTATGATTGAAGCTTACATAAAATATTAATCATACGTACCATTCATAGCATACAATTTATATATATTAATCATACGTTTAGATAAAACTGATATACGTATGATTAATAACAATTTAATTTAAAATATTTAAATGCGATAAATGACATGGCTTAATTTTGAAAACTTCTATCAAGTAACACTATGCTAACTGTATATTAATCTTTTATTGAATATTAGTATTCGACTTACTATTGGATTAACTTCAATTAAATATTACTCATACGTATGAATCATACGGTAAAAGAACATCAACTTCATTTGTAATTAGAACTAATTCATTGGATAATATTTAGCTGTTATTAGGAAAGAGGCTAATATGTTTAACACGTCTATGAAGAATCACTTATACATATAGAAAGAACCACAACAGTTGTTAACTCATACATTGAAAGGATAGCATTGTACGTATGATCAACATTAGTTTAATTGAAGTTGTTTCTCTGGTGTTGAAATAATGGCAAAAGTATTTTAAAATGACTATTTAATATGACTTCTACGTATAATACACACTAACGAATCTTACATTTACGGGATGCAATCATACGTATGATTAATATTATTTTTATTGGTAGAATTTATCTATAATTAGGCACAACCATTACCAATATTACTCATACGTACTATTCAACTTATATTAATCATACGTTTTTACTGCTAACAATTGTTTGTCATTAAGAATTAACCTTATTCACAAGGCATCTAACGCCTTCATTAAAGTTTAATATAACTATGAAATGATGCAGATTAAAATCCATTCCATAAATACATTGCTGCCGTTTCTCTGGCATTGCCTTCTTTATTTAAACGTATGAGTAATGTTAATTTGAAGGATAGTTTATCTTTGCCATTAGAGGAAATGCTCCTATTAAGCATAATGTATACCTATCAGGTACTGAGCTACCTATATTCATAAATATCTATATCATTCATATGTATCATGTGTTGAATTACTGAAACTTATTACTATTGATTGAATTCGATGCTATTATACGTATGATTAATATTAGTTTAATTAAAACAAAATATCACATATAATATGTATCATAAAATTGATATTGATCATACGTTGAAACAGCTTCAAATATGCGTATGATTAATATTAATTTAATTAATAAATAATACTGGGCCAGTGGGCATATTTCAACACTTTATATTAATATGTCATATAACGCCATCAATAAAGTTAAAAATAACTATGAAATGCTGCAGATTAAAATCCATTCCATAAATACATTGCTGCCGTTTCTCTGGCATTGTTTTCTTGATTCAAACATATGAGTAATATCTATTTGAAGGATAGTTTATCTATGCCATTATAGGAAATGTTCCCATAATGTATACGTATCAGGTAATGAACTACTGATATTCGTAAATATCTATATCATTCATACGTATCATGTTGAGAATTAGTGATAATTATTAAAATTTATTGCATTCGCTGCTATTGTACGTATGATTGATAATATTTGTCTGTAAGTTTCTAAGCTTTTCCAATATAAATATCACATATAATATGTATTAAGAAATTTATATTAATCATAGACTGAAACAGTTTCTCCTATACGTATGATTAATATTAATTTAATAGACAATAAAACTCTTCTAAAGGGCTTATGAGTGACGGACAGGAACCTACAGTTTATAGACGAATCTGAATGTCTTCTATTTCAAAACATTTTACTAGATATGTCGACTGCCTCAACACTACACCGTGGCTGACTAAGAGAGGAGTCGAACACTGATCTTCCGCACGAAAGTCACGTGTTCTAATCCATCATGCTCTGGACGTATGATTAATATACATTTAATTGGAAATATTTCTCAGTCATATCACATACACACATACTTATAAATTTTATCATAAAATTTATATTAATCATACGTTTCAAATAAAATATCACACATAATATGTATTAGGAAATTTAAATTAATCATACGCTGAAACAGTTTCTCCCATACGCATGATTAATATTAATTTAATAGATAATACAACTCTTCCAATAGGCTTATGTGGGACGTACATGAACCTACAGTTTATAGACGAATCTGGACGTCATCTGTTTCAAAATGTTGAACTAGCAATGCCGACTGCCTCGACAGTACACCGTGGCTGACTGAGAGAGGAGTCGAACACTGATCTCCCATACGATAGTCACGTGTTCTAATCCATCATGCTCTGGACGTTTGATTAATATACAGTTATTTGCAAATATTTCTTAATCATTTTATGAACACTTTTATAAAAATATTACTCATACGTATAAAGTGGATCATGATATTTATATTAATCATACGTAGACACACTTGCAGTTATACGTATGATGTAGAAAATTGTTACACTTATACGTATGATTAACATTAATTGAATTTTTAATAACTTTCTGCTATATTAGTTTGTTTTAATGCTCTTCACTAAAATATATATTCTCTCTGCCTATCCTTAAAATTTTTAATAACTTTGAAGTGATTTACACAACCATGCCTTCCATAGTCGTGTTGCCTTTATTTCCCTGTCATTGCCCTCTAACGGTATACATTTTATATGCTCTGCCTTTACTCATATTAAACTAGGCTATAAACTTAGTAATTTATAGTCTGCACACCCTTTGCATGGCACTGTGTAATATTTTATGTGTGCGTGTGTGTGCGCTCGCGCTCTCTGTTTTATGATCCTTTAATAACTATCCACATAGTTTGTAGATAAAGTGCATTACGATTACTTCCTGTTGGAAGAAAATGCACAACGGCAAAGTAGTTACAGCGGTCATTACTTATAAGAACTTGGCCACATATTTGCCAGTGAGCCATCTTTTTAATTGAGTTAATAGCTTTTGTGGTAGTTGTGGCTAAATATAGTGGCAAAGCAAAGTAAGTGGAATAAGGTGAAGTGAAAGGGTGGCTACACTTAGAGACAATGCCAGACAAGAGAGTTTCAGGCAGATTTTATAGCAGAAGTTGTTAAACCAAGTTTATATTAGAATGTTTGAAATAATATTATAATTTTACATTAAGAGTTATTTATAGATATTAATATTAGAATATTTAATAATATTCTTTGTTTTCTCGTAATACTGCATATTTATATACAGACCTTGGGTAAATTCAATTACATATTACTTATACGTATCATACGTATGATTAATATTAATTTAATTGATAATATTTCTTTGAGAGTTCTTAATTTCTTAAGCATTTTCGAAAGCTACAATTACACGTATGATTAATATTAATTTTATTGCTGTAGTATGTTGCTAACAAAAATTTCTATTACATAAAAAGGTCGACTTATAATATGACACATACAGCACAAGAGATTTTAAGTGGGACATTTGTGTCGACATTTAAAATGTATAATAATTTTTCGTATCAGCCGTGTGTTTGTATAGTATAAAGGTAACACAAACTTCTTGTGTACTATATAAAATGGTCAGCTTATGTCATGTGACATAAACTCTTTAGATAGTACCCATATACCTATATTTTATATATAGGAACCCCTCCTTTATGCCATGTTTATAGCCGTCTCGTTGTTTTACGACATTTTCTCCAAAGTGCCATCATTTGAAGTCCCATAAACTTTCCGCAGAAAAATTGAATTAAAACATTACCTCAATGCATTGCGTGTATGTGTGTGCATGGCTTTCAAATGAAAAAAACGTTAGCTGTCTGCACATGTGGGAAAAGCGCAATTTGCCACATACTATAGCAACAAACAACACGCACTACTATAACTCACAAAGCAGTTTGAAACAATTTACTATATTTTTTCTCATGTCGTTCGTTATTTTTTTCTTCCTCTGAACTGCTGCCAATGCGGTCTCATAAATAACGCACCGAGAGAGAGAAAGAGATACACACATACTACTAGAAAATAACTGAACCAGAGGCTGACCCAATAAAATAAAACAAATATTTGCGAGTATTTTAAGTTTATAGCCATAAATGGTCATAAAACTACATGGACATGCATAATGGCCACAGTATAGTATAGCAAAGACCACACCACGCACAGGCTTACTTATGTCCAGCAACACAGCACAAAAGTGGCCCAAAATTTTGCTGGACTTAACAAAAGAGAAATATATGCAAATGCAAAAATATTCATTGGTGCACAGTTAAAAAGCTATGATTTAAATGGAAATTGGGAATTTTGCACAAAAAAAAGTAAAGGAAGCTTATAAATATGGGAAGTATTTTATGGGGAAACAATTTTAGTGTTTTTATGTACAAAAACGATACGATACGAATGACAAGAGACAAGGCTGCTTGCTAGTTATCTGGCCATGCAAGTGGTCAAGGGTGTATGAGTTGCATAAATTGTACACATTAATCATACATAGTGTTGTGAAGATATACTCATAGGTCAGGGACTTAAAAGCCAAGTCCCTGAACGATGAGTGGGATTTAATTTTCAAATAAACTGACATAATCTTTAAAATAATTTGTGATACCTAGGTGTTGTCTTTAGTAGAGTTATGGTGATACTGGTAATTATAAATTTTACAAAAGTGGCCAAAGTATACGATATTAATCATACGTATACTTTGAAAAGTTTCAATTAATCAAGTATTTGTATAGCGCAGCACAATATTTTTCGGCTCATTACTTTGGGACTCAATTCGGAGAACTGCAAGTTTGCCACAGTCTTAACGACAGTGAAACAATACCAATTGAACTTATATTAGTCATACGTATATTCGGGTGTATATTGTGATACGATAACTGTTGTTTTTGTGGCACATAACGTATGATTAATAATAATAGATTTCTCTAGAGAATTCAGTACCATTTGCAAAACAGGATCACCTCTATGTAAGATCTAATACAATTTAGATTTTAAACAACTTAACAGTGTAGTTCTCAGAATTGAGTCCCAAAATCATTTGTTGTAAATTTTGGTAAATTGCTTAAAATCAAAATTGTATTAGCTCTTACAAAGAGGTGGTCCTGTTTTGCGAATGGTACTGATTTCTCTAAAAGAAATCTATTAATATTAATTATACGTAAGGTGCCACAAAATCAACAGTAATCATAACACAATATTTACAATATATATTGCATCTAATAAATATACGTATGAATAATATTAGTTAAATTTGTGTTGTTTCGCTGTCGTTAAGACTGTGGCAAACGTATTTTAAACATCTACTAAATGTTACTTATACGTATTATAGAATTACATGAATCATACATTTAAGAGATGCAACTATACGTATGATTGATATTATTTTGTTTGGTAACATATTTCTGACATTGGCATATGGTTAACTTAACGCTTACATAAAATATCACTCATGATACAACAAGTCGTAAAATTGAATTAAAATTAATTACACGTATACTTTCAATAAATCAGGTATAGGTTAAATCATTGCTGTTAAATTGTTTAAAATCTACATTGTTTTAGCTCTTACATAGAGATAGCCCTTAATTTTTTAAGAGAAATCTATTAATAATAATCATACGTTAGGGGGGTATTGTTTCCCTGTCTCTGGTAAACGTATTTCAAACCTCCATTAAATGTTACTCATACGTATAATATAATAAAATTAATTTAAGCAATGCAACTATACGTATGATTGATATTATTTTGCTTGGTAACAGTCCTTTGACATTTGACATATGGTAACTTAACGCTTATATAAAATATCACTTATGCGTACCTTATATAAAATTTATATTAATCATACGTTTAGGAAATTAATTCTTATTACTTAAACTTAAAAAACTTAATTTCCCTTTGCACCCCATGAATGAGGTATGGGATAGCTTCTCGCGTTGTTGTGAATTAACACGCTTTCTATTTTTAGATTCACAACTAACGGCACCTACTTATTTATCGACGAATGCGAACGTCACTGTTTTGAGAAGCTCTTACTAGACACGACGATTAAATCGACGCTTAATACTGCGAAGTTGCTGTCAAACAACATTCGAGGGGAGCCGACAATGAAAGAAAATTTTTTTATTTATTTTTTTCTTTTAAGATGACTGGAGCCAGGTTTGAACCTGCGATCTCCCGCATGGTAGTCGCGTGTTCTAACCACTATGCCACGGCCGGTCCCAATTAATTAATTCTTATTATGTTGTGATATTCTGGTGCATTAGACTTGATGAACAATTTGCAATCATTTTTCGCAAAGTATGTTAATGACTATTCGTGGCAGAATCCGAAATAGCTATTTGGCCTGCCTGGCATTATGAGAATAACATTCTGCTATAAATTCTTTCACAAACACCTGGTATTGAGTTTGAAATAAATTCTTAATCAATGTATAACTACCACATCGCTGTGGTCCGATTATATAGCAAGCAAAATCCCGATCGGATTGGTTGGCCTGTATAACAGTGATTTGATGATGAACGTATGATTAATATTAATTTAAGGTTGACAAAATAACCACTGACGTATGATTGATTTTAATTTAAATAAAACAGCATGTTAACTAATAACAATTCAATATTTTTAGGATGTCAATAATTATAAGCACATGGACGTATGACTAGTATTAATTTGAGGTTAACAAAGTAACTACTGACGTTTGACTAATATTTATATAGTAAAAAAATACACGAACATTTGATAACATTATTAAGAAACTTACATATTCATAGGATTCTAATAAACAACAGCGTCAATTTATTTTGCTAATATCAGCAAGCCAATGAACGTATGATTACTATTAATTTGAGCAGTTCTAAGTCAACGAATGATTAATATTTATTTGAGGAAAAGTTTAAAAAGCATAGGATAAAGAAGCATAGGATATTTCATTGGACTAGTTCATTGGATTAATCTCAGTTGTGACGAAGTGCGTCACTTTTGCACAACCCTGTTTGCCAAAATAACAATAAGAGCTTTTACGCATACCCAAAACACTCGAACAAATCGCATACATTGACATTGGGCATAGCTGGATTAGAACCACCAGTGTATGAGTTTTTTACTAGTAGTTCCAAGTCGACGAATGATTGATATTAATTTGAGAACAACAAGGTACCCATTGGCGTATGACTAATTTAAATACAGTTAAGTAAACCATTGTTATTTTGGTACAAAGAATAATAAGACATCAACAATTCTTAGAATTAGATTTTTGGCCTTCAATTTCTTAGGACTTTATTTCTGTTTTTAGAATTTAAAATTTAATTCAGTTTAAGAAATCAATAAGAATTGAATTGTTCATAGGATTATAATCACCAGTGTATGCTTCTTTCCTAGCAGTCCTAAGCCGTCAAATAATGAATATTAATTTGAAGACAACAAAGAACCTATTGACGTATGATTGATTTTAATACAGTTAATAAGAAATTAAAAGTCTTAGCATGGGTTTTTTGCCTAGGAATTCTTAGGATTTTAATGTCCATTTTTCTTTTTATGAGTTGAACTTTAATGCAGTTAAAAGACGGCTGAAAATTTCAGAAATTTATAAGACAATTCTAGTATTTCTAAGCCAACGTATGATTGATATTAAATAGATGATTACAAAGTACCCCTTAGCGTATAATTGATATTAATGCAATAAAATAAACCATTCGTATTTATGATTTCTTACGAAAATTTAAGAGATTATTGAGACAATTCTAGTATTTCCAAGTTAAAGTATGATTGATATTATAATGATGATAACAAAGTACCCACAAGCGTATGATTGATATTAATACAATTAAACAAACCATTGATATTTATGATTTCTTACGAAAATTTAAGAGATTAATAAGACAATTCTAGTATTTCCAAGCCAACGTATGATTGATATTAATAAGATGATAACAAAGTACCCATAAACGTATGATTGATATTAATACAATTAAACAAATCATTGATATTTATGATTTCATTGGATTTCAATACACATTAGTATACAATTCTGTTTGAAGAATTTCTTAGCCAATAGACACCAAATCAAACCGTACTACTGAAATAGACTCGACAAAGTCTATGCAAGCGTTGTCTTAATTTTTATTAAGTTTAAATTTTTTCCTTCTTCCTGGTCTTTTTTCTCAGCAATTACAAAATTTCTCCTCCCTATTAAAGCCATTGTACTATCCCCAGTATTTTGAGTTACAACAAAAGCTATTATTCTAAATTTCACGCAACGTTTTCATGTGAAAACTTGCACTATCCAAACTTGCAAAACCAACGCCATCATCAGCGTTAACGCCATCGCCAGTTCCACGACAAGTGGATGCGCCATCATGGACATGTACTTGTACTTGTAGTACATCTGGACTATGTCGACTATGTTTCTGTGCCGTTCGCAACACGTTTGCATTGTTCAGCACGAACTCCTTATACATTCAGGCTATTGTTGCATGGACTCTATTATCTGCATGGCACAATCAAATATTTTATTGTCTAGGCAAAAACGCTGAAACTTTACTTTACTGGGTTACTTGCGTGAGGAACAAAGATGTCTTGCATATTCTTATACCTATCTACACATTGCTAAGACTCCTCTCCCTTAGTTTCCAGTTTATACGTTTTATTATGTTTGCAATTTGCATCCAAAACACACAGCACAGCACAGCGCAGAGAGCGAGAGAGAAATTTTACTGCACAATAGATTTTATTATAATGAACCACCAATTGTATTATGTAAATTACAATGTTTGGCTATGCTTAGGAAGTATGTCAAGTAATAGAGATTTCTGATTGTTACTAGATAGCAAATCCACTTAAATCCTCAATATCTATGCGGTAATTGTATCAATTGCATAACAATGTCATAATGGCAAATGAGAGGCAGAAAGAAACGTACAAAGTAAAGAAGGAAGGAAGGAAGGAAGTTTCACTTTAACTAAGCTGTTATAATTAGTATTTGTTAAACATCCGCACAATTAAATTGATAACTTTTCATGTTGTACCCAGCCCAACCTCTACTCGTATATAATCTTGAGTTATCCTGGCTTTAATTATGTAAAATTTAAGACACAAAGACAATATGACAAATTAGAGTGTATGTAAGTGTGTGCGAGTGTAGGATGTCGGTTCCATTTAGACCATTCAAAATTAATTAAGAAATTTACATGTCATCATCATGTCGCCTCATATCCTCGACGGCGGCATCATCATGATTGTCATGATTTGAGCATTCATCAGCATTAAAAGTTTCTGGAAGTTGGCACATATAGCTCACAAACGCCCACATCTGCTTAGTCAGGCTGACATTGGCAACATTAGATAATGGTTAAACTGTAACTACCTACCCCTAATGCGTCTTTGCTGCCGCCGTCTTTGGCATCCATATGGTGCTGCTAAATAACGCTTTGTTAACCTCAAGTAATTTATCACTTCCATGCAGGACAGAAAGGCAGAGAAAATTTTGCGAACGTTGTCTCACATATCACAAATTACTAAAGTTTTGTTAGGAGAACATCCTTAAGGATATACTGTATTTTTTATGGAATTTTGATAGCCGTGTTGTCATAATCATCACTACACAAATGAGCAGAAGTTTTGTATTGTGAGTAAGCGATAATTGTTGTTTATTAAACTAATTTAAGAACATTCAAACGATTGCTATAAAAAATCTAAGAAGGTGTGGGATATGTTTCTAACTTCCTGACATTCTTCTTCCTTTGAAAACGTATGATTATTTTGAACTGTCTGCAAAGGTGACGTATGATTAATAACATTTATTGTTAGTAAAACGTATGAGTGATTTTATTTATACAAGAGACTTGACATGATTGTAACATCATGATTGAGATAAATTTAAGATAGGTGGCATTAGATTATTGTTTATTAATCCACTTGTGTGTCTGTGTGTTTGGTATAGACTTTAAGAACGTTCAATCGATTGTTTAAAATAAACCTAAATAATTATAATCAATATATCAGAGATAGTTTCAAGCAGCCTGGCAATTGCCCTTCTTTGCATACTTATGATTATTTTGAACTGTTTCCAAAGGTTACTATGATTATTAAAAATTATTTCCAGTCAAACGTATGAGTTATTTTGATTATATAAAAGGCTTGACATAATTAAGACACCATGTTTAGTACAAATATAAGATTTTAGGTAAGAGAACAATTTTGTTTATTAAACTAATTGTGTGTCTGTGTGTTTGGTTTAGACTTTAGAAACGTTCAGCGGATTGCTTAAAATAAACCTAAGAAATTATAATCAATATATCAGAGATAGTTTCTAGCAGCCTGGCAATTGCCCTTCTTTGCATACGTATGATTTTTTTGAACTGTTTGCAAAGGTGACGTATGATTAATATAAATTATTTCCAGTCAAGCATATGAGTTATTTTGATTATATAAAAGACTTGACATAATTAAGACACCATGTTTAGGATAAATATAAGATTTCAAGTAAGAGAACAATTTTGTTTATTAAACTAATTGTGTGTCTGTGTGTTTGGTTTAGACTTTAGAAACGTTCAGCGGATTGCTTAAAATAAACCTAAGAAATTATAATCAATATATCAGAGATAGTTTCTAGCAGCCTGGCAATTACCCTTCATTGAATACGTATGATTACTTTTAATTGTTTGCAAAGGTGACGTATGATTAATATAATTTATTCCCAGTCAAACGTATGAGTTATTTTGATTATATAAAAGACTTGACATAATTAAAACACCATATTTAGTATAAATATAAGATTTTAAGTATGAAAACAATTTTATTTATTAATCCAATTGTGTGTCTGTGTGTTGGTATAGACTTTAAGAACGTTCAGCCGATTGCTTAAAATAAACCTAAGAAATTATAATCAATATATCAGAGATAGTTTATAGCAGCCTGGCAATTGCCCTTCTTTGCATACATATGATTATTTTGAACTGTGTGCAAAGGTGACGTATGATTAATATAAATTATTTTCAGTCAAGCATATGAGTTATTTTGATTACATAAAAGACTTGACATAATTAAGACACCATGTTTAGGATAAATATAAGATTTCAAATAAGAGAACAATTTTGTTTATTAAACTAATTGTGTGTCTGTGTATTTGTTATGGACTTTAAGATCATTCAAACGATTGCTAAAAATAAACCTTAGAAATTATAACCAACATATCAGATATAGTTTCTAGCAGCCTACCAATTACCTACTTTTGAATACGTATGATTATTTTGAACTGTTTGCAAAGGTGACGTATGATCGATATAATTTATTCCCTGTGAAACGTATAAGTGATTAAATCTTGACATGATTGAAACACTATGTTTAGGATAAATATAAACTGAGTGGCATTATATTTGCAAGCTATTTAGATATGAAAATTCAATTGTGTAGCAAAGGTCAAATTAGTTCTTTATACAATTTTCTAAAATTATTATTGAAAAAACGATATATTTTCTAATCCATCTAATTGTAAACTATCCTTTTTTCTATTTTCAGGTAAGCATTCTGCACATTACTACGAACGTAGGTAGTTGCGTTGAGCAAAAGAGGTATTTATGATATACAAGTGATGTCTTTCAACTATTGGATATGGACTATGGATATTAGTTTATGAACGTTGTTCATTTTTCCAAGAGACACAAACATTTATGATATACAATGGAAGCCTTTGAACTAATTATGGATATTAAGTTATTAAAACTACACATCAACTATACGTTCGCCCTGCCATAACTAAACTCAAATCAATCAAACGCTAAGTAGTTAAAGTTAATTGCATATATTTTGGTCTAATTAAAATAGAAAAAGCGAATATGTATACAAGATTTGTAAACCTGCAGAAACTCCTGCAAATAACTGTGTAACTGAATTTTGAACCTTGAACCTTGTTAAACTACACATCAAGTACACGCCCGCCCTGTCATAACTGAATTCAAATCAATCATACGCTCAGTAATTAAAAAAACACAAAACTACAAGAAACAAAATATTTTTACAGCTACAGAAATTGCACCATGCAACTACATAACTGATATATATATAATTCCTAGCAAATTAGCAATTCCTTGAGGAAAAGAATATGGCCAATTTAGAATTTGGCTTTATCAACCCCATATAAACATCCTTTTAATTTGACGTATGATTGATATTAATTTCATATAAGTATCCAGTGACGTATGATTGATTGTGTAATTATATATTATATTACATTATTATTATATTATATATTGAAATTTCATACCAAATTTTCCTGTCAATTCCACGTATGATTGATTTTAATTTCATCTAAGTGTCCAGTGACGTATGATTGATTGTGTAGTTAAATAAAGCTGAAAAGTTTGGACATTAAAATAATAAAATATTGAAATTTCAAAGGAAATTTGTATAACCGCTGTATCCGTTTCTCTACCTAGTAATTCTAACCAATGTGCGTATGAGTGATATTAATATGAGTACATATTAAAGTATGGTTAATATTAATTATCGTAAATTATTATTAATCATACTGAGAGCAGCAGAATACTACTCTTTGACGTATGATTGATATTAATTTAGATATAAAAAGCAGCTAAATTTTTAAACATTTAAATTAGAATTGGTAATTTCTTGATATGCTAAATAATAAACAGTCTCAAGTTATTAACCAAGTAGTCAATAGACGTATAAGTAATACGAAATTTTCCTGTTAATTCCACGTATGATTGATATTAAATTTACTAAGTATCCAGTGACGTATGATTGATTGTGTAATTACATAAAACTGTAAGGTTTGGACATTAAAATAAATAAATATTGATATTCCATAGGAAATTTTTATAACCGCTGTATCCGTTTCTCTACCTAGTAATTCTAACCAATGTGCGTATGAGTGATATTAATATGAGTACATATTAAAGTATGGTTAATATTAATTATCGTAAATTATTATTAATCATACTGAGAGCAGAAAAATACTACTCTTTGACGTATGATTGATATTATTTAGATATAAAAAGCAGTTTAATTTTTAAATATTTTAATTAGAATTGGTAATTTCTTGATGTGCTAAATAATAAACAGTGGCAAGTGGCACCAGTAGTCAATGGACGTATAAGTAATACGAAATTTTCCTGTTAATTCCACGTATGATTGATTTTAATTTCATCTAAGTATCCAGTGACGTATAATTGATTGTGTAGTTAAATAAAGCTGAAAAGTTTGGACATTAAAATAATAAAATATTGATATTCCATAGGAAATTTTTATAACCGCTGTATCCGTTTCTCTACCTAGTAATTCTAACCATTGTGCGTATGAGTGATATTAATATGAGTTCATATTAAAGTATGGTTAATATTAATTATCATAAATTATTATTAATCTTACTGAGGGCAAAAAAATACTACTCTTTGACGTATGATTGATATTAATTTAGATACAAAAAACAGTTAAATTTTTAAACATTTAAATTAGAATTGGTAATTTCTTGATGTGCTAAATAATAAACAGTCTCAAGTTATTAAGCAAGTAGTCAATGGACGTATAAGTAATATTAATTAGATTTGCTATAGACGTATGATTAATTTTATTAAAGACACATGAGGCACTGTAACTCGTGGAAAAAATAACTGAAACTTGACATTTCTTAAGGTGCTGGAAGTATGATTTAAGGCCAACATAATAACCATTTGCGAATGATAAACTTTAATACAATTATATAAATATATATAAAAACTTTGGAAAAAAATAATAAAAATTTAATATTTCATAGTATTATTGGCCGCAGGGTAAGATTCGTTTCCTAGTAGTCCTTATGAGTGGTTCTAACGACGAATGATTGATATTAATTCGATGGCAACAAAGTTCCCTATGGCGTATGATTTATTTTAATACAATGAAATATACCATTGACCCATTTGAACAAAATTGACGCAAGATTATCCAGAAAAGTTTGGGAAAATAGTGTTGTATCTTTGTAGCTAAGCACCTTAGAATAGTATTTAGACGTATGAGTGTTATTAATTTGATTTGCAATAGACATATGATTGATTATATTACATACACATAAGGCACTGCAATTCGTGGATAATATAACTAAAACTTGACATTTATAAAGGCGCTGAAAGTATGATTGATATTAATTTAAGGTCAACATAGTACCCATTGACGTATGATTTACTTTAAAACAGCAAAATGAAGCTTTTTGAATTGAAAAAATAAGAATTGGTTAAAGAGTATAGAATAGGATAAAGCATTATAACCAGCAGTGTAAGAATCATTTCCTAGTAGTTCTAAGCCGGCGAATGATTGATATTAATTTGATGGCAACAAAGATAAGCGTATGATTGATTTTAATACAATTAAAACAATCCATAGACCCATTTGTAGAAAAAGTACTTAAGTCCACAGTTAAATAAAATAAATTTGATTGTCGTAAAAGTTTGGGCAAATAGAGCTGTGTCTATCTAGCTTACGTATGATTAATTTTATTAAACAAAAATAGGGTGAAGCGACATATTGTACTTGGATTGGTTTTATAAAAAAAATTCTTAACTTAACCATAATAAAGTTGTTTCCTATCAGGACGGTTCGATTTTGCAGCCAAATAAAAAAAGCTGTGTATGAGATATTAATGAAATTCTTTTTCCTTTTAAAAGGCTCCTGTCTGATATTATGGGTGGCATGTGACATTATTCACATGTCAGTCGCGGCTTTTTATGATGATACGGATTCTAGTGGTTCCATTTTTAATAATTCCATATAAACTTACTTATATAGCAACGTATGATTAATATTATTATAAGGGCAGCCAATGACGTATTATTGATATAAATTATGTTACATTGTTAAATTAACATATAAAATGATATGGTTATTTCTCACACATTCCTGTGGTTTAAAATGAAAAAATCGCAAAATATATAACCTATAATAAAGGGTTTTCCAAAAAGGACGGGTCGATACTGCAATGCAAAAAAACAAGCTGTGTGAAATATGAAGAAATAAATTTTCTATTTCAAAGGACCTTATATTCCATTATATGTGGAACTTAATGTCCTCCATAACCTCACATCGTTGCACAGAATGTTCACTATTACATCGGTTGCGTGGCACGTAGCGTCCTACTTTATAAAGATATGATTAACTTTAATGCCGTTTAAGAATGGTCTGAAAATCGAAATAAGCTTTGGATTATATGCTCCAGTGTAAGATTCGTTTCGTAGTACTTCTAACTTCCCCCATGTCGTTCTTTATAAAGCTATTTAAGATTTAGTCAATTAAAATTAATCATACGTAAACAGATCGCATGCACTAATATTAATTATACGTTTTTACATCCATATTGATTTGGCAATTAATATTAATCATACGTACAAAGAATTATTAGCAATATTATAGACTTTGCGTCGGAATTTAAAGCTATACCTCAGTATTTAAAGTCTTAATAAATTCTAACATATGAAGCCATTTCCTTATTTGAAAAAAATTCAATTACTCACAAGAGGATTGCAAAAATATTATCATCACTTAACCAGTACATAGCACATATCCCACTCGTGGCACGTAGCGTCGGCCATTGGAAATCGTTTACAGATTTAGTTAATTAATATTAATCATACGTAAACAAATCACATGCATTAATATCAATTGTACGTTTTTACCTCCAACTCTTAGAATACTTTGGCAATTAATATTAATCATACGTACAAAGAATTATACGCTTTAATATAGACTAAACATCTAAGTTTAAAACTCAAACTCAGTATTAAAATTCTTGATTAATTCTAACATCTCACTAAACCATTTCTCATTTGAAAAAAAATGCAATTACTCACAAGAGGATTGCAAAAATACTATCAACACTTAACCTGTACATATCAAACATCCGATTCGTGGCACGTAGCATCGTTCATTGAATATCGTATTAGTATTTAGTTAATTAATATCAATCATACGTAACCAAATCACATGTATTAATATCAATTATTCGTTTTTACCTCCAACTCTTAGAATACTTTGTCAATTAATATTAATCATGCGTACAAAGAATTATACGCGTTATTACCTCCAACTCTTAGAATACTTTGGCAATTAGTATTAATCATACGTACAAAGAATTATACGCTTTATTTTAGACTAGCATCTAAATTTAAAACTCAAACTCAGTATTTAAATTCTTAATGAATTCTAACATCTCACTAGGCGATTTCTCATTTTAAAAAAATTCAATTACTCTTAAGGGGATTGCAAAAAACATTATCATCACTTAACCTGTACATAGCAAACCAATAAATCATTTAAAAGCTCTACGCACATCACCCAATAAAACACCAACTTTTTGCTTAGTGAAAAAGTGACAAAGCAGCGCCAAGTTTCAAAACGTGTTAAGCTGTGCGAAAAAATTTACCAACTTGTTGATGATAAATGAAAATGAAAAGTTTGATTATACGTTGCCCTTCCCTCACCCTCACTCTTCTCTGGCCATATGCTTCTATAGCTGTTCGGTTTTGTAAACTAAAACTGTTATATGTTCTTAAGTTGCTGTTTTTTTTTGTAGCATAATTATGGCCATTAATGTTCATTATTTCCACCAAATGATTATTCGATTACTTAGCATTACTTAGCTAAGGTCGTTTAAATTATTTGATGTTGTGATTTTGTGTTGGCACAAACCGTACAATAAATGTTAATAAAAGTCTGCAATTAACAACAACGTAAAATGTTATTGCTGCTGTGGAAAACAAATGATCGGAAACATGAGTGAAATTCGTAATAAATAAGATAGAAGGGGAAGTTGTTAAAGGTTTTAAAGGAAGAATTTAAAAAAATTTCTTGAGGGTGGGTAAAATTTAATATATTTTAATTTTATGACAAAACCACTTGAAAATGTCGGCAGAACACCAATAAACTAGTGCAATTTCTAAAATGTTTGTCCTGTCTAAGAATAATGCTTATGAGTATAGTAAAAAAAAACTTCCTTACTGAGTGCAATAAGAAAACTTCTACATTATATAAAATTCTTTACACAAAAATTTCGACAAAGATTTTTATTCAAGTAATCAGCTCTTAAATAATTGTTACTACCCATTTTCTAATGGATCCTACTATCTGCCCTTTCAGAATATGTTAACCTACATCATTCATACGCCTACGATATGCAAATAATTGCCAAAAACAATTATAATTCCATAACAATCATACGCCTTCGCCTGTATGTACAAATTAAAATCAATCATACGTTATGGTAAATTAACTCAAATATTTGCCAACTGTTAGTTTTATGGAAATTTAATTGAAATAAAATTGCCAAAACACCACAAAACGAATGCAATTTTCGCCAATGTTTGCCTTGTGCCCTTACTTTATTTATTTAATAGATAAAATTTTAAATTTTATTTTGTCACTATTTGCTGGCTATTGTTAAAGCTGTTATTGTTGTTGCTGCTACCATCATTTGTATCTTCCACACATTGTTGACTGTCAAGCTGTCACATGTCGTGATTTTTTCCACTGAAAGCCATAATATTTTCTTTTTGCTCCACTTGCCTGTCATAAGCTCTAAACAAATGATAGAGAATAAAATCCAGCCAAGCTCATGTGAATAACACACAAACGAAACGAAAAACAGCATTTATGTGGCATGCAACAATGCTGAATATTTCAACTGATTCGTGCTGCTCTCATATCCTTTCCCGCCCTGTACGTGATGAATGCCAAGTTGTTGTGCTGCAGCAAAAAAAAAAAACAAAAAATGTATATATTTACTTATGATAAATAAACTATTGTGTGAGAGTATTTTGTAGCATTACGGGAATGGGCTTACATCCGTCGACTGTCATGGTGGCGTTCTTGTTGTTGTTGTTGCTTTGTGGCACTATTTATATGTAAAATACTGTAAAGGACTATGGTCCAAAATAAATATGCTAGTGTTTGTTTGTATGAAACGTTTTTTTTTTAATTGCAATTTTCAAAGTTTTTTTTTATATGGTTTTGGTTAATAAAATAATAAAAAACCAGGCAGATTTTTCCATGAAATATGTGTTCATAGATGCAGTATATTAAAGGCTATGCTAAAATTGAAAATCAATATAGGAGAAGCAAAAAAAAATAGAAGGCTGCTGCATAAAATTAAAAAAACAAACACAATCTTTTGCATATAACTTTTCCAGGTATTCGATTTCAGGGAATATCTCGAGAATAATTTCAGGCGAATTTGTAAGTACAAAAAGTATGAAAAAGTTATGCAATGTATGAGTATTTTATTCTTTCGATGAAATATAGACCATAACTTGCAGTAAATTTGGGGCAAGGAAAGGATAAAGTACCTATAGAATATAAAATAGTCGATGATTTCAGAGAATGGTTTCGAAATTTTCTAGCGAAATTAATATCACAAACTATAGGAAAAGCTTACAAACGTATGAGTAATATAGATTGAAATTGATATTACTCATACGTTGGATATTTTGTAACTTATGAGAAAAGGTTACAAACGTATGAGTAATATAGATTGTAGTTAATAGTAATCATACGTTGAAAATGTCGAAACATATTGAAAAAGATTGCAAACGTATGAGTAATATAGATTGCAATTGATATTAATATTACTTACAAGTTGAAGGTAGGAAAGGCATTACAAGTACAATTGAATTGTAATAAATATTATTCATACGTCGTACATAAAACTATTATTATTTTAAGATTATAACTAAATGTTTATCTACACAAAGCTTCAAACGTATAAGTAATATAAATTGCAATAAATATTACTCATACGTTGAAAAATATTGAAACATATTGGAAAAGGTTTCAAACGCATAAGTAATATAGAATGTAATTGATAAATGTTTATCTACACAAAGCTCCAAACGTATAAGTAATATAAATTGCAATTAATATTACTCATACGTTGAAAATGTTGAAACATATTGGAAAAGGTTTCAAACGTATGAGTTATATAGGATGTAATTATATTAATACACAAAGCTCCGAACAAACTTGAAATTATAAACTACTACACAAATCACATACATACGTATGTGATGAGCAATATTGATCATAGTTAACATTGGCATTAGATTTCTAAAAATTTTAAATCTAACTTTCTTTTTGAAAATTGTGTCCAAAAAAACAACCAATTTCATCGTTTATCCAAAATTTAAGCCAGTGTTAATTTTCTAAAATTATTTTTTTGAAAAACGAGATCGTAACAATTAATATAACTCATACGTACAAAAACTAACAGCATTATATTATTCATACGTAAAAAATTAACATATTGGAAAAGCTTACAAACGTATGAGTAATACTGATTCTAATTGATATTACTCATACGTTGTAATTACTGGAAGAGTTTACAGACGTATGAGCAACATAGAATTTAATTGATATTAATATTACTAACAAGTTAAAGGTATGAAAGGCATTACACGTAGACTTAAATTGTAATAAATAGTATTCATACGTCGTATATAAAACTATTATTATTAATAGATAATAACTAAATATATAACTACACAAAGTTCCAAACGTATAAGTTATATAGATTGATATTACTCATACATTTAAAATATTGGAACATATTGAAAAAGTTTGCAAACGTATGAGTAATATAGATTGTTCTTGATGTTAATATTACTAAGAAGCTGAAGGAATAAGGCATTACACATAGACTTGAATTGTAATAAATATTATTCATACGTCGTGCATAAAACTATTATTATTTTTAGATTATAACTAAATGTATAACTACACAAACAAATTTGAAATTATACACTAGTATACAAATTCACATACATATGAGTAATAGTGATTATAGTACACATTTGCATTGGATTTCTTAAAGTTTTCAATCAGTCTTTTGTTTTAAACTTGTGTTCAAAAAAACACCCGCTTTTATCCTTTATCCAAAATTTAAACCAAAGTTTTAATTTTCAGAATATAATCCCAAAAAAGTAAAAGATCGTGTCAATTATTATAACTCATACGAACAAAAACTAATAATATTATATTATTCATACGTAAAAAATTAACAAATTATTATTACCAATACGTAAAATCATACGACTTAATCTAGAGTACAGTAATTACGCATAACAAATTTATTTATATCTATATAACTCATACGTTTATTACATTTTCCAATATACTCCAATATCTCTAACGTATGAGTAATATTAATTGCAGTTTGTAAACTTATACGTTTGAAAACTTTTTCAATATTTTACGATATTAATTTCGCTTGAATCTGAACCATTCTCTGAAATTAACCTATACCATTAGTTGTATGAATTTTTAAATGCATCTAGCGCTTACATTCTATCCTAAACAAGTTGGTTAGACATATTTAAAGTCCTTCCAGAGTTTGTGTATCTAATGGCAAGTTTCTGTATTCAATTAAGTGACGTATGATTATTATTAATATTCAAACAATACGTATGAGTTATAAATATCTCTTTATATAGATTTATATCATACGCTACATGACACATTGCCAAGTAAAGGCTGGAGCTAACATTCTTTCAGTTAAAAGACCTACCTTCAGAATTTCAGAACTATTTAGTGTTAAATCTACAAATCCCTCCAAGACTAGTAAATACTGGTTATCCTATATCATTCATACGTTTCTTACATTTTCTAATATGCTCCAATATTTCCAGCGTATGAGTAATATTAATTTCAGTATATATATATTACTTATACGTTTGTAAACTTTTCCACTAATTTACGATATTAATTTCGCTTGAAAATTTCTAAACCATTCTCTGGAGTCAACCTCAACCATTAATAATATTAATTTGAAAGCATTTGCCGCTTACTTTTCTTTAGTTGGGAGCCCATTTTTCAAATTGCTAAATAAGTTAGTTATTCATATTTTAAGTTCTTCCAGAGTAGTTTCTACCACTGTACAACATTTTTCAGCTCATTGATTTGGGACTAAATTCTGAGAACTGCACGTGAAAGTAGCCCCAAAAAGAAGAAGTTCTGCATCATTCGTTTTGTCAAGTTACTTGCCATTATAATTGAATATCAATTTGAAGTTAGTAAGTATCGTATAGGGGATTGTGTCACATTTTAAGATCTTTTGTTTGACATAACGCGAGAACAACTAGTCCGATTTAGGCGAAACATATTAAAAAAAAATTAAGAATTACAATACCTTTAAACTGTTCATATAATGTGTCCCTACATAAGCAACAGTTACAATTTTCCATTCATCAAATGATTTTGAACTGGGTTTATTTTGTAGCGGTTTCAAAAAAACTATTGTTCATCGTGGCGTATGATTTACGTGGAATATTACTTATGACAATCATACGCCCGCATATGACAAAATAACAAAAGAGTCTAAAACGTGAAAAATTCCCTTTACAAGACTAACTAACTTCAAATCGATATTAAATTATTATTCCATGTTACTTGACAAAACGATTGATGCAGAACTTCTTCTTTTAGGGGCTACTTTCACGTGCTGTTATCAAAATTAAGTCCCAATATCATGTATTGTACTTTGTAATGGATGTAATATTGTTTAATAATTTGGCCATGGTTATCATGGTCAACAGAAAACATTTAAGGGCCAGCCTTTATTTCCTTAATAGTTTTTTTTTTAAAATTATATAACTTTTCCTTTACAATTTCGTCTAAACATAAAGCTCACCTATTAACCCATCCTTGTCCATCTCAACACCTCAAAATTCTCAAAATTTGCTTATGTTTTAAATAACTTCTTCTCCTTCTATTTTGTGCACTTTAACAAATTAAACAAATCTTTTTATGGTCACCCTTCTCGTTCAGTGCTATAACTCGAAAACCCCAAAATAGAATAAATCCCTGTATGCCATACCTCTGCATACCTCTCCCTATACTTTCCCCCTTCCCACCCTTTGTTTCCTTTCCTCATCCCTTCTTCCTTCTTCTTTTCTCCTTCCATCACTTAGCCACAACTTTTAATGAACACACACACACACACCCACTTTTTAGCTGGGTAAATATTTAACTATGCGCCTCGTAACTGTTAAGAACTTTGTTAACAACAAATTAAACAAAAACTAAAGGAAATTTGCATTTGAAGACAAACACAAAAGCTGTGAGTTAGTTGAAAATTAAAATGGTGCTCCTAAACAGCAGCACTGGCAAATTAGAGGCTGTTTGCCTTGTATAGATTATTAAATATTTATAGTGGAATTAATTGGGGCTTGATGTAAGTAAGGAAGAGATGCACTTGGCCACTTAGCTAGAATACTTTTAAATTAATAAAAAGAAATGGTTTCTTAAAGATCTTTGGTCTTATTTCACAGCAAAAGATCATTTAAAGGTTTCTTGAAAGAATTTGTAAATGTAATGCTAAATAGTTTAGGGATTCCAAATGTAGGCCTATTAACTGAGATAATGTGAACCTCAGCATGGATTTAAGTAAAAATTATTTGTACATAACATTGCATAAAGTTTCCTATAGATATCCTTACATGCACTTAAATTTATATTACTCATACGTGACATTTGCTAGAGATCCTTTGGGCTCTGTATGATATAGCGTATGATTGATATATAGTATAATATTTATTACTCATACGTTATGTAAAAATTATATTAATCATACGTCAAAGTATAAATAGGATTTTACGTGGCCTCGTGGTTTCTATTTAATTTTTATTAAACAATGGTGTTTGGCGTTGAAGGAATCTGTTAATTTAATACTGAATACACTAAGTTTCCTATAAATATTGTCTTTAGATTAATATTACTCATACGTGACTTTTGTTAGGGATCCATTGTGCTCTGTTCGTTGAAGCATATGTTTGATATATAGCGCAATATTTAAAACTCATACGTTATGTAAAAATTATATTAATCATACGTCAAAGTATAAATAGGATTTTACGTGGCATCTGTTTTCGTTTCATTTTCATTAAAAAATGGTGTCTGGCATTGGAGGAATCTGTTAATTTAACACTACATAGTGCCGTAATTTTGTTTTCAAAGCCACATAAATTACATGTACAACGGCATTGTACAAAGTTTCCTATAAATATTGTTACATGCCTTTAGATTAATATTACTCATACGTGACTTTTGCTAGGGAACCATTGGGCTCTGTATGATGTAACGTATGATTGATATATAGTGTAATATTTATTACTCATACGTTATGTAAAAATAATATTAATCATACGTCAAAGTATAAATAGGATTTTACGTGGCCTCGTGGTTTCTATTTAATTTTTATTAAACAATGGTGTCTGTCGTTAAAGGAATCTGTTAATTTAATACTTCATAGTTTAAAAATTTTGCTGGCAAAGCCACATAGCTCGAAGAATTTCGTAAATCATTTCTTAAAGATGTGGGGTTTGTTTCAGAGCCATAGGTTTGTAAACTATGAAGGCTATTGACTGAGAGAATGTAAACTCCAACATGCATTTTAATTAATCTTACTCATACGTAACTTGTTCCATTCCATTTACGTTGTTATGTATCATGTAGCGTATGATTGATTTGTATGTTATGTAAAACTAATATTAATCATTACTCCAAAAAATTAACTGAGAGAATGTGAACTCAAGCATGTATTTTAATTAATGTTACTCATACGTAACTTCTACTTCCACTACACTTACTTTGCTATGTATACTGTATGGTATGATTGATTTGTATGTTATGTAAGACAAATATCAATCATAACTCCAAAAAAGTTACTAGAATCTTAAGTGGAAATTGTAGATTTTCTAACAAATATCTCACACAGCTAGTACTAATTTTAAATTTATTTCTTAAAGAATATGGTGTTACTTCAAAACGAATGATAATCAATGATGACATTTATTGATGAGATATGTAAATTTTACTCTAAATAGTTAGAAAATTCTAAACTTATGGCTAATAGCCGGCAGAATGTGACTACCATCATGTATTTAAATCCATATTACTCATACTTTGTGATTTTCAAAGTTTCCCCATTAATTGCAGGCATTTAAATTAATATTACTAATACGTGACTTCTACCATGTTGGCGTATGATTGGTATTAATAACAATAAAGAAACATATTTATAACTCATACGTAATGTTTTATTTTATATTAATCACACGTAATTCTGCTTCCATTTAACTGGCAATAAATTAGTCACACAACTAGAATTGTTTATTGAAATGATTTTCTTAAGAACTAGAGCTAGTTACAGAGCTAAGGAAAGATACTAAGGATGACAGATTTGAAGGTATTTTAAACTTTAAATAGTTTTGAAATGCTATATTTAGGGCCAATAAACGATAGAATGTGAGCTCCAACATGTATGTGTATTAATTAGTATTACTCATACGTGGTGTTGCCGAAAGTTTCCTCTTAAATATTGTCATAGATTACATGTTAATATTACTTATACGTTACTTCTAAGTGATACATTTATAACGCATACGTTATGTTTTATTTTTTTATTTATTCCACTTATCTTGCAATAAATTACACAGACCAACATTTATCAGCTAATTGATTTGGGATTCAATTCTGAGAACTGCACGTGAAAGTAGCCCCAAAAAGCAGAAGTTCTGCATCATTGGTTTTGTCAAATTACATGCCATAATAAATTAATAACGATTTGTAGTTAGTAAATATCGTATAGGGAGAACCACTTGTCCGATTTAGCTGAAACAAATTAAAAAACAAATTACAATTCCTTTAATTAGTTCATATTTCGTTTCCGTACATAAGCAACATCATTTTGAACCGGGTTTATTTTGTAGCAGTTACAATAACACTGTTGCACTTCGTTGCGTATGATTTACGTGGAATATTACCTAGGATAATCATACGCCACGATATAACAATTTAACTAAAGAGCCTAAAACGTGACAAATTCCCCTATACGACACTTACTAACTTCAAATCGATATTAAATTATTATGGCATGTAACTCGACAAAACAAATGATGCAAAACTTCTTCTATTTGGTGCTACTTTTACGTGCAGTTCTCTGAATTAAGTCCCAAAAACATGTGTTGTACTGTGTTATAGAAACATTGCGATACAATCATTATAAATTCTTCATATTATAATTAATATTAATCATACGTCAAATGCTAATTCAAATCTCAGATATGAATTATTCGTGTTTCAATTTAAATTCTCCAGATATTTTCCCTAACTCATAATCATACTGAATCATACTGAATCATGCTGA
This sequence comes from Muscina levida, assembly GCA_964034835.1. Lineage (NCBI taxonomy): Eukaryota > Metazoa > Arthropoda > Insecta > Diptera > Muscidae > Muscina > Muscina levida. The sequence continues at coordinate 142,169,740 of OZ035882.1, forward strand.
AATTAATATTATTAAGAAATTCCAATTAAGTCTTAATACCAATAACTTTTATGTGCGCTTAACATGATTGTTTTATAACAGTTCTGTTGAAAATCAATTAACAAAAGCATCACACTATCACCCACACACACACATAATACATACCAATATGTATACAGTTTAAAGGCAAACTTAATAGGAAATCTTCTCTTCGAGCTTGTGTTGTTTTACCAAGAAAATGCACTTATGTAAGCCCGTTTAATAATTTCATAATTAATAGCAATCAACTGACAAAGAGTGATGTAAGCTTATATATTCTAAAGAACTCATGTGTTTAATAGTTATTGGCCTAGCAATACAATGCAGCCAATTAGTAACAGCTTCGTGCATATCAAAGTTGATGTATAATTAAAAGCAGAACATTCATTGTAAATTGCTGAGAAAAACTTTTAAATTTGGCTGGGTCTTTAAAATTATCAGCATGACGTATGAGTAATATTTTTTATAGGTTCCCAATTAATATTACTCATACGTTATGGAAATTAGAAATGAAATGTTCTCTAATTATATGAATTGATTGCATTTTTAGTTTAACGTTTCAGTTATTAATTATATTACAAAAATCTGAAGTTTTCGCCATTTCATTTTATCAATATTAATCATACGTCAAAGATGATGAAAGCCAAATTTGTGGAAACATTCTATATTGTTAAATATTCTATTATACCGTAAAATAAGGAAAGTTAATTTTAAAAATTAGCTGTGTCTTCTTACCATTCAGTTATACAACTTGTCATGACGTATGAGTAATATTTTCACATATTCCATGATATAATATTATTCATACGTAATGGGAAAAAGGAATGGAATTTCCTTTAATTATATTCATTGTAAATTGTTGAGAAAAACTTTGAAATTTGGCTGGGTTTTTAAAACAACTATCACATAAACACCTCAGCATGACGTATGAGTAATACTTACTTAATAGGTCACGAATTAATATTACTCATACGTAATGGTAAACATAAATGCAATTTTTTCTAATAATATGAATTATTGGGTCTTAATTTCGCTAAATTCTATAAAAACACGTATAAAATTAAACTTCTAAATGTTTGCTGTGTCTACTTAATAACGGTTATACTCTTCTGCATGACGTATAAGTAATATTTTTTACTTATGCCATGAAATAATATTATTCAAACATAATGGATTCACATATCTATGAAATAATATTATTCATACGTAATGGAAAACATGAATGAAATTTACTTTATTTCTATTTATTGTAAATTGTTGAGAAAAAATTTTAAATTTGTCTGGGTCTTTAAATTATTAGCAATTTTACACCTCAGCATGACGTATGAGTAATATTTTCTGAATATATTACGAAATAATATTAATCTAAATATTAATAATTGATTGCATTTTTAATTTAATGATTTCAGCCATTTCATTCAATCAATATTAATCATACGTCAAAGACGATGAAGACAAATATGTGAAAGCATTCCAAATTCTTATATATATTCTATTATATTGTTAAATATGGAAAGTAACTTTCAAAATTGGCTGTGGTAAGCGGTTAGTTATACATCTCTGCATGACGTATGAGTAATAGTCTTAACATATGCCACGAAATTCAATTTTTTTGAATTACATTCATTGTAAATTGTTGAGAGTAACTTATAAATTTGGCTGGGTCTTTAAAATTATTAGCAGTTATACATCTCAGCATGACGTATGAGTAGTATTTACTTAATAGGTCACGAATTTATATTACTCATACGTTATGGAAAATAGAAATGAAATATTCGCTAATAATATGAATTATTGGGCCTTAATTTTGCTACATCGCTGATTTTTTAACACATTTCTGAAATTCTATAAAAACACGTATAAAATTTAACTTTTAAATTTTTGCTGTGTCTACTTAATATCGGTTATACTCTTCTGGATGACGTATAAGTAATATTTTCTATATATAAAGTAATATAATTCATACGTAATGGAAAAAAAGGAATGCAATCTCCTTTAATTATATTTATTGTAAATAGTTGAGAGTAACTTCTAAAGTGCGCTATGTATTCAAAATTACTATCAATTATACACCTCAGCATGCCGTATGAGTAATATTTTCCTAATATGTCACGAATTAATATTACTCATACGCAATGGAAAACAGCAATCAAATTTTCTGCAAAAATATCAATTATTGGTTCTGAAATCCGCTACATCGCCGATTTTGTAGCATTTCACAAATTCTTCACTAACACATTTTAAATTTCACTTATTTTCAAAAAATTCTGAGCAATTATTTACCCACAGTATTCCATTTATTTCTGCAAATTATTATTTTAATATATTTTCAAAAGTTTTGCCTTCATATGATTTCACCCCCATCCTCACAAATGTTAACTTAACAAATTCCTCCTTTGATTTTGTAGCACTTAAAGACCACACACGATGCTCCCCCTTGCGTTCTCTTTTAGACGTATGATTAACATTAATTTCAAACAAATTGAATTTCTCTGTACTCTGTGCTGTATATCAGTGGAATTAACATTTTTATGGCATGTTTACATAATGCGTTTCGTTTTGGCTGTATATCTCTCTTCGGTGCTGGCGATTAGTTCATGAATTTTTATTAGACAAATGTGTGTAATTTAACTCAGCATATTTGTTTTAATAAATATTAAATATTACCCATACGCACCAACCACAGCACACTCAAGCACAGAGTCAGACATATTGACATGGCGAAAGCCACGCAAAACAAAACAAGCTAATAAACATATTTATGCGTTAGTTTTGTGCTCGAGTCACACTGTATACAGATACACTAAAGTTTTATGTATGTAAATGAGCACAAACCATAAGGGCCACCAACATTCAAATCTTTTGTAAGAAGCACACAGCACAAGCATTCCGCATCTCTGGTGGCTGGGAATGGCACGTGTGTTGTCGTTTCACGCAGACTTGTTCATGAAGCCTTAAGCTTTTTAAAATATTCCTTACAATATAGGGGATTGTTTTTTTTCTAACATATCTTAAATGAAAACGCAAAAAAATCATTAACAATTCTGTGGAATCCCTTGCAAACGGAAGAAGACGCAGAAAGCATCAGGAACGTGATGAAGGCATAAACAAAAACAAATCCAATAATATGTTGTTGTACTGGTAGTGGGGTATAATTCGAGTTAGAGTTAGGTAACTAAGTGCTTGAGTGTGAGTGAGAGGTTTTGTGCATATGTGAAAGCAAAATAAAATTTTATTTTATTTTTTGCTGTCAGGGCCACATATTTGAAGTATTTTTTTTTATAAGTTGTTGTCTTCTATGCTGTATGTTTAACTTTAGCTGCGTTTAGATTGTCCTGGGGTCATAATGGGGTTTTTGCTGGGAATTTTACTAAATATCTACTCGATTCAACGAAAGATTGGTAACCAATAAAAAGTAGAAAATTCAGCAGTAAGTCGATTTACCAACCAGGTGTGGGTGAATGTTTCGTACTAATTGGTATACGTAATGCTTACCGAACAATTACTTTAACACAACGTATGAGTAATATTATTTCAATGACATTTGCAAGTATTAATAATACTCATACGCACTTGTACACGGACCGGATGAAATCAATATCACTCATACGCTCTCGGTAGTTACAAATACAACTAAATTTAATATTCATATTAATCATACGCATTCATTACCTCTATACGTTTACATAAATGGTACATTAGTGGGGTCATAATGGGACCCCTGTTTGGAATTCTACTAACACCTAAAATATCTATACTATTTAACAAAAGATTGGTAACCAACACAAAGTGGTAAACTAAGTTTTATGTCGAGTTACCTACCCGGTGCCGCTGAAGGATACAAGTCCGACTGATTGTTGTACCAATATGTAAAAGTAATGCTTTACGAACAATTATTTTAACACAACGTATGAGTAATATTATTTCAGAGACATTAACAAGCATTAATGATACTCATACGCAATGGTACACTGACCGTAGCATGACGGCTAGAACAGGCGGCGGATACAAGTCCGACTGATTGTTGTACCAATATGTAAAAGTAATACTTTATGAACAATTTAACACAACGTATGAGTAATATTATTTCAGAGACATTAACAAACATAAATGATACTCATACGCAATGTTACACAGACCGTGGCATGACGGTTAAAACACGCGGCCATCATGCGGATGAAATCAATATCAGTCATACGCTCTCGGTAGTTACAAAATCAAGTAAATTTAATTAAAATTAATCATACGTATTCAATACCAGTATGCGTTTACATAAATGGTACATTACACAGCTCAACATATGATTTTGGGACTCAATTGTGAGAACTGCACGTGAAAGTAGCCTCAGAAAGAAGAAGTTCTCCGTCATTCATTTTGTCAAGTTACATGCCATAATAATTTAATATCGATTTGAAGTTATTAAGTATCGTATAGGGGAATTTGTCACGTTTAAGGCTCTTTTGTTAGACATAACTCGACTTGTGGTCCGCATTGCATTGAGAATATTCTGATGAAGTTTTAAACCCTCGAAAGGGAACTTTTGTATAGAAGGTGGGTGTATTTTCTGTCTGAACTTAACCTACGCTTATAGGATAGAAGCTGGCATACCAAATTTCATCTCTAATCATACGTCACAGACAGACGAACACCCCCAAAAACATCCTCTTAGAGGATAGCAGCTTTCCTCTAAAAATTTCAGCTTGAAAGCTCCTAAACTACGGCGTAAATCGCAGGGACAGACAGACGGACACTCCCAAAGGGGGGGGGGGATGGAGTGGGTGTTGGTATAAGAGGTGAGAGTAGTTTTTGTCCGTTCTTGCTCATCTTAGAACTAAACCTCCGCTTGAAGGATAAAAGTTTGCATACTTGCTGCATAGCCCCAAAACTACGCATGTTATCGAAAACAAACTGAATATACCCTTCGCTGTTTATTTCCTATTCTCAGTACCAAACCACGACCAATTTCCCCAATTTCATATGTATAAAGTATATCTAACATATCACAGAAGGCATTTATTAACTTGTGACGTATGATAAATATTGTAATATAAGAATATGATTTCACACCTATGCCAGGTCTGTATGTGATGTACCACGATCCTCGGCGTATGATTAACATTAATTTTTCTAACAATTGTTTTGCTCCAAATCAATAAAGATTACATTCTTATATGATAAATTTATAAATGCGACAAAACAATCTCTGACGTATGATTTATTTTAATTTGACTTGTATATGACTACGTATGATCAATATAAATATATACTGCTGTATAGCCAATATCTTTATAACTCATACGTTAAACGGACTGTAAATACCTCTGGAAATGACATTTTTAATCTATCCTGTATAATTTTTTATGTTGATATAATTTGTTAATTTGTAACGTATGATTAATATTTTAACATACGAATATGTTTTCGCACCTATGCCATATCTGTATTAGATGTATAAAAATCTCCGGCGTATGGTTAACATTAATTTTTCTAAAAAATTTTTGCTCCCAAACAATAAAAGTTCTATCGTTATACGCCGATTTTGTATAAACTTTATATAAAAGTCTCCGACGTATGATTAATATTGATTTATTTAAATATGCATTTTCCCTAAGCCAGTGAAATCCTAACCGTATATTACTTAGACATTTACATACCGCACTTCAATTATCACTGGTGCCAAAAGATACGATTCTGCTATACCCTACAATTTTTCGATTAACGCGATCCCTCTGCTCTTGTACGCCTTGTCTCTAAAACCTTATGACTTTCATTTCACATCGTCGTTGAGTTGGGTTGGGTATCACAGCATATAATATAAAATACGTATCTATATATAATATATACTTATTTCTGTCTGTATACATACACATATCCCTACTGATTCTTGGCCTCCTACTGATGTGAGTAGGTAGCCGAAAATATGTACTTGAAGTTTGCTTGCCTGTCCCTTCTTACTCTGAACTTGGATCACCTCCCCCTTCCCCCTCCAAACGCAGAAAAATGTTGTCTGAGTAGCTTCATTTTATTTCAAATGATTGCTCATAAGGGTCTTACACACACACACAGATTCATTACAACACAACACCACTCAACATCCTTCGCATTAGACACACACACGTATGAGCACAACTCTTAGCTGCAAATCTCTGGGTGTTGGAATGTTTGCGTAAGTTTGTTTGTATTGGTCTGGGGGTATGGGGGTGCGTTAGTATATCGGTGTGTTCTTGTGCTGTTTTGCTCATTATTTTCGAGCAGCAATGCCTGACGCAACAACAACAACCAGCAAACGACTACAAACACTTCAAGCGATTTAGAGCTATAAAGTAGTAGTAGTAGTAGTAGGTGGCATGAGCGTAGATGGACACCAAACAAATTCTCTCGCTCTTGTAATGTAATGGCAAAGCCAACAATGTTATTAAAGCTTTAAAACAAAGATGTGCAATGATGTATGTATAAGCGATGGTAAAAGCTTTGACACAAAACGCAAAGTGTATGCAACGCATTCGAAATTACTATATGTGTTGTCCTTGATTTTATGCACGAAGACAAAAAACAGGACAATAAATGTGAACAATAGAGAATTTATCGCTTTATTAGCAGCGACAAACAGAAAGCAAGGACATAAATTTGGACAGGATTTAATATGTGAAATGGGTGAAAGAGATGGTAGCAACGACAAGACAATTGAGTGGTGGGGCCTAAACAAAAATTTGCAGGGATGTGATAGGCTCCCAAAGGCAGGGTAGTAAAATGGGTGTTGCGTGAAATTAATAATGGATATTTTTGTAAATGTATTTAATTTAAATATAATATATAAGTGGTATACATTATTGCGAAGTAAGTTTATAAGAAATTCTATAAAAAAAAAGGTCGAATAAAATTAAAAACAATTACAATAATAATAAATATATTTAATTCTATAAATTATTAAATAAAAACGTATGATTAATATTAATCTTAACGGCTGATGCTATAATTAAAATCACTCATACGTTTAATGCCTCTTGGAACTACGTATGATTAATATTACTTTATACGACATGTGCTATATGACCAAAATTACTTATACGGTATTATTTTTATATAATTTTATACGACTACGTATGATTTATATTACCTAAAACTGTACATGAGAAACATTACTTAATAAAAACCTGTAGAAATTGTATCTTCAATGCCAACACCATTCAACAAAGACAAACTTCTAACCATCCAAAGATTTTGATCACTTCATTACAAAATGCATCCCTTTATAAGCCATATACAATTTAGGTATAAACTCTATGGAATTAAAAAATTATCTAATGTCTAGTGGTTTTCACATCCTGCCAGTATGAGTATGATTAATATTAATTTATCAATAATATTTATTAATGTTAAGCATACGTTCTACGTTAGTCAGAATGTAGAAACCTCTAGACATTGGATCATTACGCAGTACAACACTTGATTTTGGGACTCAATTCTGAGATCTGCACGTGCAAGTAGCCCCAAAAAGAAGAAGTTATACATCATTCGTTTTGTTAAGTTACATGCCATAATATCGATTTGAAATAAGTAAGTATCATATAGAAGATATTGTCACATTTTAGGCTCTTTTGTTATATTGTCATGTGGTGGCGTATGATTATCATAAGTAATATTCCACGTAAATCATACGCCATCGAGTACATCACTATTATTGTTACTGCTACAAAATAAACCCAGTTCAAAATCATTTGATGATTGGAAAAATTAAATTGTTGCTTATGTACGGAAACTTTAAATGAAAAGATTAAAGGAATTGTAATTCTTAATTTTTTTAAATTTGTTTCAGCTAAATCGAACTAGTGGTTCTCGAGTTATGTTAAACAAAAGAGCCTAAAACGTGACAAATCCCCTATATGTGTTAATAAATTCCATAGAGTTTACAGTTCTGCGTATGATTAACATAAATCTATATATATATAAACAATTTGATAGTGTTTTTAATGACAACGTATGATTAATAACAATGCACATGGTGTATGTAACATTATTAATATAACTCATACGTTGCACTGAATTTAAATACCTCTGGATACGAGATCTTTAATAAATTATATAGAATTGTATATGACTACGTATGATTAATATAAATCTATTTGGCTAGTTATTTATACAATATCATTACTCATACGTTATACTGAATGTAAATATAGAAGTTATATTTTTAATCTATACTGTATCATTTTTTATAATTTCATAAATTTAATAACACTTTGTATGTAACATTAAAATATTACTTATACGTTGCACTGCATTTAATCACTTCTGGATACTAGATGTTCAATAAATTGTATAGAATTGTATATGACTACGTATGATCAATATAAATCTATGCAGCTAGTTATATAATGTAACATCATTAAAGTTACTTATACGTTAAATGTTAACATTTCTAGAAATTCATTTTTTAATAAATTCTATACCTTTTTTAAGATAACGAATGATTTGACAATTTATAATATGTGCGTAACATAATTTACATAACTCATACGTTGTACTAAATTTAAATTAGATCTTTAATAAATTATGTACAATTGTATAGGACTACGTATGATTAATTTTAATCTATACGGTCAGTTAAATACACAATATCAATATCAAATATCAAGTTACTCTAAATACTTCTAGAAATTCGATTGGCTATCAAATCTATAGCACTCGTTATGCCGACATGTGATTAATAACAATTTATATAATGTATGTAACATTATTAATATTACTCATACGTTGTACTGAATTTAAATACCTACCCAGAGGTACTAATTTCTATAGAAATTTATATGAATACGTATGAGTAATATACAGCTACGTATGATTCATTGAAATTTATATGATATATGTAACATTATTAATAATATTCATACATTATACTAAATTCAAATATCTCTAGATTTTAGACCTTATATAGATTCAATAGAATTGTGTATGACAACGTATGTTTGATATAATATATCTATATGTCTGGTTATATACGATATTTTCTAAGAAATTCGACTTTTAATAAATTCTGTAACATTTTCTATGACTACGTATGATGAATAATAATTTATATAATGTAAGCAACGTTATTAATATTACTCATACGTTGCACTAAATATGAAATATTAGATTAGATTAATGATTAGCTACAATATTTATGATGTATGTAACATTACTGATATTACTTATACGTTATACTGAATGTAAATAACTTTGGATATAAGATCTTTAATAAATTTTACTGAATGCACAATTTGCTTAGACATCCGATTTCAATCAAATCTGTAGCACTTTTTTTTGTCACTACGTATGATTAATAACAATTTATATAATGTGTGTAACATTTTTAATATAACTCATACGTTATACTGAATTCGAATACTTCGGATATTAGATCTTTAATAAATTCTCTAGAATTGTATATAAATACGTATGATTAATATTAATCTATAGAACTGGTGATTTAAACTATTGAGTTTAAATTACTTATACGCAATAGTGCAGGAAAATACCTCTAGAATCTTGCATAATCACCAACATGCCACTAAGATATATATTTATATCTATACGGCTGCTTATATATGCAATTTACTTAGACATCCGATTTCAATCAAATCTGTAGCATTTTTTATCACAACGTATGATTAATAACAATTTATATAATGTGTGTAACATTTTTAATATAACTCATACGTTATACTGTAATCGAATACTTCGGATATAAGATTTTTAATAAATTCTCTAGAATTGTATATGACTACGTATGATTAATATTAATCTATGGAACTGGTGATTTAAACTATTGAGTTTAAATTACTCCTACGCTATACTGTATTGAAATACCTCTAGGATCTTCCGAAAAATGCACCCCTTTAAACCCTTTTATAATGGGCTCTTATATAACCTACATGCCTACAGCCAACAATATTAACTTCCTGCATTAAAATTTGATGTATGAGTAGCCTACGATATTAATTTCCTGTATTACAATAAGACGTATGAGTAATATTAACCAGTTAGATAGCTTCATTGTTGTGCTTTTTACATAATTTGTAAAAATGTCGCGGCTTACAATTGTCCTTCGAGCTGTGATCGCCTTTATAATCCATACAAGATTCACAAATTAATATTAATCATACGTAATGCTAAAAATAGTTTTAGGGACCTGCGCTAATACTAAGTTCAACAGAAACTGGCAGAAAAAGTAATTTCCTTTAACAAAATCAATCATTAATATCTAAAATACTTAGCCAACAATATTAATTTCCTATATTAAAATCCGACGTATGATTAACATTAATAGAGTTAGGTGTTTAAATAGCTAAATCGCTTCGCTTTTTAATAATATGTATAAAATGTCAATCGTAAGTTATGAGAGATCTTACTGTGTTTCTTTGAGCACTCAACGCGATATTTATTCTGGTTCAATATAGATCACTATCAATCATACGTAATGCTAAAAGTTAAACAATGTAGATTAATATTAATCATACGTAATGCAAAAAGTTAAATAATGTGGATTAATATTAATCATACGTAATGCTAAAAGTTACTTTATGATAGATCTTTCTATGGAATGCAAAAAAATATTTGGCAGTTTATCTAAAAAATCAATCATTAATATATAAAAACCACTGTAGGCAACAAATAATTTTCTATACTAACATAGGAGTAATATTGATATAATGAAATCAGTAAGTATTGTGATTACGTATGATTTAAATTAATTGTAATTTAACTATTTTATTTATGTTACCTATACGTCTTGATTTGAAGTATTAAATTACAATTTGTGGCATTAACAAAGGATCTGTCATAATAAACTCTTTTTGAGCATTACGTATGATTGATTTTAATTCATATTGTTCATCAATTGGTATCATTATTATTATTTTAAGTTTTACGTATGATTAACATTATTTTATATTTGTGATATAATGAAATCAGAAGGGATTTTGATTACGCATGATTTATATTAATTGTAATTCAACCATTTTATTTTTATTACTCATACGTCTTGATTTGATGTATTAAATTACAATTAATGACATGAAATTAAGATTTGAACAACAGATCTGTTTTAATAAACACTTTAAGCACTACGTATGATTGATTTTAATTCATATTGTTCATCAATTGGTATTATAAGTATTATTTTTATTTTTACGTATGAATAACATTATTTTAAATTTTTGATATAATGAAATCACTAAGTATTGTGATTACGTATGAATTATATTAATTGTAATTCAACTATTTTATTTTTATTACTCATACGTCTTGATTTGATGTATTAAATTAAAATTTGTAGCATGAACAAAGGATCTGTTATAATAAACTCTTTTTGAGCATTACGTATGATTGATTTTAATTCATATTGTTCATCAATTGGTATTATAAGCATTATTTTTATTTTTACGTATGATTAACATTATTTTATATTTTTGATAGATGATTACGCTTGATTTATATTCATTGTACTTCAACTATTTTAGTTTTATTACTCATACGTCTTGATTTGATGTATTTAATTACAATTTGTGGCATGAAATTAAGATTTGAACAACCGATCTGTTTTAATAAACACTTTAAGCACTAAGTATGATTGACTTTTATTCATATTATTGGTCAATTGGTATTATAATTATAATTTTAAGTTTTACGTATGAGTAATATTAATATGATTAGGTGATCAACTGGATTTAACGCCCGTTTCTTTGCATTATTACTAAGGACAATTACTACTATACATCAATAATATGAATTAATATCAATCATACGTAATGGAAAACCTTAATACTGTATTAATATTAGTCATACGTAATAATAAACACCATTCTACGAATTCAGTCAGTAAATCACTTTTCCCTTCCAAAAAACAATGAAATTTGTCATTACATATTTCACCGGCCTGTGGTTTATCCCTAAACCTCCTGTTTTCAATCAAAACTTTTATTAATATTTCAACACCTTGTTTGAGGAACGGCATACGCTTTCACGTTTCATATTCACATTAACACGATTGAAACGATTGAATGTGTATCAATTTCAAATACATTTGTTAACAATTGCAATTTCCAACCGCAATCCCTGAACCCATCAAAAGCAATTTCACTGAATTGACACAATCCTTTGTGAAATGGTAAAATGAAAACGCAAATGTTGTGTCAGAGGCGCTTTAAGTCCTTCTCTTTACCTCTTATTTAACCCTAATCTCTGAGAAAATCCTTAGCATCTACACAGCCTCATCTCCCCATATCCCGCTGCGTTAATCCCTTAACTTGTATATTAAATGATCCTTAGCATGTATACAAAGACACTTAAGTGTAATATGCTTGTATGTATTGGAAAATGTCCTCGTGTCTGCATACACTCTTATGTGCTAAGAGAGGGTATGACAAGTCTTCCATGTCTTTCATGTGTTTGCTCAAATCATATGAATAATTTATAACCGTTACACGTTTCACATAACATTATGTGCATCTTACCTTTGATAATACCAACGAAACGAATAAGCCTGCAAAGAGAAGAGGAGTAAACAATATGAACATATACTTACACCAAAACAAAAAAACGAAAGAAAAAAGAACACACAGCAAACATTATAAGAGTTCATAAGTTTTTCATAAACACGCTTAATACAATGAGCCTGGTCTCCTAAGACTAAGCAATCGTACGAAAAACTAAAACGTAGGCGGCGCTGGTGTCACCCCAGGGGGTTTAGGGTGACAGAGATCTTAGTACCAGCAAAGCATAATTATCAAGTCAGCTAAAAAGTTTTAAGAGCCTTGCTTATTTGGAATCTGGCGTCTTGTGAGCAATGGTTTCAATTAGAGCCACCTATGGGATTAGACATTTTTCCAATGCAGCTAACAAAAACTCAACATATTGCTCACGTTCCTCGGTAAATCCAAAGTGGCTAATGGGAAGGGGTGGTGTCTAAGTATTTCTCATTTCATTCAACACAGGTAACACTTAAATGCGACTTTTTATGCCATCTTAAATATTATGGTTATTATAATGTTTCACTTCAACCCCAAATCACAATTAAGGATACTGTGAGGCACAAAGTTTGAGTTTGTTATTGTCAAGCTGACATAAGATATACATAATGACAGCACAGACAGACACACAGCGTATTTAAAATAACATAAAATATGTTATTAAAAATATAATAATGAAGAAAGTAAGACAGGTTGTATAAGCGAAGTTATGAGAATTTTTAAATGCAGCCTCATTAAAATGTCGCTCATAATTGTGACTTAGTAAAGGCGGCGAGGGAGAGAGAGAGAGAGAAAGAGCTCAGCGTATAAGTAATTTAAGATAATTACATATTACACATACGTTATGGGAGGCAGGTATAAGAATGAGTTTAAACAGTTATGTAAGAACACCTATATAGACATAATTTCTAAAATGTATGAGTTGTATGGAATTGGTTAAAGGATTAATGGCAGAAAACATACAGGCAAATTTATGAAGTGTATAAAATAAAGTAAAGTGCTGTATATTAAAACCAAAATAATAAAATAAACACACTCAGAAAGAAATTGTTCAATGCTTACTTTCCAACTTCCATATTGTTCTAATATACTTTAAATTACTTATACGTGATACAAAAACTAAATATCTCTAGAAATTAGATCTTAAAGAAATTCTATTGGAAAAACATATAGTGTGATTAATAATAATTCATATAGTGTACGTACTATAATTATTATTACTCATACGTTATACTTAATGTCATTACCCCCAGATATTAGATTTGTAATGAATTCCATAGAATTGTATATGACTGCGTATGATTAATAACTATCTCTATAAGATATGCAACATAATTAATATTACTAATACGTTATACTGAAGGTAAATACACCTGAATATTAGATCTTTAAGAAATTCTATAGAATTGCATATAAATACGTATGATTAATACAAATCTGATATATCACCAATATAATTAAAATTACTCATATGTTAAACTGCATGTAAATATCGCTATGAATGCAATGTTTCATCAATCTATATTAATTTGTATGAGCACGTATGATTAATATTAATCTATTATTAAGATAATTCATATGTACTTCCTTCGCAAATTGGATCTTTAGTAAAGTCCACTTCTCCAGCCAGACTAATAACTCAGCTGCTAAAGAAAAAGAAGGTTACAAGTATCTCTAAAACGTGTTTCTAACATTTGGCCTTTTTACGTAATGCTGAAAGTGTTTATTATAACAGATTCGTTGTTCAAATCTAAATGCATGCCACAAATTGTAATTTAATACATCAAATCTAGACGTATGAGTGATAAAACTAAAATTAATATAAATCATACGTAATCAGAATCCTTACTGATTAACAATATGAATTACATCAACAATATTAAATAATGTTATTCATACGTTAAACTAAAAATAATAATTATAATACCAATTGGCCAACAATATGAATTAAAATTAATCATACATAACGCTTGAAGTGAAGACGTATCAGTAATAAAAATAAAATAGTTTAATTACAATTAATATAAATCATACGTAATCACAGTCCTTCTTGATTGCTTTACATCATTAATATTGAATTAATATTAATCATACGTAAAACTTAAAATAATAATTATAATACCAATTTACCAACAATACGTATTAATATCAATCATACGTAATGCTAAAAGTGTTTATTATAACCGATTCGTTGTTCAAATCTAAATTTCATGCCACAAATAGATATTTAATACATCAAATTAAGACGTATGAGTGATAAAACTACAATTAATATAAATCATACTTTATCAGAATCCTTACTGATTAACAATATGAATTACATCAACAATATGAAATAATGTTAATCATACGTTAAACTATTGGCCAACAATATGAATTAAAATTAATCATACGTAACGCTTAAAGTGAAGACGTATGTAATAAAATAGTTGAATTACAATTGATATAAATCATACGTAATCACACTCCTTCTTTACATCATTAATATTGAATTAATATTAATCATACGTAAAACTTAAAATATTAATTATAATACCAATTGACCAACAATACGTATTAATATCAATCATACGTAATGCTAAAAGTTTTTAATATAACAGATTCGTTATTCAAATCTAAATTTCATGCCACTTGATTGTAATTGAATACATCGAATTGAGACGTATGAGTAATTTAAATATCAACAATATGAATTAATATTAATCATACGTATTCACAATCCTTAACTGATTTCTTTGTAGCAACAATATAAAATAATGTTAATATTGCGTAATGCCACAAATAGTTATTATCTGTATCATAAAAAGACGTAGGAATAATATTCAACAATATGAATTAATATCAATCATACGTAATGATAAAAGTGTTTTTTATAACAGATTCGTTGTTCAAACCCAACTCCCATACCACAAATTGTTATTCAATACATCAAATCAAGACGTATGAGTGATAAAAATAAAATAGTTGAATTACAATTAGTATAAATCATACGTAATCGCAATCCTTATTGATTTCTTTACATCAACCAAATGAATTAATGTTAATCATACGTAATGCTTAAAAATAATTATACTCTGTATCATAACAAGACGTAAAAATAATATTTTCTGCATTGCTGAAGTAAATCGAACAATTAGCGAAGAATAGGGATGACATCAATCATACTACTGTTTTTATAAAAATGGCGATCGCAAAAGTTATTCCCCAGCAAAACATACATTAATATCAATCATACGTTATACACAAGTTGCTGTTTTTTTCGTGGATCCCAACAATGTGTCTACAATGTGAATTAATATTAATCTAAACGATAACAACACGAAGACGTATGAGTAATACGTATACGTATGATAATATTATGAGTTTTTAAGTTAATATAGGCAATAATTTCTATCATACCAACTATGCGATACTAACACTCAACGGTATGAATTATTAATCATACGTTTTACTTAAATTTAAATATTTCTTGGAGCATTGCTAGCAATACTAATTTGGCAACAATGTGAATTAATATTACTCTTACGTATTGCGAAAAAGTAGCAAAAATTCTATACTAAAAAAGACGTTTGAGTAATATTGATGATTATTATCTATCATACGTATTGATAGATATCAATTCAACTGTTTTATGTTGCAGTGATTTTAAGACTAACATTCAACAACATGAATTAATATTAATCATACGTAATGAGAATATTTCAAATTTTAATCACAAGATTAACAACATTAATAAATATTATTCATACGTAATGCTAAATATTGTGTTTTTCTATATCAAAACAATACGTATGAGTGACATTAATAGATTCGTTATGTATACAGTCCCCTTAAGTACATAATAGAAAATAATATTATTCATATTGGCAATAAAAATGTATCAACTAGATAATTAAAATTACTCATACGTAAATTTTTAGTCACAAGATTAACAACATGAATAAATATTAATCATACGTAATGCTAAACATGGTGTTTTTCTATATTAAAACAATACGTATGAGTGACATTAATAGATTCGTTATGTTAACAGTCACCTTAAGTACAAAATAGGAATTAATATTATTCATACTTAACGGCAAGTTTGACTGTTTATCTTTTAGATGTATTGGCAATAAAAATGTATCAACTAGATGATTGAAATTACTCATTCGTAATGTCAAAAATAATAATATCCTAGACTCAAACATGGCGTATAAAAAGAGGGCTACAGAGTGTTATAGAACGCTTCGTAGAAACACTTTGTAAAATCTATCAAAGACGTTTCATTATACAGCGATCCCAATTACTATCAAATATATCAACTATAAACTGTTAAACTATCTCTAAAAGCACTTAATACATACAAAATGCCGCAAGGGTCCTATTGTCTCCCTACAAAATTCAAAAACAACTGTTGTTTCACTCTTAAAGGATTGCATGGTTCCTCTTCGTATACACCCAGACAGAGACACAGAGAGAATACACACGCCCGAGCACTCAAACAAATACCTGAAAAAAAACCCATCATGATATACTTATGTATGTAAACACAAGAAATACAGTGTGTTTATGCGTTTTGTTATAACATACATACGACTAATCCTTTTTGTATTAGCAAAGCCAACAATTTGTGGCAGCTTTTCTTTATATCACAGCATTCCCAGCTATCTATAGTGGTTGTTTACTTAAAAGATTAAACAGGGTATAACAACAGCAAAACACAAGTGACATAGTAAACCAGATCTTGCGGCTTATAGTTGGTATTTTTCCTCATACGTTTAAGTACATAAACATGGTGATGCGGAATAGAATTGGATTGGATTTTGAAATTACAGTGTGTAGCATTATTTACTAAAACATTGCTTACATATAGATTACAGACATTGTGGCTGTTAATTGGTGACTGAGAATAGAAATAAAAATCCCCTACTTCACAGAGAATTGCTACAGAATTGTTGAATGAGAAAAGAAATTGAAATCTTTACTTTTCAGAGAAATGCAACAGAATTGTAGTGACTAATTAATGTTAAGCAAGATTACTAAAAATTAAAATTACGCGAAGTTAATTACTGTCAATAAGTTACTAAGAATTTTGTATGTAAGCGAGGCAATGAAACTAAAACAGAGATACAAGTGTATACTATGTATGCACAACAGTTTATTACTGTCAGTTTATAACCAAGAATTGCATTTACGGGATGGAAGTAAATTATAATTCAGATACGTATGAGCAATTAAAATTGAAACAGACAATGAATTTTTTACTACCTAAACGTATGAGTAATGTAGATGCTAAGTAAGATATGACTACAAATACGTATGAGTAATATAATTGCAAAATAGGTACTCTAATACGTATGAGTAATTAATCACACTGCAACAACTATAATTATCTCAAATTCAAAAATAGGTTTATGTATAAAAATCGACATATTTTAGTATTACTTTCACAATGAATGATAACTTTTAGAACGATTAAGTATGAGTAATATGAATACTAAACGCTGGATTTAATACGTATGAGTAATATCAGCTTTTAAGGCATAATAAATCAACTTTTTCTATGATGACTTTCTTATGATGTTATATGAAACGATTTAAGGATTTATCAAAAACTCAGATTCATATTAGCAGTATTGTTAAAAAAACATAAACGTATGAGTATTTTTAATGCACAATGTCTGACATAACACTACGTATGAGTAATAAAAATGTGTATAATTACTGCTAAAATGACATTCCACATAGGAGACTGAATTCAGTACCTGTATTAACACGATCAGCCAGAAACACATCCGTTAAGTGACCTAACATACCCTGGAGCCCTTGAAAACAATATCAGCCCAAGATCAATAACATACAACATAATGTAAACACATTTAAAAATATACAACGTATGAGTTATGTAGGTTAGCCATTATAAGATGTGCCGATGTCAATCATCTTAAATCAGCTAACCATAGAGAGCACCGCTTGAAACCTTTTAAATCACTTACTCCGACTGAGGGGAGAGAGGCTCTAGGTCCTTAATGTAACTTTACCCTAAGTGTCCTAGCCTAGGGTTAGAGCGGGACAGCTACGAAATAGATGTTCCATCATTTCGGAAAACACTAGCGCCCAATTACGTATGAGTATTATTTATGCACAATAGTCATTACACGATGTGCCCATGCCAATCATCTTAAATCAACTAACTATGGAGGGCATCGCTCAAAAGTCACTTACTCCGACTGAGGAGAGAGAATCTAGGTCTTCTATATAATTTATCGTTATACAAATCGACCATTAGTATGTATAAATATCAATCATACGTAATGTTAAAAGTGTTTATTATAACAATTTCGTTGTTCAAATCTAAATGTCATGACACAAATTGTAATTTAATACATCAAATCAAGACGTATGAGGTATATAAATGAAGTAGTTGAATTACAATTAATATGAATCATACGTACTCACAGTCCTTACTGATTTCTTTACATCAACAATATGAATTAATATTAATCATACGTTAAACTAAAATTAATAATTATAATACCAATTGACCAACAATATGAATTAAAATCAATCATACGTAATGCTTAAAGTGTTTATTATAACAATTTCGTTGTTCAAATCTAAATTTCATTACACAAATTGTAATTTAGTACATCAAATCAAGACGTATGAGTAATATAAATGAATTAGTTGAATCGCAATTAATATGAATCATACGTACTCACAGTCCTTACTGATTTCTTTACAAAAACAATATAAATTAATATTGATCATAATTATAAAACCAATTGACCAACAATATGAATTAAAATCAATCATACGTAATGCTTAAAGTGTTTATTATAACAGAGACGTGGTTGAAATCTAAATTTCATGCCACAAATTGTCAAGACGTATGAGTAATATAAATAAAGTAGTTGAATTACAATTAATATAAATCATACGTAATCACAATACTTACTGATTATGTAATAATGTTAATCATACGTAAAACTTAAATTACTAATAATACCAATTGATCAACAATATGAATTAAAATCAATCATACGTAATGCTAAAAGTGTTAATTATAACAGATCCGTTGTTCAAATCTAAATTTCATGCCACAAATTGTAATTTAATACATCAAATCAAGACGTATGAGTAATATAAATGAAGTAGTTGAATTACAATGAATATGAATCATACGTAATCACAATATTAATGATTTCATTATATCAACGATATGAAATAATGTTAATCATACGTTAAACTAAAAATAATAATTATAATACAAATTGATCAACAATATGAATTAAAATCAATCATACGTAATGCTAAGAGTGTTTATCATAACAATTTCGTTGTTCAAATCTAAATTTCATGACACAAATTGTAATTTAATACATCAATATAAGACGTATGAGTAATATAAATGAAGTAGTTGAATTACAATTAATATGAATCATACGTACTCACAGTCCTTACTGATTTCTCTACATAAACAATATGAATTAATATTAATCATAATTATGAAACCAATTGACCAACAATATGAATTAAAATCAATCATACGTAAAGCCTAAAGTGTTAATTATAACAGATCCGTTGTTCAAATCCAAATGTCATGACACAAATTGTAATTTAATACATCAAATCAAGACGTATGAGTAATATAAATGAAGTAGTTGAATTACAATTAATATGAATCATACGTACTTACAGTCCTTACTGATTTCTTTACATCAACATCAATATAAAATAATATTTATCATAATTATAAAACCAATTGACCAACAATATGAATTAAAATCAATCATACGTAATGCTTAAAGTGTTAATTATAACAGAGCCGTGGTTGAAATCTAAATTGCATGCCACAAATTGTCAAGACGTATGAGTAATATAAATAAAGTAGTTGAATTACAATCAATATAAATCATACGTAATCACAATACTTACTGATTATGTAATAATGTTAATCATACGTAATGCCCAAAGTGTTAATTATAACAGATCCGTTGTTCAAATCTAAATTTCATGCCACAAATTGTTATTTAATACATCAAATCAAGATGTATGAGTAATACAAATAAAATAGTTGAATAAAAATTAATATAAATCATACGTATCCTTATTGATTTCATTATATTAACAATATGAAATAATGTTAATCATACGTTATGCTACAAATAATAATTCCCTGTATCATAAAAAGACGCAGGAATAATATTAGCGGAATTGCTGAAGTAAATCGAACAATTGGCTAAGAATAGGGATAACATCAATCATACCACTGTTTTTTATTTAAACTGCTATTACAACAGTTATTCCTTAGCAATATCAATTAATATCAATCATACGTTATAGACAAACTACTGTTTTTTCGTTGAGCCCAACAATGTGAATTGATATTAATCTAAACTTAAACTGGACGAAGACGTATGAGTAATATTAATAGAGTTGTTGAGTTAACTCGAAGATTTGCTATATAATAGGAATTAATTTCTATCATACTAACTATGCATGAATTATTTATCATACGTTTTAGTAAAACTTTAATGATTATTTTTAATGCACAATGTCTGACATAGGAGATAGAAACTAGGTCCTCTTTATAACTTTGCCCTAAGTGTTCTAGCCTCCTACGGGTTAGAGCTACAAAGAAGATATTTCATAATCTAGGACTATGTTTCTACCAGACTGGCCTATCAGGTGCCTGATATTGCAGTAACCTGTTAGAATTCTGCAGGCCAGTTGCAGGTCACTCCTTCACAGGCCACCTCTTAATTCCGATCGGTATCTGCTATATTCGAGCTAGCTATCTAACAGTTATACAGTCGGTTCTGGCTGTTTTTCACATCCAGTCCTCCTCTAAGCTCAAAAAGGTTAATATGGGCGTGAGAGTCACAATCATAGCATGGTACTGCCTCTTCTAGCCAATAAATCGCTAGTTGGTTCCCAGAGATATCGCAATGAGTTTTACATCAACTTTCAATTACACCGTGTAATTGAATTGCAGATTGGCTATATACACAAAGGGTAATCCGCTAGCTAGTATGAATTCCACATCCTATAATAGCCTCAGTGCTTTTTGGATGACTAGTACCTACAAAGACATTGTATTCGTTATGTAGCCTGAAAGAACGGCTTAGCTGTAGGCCCCCGCTGCATTCACCATACCCATAACATTCACCATTCACCATAATAACAGAGCTGGAGTCGCCATAAGCAGATCCGTGTTCATTCCATTCCGATATTTCCAGAATTTCAACTGCCACATTTCATCAAAAAATCGATTAGAGGTGGCAGATGAAAGGAGTTGTCATAACCCAAAAGCTGGAAAGTATTTTCATGACCATATCTAGACTGATGCCAATCGTCAGTCAGCTTTCCTTAGCTTGATAGCCCTTGGGCTAACTGAAAAGTAACGTATGAGTAATACTAATGACAACGTATGAGTAATACTAATCACTACAAATGAGTAATAAAAATGTCTTCGTTTATATAGAAATGTACAGTATAAACTGATTTCAACACAAATTTTATAAAACTGGCTTAGTTCAGTCGTTCAATAAGGTTTTACAGAGAATTTTAAACAAAACACTTTTTGAAAAAATTCGAAAAATTTAACATATTTTAAATCCTGCCGTCATAAGATTTAAGTTCTAAAAATTACTATATATCATTTGGTATTTTACATCTGAGAATATTTTGTAGACTTAACTATGAGTCCTGCCGTCTTGAGATTTAAATTTATAAAATTCCTTTGTATTTGTATTACGTATGGGGACATTTTGTACTATTACGTATGAGTATTCTTAATAACATACCCCAACGTCTGAGTATTAAAGTGCCAAATTTCAAAATTAAATTTCCATATTTTGTATTTGAATCTACTATTGGTATCACAATATTTACACAACGGGTTTAGTAAAATTTTTCTTTATATAACATTAAAATGTTGCACTGAAATCTTTTGCTGACACAAACCGATCAATTTTAAACATTTTCAAATTTTTTTATCTCCTAATTTGATGTTTCATAGTTACTAATTTCCTAATTTCTAACTAATTTCTTTTGCTGACACAAACCGATCAATTTTAAACATTTTCAAATTTTTTTATCTCCTAATTTGATGTTTCATAGTTACTAATTTCCTTGTTGTATATTTTGTTTTTTTTTTCCTTTACAGGTTTTCTCTCATGGGACGTAGCTGATTGTCATGTCGATTTGGAAGAGGAATTGAATACAATAACACAACATGCACCAGAAGGAGAGGAAGCACGTCATGGTAAGTGCTAGATGTAATTGAATTTGAATAGATATACATAGACTTAAGGCAAACATATGAAGGTTGGTTCTAATGAAATATAAAAAGGAAATTATAATAGAACTAACGCGATTTTCTGTGGGAATAATAAGAAGTCAATGACAATATATCTAAATAAACAACTTATCTATATAGGAAATATGTTGGCAACAGTGGGCAAAGAAATTTAGATTGCCGAAAAAAGAAAATCCAGGTCACCCGCAATCTGGTATGTTTTCATTTTTAAAATCACTCATACGTTATAACCAATTTCATTTAAACTAGATGATAAATTTCATCTGTTAGAAAAATCTATATAAATCATTCGACCTGGAGCCTTTATTGATATCACTTATACGTTAGAATAACCTATATAAACTTTTTGATTGCTAAATTCGATGGGTATCACTTATACGATAAAATATCTATATTACTCATTCGTTTTGTAACCTCCATTAATATTACTCATACGTTTATAATAATTAGTAGCTGGATTAAAAATCACTCATACATTAAAATAGCTTTATGAAGCATAATTTTGGTAAATTTGTACTTTAGCAAAATCTTTAGTAATCATTCGCCATGTAAGCTCACTTAAAATCACTGATACTTAAAGAAACACAATTAGAATCAATCATACGTCAGAAAATCTGTAATAATAATTCTGTAATTAATTAAGTTAATAGCTTAATTAATATCTTACATACGTCTATGATGATCAGTAGCTCGATTAAAATCACACATACGTTAAATTTCTTAAAACCACTGATACTTAAATAAACTCGATCAATCATACGTACGAAAATCTTTAGTTATAATTCGCCCTTTCATCAAAACTAGAATCTCTAATACTTTAGAAAAGTCTTTATTAGTAAGTAAACTCAATTAAAATTACTAATACATTAGAATTGTTTACAATAATCATTCAGATCACCAGCTGTCAGTTTTTTTTCTAACCATCACAACATGTTTGGTGTCAAAACCACTCATAGGTAAAAAGATATCTAGGGTATAATTAGCAAAATCTAAAATAAAATAATCGAGTTTTATTTACAAACCTGAAAAGGCGAACATTAACAATTATGAAATCTTAATTTGAATTAATCATTCGTCTTCGTTGAGAATCACTCATACGATTAAAATCTAAAAAAATCATTTACCTAATTACATCAATTACAATTTCTCATACGTCGATTAAAATCACTCATACGTTGGAATAGTTGTTTGGAGGATTAACAAAGATCCCTCGTACTTTAACAAAATCTTTAATAATCATTCGTCATGTAACCTCACTTTAAATCACTGATACTTAAAGAAACTAAATTAGAATCAATCATACGTTAAAAAAACTGTAGTAAAAATTCTCCTTTTTAAATCAATTAGAATCACTCATACGTTAGAAAAATCTTATATAATAAATAACCTCAATTAAAATCACTAATACGTTAAGAATTTTTACAATAATCACTCAGATCACCAGCAGTCGGGTTAGTTTACTACCATCATACAACCTACGGTCTTAAAGAAACCTCATAAGTTCAAATAAACTTTTATTAATCATACGTCCTGACACCTCTAATTAAATTACCATACGATTGAATAATTCGATGGGAATCACTAATACAATACAAAATCTATAACAATCATACGCTTATCTACCTTAAGTACCACCTTTCACAAGTCTATAATAATCAATAGCAGGATTAAAATCACTCATACGTCAGTTGTCTGGATCGTTAATTTAAGCGCCATGTAACCTCACTTAAAATCACTGTTACTTTAATAAACCCTATTAGAATCAATCATACGTTAGAAAATCTGTAGTAATAATTGGCCTTTTAATCTCAATTAGAATCACTCATACGTTAGGAAAATCTTAAATAATAAATAACATCAATTAAAATAATATTTCATTAAGAAATTTTTACAATAATCATTCACTCTTAATGGCTCGATTCACATCAAACATTCGCTGGAAAATTTTGTAATAATCCTTCGTCCTCCAAATTCAAAAAATCACATAATAATTACAATAGTTGTTTCTAACATGGTTTAATATCATCCATACTTTAACATAATCTCTAATAATCATTCGCCATGTAAACTCACTTAAAATCATTGATACATAAAAAACTAAACAAAAAAACACTTTAACATAATCTCTAATAATCATTCGTCATGTAAACTCAGTAAAAATTCTTGATACATAAAAAAATAAAATCACTCATACTTTAGAAATCATTTTTAATAATAACTCGCTCCTTAAAGTCAGTAAAAATCACTTACACCTTAGAAATTTATTCAATTATCATTCGTTCTTCGCTTAAACTCACACCTACGTTAGAAAACTTCATAATAATGATTTGCTTTGTAACCTTAATAAAAAATTACTCATACGTTAGAATAGTTGTCTGTTTTATCAATTTAAACAAAATCTCTAATAATTATTAGTCATACTACACAATACAATATTTTTCAGTTCATTGATTTGGGACTCAATTTTGATAATAATAAATTTATATCGATAATTTTATATCGATTTGAAGTTACTAAATATCGTATAGGGGAATCTGTCACGTTTTAGAACTCGAGAACCACTAGTCCAATTTGCTGAAACAAATTTAAAAAAAATTAAAAAATTTTAAATTACAATTCATTCAATCAGTTCATATAAAGTTTCCCAACATAAGCATCAGTTTCACTTTTCCATTCATCAAATGAGTTTTGAACTGTTTTTATTTTGTAGCAGTTACAATAAAACTGTCGTACTCCGTGGCGTATTATTTACGTGTCATATTACCTTATGTTAATCATACGCCACCATATAACAAAAGAGCCTACAACTTGACAATTTTCCCCTATACGATACTTACTAACTTCAAAACGGTATCAAATTATGTTGACATATAACTTGACAAAACAAATGATGCAGAACTTCTTCTTTTTGAGACTACATTCTTATGCAGTTCTCAGACTTGAATCCCCTAAATATCAAAGGATATAAATATAAATATCATTCATTCGCTTGAAGACTCTATAACAATCATTCACCCTGTAACAAAAAATTATACACATTTTTAATTTACATGACTGTATGTGGACTGATGCCAATCGCCAGCTTGTCTTGGTCTGATAACTCTCTTTCCATCTTGATAGTAACGTATGAGTAATACTAATGACAACGTATGTGTAATACTAATGACAACGTATTAGTAATAAAAATGTCTTAGTTTACATAGAAATGTACAGTATAAACTGCTTTCAACAAAAATTTTTTAAAACTGGCTTAGTTCAGTCGTTCAATAAGGTTTTACAGAGAATTTTCAATAAAACACTTTTTGAAAAAAAAAATTCGAAAAATTTAACATATTTGAAATCCTGCCGTCATAAGATTTAAGTTTTAAGGATACATTAAAACCACTAATACGTTAGAAAATAATATAACAATTATTCGCCTTCTAACAGAGGGCCATGGCATAGTGGTTAGAATACGCGCGACTACAAAGCGGGAGATCTCGCCTCCAGTCATCTACATTATTCGGTCCCTCGATGTTGTCGACAGCAAAGTCGCAGTATTAGTGTCGAGTCAATCGGCATGTCTAGTAAAAAGCTTCTCAAACAGTGACGTTCGCATTCGTCGATAAACAAGTAGGTGCCGTTTGTTGTGAATCTAAAATAGAAAGCGTGTTAATTTACAACAATGAGAGAACCATCTCATACCTCATTCATGGGGTGTAAAGGGAAATTAAGGTTTTTAAGTATCAATTATAATTTAGAGATAATCATTCGCTCTTTAAATTCAATTAAAAACACTCATACGTTAGTTAAGTCCATGATAGTCATTTGCCCTGGAAACTCGATTTAAATCAATAATACTTCATATAAGTTAATGGTAATCATACGCCTTGTAACATCGATTAAAATCCATCATACGTTTTAAAATCGATGCGAATGATAGTCGCCCTTCACAATCTCTCATACTTTAAAAAAAATCCATAATAATCATACGCCCTCTAAAATTAATTAAAATCACTCATACGTCTTAGTAATAGACTGAAGTATTTGCATAAATTGTAACATAATCCATATGCTAATACTTAAACATCGATTAAAATCCATCATACGTTTTAAAATCGATGCGATGACAGACGTTCTTCACAATCTTTCATACTTTACAAAAAATCCATAATAATGATACGCCTTATAAAATTAATTAAAATTACTCATACGTCTTAGTAACAGACTGAAGTAAGTGCTTAAGATGTAACATAATCCATATGCTAATACTTAAACATCGATTAAAATCCATCATACGTTTTAAAATCTGTGAATGTTGGTCGCCCTTCACAATCTCTCATACTTTACAATAAATCCATAATAATCATACGTCTTATAAAATTAATTAAAATCAATCATACGTTTACGTATAAGGTTCAAGTATTTGCTTAATTTGTAACATAATCCAAAAGCTAATACTTAAACATCGATTTAAATCCATCGAAAAATCCATAATAGTCATACGCCCTATATTACTACTTACTTACTTAATTTCCCTTTGCACCCCATGAATGAGGTATGGGATAGCTTCTCGCGTTGTTGTGAATTAACACGCTTTCTATTTTTAGATTCACAACTAACGGCACCTACTTATTTATCGACGAATGCGAACGTCACTGTTTTTGAGAAGCTCTTACTAGACACGACGATTGAGTCGACGCTTAATACTGCGAAGTTGCTGTTGCACCCTATATTAAATTAATTAAAATCACTCATACGTTTAAGTATCAGATTCAAGTATTTGTTTAAGTTGTAACATAATCCATAAGCTGGCAAATTTTAAATTTTCGGTTTACATATAACCAACACTATCCCTAAAGTATAATAAAAATACAAAAATTTCACACATTTTCAAAAATTTGCCCTCTTCCTCTCTCTCTTCCCCAGTCAAGAACACTAACACTAACTTTTCTACATATGCATAATTTCTTCCGGAAGCATAGAGAAATTTTTGCATGCATTAACTAAAATTCAAGTGTAGTTTCCTTTAAATTTAATTTAGAAAACAACAAAGTGTTGTTTGTTGTTCTACAACTTAAAAACGACTGCATGTAATTATACAATACTTCAAGTTGGGAGAATTTGCCATAACATGAGATTTGTGCAGCGGCGAGGCGCCTTAAGTGCCTGAGTTGTGCAACGGAAAAAGGACATTTTTGTAAAAGTGTGAGCGGAAGAGGAGGTGACAGAAGCTCTGCTAGGATTATGTGGCTCTTTTGAACAGTTGGTCTTTTTTGTGTTCTAATGCTACCGGGGGCTTATTAGCCTATATGTGTTGGGAAAACGGCCAGCCGTTGTGCGGAACATGCAAGGCTCATATGAGCCATTCCACGGTAGGGGGCTGTATAGTAAAAAAAAGTACCATATTTTGACATAACATCTTAGCCGATTTTTACCATATATAAAATTTGTAAAAGTTCTTAAATCTCTTGCTAGAAACATACAAGGTTCATATGAGCCACTCCATGGAAAGTTATAAAATACTAAAAAAAATAAATTTTTTAAAAAAAATGCTCGCAAGGCAAAAAGCCTTATATAATTTTTAAATTTCTCACAATCTCTTCAAGTATACCAAAAATTTGGCACATAGCTGAGTGCATAGCCCATTTTAAGACTAGCGCAAAAACAACAACCTCACGCTACTGGTGGCTTAGCCACCGGTAGTAAAATTATAATCACATCGCCCCGTTTTGCTCTTATGACTTTTGTGAATGTTTTCACGTATGAGAAAACTATTTCCCAACACATGACATGCCTGTGCTTTGATGTGTAATCATTTTGAACATGCAACTACACGCCTCTTAGCCGTCTTCCCCTCTCTCTCTCTCTCTCTCTCTTTTTGCTGAAAACCACATCTATGTGATTTTAATTTCGTAAACAGAATAATCCACCAAAATTGCCGTTGAATGCCACAATTTTGAAATAGAAACCACTAGTAGCGCAGCCACAGCACTATCCCATCAGCAACAAAATGCTAGGATACTATGGTCCAGTGATTTTGTAAAAGGCACTGCCACTAATTTCGCAGCATAACGAGTTTGATTGAAGTTTAGCTGAAATTTCAATAGAAAAGCAATTTACGAAATAAAATGCACTAATTTATTCAAATAAATTACCCAGCCGATAACTTGTTGTTAAGGTTAATCTAGTTAAAAGGATTTATGTTCGTTTTTATGCTGTTGCGTATGAGTTATATGGATTTTGATAAGCTCGCGTGAACGGTTGCGTATGATTAATGTACACAATGGTGGCGGCGAATGAGTAATATTAAATGAAATAAATTGAATGTTATTCAATGGGCATACTAGTATTTGTTGGAAACTAAGTAAATTACTTGTTTTTCACAACAATTGCAGTTAATTGAAGTTAGGGAAAGAGTGTTTTTTTCAATTTGCTGTATAGCTTCAAGAGCTCTAGAGTGTGAGTGATTTCAAAACAGGAAAAACGTGTCGTAAAAACTCTGCTCATTGATTTTTTTTCGTTTGTATTTAAAATCAATAAATATTTCATCCCTTAGAGGGCATTTAGCATAAATTAATGGCGTTTTTTAAAACATTCCGTAGAGACAAAGTGGCATTCGATAATTTATATTAATTTTAACTCACAATTGTCTGCGTGGTCTATGGCTTAAAATAAGGCTCGAATGGATTATGAGTAATATTAATTACACGGATTACAACAATTAATAATAATCATACGCTCTGCTAACGAATGAGTAATATAAAGGTAATTTAACTAAAACGTATGAGCTATATTAATTCAAAGTCACCAATTAATAATAATCATACGCTTAAGGCAATTGTAACAGCATATTACTTAAGGTCTACCAAAAAGTGGTTCGAACTACAATTAGGCATCAGCATTTTTAAGGCCAACAGTCATGTCTAAGTTTTTAAAATTAAATAAGAATGTTCTTAGATTCTAGCAACTTATGACAAACTTATATTTCTTGCTAACTAATAAATATTTCAAGATCGAAGGAGTATGAGTAATAATCTTACAGAGCCAACAATTAATAATAATCATACGGTCTATGCAAATGCACTGAGAGCGAAGAAGTATGAGCAATAATTTTACAGAGCCAAAAATTAATAATAATCATACGTTCAATGCAAATTTATTGGATTGCAAATAAGACTTAAATGAATACAAAGTTTACAGATTTCTCATTACGTATAAGTAATGGCTAAATACTCAAAATTTCGAAGATTGAACGTATGAGTAATATTTAAAAAATCTGTCTTGTTAAATGTTTTCTATGCTATCAAATACCTTAAGGCTCGAATGGATTATGAGTAATATTAATTACACGGATTACAACAATTAATAATAATCATACGCTCTGCTAACGTATGAGTAATAGAAAGGTAATTTAACACAATCAGTCGTCTTAACTAAAACGTATGAGTTATATTAATTCAATGTTAACAATTAATAATAAGCATACGCTTAAGGCAATTTTCACAGCATATTAGTTATGGTCTACCAAAAAGTGGCTCGATCTACAATAAAGCATCAGCATTTTTACAACTAAGTTCTGCGATAGGGTGGAATGAGCTATGGGTAATTATAATCAAAGTCAAGTCAAGTTTTTGAAATTTAATAAGAATGTTCTAAGATTGTAGCAACTTGTGACAAACACCAAATTTATATTTCCTTTTAACCAATCACCACCGTTCATAAATATTTCGAGATCGAAGAATTAAAAATAATCATACGTTCAATGCAAATTCACTGAGAGCGAAGAAGTATGAGTAATAATTTTATAGAGCCAAAAATTAATAATAATCATACGTTCAATGCAAATGTATTGGATTGCAAATAAGACTTTAATAAGTACAAATTTACAGATTTCTCATTACGTATAAGTAATGACTAAATACTCAAAATTTCGAAGATCGAACGTATGAGTAATATTTAATATATCTGTCTTGTTAAATGTTTTGTATGTTTTCAAATACCTTAAGGCTCGAAAGGATTATGAGTAATATTAATTACACGGATTACAACAATTAATAATAATCATACGCTCTGCTAACGTATGAGTAATATTAAATATATATTTCAGTACAAATGGTCGTCATGTAAAAAACGTATGAGTAATATTAGTTATAGAGACAACTAATAATAACAATCGTACGTTTAAGGCAAATTCAACAGCATATTAGTTAAGGTCTACCAAAAAGAGACTTGATCTGTATTAAAACATCAGCATTTTACATCGAAGTTCTGCGGCAGGATCGAATAGGTTATGGGTAATATTAATAACAGTGCCAAGTGTTATCAAGGGATTCTAGCAACGACAGACCAATACTCAACTAGTTTATCTTTCCAATCAATCCTAAACGCTAACAAATATTAAGTTGCCGATAGGAGTATGAGTGATATAAATTACAGAGCCAACAATTAATAATAATCATACGATCAAACATTGAATAGAAAATAAGACTGAATTGAATACAGATACTCCAGATATCTTTAAGGCTCGAATGGCTGATGAGTGATATTAATAGGGTCAAAATTAATAATAATCATACGCTTTTCTAACGTATGAGTAATATTAAATTAACATTACTATACAAAAAATAGTTATGGTTAAAATCTGTAGGTTAGGTCAGTTTAGGTTGGTAATAGGATGTATACAACATTAAATCCGAAAATGTACAACCAAATCACACCCAAGCCTGTTATGTGCCCCATTGTATGTAGATATTGGTGGGAAAACCTTATATAGTAATCTGTGAAGATATTATCATCCGATCGTTTAGAAACTCAATTTCCTGAACGTAATTCCTAATAATATTCCAATCAGTGTTCGAATAATATAACTTCCAAGATATTTGTAATTTCGACGATAATGACTGGCAATGACAAAGAAAGTGTTCCAGATCTTCACTGTACTCTTCTTATGTTCTATATTCGTCTGAATCCGCATGTCTAATTTTGTATAGTTGTGCCCGTAATCCTGTGTGTCTACTTAGAACATGTACCATAGAATACGAGCAACCTCGGATTTTCTCATTCTGAGGACGCTTCTCGTCCTACTCTCGTCATGGTTACCCCATAGGATCCTGATGATTTTATTCACCATTTTATATTCCAAGCGTCCTTAGGTGATTCTCCTGCCTGTATTTTGAAGTCAGCTCTCGTTACGTCAAGCGGTTTTGCATTCGTCAACATGACAAATTCCCCTATACGATACTTACTAAATTCAAATCGGTATAAAATTATTATGCCATGTAAATTGACAAAACGAATGATGCAGAACTTCTGTTTTTTAGGGGCTACTTTCACGTGAAGTTCTCAGAATTGAGTCCCAAACTAATGAGCTGAAAAATATTGTACTGTGTAATATGCCCCAACTTACCTTATACATACTCGAGACAAACCAATTAATATAAATTATACGTAATCGAAAAAAACTAAACAACCTCGACTGCTGAGTTAATACCACTTATATGTTTTGAAAAAAGATTCTGTAGATTCTGTTTATATTCTATATAAATCCCGGCATAATTTTTGAAGCATAATTACGTATCGGTCTAATCACGCTTTTATAAAGCCCGAGTTAGATAATAGAACTAAGGCCCCATTTCGTACCTATGGTTGTCCTGCATAACGACAGAACCGATGTACCTGTTGGATAGCCCAGGCGGCGGATAACCTGCCTTGCCTTAACTAAAATAAAACCATAGCTGGGAGATAACCGCTCCATATTCGCCACCCAGGGATTCAGTCATTAGAAATACTTGAAACTTTTGCAAACAAAATCTCTTAGGGGGAAAGCGTATGAGTAATATTAATTACGTACACAACAAATAATATTAATCATACGCTCAATGACAGTTCATTAGCACATACGGTACATTATTAACAAAAAGTGTTCAGATCGGTAATAAGGTATCCTTATTTCATTATAAAGGCTGTGTGACGGATTGTCCATCACCACTCCCCATCCGTCACCCGGGGACGCGCTTAGTATAAGCACTGGCAAACTTCCGCGAATAAAATTTCTAAGAGGGAATGCGTATGAGCAACACTAATTACAGACACAACTAATTATATAAATCATACGCTCAATGAAAGTTCATCAGCACATAAGGTACATTATTAACAAAAAGTGTTCAGATCGGTAATAAAGCATCCTTATGTCATTATCAAGGCTGTGTAACGGATTGTTCAACACCACTCCCCATCCGTCACCCGGGGACGCGCTCCGTATAAGCAAAAAAAATCTGTAAGAGGAAATGCATATGAGTAACATATTAAAACAGCACATAAGGTATATTATTAACAAAAAGTGTTCAGATCGGTAATAAAGCATCCTTATTTCATTACCAAGGCTGTGTGACTTGCAAATTCGTCTCTCAACTAGGAAACCTTAGAAAGAAACCTTAAACAATTTCTATCATTTTACTAAGCATCGTCATATTTTCTCCCCCCCCCCCCTAACCAGTTTTAACTTCAAACAGCATCATTTCAAAATTGTTCACACTTCTCTAAAGTTTCCCACCTCAAACCACATACACCCAGCATCTTCGTACACTGTAGTAATTTCAGCTCAAATTACTGCCTTTTGATTTTCTCTGAGCACTATAATATACTATATGTAATTACAGTTATCACAAGTATTAATAGCACATCATATACACATTGCATTAACATATATATACGTGTGGTTGTTACAACCTCAACCAAATATGTATGTGCTGGTATCTAAAGCATCTCAACTGTGCTCAACTGTGTTACAAAATTTTAATTACACTCATTGACAATTGTTTGAATGTCATCAAGAATTTACACAATTGTCAATCACTTGAA
Source organism: Muscina levida (assembly GCA_964034835.1). Classification (NCBI taxonomy): domain Eukaryota; kingdom Metazoa; phylum Arthropoda; class Insecta; order Diptera; family Muscidae; genus Muscina; species Muscina levida. The sequence goes on from OZ035882.1 coordinate 142,203,415, forward strand.
TAGGTTTTTAGTTTGTCTACGGGTTGTGGGTGTAGTGGTTTTGTGTGTGGTGTGCGGAGAAATTTAAACGAGTGGCTTTATTGTAATCATAAAAAGGATTTACATATCAAAAGCATTGTGCTTTTGTCAGTTCATATTACATGGGCATGTTATACATAATGCAGCGATGAAATTAATTGTGAGATTAATATAGTAATTTAGTTAAGGTAAAGATTTTTTGGGGATGGCAGGAGGGCGGGGAAACAATTTACAAATGAAAAGTTAATTGGAAATATTTAATAAAACGTAAAGGCAATGTAGGAAGTCAAAATGAAATATTTACTACTTTACTTAGGTCGATGGCGATTTTATTGCTGATATCGACATTTTATGACATCTTAAATGTGTAACTAATACTTACTTTGCTTATGAGCAATTAAATATTATTAATCATACGCACCTATTATACTTTCATGTTAATAGAAGGAAAGTTGTTGGTTAAATGTAAAGTTTGGTTGAAGATTCAAAGTTAAATGAGTCTCAATTTGCTTCTATGTGTTAACGTATACTTGATATTAATTGAAAGAAACAATACTTACGTATACTTAATTTAAATACATTATACAATACATTGCGTATACTTTATATTAATTCATATAATCCATCGCAATTAATATCAATCATACGTATAGGAAATTTGCGTATGATCTATTAAATAATATTAATCATACGCACCAATTATATTTGCATGTTAATAGAAGGAAAGTTGTTGGTTAAATGTAAAGTTTGTTTGTTAGATTCAAAGTTAAATGAGTCGAAATTAGCTTTGCCTTCTGTTCACGTATACTTGATATTAATTGAAAGAAACTATCATGATACTTACTATAACTCCTGTACAATACATTGCGTATACTTTATATTAATTCATTTAGTCCAGCCCAATTAATATTACTCATACGCATAGGAAAACTTGTTTTTGTAAAATTTATCACTATTGATCACTTTGCGTATGATCTATTAAATAATATTAATCATACGCACCAATTATATTTGCATGTTAATAGAAGGAAAGTTGTTGGTTAAATGTAAAGTTTGTTTTTTAGATTCAAAGTTAAATGAGTCGAAATTAGCTTTGCCTTGTGTTCACGTATACTTGATATTAATTGAAAGAAACTATCATGATATACTTACTATAACTCCTATACAATACATTGCGTATACTTTATATTAATTCATTTAGTCCAGCCCAATTAATATTACTCATACGCATAGGGAAACTTTAAATTATTTTTATAAAATTTATCACTATTGATCACTTTGGTAGTGAGCAATTAAATATTTTTAATCATACGCACCAATTATACTTTCATGTTAATAGAAAGAAAGTTGTTGGTTAAATGTAAAGTTTGATTGAAGATTAAAAGTTAAATGAGTCTCAATTTGCTTCCATGTGTTCACGTATACTTGATATTAATTGAAAGATACTATCATGATATACTTACTATAACTCCTATGCAATACATTGCGCATAATTTATATTAATTCATTTAGTCCACCCCAATTAATATTACTCATACGCATAGGAAAACTTTAAATTATTTTTGCAAAATTTATCACTATCACTATTATTGTATAATTACTTTTAATTCACTATAATACATTACGTATACTTCATATTAATTCAAACCATCTTCACCAATTCATTTCATTCATTCGCATAGCTAAACTTTAAATGGTTTTTGTAAATTTTATAAACTATAATAACAACAAAGACTATTTACAAAATGACAACATTACAACTTTTCCATTATGTTTTTACTACACACAAACCTTTGTCATTGTTTGAACAATGTATTTTTTTCTTTTATTTCACTTTAATTTATTTTTATTCAATTGTAATTTATTTTTCCTATTACCTATGCAATAACTTATACATATCTACATATATAACTAACATATTCCTATTGTAGGTCATTAATTGTTGTTAGTTACACGCACCCATGTACCAGCTGCATTTATTTATGTCCTATCAATACAAACACCTACATATGTACTCCTATGTACTATATACATTTATCCATTAGATGACACAACAACAAACAATGACACATACATATATATAAATATAAATAAACATTTATTATTATTTTTATTGTTAAATAACAACAGCAGCAGCAGTAGCAGCAGCATGAACCTTTGAAATCTGTAACGTTTGGAAGCAAAAACCACAACGACGACAACACATATATACCATTTCATGGTGTGTGTGTGTGTGTGCGTACGTGCATGTCTAAAAGTGTCTCAACGCTATTTCATGTAATGTAAATGTCGAACGCAACTAACAATGACAGTAAAAGTGTTATACATATTTTAAGGCCCAAAAGTATGCTATACATTCTTGTCGAGCAGTGTCATTTGAATGAGGGCAAAGAGCGCTACACATGTAGACTGTATTGTATATATATGTAAGTGTGGGCGATAGAGCAGAGAGTAGGAGACAGCAAGGATATAAGGGAGTTGGTCCTGTTGGCACAGCCGGTTAATAAGTTTGACTGTGTGCTATTGTTTGCTAGTAGCCAGGGAAGATCGGTGTTTCGTAAAGTACAACGACGCTTTGGGGCACGACAAACAGCTGTAGGTATTTGTGTAGGTGTGTGTGTGTGTGCATGTCAGTTATTTTGCTCATTTGCATAGTATTGAAATGTTGTGTAGGCTGGAATTTATTACATGTTATGCGGTATGCCGTGTGCGTTTTTCCTCTTTTGTTTGTGCTTTACTTCGAAACCACAACACAGCAGCAGCTACACATTTGAGGGTGATTCAATGCTCGACAAGTTATGGGCTAGGGAAGTAAAGTACTTTACTGCATTCATATAGTCCTAGCTTATTATAAAGGCAAAGAGATTTTCAACACAACGTATAGTTGTCGAGGAGCACAAACCTGCCGAACGAGAGAGGTGTATTAAGGAAGGCAGTTAGTTAAATTACTTTGAAATTTGATTCATTTAGAACTTGTTTTCTATTTTAAATAAAAATATCGAAGAGTTTTTACAACGTCGTTGTATTTAATATCTTCGTTTCTAGTTAAAGTATCCACATATTGATAATATCAATTATACGCCCCAATTTCACTTACATATATTCGAGACAAACTAATTAATATTAATTATACGTAATCCACAAATCACTTGAAAAAAACCTCTAAATAAGTGAGAGTCTATTCAGGAATGTGTATTTTTTTATTATTGAGAAGGATAAAAGTAAAAAGCTCTTTAATATTTAAAATTGAACATACAACTTTACTAATTTTCAACTAATCTAAATAATATTAATCATACGTAACATCGATACTTACATATATTTGAGGCATATCTTAACAATATCAATCATACGTAACATCGATACTTACATATATTCGAGGCAAGCCAATTAATATTAATTATACGTACAGAAAAGTTGTGTACCATTATCCAGGAAATAAGAATATCAATCATACGTACCAATCCTAATCTAAACTGATCCAAATAATATCAATCATACGTAACATTGATATTTACATATATTCGTGGCAAATGAGTTAATAATAATTATACGTAAATTTGTGTATTAATATGCAGGAAGTAAGAATATCAATCATACGTACCACTCCTACTCTAAATAATAACAATCATGCGCACCATCATTTCTAACGTTTATTCGAGCAAACCAATATAAGTCAATAAGTCAGTCTCTATTAAGGAATGTGTATTTTTTTTATAATTTAGAGGGATTAAAGTAAAAAGCTCTTTAATATTTAAAATTTAACATACAACTTTACTAATTTTCAACTAATCTAAATAATATCAATCATACGTAACATCGATATCTACATATATTCGAGACAAATCTAAATAATATCAATCATACGTAACATCGATACTTACATATATTCGAGGCAAACCAATTAATATTACTTATACGTACAGAAAAGTTATATGCCATTATCCAGGAAATAAGAATATCAATCATACATACCAATCCTAATCTAAACTGATCGAAATAATATTCATCATACGTAACATTGATATTTACATATATTAGAGGCAAGCCAATTAATATTAATTATACGTACAGAAAAGTTGTATACCATTATTCAGGAAATATGAATATCAATCATACGTACCAATCCTAATCTAAACTGATCCAAATAATATCAATCATACGTAACATTGAAATTTACATATATTCGTGGCAAATGAGTTAATAATAATTATACGTAAATTTGTGTATTAATATGCAGGCAGTAAGAATATCAATCATGCGTACTACTCCTAATCTAAATAATAACAATCATGCGCACCATCACTTCTAACGTTTATTCGAGGCAAACCAATAAATATTAACTATATATTATGTAAATAATATCAATCATACGTACCAATCCTACTAGAATGCATTCAAGGCAAACCACTACACTTTAATTGTATGTAAAGCAAAGTTGTGTACATCTATTCAAAAACTATATAGTATATGTTAGCTGATTCCAAACGTATTAGTGCTGTTAATTAAGGGAAATTTGTATAATGATTATTACATGTTAGATGATCAAGAATTTTCTTGCTAGTATATTCATATATATTGTTATTAAGGTAATATTTTACCGTATACTTATTATTAATTCATAGCTTCATATTACGTATACTTAATATTTATTGATGGCATAACTTATTTGCTGGTGGTATGATATCAAAATTTCTCACATCTAAAGTCTTTAACCAAAAGATCCCTTGTGTCATTTCAATAATATTAGGCATACGTTCCCATTTACACATTAATCTATTCAATGCAAACCAATGATGGTTAATTATACGTAAAGCTAAGTTGTATACCATTATCCAGGCAGTAATAATATCAATCATACGCACCAATCCTAATCGAAACATATTTAAATAATATCAATCATACGCACCTTACGTTTATTCGAGGCAAACCAATAAATATTACTTATACGTTAAGAAAATATGTCTAGGAAGTAATAATAATATCAACCATATCTGATTCCAAACGTATGAGTGCTATTAATAAAGCAGCCAAGATTGTTCATTGGCCGTATAATATCCACAATCTAGTTTTTTTTTTACTTCTGAGACCTATGACCAAGTGTTCCTTTAAGTCAATCTAATAATATCAATCATACGATGCCAAAGATGTTCTATCGTCGCGGACTCCTCCTCGGTAACTGACATGACAATAATCTGTCATTTCAATAATGTTAGTCATACGTCCCTATTTACATATGATATCAAAATTTTTCACATCTAAAGTATTTAACCAAAAGATCCCTTGTGGCATTTCAATAATATAAGTCATACGTCCCTATTTACATATTAATCTATTCAATGCAAACCAATGATGGTTAATTATACGTAAAGCAAAGTGGTGTACCATTATCCAGGAAGTAATAACATCCATCATACACACCTTACGTTTATTCGAGGCAAACCAATAAATATTACTTATACGTTAAGAAAATATGTCTAGGAAGTAATAATAATATCAATCATATCTGATTTCAAATGTATGAGTGCTATTAATACAGCAGCCAAGATTGTTCATTGGCCGTATAATATCAACATTTGAGACGTATGACCAAGTGTTCCTTTTAGTCAACCATACGATGCCAAAGGTGTTCTATCGTCTGGGACTCCTCCTCGTTATCCCACGGCAGTAGTTCGGTATGGCTCTATCCTATTTGCCTGTCAGGTGCTTGGCCAGTTAGAATTCCTTCGGCCAGTCTCAAGTTACACCTACACAGGTCAACTATGTAGCCCATAAGGCTGTTTACTCATTTCCAGAAATGATCTCGAAATATCCTGGGACCCTATAGACGCTGACACTCAGAGGCTTAAGTCCGTCCAATATTCTATTCCGCGCCAACTTGGGTTTTATAATTAAACCCTCTTAGCCTGGAAAATTCTACATTCATTATGTAACCTGAAAGACAGGTTAACCTACAGATCCTCGCTAAATACCCCCAGCTCCTGTGCTATGGTTGTTCCGGCAGTAAAAACAGAAATGGAGTCAAAATAAGGAGTACAGCCGTCATTTATATCCCATCATTCCTGAAAGAAAGCCATAGTCGCAGATCCTCACTATATATGTATCTCAGCTCTTGTGCCTTGTTCCATCGTCAATCCGACAGAAAAGAGAATTTAACAGACCATTTTAGTCCATCTAACAATATCAATCATACGCCCATTTCTACCTACACAATTACAGGGCAAAGCTATTAATATTAATTATACGTAAAGCAATTTTGTGGTACAATTAATATTAATCATACGTAAAGCAAAATTAAGGTACAATTATTCGCACATTGTATAGATTTATTCTTGATTTAAATGTAAGAGTTGTATTAATATTATAGTCAGGATATGGCTGTGGTAAAATATCGGAAAAACAAATATCCTCTTAACCTAATACGTATGGCCAATAATCCCAGTCAATCTAATAATATCAATCATACGTCCTAGGTGCAAGCATATGGCAAAATAAATTCCTTCACGTATACTTAATATAAATTAAAAGCTTGATAAAAGTTCTAACCTTTTTTCAAGATATGGCTGTGGTAAAATATCGGAAAAACAAATATCCTCTTAACCTAATACGTATGACCAACAATCCCAGTCAATTTAATAATATCAATCATACGCCCCAGTTGTAAGCATATGGCAATATAAAATTATTCACGTATACTTAATATAAATTCAAAGCTTAATAAAAATACTAAGCTTTTACAGCAAAATCCATTTCTAAATGGCCAATCCAAATTCACAATATAGCATTTGTCATCTTTCGAAATTGACAAACTCTTTCAACTGCCTATGGAGTTTGTCATAATTTCTTCAATTTGCCTATGGAATTTTCCATAAATTATCTCTACAGTCACATCACAAATATCTTCTGCTTTCCCCTTTCTCTACCTACTCTTTTGGTGGTGTTGATTGGCAGAGTATTTGCAAAATGCTTTAGTGTTCGCCTGGTTTTGACAATAATGTTGATTGGCTTTTTTGTGCGAACACAAGCCTTTTTCCCTCTCCACTTTCCAATATTCGTACATCGACAAAATCTCATGAATAACCCCCTCAGCTATACGCAGCAATGCTTCACCAATCGAAGTGAGTGTTCATGATAGATAAATAACATCATAATTTTACGTCGTAGTCTATCAATTTTCTGCAAAGTTTCCGAAAAAGGACGAAAACACCAGTGGAAATGAAAGCAAACATTTGCATTAAGTTGTTGTTGAGTAAAGTTGTGCTCACTGATTGCAGCAGGCGAGATTTTTTATATTAAATTGGCAGTGTCAGTTCAGAGTAAATTAAATTATTTATCTTAACTGCCAGTGAAGGTTTCCCGGAAAAATTTTTACTTTTTGGTAAATATAAATTGAAAGTGTCAATAAAATGAGTGAAGGGAAATTATTAAGGGGAATTGGTTTCTTTACTTCTTGGTTATAAATACGCAGAAGTTTAGGTTTTTAAATGTCTCAGCATTTTTATAACTATGGAGTTGGTTTTTAAGGTTTCATGTTATTTGCTTCCAGTTTGACGATTTTAAGGTACCATAGATCTGTAGACGTTTTCGACGTTCTACTTGTATGTATAACAGCTGTTCCTGCTGCCTATAATAGCATACTTTAATACATCCTAAAGTTATAGCATACTTTTAGGCAGCTTCCTCTGCTGTGAAGGAATAGCATACTTAGATAAGCCCACAAATTAAAGCATATTTTTAGGCGACTTTTTTTTCTTTCTTGGTTATAAATACGCAGAAGTTTAAGTTTTTTAATTTTTCAGCATTTTTATAATTTTGGGTTTGATTTTTAAGGTTTCATATTATTGGCATCCAGAATGATGATTTTAAGGTACCAACATATCTCTAGACCGTTTCGACATTCTACTTGTATGTAAAACAGCTTTTCCTGCTGCTCTTAAAAACATACTTAGATATACCTAAAAGTCATAGCATACTTTTAGGCGCCTTCCTCTGTTGGAAGGGAATAACATACTTTGATAAACCCACAACTTGCAGCATACTTTTCGGCGACTTTTCACAAAGTTGTCACAGAATCTAAAATAATCTAAGAAATTATCCTACAATTAAACACAAACGACAGTCATCAACGCTGTAAATACCCTTAGGACCATTCAACCCGCCATATTATTGACAACTATTGCCTATTTTAAGGCTGTGCATGTTCAATGTTAATTTGTTAGCCAAAATGACAGCAATAAATTCAAATTATAAATATTACATGTTATGAAGTTATTCGTGCTGCGTTTTTCAAATCCCAAAGGCGATATAATAGTTAAAGTACTCCATTAAAACACAATTGAGAAAATTACAAGCTTTAACGCTCTACCAAAATAAATAAAATATGCATAAAACACAATAAAACACTTGTTAAGATGGTTAAAGAGTAGGATTGTGTAGAATATTCCACAAAAATTGGTGGAACTGAAGAGCTGAGAAGAGGGAAGAAAAAACACAAAACACCAAAAACTATGAGAGTATAAAAGTGGGAAATAATCGCCCTAAGGAAGGTTTTAAGCCACACAACAATGAAAGTAGGAAATATAATAAATTAAAATTGTAAATCATATACAAATCTGCAGAAGAAGGCCCACCCCAGCTTAAATAATACACAGTAATCATTATTGAACATTACAACATTTTAAACGCCTGCCAGTATGCAACTAATAAGTAGTTAATTTCCCATTGGTGTAAAGAATATTGTAATCATTTTTGCTCTTGCTACATGTAAATAACAATACTAATAATAAACTTGAAGGTCATCTTGCCCATCACAGCTCACAGCTGCATCTGACAGACTGACTGTACGTACGTACGTACATACATACATATGGGCATAAGACAGGACTGATTTCCCTATAGTAACAATGGCACTGAATATTTATGAAAACAATGGGGGAAAATCTGTGTTCATTTAGGCCATTTCAAAAGTAAATGGCTTTGAAAGCAAAACAAACAAATAATTTGTTATTATAGAAATATATAGGAGAAAAAAAACCAAACAAAATGCACAGCAAACCAAGTGAAACAACACGGACGAAGGATAACCAAACCAAATGGCAAAAAGTGTGATTAATAACAAACCAGGGTTTTACAATCATCTCATCATCATCATCCACATCGTCCTTAGCTCGCCTTCGAAATATTGGAAATTATGGCACGCCAACAAAACCTTGCATATTTGTAGGCTTTTGATCAAAAGCCTCACAGCAATAATTTCCTTGGAGACCCAATAGAGTAAAGAGGTGTAAATGAAGATGAGCGCAGATGGCGGGCGGATGTGAAGTCTCTTTGTGAACTTTGTGAAAGCTTTGGTTTGTTTTTACCTAATGCCTTGCTCCGCTAACGCAGCACACAGCACAATGAGTATTGTGAATTCAAATTTATGTAAATAAGGTAAAGCCTACTTTTGGGCTGTAGGCCCCAAGCCACAGCGGACGGCTTTAAAAGGTGTGAATAATACTTTATAAACTCAAAGAATATATATATATATATATACGTAGCCTACAAAACGCGAGCTACGCCGCAATAATGTAGCCTACAGGGTATTAAAGGTAACAAATTTGCTAAAATTTAAAGCATACTTTAAGGTGGTTTAATTTAACACAATATATGTATATGTATAGGTCTATATGTCAATTACGGCAGACTGGTGGCATGACAAGGCTTAATGAAATTCTGGTTTATTTTTAGCTGAACGACATAGAATTAAATTGAAAAGATGTTAAGAAAATGTTGCATATATTTAGGAGGGAATAAAAGTTTAATACAAACAAGTCGGAATTGAGACAGTCGCTACATGTTGATGGAAACGAGATACAGAAAAGCGTGTTTGTTGATCAAAGCCTACTTTTAGCTGGTTAAGTAAAATAAAAGGTTTTTAGCTTAAAAAAACTTACAATGAAGTTTAAATACAGATTTAAGTATTAGACAACAAAAAGGAGATTTGTACAATAGTGAATGCGAATCAAAGCAATGCAAAGTGATATGGTGCTTGAAATATCGTAAATAGCGAAACAAGTCATAGTTTTAGGTGGCAAAGTAAAAAAATAACTTTGCAGGCAGCTTAAATACAATTTAAGTATAAGTATAAAATAACAAATAGAAGTTTCTTACAGTAACGAATGCGAATCGAAGCATACTTTTAGGCGGCACTGCAAAGTGATGTGGTGCGCGCTTAAGAATAGCTTAAAATAGCGTATATAACAAAACAAAGCATAGTTTTAGGTGGTAAGGTAAAATAAAAAGGTTTCTAGTAAAAGAATTACTTTGAAGGCAGTTTAAGTATAAAACAACAAATAGCAAATATTTACAAAAATGTATACAAAACGAAGCATACTTTTAGGCGGTATTGCAAAGTGATATGGTTCGCGCTTAAGAATAGCTTGAAATAGCATGAATAATGAAATAAACTAGAAAAATTTTTATACAAACATTGTACGACAGCTTCAAAATAATATGAAAAACACTTTTCAAAAAAAAATGTAAACTTGTGCCTAAATTAAAAAAAGATCAAATCAAGTCTTTGGGTCTGAACATACAATTTTTCAAAGAACTCCAAGTTTAAATAATAATAAAAAATATTTAGAGCATACCTTAAGGCACATACAAGACATCCCTCCATGACTTGAAATCTTAATTTTATTTTATAGTATTGATTATATGTTAAAAGCATTATCGAAAGTGTTGTATACATTTAGGGGAAGTTTATAATTTTGTGATAGAAAATACAGCAATGAGAGTGTCTCTGCTTGTACACTGCAGCGTTTTCCCTGCGTAATATCAAAACCAATCAAGTAAAACCTTGATTCAAGCTTGAATAGAAAACACAGCATACTTTTAGGTTCTATACAAAAAATTAATAAAATAACTTTCACAAGCTTTAATAATTTTATACAACCTACAAAAATAAAGTTATGCAAAAATATTCTAGCTGTCTCCTTATTTGTGGTCAATGCAATGCATATTTTTGAGAGAAAATTCGGCAAAAAAGAGTAGCTCTTTCTAGACCATAATATTGTCATATGCGTAAAAATGTTCACTGGTCCACAATTTTAAATAATTTTACAAGAAGGGGCGTGGCCATGAACTCGAATTTTAAATAATAATAACAAATAATCAGAGCATACCTTACATTTAGGAGAACTTTATAATTTTGTGATAGAAAATACGCCAATGAGAGTGTCTCTGCTTGTACACAGCAATGTTTTCCCTGCTTAATATCAATATCGTAATATCCAGCGTGAATAGAAATCACAGCATACTTTTAGGTTATACTTAAAAATAATAAAATATCTGTTAAAGAATAGCTTTCACATGCTTTAATTATTTCATTCAATCTACAAAAAAAATATATGCAAAAATATTCTAATCGTCCCACAATTTGTGTTCATACGAAAAATGTTGCATACATTTAAGAGGAATGTATAATTATGACAGAAAATTCGGTAAAAATAAAAGCAGCTCTTTCTAATCGAAAATATTGTCATATGCGTAAAAATTTGAACTACTCCACAATTTTAAATAATTTTACCTGAAGAGGCGTGGCCATATAGCCCGCGATACTGTTCACAATTAAAAAATTTTAAGAATAGCTTTCACAAGCTATAATAATTTTATTTAATCTACAAAAAAAGGTTATGCTCAAAAATTCTAATTGTCCTAAAATTTCTGGTCATATGTTGCATACATTTAGGAGGATTTTTTCAAAGAACTCAAAATATTCAAAGCATACCTTAAGGCATATTAAAGATATCACTCTGTGCTTAAAGATCATACATATGTGACATGTAGTCTTAATGTGATTTTGATTCTACAGTATTAAATATATTTTAAAAGCATATTCGAAAATGTTGCATACATTAAGGATGAGTATATAATTTTGTGATAGAAAATACGACAATAAGAGTGTCTCCGCTTGTTGGCACAAACGTTTTTAAAGCGTAATATAAAACGCAATCGAGTAAAAGCTTGATTCAAGCTTGAATATAAATCGCAGCATACTTTTAGGTGCAATTCCAAAATACTGAAATGTCTGTTAAAGTATAGGTTCCGCAAGCTTCAACAATTTCTGTCAATCTGCAAGAAGAAGTTATGCAAAAAAAATTTTAACTGTCACCTTATTTATGGTCATACGGAAAATTTTGCATACATTTAGGAGCGATGTATAGTTTTGAGAGAAAATTCGGCAAAAAAAAAGATACAAAAACCTAAAAAAGTTTAAAAATTTTTAATCTTTTAAAAAAAATTGCATACATTTAGGATCGGTATATAATTATTAGAAAAAGATAGTCAAAATAAAAGCCCCTCATTGCATTCAGCCCGAAGAGGAACAAAGCAAACTAATAGACCAATTATTTTATCCCTTATATAAACCGAAGCTAGCAAATATAAAAATTTTATAGAGGCACCCGCAGGTGCGTTGGTTTTATTGATATTATAACTCCATTTCTAAAGCGGAATGGTACTTTTGTATGCGAGGTACCAGAAGAGGCGTGGCTAGACATTCAGTTTTCTCTACAAAACGTTATACTATTATTATAATTCGATTTCTAAAGTGTGAGGAAGGGTACTTTTTTATGAGATCTACCAGAAGGGCGTGGCTAGATGACTTTCAGTTTATTCTACAAAACTTTTCCAGTTATAGGTTAACAAATACAGAATATGGGCACGATTGCGTTGGGTATATTGATATGATAACTCGATTTCTAAAGTGGGTGTAGGTGTACATTTGTATAAGACGTATCACAAGGGGCGTGGCCATGTAGCCCATATGCAATCCCGTAAGTAGTTTTGAAAAACTATTAACCCATGCTAAGTTATGTCTTTCGAAAGTTATCGTGCGTACCAGCCGGATAGACAGACACGGAGACAGACATGGATCAAACGGCTTAAAAAATCGTTAATATGGTTTAAAGAAACCTAGGGTCTGACTCCATCTATGTATAACACTTTTGGGTAGTTTCAAATAATATATGTATACCCTCCTCCCCATAGGGCAAGAGTATAAAAAGTGTGTTGGGCATGGATGAATCCGCCATAATGCCGTTTATATCCTGCCCCGATCTTGATTAAATTAAGGGTTCAAATTCGCTACAATTATTACGAAATTCCATTGTTAACTAAGTACATATACAGTTCACGGAGTTATATCTGTATGTGGCATATGAATTGCTGCACTGTTATTAAGATTACCTTCAAATATTGCCACGATATTGTCTAGATGTTCATGCAGGTTCCTAAATTATGTGTCTGTGTGTTAAGTATAGGTGCCTTCTCTGTAATGGCGGTTGTAACAAAACTTTTATACGTTATTTTTTTACTTATCCATGAAGGTTTTTAGAGCCAAACTATAAGATGAAGTTTTCTACAACTTACTTTTCTACTTAACTGTTGCTTGACATTCTATTTTAGTACCATACATAATTTATTTAATTTTTTTTTTTGGCAAAATTGCAAACTCTACTCCATGAAATCATGGAAAAAAATCTTATCTAAGCTATTGAACATGATAATGCTTTTAGAACACGAACGAATTTTCAATGACTTTTTGTGTTACTGCTGATTGCCACAATCCCATAGGAAACGTCGAACTTTTTCCTGTGGCCTCTTCATGTTACTGTCATTTAGTATTCGAACCTTAACCTATACGCTGAAGAGTGTTGTGTTGTCTCCAATTTCAACATATGAACATCATCAGTGAGTGGGTGAGTTATGTCCACCTCCCTCTGCTCTACTAGTCGAGGCTGGGCTGGCTTGAGTAAAGTTCAATAAGTTTACAGACATCTATCTATCAATACACAAAGTTGAGCGCTGAATGCTGCTGAGGGCGGTTGTCAGCGACAACATTTGTTACATTTCCCTGTATACAATACGTATCCTTTGATATCCGTTGTGAAGGAGGATATTTCTATTATTCCATGGATTTGTGTAAGTGTGCGTGTGTGTGTATGTGTTGTTCATGATGCTACCACCAACGTCATCGTTTTAATTTTTAACGTGTAAACTTGAAATGTATAAACATGAAATTCCTTTTAACTAAAATGACAACATTCGACGAACTTTAGACGTTGTCCGAGTGTGACAACAGCGCCACCGGGACGGACATTGTAAGCTGGGATTCAGAGCTGCGCTACAACGCCGTAATGCGGTAATGTTCATGGCATGCCTGGATCATTAACGTAAAAATCTGTAAGCGCTCAATGGCAGATGTGTATATTTAATGAATGCCAAAGATGTACGTACCATTAATGCCATACAGATGAATGATAGTAACAGACACTTTGCCTTAACCCATGTGCTCTTGGGAGCTTGGGCAGCTGCAAGTCAAAGTTAAGTTTGTCAGCTTGACTGTGCTTGTGCTGCTACGTTGGTTTGTGAAATCTATTGACACTTGGTGTGGTGGCTGGGGTTGTTGTGGCATGTTGCCGCCTGAATGACGACATTTGTGGCATGTGCTATGTGTGGTGCTAAAGAAACCATTCAGTATTCACAAGATTTGACATTCATTATTTTAAATGTGCAATTGTGAAATGAAATGTAACAAAGTGGAAACACGAATGATAATGATGTGTCAATGATTCCTGCAACACCGGGTGCGTTATGGCCTGTAACCTTCTCCCAAGGGCTGTGATGAGAGGGTGGGGGTGGGGTGTATGAGTGAGATAATAATTGTTGCCTTAAGTGTAGTATACGCAATAAATGTTAATCATACGCAATGATGTAGAATGTAAAGGAAATGTTCGATGGCATTGTTTATGAGGTGTGTTAATGTGAAGGTTATGTTGATAGAGTAGAATAATAGGAAATGTAATGGCAACGTTAAAACTATAAATTTACGAAAACAAAATATAATTAACTTAACCCCTACTTAAGTCGTACTTAGTTAAAAAGATTTGCATAACGTATGAGTAATTATAATTATTGCATTATCGAAATTGTCTGTGTGTTGAGTATACGTTCCTAGACTCTTCTAGCAATAATACTTATCTTTTGTCGTAATTTTACCTGAATGTATATAAAAGTTTCTATGACCAACTTAAAATAGTTAAGTTCAAATTAGCCATAAAGACCACGCCCTTAACTTAGCCATTTGTAAAGAGATGCGAAAGTAGATCGAAACATTAAAATTTCGCCAAAAGGGGGGGGTTTGGAAGAGGTAGGTGTAGTATTTACATCATTTACATTTACATAACCGATTGTTGCCTAAAAAATTTATATATTTTTTAATTTGTAAGCCTCTATAGTGTATTATATATTTTTAAAAATGTGATTGTGCACAACTATTAGGCAAGAGCTATCCAAATATGTACAATTTTAATTAAATTGATGTAGTTAAAGCCACTTAAATGGTAGCACAAGTATAAGTCATGACATTTTAGAATATGACAGGTAACATAATGTGATTTTTCTCAAACACAAACAATATTAAATAATTTCCTTACCACAGATTTGCATTTGTTGATCCAAAACACCCCCAAAATAATCAAATTTGCATGTATATAAGCAAAATTGGTTTTAGTAATTTTTACGCCTTCATAGTTTACACAATTTTGTTTAAAATGTTATTGTGCACATCTCTGAGGCAAGAACTATCCAATGATATATAACTTTAATTAAATTAATACATTTAAAGCCACTTAAATGGTAGCACAAGTATTTGTCATGACATTTTATACTACGGCAGGTGATATAACCACACTTTTCTCAAACACAAACAATATTTTATGATTTCCTTACCTCAGATTTGCATTTGTTGATCCAAAACACTCCCAAATTAATCAAATTTGCATGTATATAAGCAAAATTGGTTTCTGTAATTTTTTGCCTTTATAGTTTAACAATTTCAATTTCAAAATGTTGTTGTGCACATCTCTGAGGCAAGAGCTTTCCAATGATATATAACTTTAATTAAATTAATATATTTAAAGCCACTTAAGTGGTAGCACAAGTATAAGTCATGGCATTTAATGATATGACAGGTAACAAAATGACGTTATTCTCAAACACAGAGAATGTTTAATAATTTCCTGACTTCCGATTTGCATTTGTTGATCAAAGAACCCCCAAATTAATCAAATTTGCATGTATATAAGCAAAATTGGTTTCTGTAATTTTTTTGCCTTTATATTTTACACAATTTTTTTTTACATGTTGTTGTGCACATCTCTGAGGCATGAGCTTTCCAATGATATAAATGTTTTACTTAATGAATTTATTTAAAGCCACATAAACGGTAGCACAAGTATTTGTCATGACATTTTTTGATATGACAGGTAACAAAATGACGTTATTCTCAAACACAGAGAATGTTTAATAGTTTCCTGACTTCCGATTTGCATTTGTTGATCAAGGAACCCCCAAATTAATCAAATTTGCATGTATATAAGCAAAATTGGTTTTAGTAATTTTTACGCTTTTATAGTTTACACAATTTTTTTCAAAATGTTGTTGTGCACATCTCTGAGGCAAGAGCTTTCCAATGATATATAACTTTAATTAAATTAAAGGTTTTAAAGCAACATAAACGGTAGCACAAGTATAAGTCATGGCATTTTATGATATGACAGGTAACAAAATGACGTTATTCTCAAACACAAAGAATGTTTAATAATTTCCTGACTTCCGATTTGCATTTGTTGATCCAAAACACCCCCAAATTAATCAAATTTGCGTGTATATATGCAAAATTGATTTTTGTCATTTTTTTGCCGCTATAGTTTACACAATTTTTTTCAAAATGTTGTTGTGCACATCTCTGAGGCAAGAGCTTTCCAATGATATATAACTTTAATTAAATAAATACATTTACAGCCACTTAAATGGTAGCACAAGTATTTGTCATGACATTTTATACTACGGCGGGTAACAGAACGAAATTTTTCTCAAACACAAAGAATGTTTTATAATTTCCTGACTTCCGATTTGCATTTGTTGATCAAAAACACCCCCAAATTAATTAAATTTGCATGTATATAAGCAAAATTGGTTTCTGCAATTTTTTTGCCTTTATAGTTTACACAATTTTTTTCAAATTGTTGTTGTGCACATCTCTGAGGCAAGAGCTTTCCAATGATATATAACTTTTATTAAATTAATACATTTAAAGCCTCTAAAATGGTAGTACAAGTATTGTTTATAGCATTTTTTAATGTGACATGTGACAGAACGACACTTTTCTCAAACACAAAAAATATTAAATAAATTACTGACTTCACATTTGCATTTGTTGTCACAAAACACTCCCAAATTAATCAAATTTGCATATATATAAGCAAAATTAATTTTTGTAATTTTTTTTCCAGCTATAGTTTACACAATTTTTTTTTAAATGTTGTTGTGCACATCTCTGAGGCATGAGCTTTCCAATGATATAAATGTTTTACTTAATGAATTTATTTAAAGCCTCTTAAATGGTAGCACAAGTATTTGTCATCACATTTTATACTATGGCGAAATTTTTCTCAACCACAAACAATATTCAATAATTTCCTAACCTCAGATTTGCATTTGTTGATGCAAAACACCCCCAAAATAATCAAATTTGCATGTATATAAGCAAAATTGGTTTCTGTAATTTTTTTGCCTTTATAGTTAACACAATTTTTTTCAAAATGTTGTTGTGCACATCTCTGAGGCAAGAGCTATCCAATGATATATAACTTTATATAAATTCCTTGCTTTAAAGCTTCTAAAATGGTGTGACAAATGTTTTGCATGCCATTAAACCGTTATGTCATGACAAAAAAATTAAAAAAAAAATTAGAAGACGTATTTTGATGTGTTGGCCTTATAAAACCATAAAATAAACCAATTTTATTCTAAAAAGTTTACCTTTAATTTTTTTAAATTTTTAACTTAATTCATAAATTTTTTTTAAAAAAAATATTTTTGTGCACAACTTTGAGTCAAGATCTTTTTAATGATATATAAATTTAATTAGATTCTTTGCACTAAAGCCTGTATATAGGTGCTACAAATATTTGTCACATAACACCTTTTTGGCCCAAATATTTATTTTCAAAATTTTCTGCATAGATTTTGAATCTGATGGCCCAAGAAGAATCTTACATTAACCGATTGTTGTCTAACAAGGGAATTGGAAACATAACATTTGCTGCGCCTAGACATCATCTTAAGAAATAACTTCAACCCCTAAGGGTATACTTTAAAATTAGTTTCGTATATTATCACTGACACCTTAACACACTTATAGGCCATATAGTGCCTACAGCTTGATGATGGTCGCTTACACATATTACCGCAATAGTTTATATTTTTCAAGAATCCTTAAAACAAAGGACCTTAAAGGATGATGTGTAACATTTTGCATGTATCACGGGGGTGTAAAGATAAAATAGCGTCAAGTTGTGTGGAAATTTGAACAAACACATTATATATACTTAATGCTATACAAATATATAAAGGTATAACCTAACACATAACATAAAAGTACAACAGAGGACGGCAAAGAGAACGTCCTTAATAGGCGATCTGAATAAGTTACTTGCAACAAAACTTAAAATCACAGCATAGTACCAAAATCTTAGAAGTATGGGCTCTTAAACTATAATGCCTTGACAAAGATGATACCAAAGGGTGTCTTTCAAAAATATTGCTTATGTTCTGTTCCTCCCACACATGCCGTCCTCTGGCGGCCCGTTTAAACAGGTCATAAAGAGCGCATAACACATTATACCCTTATATGTACGCGTGTGTAAATGTATACAATCATAAAATTATTTACCCGGCCATCTCTACCACTACCACCAGTTCAAATTTACTACAAATTCCTTTTGTTGTCCTTGTGACCCAGAAAATCTAGCGCGTGTTGCCAGTTTCATTATCATGTTGGCTGCGCATTTTTCCAGGTTGACCCCAAAAACAACAGCCACTTTAAGCACTTTTTAAATTAAAATTCATGAAAAATCATATGGCCGTGCAAACAGTTTTGCGTGGTTTACCTTTTTTTTTTTTTGTTGTTGTTGCTAAGAACGATGATGAGCAGGATGTCAGTGATGATGATGATGATGATGATTTCAACGATGATGTTGTTGTTGAGTTGTGTATGTTGCATGGCTATTACTATACATGCCGCTTACATTTTGTCCTCAGAGGCAAAGGCAGGACCTGATGTTTTCCATCAGCAAAACAAGAAAAATTGGCGTACGTGCTTGCTCTAGATGTTATGGCTGTTGTCTGACCGCATTTTGTGGTGTTTTGGCAAACACATCCTCCAACATAACTTAGATAGTTTTTTTGTGTTCATAATAATTGTAAAGAGCCAAAACTTTTAGCCGGTTTTTTATGGCTATGCCATTTCCCCTAGTGACAATTATCAGTTTTTTTTCTTTTTTACATAGACAATAATGTTTCATTGCTGATGAAACCAGAACAAGATGTTTGCTATAAATATTATAAGAATATACAACATTCAGATACACTTTTCATTGTTGTATTTTTACAGAAATATAAACACTTGATTCTAGAAACCTGCCCGGTTATCTAGACAATATCGTACTAAAGTTTTATTACAAACGCAATAATAGTATAGGCTAGTATATGCAACACACAGACACACTTTTAATAAAAAAAAAATCGTTAAAGCTTGCGTTCTAGAAACCTGCTCGGTTATCTAGACAATAACATGTTAAAGTTTTAACTAAATCGCAATAATAATGTAGGCAAATATACCAAACACACAGACACGCTTCTGAAAAAAAACATGGAAACCTGCCCGGTTATATAGACATTACCGTATTAAAGTTTCAATACAACCGCAATAAAAGCCTAGATATCCAGCCTTAACACACAGACACACATATATTGTTAAATATTTAAAGAAAATTTTACACTTTTAGTATAAAAACCTGCACCGTTATCTACAGTAAATTGTACCAAACTTTTGATTCAATTGAAATAATATCGTAAACATTTAAGACAAACACACAGACATATTTTTATAAGTAAATGTTTAAAGATACATTTAAAACTTGTCTCTAGAAACCTTAATGGTAATCTAAAGAAGTTTTTACCAAACTTTTGATACAGTTACAATATTAGCTTAGACATTTATACTCAACACACAGACACACATATATTATTAAATATTTTAAGAATCAAATCAATATATAGAAACCTGCCCCCTTATCCAGAGTTAATTGTACCTAACTTTTGATTCAATTAAAATAATATCGAAAACATTTAAGACAAACACACAGACACATTTTTATAGGTAAATGTTCAAAGAAATATTTAAAACTTGTCTTTAGAAACCTTCATGGTAATCTAAAGAAGTTTTTACCAAACTTTTGATACAGTTACAATATTAGCTTAGACATCTATACTCAACACACAGACACACTTTTATCGTTAAATATTTAAAGAAACTTTTGTAATTGTACTATAGAAACCTGCACAGTTGTCTAGAGAAAGTTGTACCAGACATTCGATTCAATTGAATCAATATCGTAAACATTTAAGACCAACACACAGACACATTTTTATAGGTAAATGTTCAAAGAAACATTTAAAACTTGTCTCTAGAAACCTTCACGGTTATCAATAGAAATTTTTACCATACTTATGATACAATTAGAATATTAGCTTAGACATCTATACTCAACACACAGACACACATATATTATTAAATATTTTAAGAATCAAATCAATATATAGAAACCTGCCCCCTTATCCAGAGTTAATTGTACCTAACTTTTGATTCAATTGAAATAATATCGTAAACATTTAAGACAAACACACAGACACATTTTTATAGGTAAATGTTCAAAGAAATTTTTAAAACTTGTCCCTAGAAACCTTCATGGTTATCTAAAGAAGTTTTTACCAAACTGTTGATACAGTTACAATATTAGCTAAGACATCTATACTCAACACACAGACACACTTTTATCGTTAAATATTTAAAGAAACTTTTGTAATTGTACTATAGAAACCTGCTTCCTTAACTGGAGTAAATTGTATCATACTTTTGATTCAATTGAAATAATATCGTAAACATTTAAGATCAACACACAGACACACTTATATAGGTGAATGTCCAAAGAAACATTTAAAGCTTGATTGTACTAACCTACATGATTAATCATAGTAAATTTTACCAAAATTTTTATACAATTGGAATATTAGTTAAGACGTCCATAATCAACACACAGACACACTTTTATTGTTAAATATTTAATTTGTACCATAGAAACCTCCGCCATTATCTAGAGTAAATTGTACCAAACTTTTGATTCATTTCAAGTAATATTCTTAACATTTAAGAAAAAAACACACAGACACACTTTTATAAGTAAATGTTCAAAAAAAAATGTTAAACATGTCTCTACTTTTAATAGTAAAATACATTATAAAACTTGACCCTAGAAACCTGATCGGTTATATAGGAAACATCATAGTGAAGTTTATAGACAATCGGGATTACAGTATAAATACCTTAAGCCAACACACAGACACACTAAAGCTGGACGTAATATTTCCTATAAATAACAAAAACTGGTTAAGTAACTATCTCCGGCTACACCATAGCTTCACAATTTGTAAAAGTGGTAATACAACTGGTAATTTGCACTTCAGTTACATTTTAAAACTACGGCTGTACCAGAGGGGACAGACAGACAGACAACCCCAAAAATGGGCAATTTGTATGGGAGGTGGAAGTAGTTTTCGTCCGATCTCGCTTATCCTAGAACTTAACCTTCTCTTAAAAGATATAGGCTTGCAAACCAAATTTCAGACCGATAGCTCTTAAATTACGGCTGCAATCGTTGGGACAGACAGACTGCCACCCCCAAAAAGGGGAAAATTTTATGGGATGGCAATAGATTTTGTCCGATTTTGCTCATCTTGGAACTTAACCTCCCCTTAGATGATATAAGTGTGCATACCAAATTTAACCTCGATAGCTCTTAAACAACAGCTGTAACCGTGGGACAGATAGACAAACACCCTCAAAAAGGGGCAATTTGTATGGAAGGTGAGAGAAGTTTTTGTCCGATATTGCCCATCTTACAACTTAACCTACGCTTGGATGATAGTAGCATGCAAACCAAATTTCAGCTCGATAGCTCTTAAACTACGGCTGCAAACTACGGCTTGGGACAGACAGACCGCCACCCCCAAAATGGGGAAAATTGTATGGGATGGCAGTAGTTTCTGTCCGATTTTGCTCATCTTGGAACTAAACCTTCCCTTAGAAGATATAAGTGTGCATACCAAATTTAACCTCAATAGCTCTTAAACTACGGCTGCAATCGTTGGGACGGACAGACCGCCACCCCCAAAAAGGGGAAAATTGTATGGGATGGCAGTAGTTTCTGTCCGATTTTGCTCATCTTAGAACTTAACCTCCCCTTAGAAGATATAAGTGTGCATACCAAATTTAACCTCGATAGCTCTTAAACAACAGCTGTAACCGTGGGACAGATAGACAAACACCCTCAAAAAGGGGCAATTTGTATGGAAGGTGAGAGAAGTTGTTGTCCGATATTGCCCATCTTACAACTTAACCTACGCTTGGATTATAGTAGCAGGCATACTAAATTTCAGCTTGATAGCTTTTAAAGTACGGCTGGTATCTGGGGAACAGGTGGACGTACTACCCCAAAAGGGGCAATTTGTATGGAAAGTGGAAAGATATTCTGTCTGATCTTGTTCATCTTGGAACTTTACCACTCCTTAGAAGATATAGACTTGCAAACCAAATTTCAGCTCGATAGCTCTTAAACTACGGCTGCAATCGTTGGGACGGGCAGACTGCCACCCCCAAAAAGGGGAAAATTTTATGGGATGGCAATAGATTTTGTCCGATTTTGCTCATCTTGGAACTTAACCTCCCCTTAGAAGATATAAGTGTGCATACCAAATTTAACCTCGATAGCTCTTAAACAACAGCTGTAACCGTGGGACAGATAGACAAACACCCTCAAAAAGGGGCAATTTGTATGGAAGGTGGGAGAAGTTTTTTTCCGATATTGCCCATCTTACAACTTAACCTACGCTCGGATGATAGTAGCATGTATACTAAATTTTAGCTCGATAGCTCTTAAACTACGGCTGCAATCGTTGGGACAGACAGACCGCCACCCCCAAAAAGGGGAAAATTGTATGGGATGGCAGTAGTTTCTGTCCGATTTTGCTCATCTTGGAACATAACCTCCCCTTAGATGATATAAGTGTGCATACCAAATTTAACCTCGATAGCTCTTAAACAACAGCTGTAACCGTGGGACAGATAGACAAACACCCTCAAAAAGGGGCAATTTGAATGGAAGGTGGGAGAAGTTTTTGTCCGATATTGCCCATCTTACAACTTAACCTACGCTTGGATTATAGTAGCAGGCATACTCAATTTCAGCTCGATAGCTTTTAAAGTACGGCTGTAATCTGGGGAACAGGTGGACGTACTACCCCAAAAGGGGCAATTTGTATGGGAAGTGGAAAGATATTCTGTCTGATTTTGTTCATCTTGGAACCTTATTACTTCTTAGAAGATATAGGCTTGCATACCAAATTTTAGCTGGATAGCTATTAAACTTCAGCTGTAACCGCGGAACAGATCGACAAACGCACCCAAAAAGGGGCAATTTGTTTGGAAGGTGGAAGTAGTTTTTGTCCGATCTTGCTAAACTTCGAACTCAGCCTCCGCTTTGAGGTAAGTAACTAGCATACCAAATATCAGCTCCATAGCTTCTAAACTACAACTGTAATCGGGGGGGACAAGAAGACAAACACCTCCTAAAAGGGCAATTTGTATGGGAAGTGGAAGTAGTTTTTGTCCGATCTTGCTCATTTTGGAACTCAGCGTCCACTTAGTGCATAGAAACTTGTATACCAAATTTCAAATCGATAACTCATAAACTGCAGCTGTAACCACGGGACAGATAGATAAAAACCCCCAAAAAGGGACAATTTGTATGGGAAGTGGAAGTAGTTTTCGTCCGATCTTGCCCATATTCAACTTGACCTCCGTTTAGAGGAGAGAAACTAGAAACTACCAAATTTGAGCTTGATTGCTTATAAACTACAGCTGTAACCGCGGGACAGAAAGATAAACACCCCCAAATAAAGAAAGGTGAAAGTACATTTTTGTCCGATCCTGCTCATTTTGGAACAAGGCCTCCGCTTAGATGAGAGAAACATGTATACCAAAAACGAAGTGTTTCTGTCCGATCTTCCTCATTTTAAGCTTAATATTGGAAAATGCACGATTGAAATCAGCACTTCGGATCTAAGAGTGGTACGAGGCGCATCCAAATTCTGGCTCCAGTGCTGAGCCAGGTTATTTGAAAGCATTTTATGACAACAGAAGCAAATTAAATAAAGGAAATTTCTCAATTAACATTGTCGCTGAGTGTAATATCTTCATTTGTAGTAAAAATGCTTATTAAAATCAAAATAAATGGTGATTCATTTAGAAGCATTTTTTCTAATTTCCAATTAAATACTGCAAATAAAATTATATGTCGGAATCTTCAATACAAATCGAAAGAACAATCTCTGGCATTGGTTTCTTAATTATAATTTCATTAAAACTTTGGCCAGGACTTCATCAAAGTGACCTATACGGAAGATGTAACTTTAGATTATTCTTTCTAGCATTGCCATCGATATCTTTCGACTAAAGCGATTCATATTGGTTTCTAGAACCTAAAATGTAGCTGGCTTATCGACGAAGACGTCGTTCTTATATTTATAATCATAGCTTCTAGTAAAAATTCTCTTTAAAATTCACATAACAACTGATTCATTATGATGTTTTTTTTGTAAATTATTTTTTAAATTACTTAACATATAATAAGATGTTGAAAACTTTCTTATAAACTGAAATAACACTCTCTGGCATTTACTACCAATGAATAATTGCAATCAAATGCCACTAACCAATAGTTGGTCTATACGAAAAGTCCAACCTTCGGTTACTCTTCCCAACATTGCTACTGATAACTACCTGAGTACATGATAAATCTTAGATTTTAAGTCTTGTCGTCGTAAGTGGTTTATTGCTGACGCTGATTTTTGACTTAGTTGATGTTATTTAAATTTTTATTTCTAGTAAAATTCTTATTAAGTTTAAAAATAACGAGTGATTTATTACGAGGCCTTTTTTTAAATTTTATTAAATTACTAAAAATTACACTTTAATGTCTTATTATTTTTTGTCACTCGATAGAATGTTCTCCGTCATTTAATTTTCAAAGAAAATTTTATTTAAATATTGACCGTGAACACGCCGAAAGTGCTCTATGTTGTGGGGGTTAAATTTTTTTCTTAAAACATTTAATTTTGTAATAAAACTTGTTGTTGCGTTGTGAATCTTCTCATGACCAAATTGTCGACCAATACCGAATCAAAAAACAACATAACAGCTTGACTTCAGTTACAAGTGATTTGTATAAAGAATAAAACTAAAAAAAACCCCTCTAAGTGAATCACACTTTAGTTACAGTCTCAAGATAAATTCGTATTAAGTCAATACATTAATATCTATATATATTTTTTTTTTTTTGAAATGACAGTATAGTTTTAATATAATAAATTTCATTTGTTTTTTTGCTATCCTTTCAGGCGAACGACTCATTCAGTATGCTAGCGAAAATCTAGTCACTGAAGTTTTGATACATCCTCAATACAATACCCTGATACAATGTATGCGCAACATGTTGAGCAGCTTTACCCGGCATCGTCACATCATCCACGCTGGCTACACCTTCTCTAGCAATGGTTCCTGGATACTACAGGTGAGTCAGTCAGTAAATAGTGAGCAGAAATTCATAAATAAAAACTTTGTTTCCGTTTCTCTGTCATCCCCCCTCTAGGATGGAACCTTTTCGGTTGGTGACTTCTCGGAAGCCTTTCAAGAGCACGATGTCCAACGGGTAATACGGGCATATGCCGATACCATAACAATGAATATTCATTGTGCTGATTCCGGTCTGTGGCATACATTGCCCGACAAGAGCTATGCTCGCTTGTGTAAAATCCGCATTAATCCTGTTGATGTACTCGACACAAGCAGCGAGAGTATTAATGCTTTTATAGGTAAGTTGGCAGATAATGACAAACACGCCGCACTTTTTCTGTGGCTTTTGAGTTTTCCACCTCATGTGTCCTTCCGATAATCATTTAATTACACTCCAGTTTCTGTTTATCATTTCACAATTTGTAATGTTCTCTCTCTCTCTCCCCCTCTTACTCTCTCCGCCAGATTATCTGTCTCCCATGCTGATTCCTACATCTATACGTGAACTACTCGAGACCTCGGATGTTGTTGGTAATATACGTTTTACACATCCCACTCTTTATGTCTTCCCCGGCGGTCAAGGCGATGCTGCCTTGTTTGGCATCAATGGTTTTAATATGTTGGGTAAGTACTCTCAGGCATGAGCTCCTGCCTTTTTGCAATTACTCATAACATTCCCTTTCGTTCTCTCGTACCCTTTGCAGTTGATGGTGGCTTTAATCGCAAGGCTTGCTTTTGGGACTTCGTCCGCCATTTGGACCGCCTGGATGCCGTTCTGATGACACGTCTCAACAATAGCAATATTCAGGGCCTCAGCTCAGTGGTGGAACGGAAACGTGATGCTCCCGTCTATCCACAGATTGGTCATTTCTTTAGTAATATACCCGACCGTAAGGGCGGTCTCCCTAGCCCCGATGGTGATAAGGATCGTAATCCATTGTTGATTGATCTCTTCGAAAGAGGTCATAATCTAGTCAGTGACTTAAAGTCGTTAGATTTAAAACCACAAACTTGCTACAGAGCACCCGAACCTATTAATCTCTATCACAAAGTGGGCCATGGCACTTTGGATATGTACGTCATAAGTCCTTCCCGCGACTCGAGGGAAGTCAAGGAATTCCTTCAGAAGTGGAACTCCGGTGATCAGCGTTTGTTTGCTGCACGTGAATCCCGAGAATTCAATTTCCCACTGCAGAATCTGGTATCCATTTGTGCGCTGCTCGTATGGCAACCGGCTAATCCCGAAGACACTATAACACGTATTCTCTTCCCTGGTAGCACACCTGACTTCAAGATCCAGGAAGGTCTTGAGAAGATCAAACACTTGGAATTTATGAAGCATTCCACTTGCACTGCCAAATCTATTGCACCTGCCATTCAAACTGTGGTCACCACTCGCAAGACGCTCAAGTCTGCTATTGAACCCTCAGCGCCCATCGCCTCGAAGCCCAGCAGATTCATGGCTCCAGCTGCCGCAGCTTTGGCCATACAACAAGACAACAAAATGAAGGAGTCTGGCGTCATTTCTGCCGTGGCGGAAGAGGAGAAGATTGAGAAAATCTATCAAGAGGAGGAGAAGACTGCTGCTCTTAAGAAAAAGGAAGACTCTATTGAGACTGATGAACAGGCTATCGAAACGGGTGACGAAGCCCTACCCGAACCTTCGGTTGAGACAGCCAGCAAAGATGGCGATCAGGTAGACCTGGCCGAACCAGAAGAAGACAATAAGGAAACGACTGAGAAGAAAGTAGAAGTTGTTATTGTAAAGCCCCAACCTCAAGTTCCACCTCCTGCCAAAGAAATCATCGAGACTGCAGCGGAACCCATTAAACCCATCAAGGCAGCTAAATCTAAAGCCGAGAAGCCCAGAGCCGAAGTCAAACCTTTGGTGCGTTCGCGTATCGACACCAGACCACCCAAGTCCATGGAACGCAAAGTGGCCAAGAAAGATGAAAAGAAGAGCTCGCCAACTGCTACGCCACGCAAACAGGAATCTGTTAAGCCACCAACCAGAGAGGTTAAATCCAAAATTGTAACTCGTGCCGCCAAAGCCAGCCCCAGCAGTACTCCCGCCAAGAGCGCCAAGGAAGCAAACAACCGCAAGGTCTTGGAATCCAAACAACAATCTATAAGACAAACTTCAGCAACTACTACCTCCAGGCGGGAAATCTCACGCACTTCGACAACCACGACCACGACTGAGAAGAAAGTGTCCGAACCCCGCAAACCCATTTCCAGACGTCCTCGCGGAGCCTCGCCTTCTAAACGAGCTCCTGGCAGCCCCATCAAATCCGCCAAGCCCAAAGCAGCTGATCTTAAAAAGACTCGCTTGGACAAGGGTGGTACTACTGATTCTAGTTTGGTATCCACTCCCTCGGCCGATGACGTTGCCGCCGCTAAGAAGCTGCAAGAATTGACAGCCTCCCAGGAATTGGATGCCGAAAAACAACGTGAGTTGGATGACCTTAAGGAAGAACAAGAGGTAGTAAGGGAAATCGAGGCCGTTTTCTCCCGCGACGAAATGAAACGCCAACATCAAATTAAGGCTGAAATTCGTGAAGTAACTAAGCAGGACAGCACTACTGAGGCTGATGAAGAAGATGAATACCTCATCATAGAAAAAGAGGAAATCACTGAAGATTCCATTGTAGAACAGGAAGAGAGCAGCGTTACCAAAGAAGAAGAGATTCAGAAACATCAACGCGATTCCCAGGAATCCGAGAAGAAACGCAAGAAGAGCGCCGAGGAAGAAATTGAAGCTGCTATTGCTAAAGTGGAAGCAGAAGAACGTAAAGCCAAATTCGAAACTGTACCTTCCGCCCCTTCCAAATCCCCAGAAGCCGAGAAAGCTCCTCAAGAACCAGAGGCTGACGAGGAAGGTGAAGAAGCTGAGGTCGAAGAGGCAGAAGAAGTTGAAGAAGAAGCAGCAGAAGGAGTAGCACCAAAAGAAGTCAAGATCACCTCACCCGAGGAAACCGAACTTAAGGCTGAAGTCCAGGAGATCATAACGACTGCTAGGGAAATTGTCACATCCAAAACTGATGAACACTTGGCAAAGACAGAAGAAGATTTATCCTCTGCCACGCCCGATGAAAGAATAAGCAGCGCCAAGAAAACTTCCGATACCAAAGACGACATGGTTGGTTTGCCCGTCGAAGCCATACCAGCAAATCTTCAAGAAAGTCTTCCAGAAGAAAAATTCTCGGCTACAATTGAATCTGGAGCTACAACAGCTCCCACACTACCCGAAGACGAACGCATTCCCTTGGACGAAATCAAGGAAGACTTGGCCATCGAAGAGAAATACGTTAAAGAAGAAACCAAAGAAATTGAAGCTGTGGCGATCTCAGTTAGTGCCATGACCTCCGTCGTACCACCCACAGAAACTAGTGCCGAACCTAAAGAGATTGTTGCCCAAAAATACACCGACAGAATTGTTGGAGGCATAGGCACAACCGAGCGCGTCCTACCAATTAAAATGGCTTATGACACCCAGCAATTACGGGATGTGGTTAAAACTCCCGATGAAGTTGCCGATCTGCCCATGCATGAGGAAGCCGATATGGGCGTTTATGATACCCAAGAATCCGGTAAATCAATATCTCATAAAGAAGAGCTGGCAAAAGAAGAAAAGGAAGAAGAAGAGAAAGACGAAGAAGAAAAGGTGGAAAAAGTAGAGGAATCCAAAGTATCAGTTGCAACCGTTGCTCACGAAGACGAAACTAAAGAACCTAAAGAGAAAATATCCTCTCCTACTTCGGAAAAGGTATCAGAAGCAGAAGATGACAAACCCAAAGAAGAAAAAGAACTTGAAAAGGTGGAAGAAAAACCTACATCCCCAGTTAAACCAGTGGAAGAAATTGCTGAAGAAGTCCATGAAATTGTGGTAGAAGAAGAAGTTATAACGGCTGTAAAACTGACCGAAAGCAAGGAAATGAAAAAGGCATTGGCATCTCCTGAAGAGAAGGAAACAAGCGAGATCACCTCCGAAGATGAAATGCCAGCCCAATTAACTACAACAAAGCCTACAACTGAGAAACGTGAGGACACCGTGTCAGTTGATAGTCCACCAACAATTGAAGAAGCCATTGAAGTTGAAATGCAAAAGTCGCTTCAGGCCAGCCGGAAACCATCAACAGACAAGGAAGCCTCCAAAGAGGCATCACGCAGAGTTTCTGTGGCTGAAAGCAAGAAGGACGAAAAATCGCCTGAAGAATCCACAGCACCATCCAGACGTGAATCTGTTGCTGTAAACGAAAAGGATATAGAAGACAAATCCAAGGAAGCATCCCGCAAGTCTTCCGTTGCTGAAGCAGCTGAAAAATCTGCTACTGCCTCCAAAGAAGCATCACGCAGAGTTTCCGTGGCTGAAAGTAAGAAAGACCAAAAATCGCCTGAAGAATCCATAGCACCATCCAGACGTGAATCTGTTGTTGTTACCGAAAAGGAAAAAGAAGACAAATCCAAGGAAGCATCCCGCAAGTCTTCCGTTGCTGAAGAAGCTGCAAAATCTGCTACTGCATCTAAGGAACCATCCAGACCAGCTTCAGTAGCTGAAATCAAAAAGGATGAGAAATCACCCAAAGAATCCAAAGAACCTTCCCGACGAGAGTCTCTTGAAGAAGTAGATAAAGCTAAGATATCTGCTGAAGTTTCTAAAGAACCATCAGAAGTCGTTTCTGCAGCCGAAAGCGTTGATGTATCCCGACGTGCGTCAGTAACTGAAAAAACACTCGATGAAGCTAAGGAACCTTCAAGACCAGTCTCTGTAGCAGAAAGCGAGGGGGCCAAGAAATCTACAGAAGCATCAAAGGAAACCTCAAGAAAAGCATCCGTCACAGAAAGCGTACCAGAAGCTTTCAAAGAAACCTCTCAACCCCCTTCGGTAGGCGATATTTCCCGGAAGGAATCTGTAGTTGAAAGTGAGAAAGACAAGAAATCTGCCGAAGCGTCTAAGGAAGCCTCCCGACCAGCATCAGTAGCCGAAAGTGAAAAGGCAGAAAAGTCTCCAGTGCTATCAAGAAAGCCTTCTGCAGAGGAAAGCGACACAGAAAAGGTTTCCGCCAAAGCGTCCAAGGAGCATTCACGACCAGCATCAGTAGCAGAAAGTGAGAAGCCAGTGGAAAGCGACAAAGACAAGATGTCCGCCGAAGCATCTAAGGAGCCATCAAGACCAGCGTCAGTAGCTGAAAGTGAGAAACCTGTGGAAAGCGAAAAAGATAAATTATCAGCTGAAGCATCCAAGGAGCCATCAAGACCAGCTTCAGTTGCTGAAAGTGAAAAGATTGAAAAATCACCAATAGTGTCAAGAAAGCCATCTGCAGTAGAGAGCGACAAAGAGGCATCTAAGGTGCCTTCTAGACCTGTTTCAGTAGCTGAAAGTGAAAAAGCCGAAAAGTCACCAGTACTGTCTCGCAAACCATCTGCTGTGGAAAGCGAAAAAGACAAGCCATCAGCAGAAGCATCTAAGGAGCCATCAAGGCCTGCTTCAGTGGCCGAAAGTGAGAAGGCAATGGAAAGCGACAAAGACAAATTGTCCGCCGAAGCGTCCAAGGAGCCATCTAGACCAGCGTCAGTAGCTGAAAGTGAAAAACCCGTTGAAAGCGAAAAAGACAAGTTATCAGCGGAAGCATCTAAGGAGCCATCAAGACCTGCTTCAGTAGCTGAAAGTGAAAAGATTGAAAAATCACCCATAGTGTCAAGAAAACCATCTGCAGTAGAGAGCGACAAAGAGGCATCTAAGGAGCCTTCTAGACCTGTTTCAGTAGCTGAAAGTGAGAAAGCCGAAAAGTCACCAGTACTGTCTAGAAAACCATCTGCTGTTGAAATCGAAAAAGACAAGATATCTGCTGAAGCATCGAAGGAAACTTCTCGACCCACATCAGTAGCTGAAAGTGAAAAGGAAGATAAATCCAAAGAACCATCGCGAGCACCTTCCGTAACCGATGATGTCCCTAAGGACGAGAAACCAACAGAATCCACAGTAGTTTCAAGGAAAGCTTCAGTTGTCGAAGACAAATCGCCTATTACATCTAGAAAAACATCAGTTACAGAAAGCGAAAAGGACAAAAAATCCGTCGATGCTTCCAAGGAAACCTCTCGCCCTGCTTCCGTGGCAGAGAGTGAAAAAGATGAAAAGAGCCGTATTGAGTCGAAAGAACCATCCAGACCTGAATCTGTCGCTGAAGAATCAAAAGAACCTTCTCGACCCGTATCCGTTGCAGAAAGTAAAGAAGGAAAATCTCCAGTTACATCAAGAAAATCATCTATTGCAGAGGTAGTCGAGGAACAAATAATCGAAGCATTCAAAGAAACTTCTCTTGCTACCTCAGCACCTACAATTGCCGCTAGTGAAAAGGACAGCAAATCTCAACCACCTTCAATTGCAGCAAGCGAGAAAGATGACAAATCGCAAGTTCCTTCGGTTGCTGCAAGCGAAAAAGACGAGAAGTCAGCAGCACCTTCTGTAGCTGCAAGTGAAAAGGACGAGAAGTCAGCAGCACCTTCTGTAGCTGCAAGTGAGAAGGACGAGAAATCACAAGCTCCTTCTATTGCAGCAAGTGAAAAAGACGAAAAGTCCCAGGCTCCTTCGGTTGCTCCAAGTGAAAAAGACGACAAATCAGAAGCACCCTCAGTATCTCCAAGTGAAAAGGACGAAAAGTCTGCAGCACCTTCTGTAGCTGCAAGTGAAAAGGACGAGAAGTCAGCAGCACCTTCTGTAGCTGCAAGTGAAAAGGACGAGAAATCACAAGCTCCTTCTATTGCATCAAGTGAAAAAGATGATAAGTCGCAGGCGCCTTCGGTTGCTCCAAGTGAAAAAGACGAAAAATCAGTAGCACCCTCAGTAGCCCCAAGTGAAAAGGACGAGAAGTCTGCAGCACCTTCTGTAGCTGCGAGTGAGAAGGACGAGAAATCACAAGCTCCTTCTATTGCAGCAAGTGAAAAAGACGAAAAATCAGTAGCACCCTCAGTAGCTCCAAGTGAAAAGGACGAGAAGTCTGCAGCACCTTCTGTAGCTGCAAGTGAAAAGGACGAGAAATCACAAGCTCCTTCTATTGCATCAAGTGAAAAAGATGATAAATCGCAGGCGACTTCGGTAGCTCCAAGTGAAAAGGACGAAAAATCAGTAGCACCCTCAGTAGCTCCAAGTGAAAAGGACGAGAAGTCAGCAGCGCCTTCTGTAGCTGCAAGTGAGAAGGATGAGAAATCACAAGCTCCTTCTATTGCAGCAAGTGAAAAAGACGAAAAGTCCCAGGCACCTTCGGTTGCTCCAAGTGAAAAAGACGATAAGTCACCAATTTCATCGAGAAAGGCTTCTATAGTAGAGAGCGAAAAAGACAAATCAGTAGCCGACGAATCCAAAGAACCTTCTAGGCCGGCTTCAGTTGTCGAAACAAAAGAAGGTGAAAAGTCACCGGTTACATCGAGAAAAGTTTCGTTAGCCGAAAGTGAAAAAGATACGAAATCTCCACAAGAATCCAAAGCACCATCTCTACCAGTTTCGGCAGCGGTTAGTGAAAAGGACGAAAAATCCCCAATCGCATCTCGTAAGACATCTGTAGTAGAAAGCGAAAAGGACAAGGAATCCGTCGACGCATCAAAAGAGCCTTCGCGTCCAACATCTGTTGCCGAAAGCAAAGACGATGAACCATCCGCAGTGCCATCTAGAAAAGAGTCGATTGTTGAGAGCGAAAAGGATAAGAAATCTTCCGAAGAATCCAAAGAACCATCTCAGTCAGTTTCGGTGGCTGCTAGTGAAAAGGATGAAAAATCTCCAATTGCATCTCGTAAGGCATCTGTAGTAGAAAGCGAAAAGGACAAGGAATCGGTTGACGCATCGAAGGAACCTTCCCGGGCAACATCTGTTGCCGAAAGCAAAGAAGATGAAAAATCCGCAGTTCCTTCCAGAAAAGAGTCAGTTGTTGAGAGCGAAAAAGATAAGAAATCTCCAGAAGAATCCAAAGCACCATCTCTAGCAGGTTCGGTGGCTGTTAGTGAGAAGGATGAAAAATCTCCAGTCGTATCACGTAAGGCTTCTGTAGTAGAAAGCGAAAAGGACAAAGAATCAGTTGACGCATCGATAGAGCCCTCCCGACCAACATCTGTTGCAGAAAGCAAAGAAGATGAAAAGTCGGCAGTTCCTTCAAGAAAAGAGTCGGTTGTTGGGAGCGAAAAGGATACAAAATCTCCTCATGAATCGAAACAACCATCTCTACCTGGTTCTGTGGCAGCTAGTGAAAAGGATGAAAAATTACCAATTGCATCTCGTAAGGCATCTGTAGTAGAAATCGAAAAGGACAAAGAATCAGTTGACGCATCGAAAGAACCTTCCCGGCCAACATCTGTTGCAGAAAGCAAAGAAGATGAACCATCCACAGTGCCATCTAGAAAAGAGTCGATTGTTGAGAGCGAAAAGGATAAGAAATCTCCTGAAGAATCCAAAGAACCGTCTCAGTCAGTTTCGGTGGCTGCTAGTGAAAAGGATGAAAAATCACCAATTACATCTCGTAAGGCTTCTGTAGCAGAAAGCGAAAAGGACAAAGAATCGGTTGACGCATCGAAAGAACCTTCCCGGCCAACATCTGTTGCAGAAAGCAAAGAAGATGAAAAGTCCGCAGTTCCTTCCAGAAAAGAGTCAGTTGTTGAGAGCGAAAAAGATAAGAAATCTCCAGAAGAATCCAAAGCACCATCTCTACCGGGTTCTGTGGCAGCTAGTGAAAAGGATGAAAAATCTCCAATTGCATCTCGTAAGGCATCTGTAGTAGAAAGCGAAAAGGACAAGGACTCAGTTGACGCATCGAAGGAACCTTCCCGGGCAACATCTGTTGCCGAAAGCAAAGAAGATGAAAAATCCGCAGTTCCTTCTAGAAAAGAGTCAGTTGTTGAGAGCGAAAAAGATAAGAAATCTCCAGAAGAATCCAAAGCACCATCTCTAGCAGGTTCGGTGGCTGTTAGTGAGAAGGATGAAAAATCTCCAGTCGTATCACGTAAGGCTTCTGTAGTAGAAAGCGAAAAGGACAAAGAATCAGTTGACGCATCGATAGAGCCCTCCCGACCAACATCTGTTGCAGAAAGCAAAGAAGATGAAAAGTCCGCAGTTCCTTCAAGAAAAGAGTCGGTTGTTGAGAGCGAAAAGGATACAAAATCTCCTCAAGAATCGAAACAACCATCTCTACCTGGTTCTGTGGCAGCTAGTGAAAAGGATGAAAAATCACCAATTGCATCTCGTAAGGCATCTGTAGTAGAAATCGAAAAGGACAAAGAATCAGTTGACGCATCGAAAGAACCTTCCCGGCCAACATCTGTTGCAGAAAGCAAAGAAGATGAAAAATCCGCAGCGCCATCCAGAAAAGAGTCGCTTGTTGTGAGCGAAAAGGATAAGAAATCTTCTGAAGAATCCAAAGAACCATCTCAGTCAGTTTTGGTGGCTGCTAGTGAAAAGGATGAAAAATCACCAATTACATCACGTAAGGCTTCTCTGGTAGAAATCGAAAAGGACAAAGAATCAGTTGACGCATCGAAGGAACTTTCCCGGCCAACATCTGTTGCCGAAATCAAAGAAGATGAAAAATCCGCAGTGCCATCCAGAAAAGAATCAATCGTTGAAAGCGAAAAGGATAAGAAATCTCCTGAAGTATCCAAAGAACCATCTCTACCAGTTTCGACAGCTGTTAGTGAAAAGGACGAAAAATCCCCAATCGCATCTCGTAAGGCATCTGTAGTAGAAAGCGAAAAGGACAAGGAATCCGTCGACGCATCGAAAGAACCATCGCGTCCAACATCTGTTGCAGAAAGCAAAGAAGATGAAAAATCCGCAGTGCCATCCAGAAAAGAATCAATGGTTGAAAGCGAAAAGGATAGAAAATCTCCTGAAGTATCCAAAGAACCATCTCTACCAGTTTCGACAGCTGTTAGTGAAAAGGACGAAAAATCCCCAATCGCATCTCGTAAGGCATCTGTAGTAGAAAGCGAAAAGGACAAGGAATCCGTCGACGCATCGAAAGAACCATCGCGTCCAACATCTGTTGCAGAAAGCAAGGACGATGAAAAATCCGCATTGCCATCCAGAAAAGAGTCGATTGTTGACAGCGAAAAGGATAAGAAATCTCCAGAAGAACCCAAGGAACCATCTCTGCCAATTTCTGTGGCAGCTAGTGAAAAGGACGAAAAATCACCAATTGCGTCTCGTAAGACATCTGTAGTAGAAAGCGAAAAGGACAAAGAATCAGTTGATGTATCACAGGAACCTTCCCGGCCAACGTCTGTTGCAGAAAGCAAAGAAGATGAGAAATCAACTGCACCATCGAGGAAGGAGTCGGTCGTCGAGAGTGATAAGGATGAAAAATCACCAATCGCGTCTCGTAAAGCTTCTGTAGTAGAAAGCGGAAAGGACAAAGAATCTGCTGATGCATCGAAGGAACCTTCGCGGCCAACATCCGTTGCGGAAAGCAAAGAAGAACAAGAAGACTTTGTCGCTGAGAGCGAAAAGGATAAACAATCTCCAGTTGAATCCAAAACACCATCTTTACCAGTCTCGGTGGCTGTTAGCGAAAAGGATGACAAATCACCAATTGCGTCGCGTAAGGAATCTGTGGCGGAAAGCGAAAAAGACAAACAATCCGTCGAAGCATCAAAAGAACCTTCCCGGCCAACATCTGTTGCTGAAAGCAAAGAAGATGAAAAATCTGCAGTTCCTTCAAGAAAAGAGTCGGTTGTTGAGAGCGAAAAGGATAAACAATCTCCAGTTGAATCCAAAACACCAGCTTTACCAGTCTCGGTGGCTGTTAGCGAAAAGGATGACAAATCACCAATTGCGTCGCGTAAGGAATCTGTGGCGGAAAGCGAAAAAGACAAACAATCCGTCGAAGCATCAAAAGAACCTTCCCGGCCAACATCTGTTGCTGAAAGCAAAGAAGATGAAAAATCTGCAGTTCCTTCAAGAAAAGAGTCAGTTGTTGAGAGCGAAAAGGGTAAACAATCTCCAGTTGAATCCAAAACACCATCTTTACCAGTCTCGGTGGCTGTTAGTGAAAAGGATGACAAATCACCAATTGCGTCGCGTAAGGAATCTGTGGCGGAAAGCGAAAAAGACAAAGAATCCGTCGAAGCATCAAAAGAACCTTCCCGGCCAACATCTGTTGCTGAAAGCAAAGAAGATGACAAATCTGCAGTTCCTTCCAGAAAAGAGTCGGTTGTTGAGAGCGAAAAGGATAAACAATCTCCAGTTGAATCTAAAACACAATCTTTACCAGTCTCGGTGGCTGTTAGTGAAAAGGATGACAAATCACCAATTGCGTCACGTAAGGAATCTGTGGCGGAAAGCGAAAAAGACAAAGAATCCGTCGAAGCATCAAAAGAACCTTCCCGGCCAACATCTGTTGCTGAAAGCAAAGAAGATGACAAATCTGCAGTTCCTTCCAGAAAAGAGTCGGTTGTTGAGAGCGAAAAGGATAAACAATCTCCAGTTGAATCTAAAACACAGTCTTTACCAGTCTCGGTGGCTGTTAGTGAAAAGGATGACAAATCACCAATTTCGTCGCGTAAGGAATCTGTGGCAGAAGCCGAAAAGGACAAAGAATCCTTTGAAGCATCAAAAGAATCTTCCCGGCCAACATCTGTTGCTGAAAGCAAAGAAGATGAAAAATCTGCACTTCCTTCCAGAAAAGAATCAGTTGTTGAGAGCGAAAAAGATAAACAATCTCCAGTTGAATCCAAAACACCATATTTACCAGTCTCGGTGGCTGTTAGTGAAAAGGATGACAAATCACCAATTTCGTCGCGTAAGGAATCTGTGGCAGAAGCCGAAAAGGACAAAGAATCCGTCGAAGCATCAAAAGAACCATCCCGGCCAACATCTGTTGCTGAAAGCAAAGAAGATGAAAAATCTGCAGTTCCTTCAAGAAAAGAGTCAGTTGTTGAGAGCGAAAAGGATAAACAATCTCCAGTTGAATCCAAAACACCATCTTTACCAGTCTCGGTTGCTGTTAGTGAAAAGGATGAAAAATCTCCAATCGCATCACGTAAGGAATCTGTAGCTGCAAGCGAAAAGGACAAAGGAGCCGATGAAGCATCCAGAGACTCTTCCCGGCCAGTATCCGTTGCTGATACTAAGGAAGATGAAAAGTCTGCAGTTCCTTCTAGAAAGCAGTCAGTTGTAGAGAGCGAGAAGGACAAAAAATTGCCTGAAGAAGTGTCGTCGTTACCGGAACCAATACTGGCTACCAAGTTAGCCGCCGAATCTTCAGCCCCAGAAGACAAAGATTCCGATGTTGCCTCAAGAAAATCATCCGTTGTTGAGAGTGGCAAAGATTTGAAATCTGCTGAAGCATCCAAAGACCCTTCTGTGCCAGCTTCAGCGGCTGTTAGTGAAAAAGATGAAAAATCTCCAATTGCTTCTCGTAAAGCCTCTGTGGAACCTTTTGCTGCTATTGAAAAGGATGGAAAATCAACTGCTGAGGAGACATCGCTCCAAGCATCCAAAGAATCTTCTCGTCCTGTATCTGTCGCTGAAAGTGAAAAAGATCAAATTAGCGACCGTAAAGAATCTATAGTGTCTGAAAAGGGAGATATTTCTCGTAAACCCTCGGTAGCCGAAAGTGTTAAAGATGAACAGCTATCTAAAGAAACTTCTCGTCCAGCATCTGTATTGGAAATTACTGCAGAAGAGAAACTCGAAGAAGATTTATTACGTAAGGATTCAATAATATCTATTACTGAAAGTAAGAAAGACGACAAGTCCCCAGTAATGTCACGACCACTGTCCAAGGCGGAAAGCCTGGAGGAAGCCAAGAAGGATGACAAATCTGCAGTTGAATCAAAAGAGTCGTCAAGGCCCGTTTCTGTAGCTGGCAGTACAATAGCTGAGGTAGAGGAAGGCAAAGAAGAGGTAGCAGATGCAAAAACTGTGCAAGAAGCGGTAGAAATGGAATCAGGAGAATTATCTAAAGAACCCTCTCGAAAACCATCAATTGCTGCAAGTGTTAAAGATGAGGATGAAAAGAAATCCGCAGTAGCCTCCAAGGAAACTTCGGTCGCTGGAAGCGTGAAGGATGAAGAGGAAATGAAATCCGCGGATGTGTCCAAAGAGCCCTCCCGAAGACCTTCAACGGCTGCAAGTGTAAAAGATGAAGATGAAAAGAAATCCTCTGAAGCTTCCAAAGAAGCATCCCACGAGCCATCTCGTAAACCATCTATTTCTACAAGCGTTAAAGACGTAGAGGAGAAAGTTTCTGTTGAACCTTCCAAAGAAGCTTCAGCTACATCATCCAGGCCCGAATCAGTTGCAGCAAGTGCTAAAGACGAAGACGAAAAACTATCAGCTACAGCATCTAAAGAACCCTCACGTCCAATATCAGCCGCTGACAGTCTACCCGAAGAAGTACAGAAATCGGAAGCTGCTTCAAAGGAACCTTCTCGCCCAGCTTCTATAGCCGGAAGCTTGGCTTCTGGAAAAGTTTCACCGGCTCATGTGGAAACAGTTTCTTCTCCTGTTGATGAAGCTGCTCCCGATATGGATGACCTCAAATCCAAAAAAGACGATTTCACTTTAGATCTGAAAGAAGCAGCTAAACCCGGTAAATTGCCTACCACCTCCAGTCCAGTGGATGTTGCCGAAGGAGATTTTGCAGCAGAAGATAAGCATGCTGTCGAAGATGAAAAACCAGAAGCAAAATTCACAGTGGCCGATACTGTTTCCAGTCCAGTTGATGAGGCGAAATCTCCAGAACTATTAAGACCGGCATCGGTAGCAACTAGCTCAAAAGAAGAGGATGAAGATAAACTATCTACTGCTGCTTCCAAAGAATCATCCCGTCCTATATCTGTTGCCGAAAGTGCTGTTGAAGATAAGAAGACACCTGAGGCTGCTTCCAAGGAACCATCGCGTCCAGCATCCATTGCTGGAAGCTTGGCATCAGGAGTAGCTTCACCTGCTCATGTTGAAACCATTTCTTCGCCAGTAGATGGAGCGACCTCCGTGTTGGATGAGCTTAAATCAAAGAAGGAAGACTTTGTTTTAGATATTAAAGCAACAACTAAGCTTGGTGCATTGCCTACGACCTCAAGCCCAGTTGATGTGGCCGAAGGTGATTTCCCACAGAAACCCACAGAGTCTGACAAAGATGTGAAGCAAGACAAAGAATTCACTGTTGCCGAAACAGTATCCACTCCAGTCGATGAGGCAACCGAATTTGCAGGAGAAACTGCAAAATCAAGCGTCGAAGGTTCTCCTAAAGACATTCTGGGCACTATAACTGATTTTGTTAAAGATGTCACAGATGCTCTATCCAAAGAGTCAGAAGCTGTGGCTGATGTAATAATCGAGGCCGTTACATCCGTAGAAACATCTGTGGAACAAATGACGAAAGACATTAAGGAATCTGCAGTTGTAAAGGCGGAATCTGTCGTCATAGACAGAGAGGCTGTCCTTTCCGAAGCCGTTGACGAGGCAAGAGACGACATGGAAAGCAAATTCGAAGATGTCAAAGAGCACTCAAAATCTATTTTTGACATTTCCTCCAAA
The DNA here is from genome assembly GCA_964034835.1 of Muscina levida. Taxonomy (NCBI): domain Eukaryota; kingdom Metazoa; phylum Arthropoda; class Insecta; order Diptera; family Muscidae; genus Muscina; species Muscina levida. The sequence continues at coordinate 142,243,752 of OZ035882.1, forward strand.
ATTGATGAACTTAAAGAAGCTTCAACACATGTCTCTGAATTGGTCTCGCAAGCTGTAACTCAACAGATCACGGAAGCGCAAGAGGTCTCTAAAACTGTGTCCGAAAAAGTAGATGAAAAGGTCACCGATTCGAAGGCAGCAGCTGAGGCAACAGCCCAGAAAGTAACAGAAAAGGTCGAAGACATCAAGGCTGACATCAAAGAAGAAATCATTGAATCGGCTACCGAAAGTGTCAGCCAAAAAGTTGTAGATGTTAAAGAAGCCGTAGGGGAGTTGAGTAAACTAGTGTCAGCAAAATTGGAGGAATCTAAAACAACTATCGAGTCAACAGCTCAACAGATTTCTACTAAAATCAAAGAAGAATCCCAGGAAGTGGTCTCCACGGTTGCAGAAGCTGTAAGCGATAAGATTGCAGAAACTCAGGAGAAGATGGAATCTCATGGCTTTACTACCGAACTTAGAGAGACACATATTACTACTATGGATTCCCCCGAAGTGAAGGTGACTGTTATTGAAAAAGAAGAAACCGTATTGCACGACATCAAAGAGGAGGAAGAAGAACATCGCGTTTCACCTCCTACAGAATTCCCCATTCCGTTAGTTGAATCTGTGATACCCAGACCAGTTTCACCCCGTGAGGTGGAAGTATTTAAAATTGTTGCCGATGTCGCTAAAGTTCTGAAGTCCGAAAAGGACATAACAGAAATAATACCCGATTTTGACGAAAAAGAACTAGAGGAGAAACTGAAGTCTGTTGAAGAACCTGAAGGACCTACAGTGCAAAGAATGTTGGTAACAGCCAGTAGCGAGGATGGTGGAGAGGAAATAGAAATTTGTCCCAAAGGTTCCATACAATTCACACCTAGTCCTATTTCGGAAGTTGCAGCAGATAGAGATATACCGATTTTGGAAAAGGTTCCCAAATCTGAAATCGAATCGGAAAAATCCTCTCCCGATCTCAAATCATCAGGTCCTGCTTCCATCGAGGAGAAGGATAAAATCGAGGAATCTGAAAAGGCCCAGCTTCGCGGAAAACGAGATGTAAGCGGACGCAAAGAATCTACTTCAAGCATGGACTTAGATTGGAGACGCGAGTCGGCAGTTAGTGCTTACAGCGAAAAGGATTTGACTAAAGATGAGGATACTTATGACGACAAAGGTGATTATTCCTCCAGTCCATTCGAAGATAAGGATAGACCAGAGTCAGCAGCTAGTCAAGTTTCAGCTAAAGATAAGGAGGAAACCAAATCAGCCTCCCGTCCAGCATCTGAAGCCAGCCATGTCAGCGGTAAGGATGAGGTTGATAAATCCGAATCCAGAAAGGAGTCTGTCATTTCAATAACTGCTGATAAAGCTGAATCCCGACGAGAATCGGTGTTGTCTGTAGCAGAAAGCAAGAAAGGCGACAAGTCACCTATAGTAGAATCCAGAAAAGAATCTGTGGTATCTGCCGCTGATGAGATAGTCATCACTGAAAAGGATGAAAAATCGCCTTCTTCCGAACAGAAAGACAAATCGACTACTCCAGAAGAGAAGGAACCATCTCGACCAGCTTCAGTTGCTAGTCACATTAGCTCCAAAGATGCTTCAGCTGAAATCACTGAATCCAAAACAGATTCTGAATCGAGGCGTGAATCTGTATTGTCTACTGCAGATAGCAAGAAGGATGACAAGTCACCAACTCCAGAGCAGAAAGATATTTCCAGGCCCGCATCTGTGGCAAGTACAAAAGATGTGCAAGTAGAGAAAGCCGAATCTAGAAAACAATCATTGGTGTCGACAACTGAGACAAAAGAAGCATCCAGGCGAGAATCTGTGCTCTCGGTTGCTGAGAGCAAACTGGACGAAAAATCGCCTACCACTGAAGACATGGAACTCTCTAGACCTACCTCTGCATTAAGTCACATCAGTTCGAAAGAGGCAGATGCTGAGAAAATCGAAAGCAGAAAAGAATCATTGATTTCCACAGCAGAAGAAAAATCGGTAGTGGAAAGCAAGAAAGACGAAGTTAAATCAGAGTCAAGACCAGAATCTGTTTTATCTGCTGCTGAAAGCAAGAAAGATGACAAATCTCCCACAACTGGAGAAAAAGCTGAATCAAGACCGGAATCGGTATTATCTGCTGCTGAAAGTAAGAAGGATGTCAAATCTCCCACACCTGAAGGCAAAGAAGAATCTCGTCGTGAATCCGTATTATCTGCCGCTGAAAGCCAGAAAGACGACAAATCGCCGGCACCTGAAGACAAAGACGAGTCCCGTCGCGAATCCGTTTTATCTGTCGCCGAAAGCAAGAAAGATGACAAATCATCCACACCAGAAGACAAAGACGAGTCCCGTCGCGAATACGTTTTATCTGTCGCTGAAAGCAAGAAAGATGACACATCACCCACAACTGGAGACAAAGACGAATCCCGTCGTGAATCCGTACTATCTGTCGCCGAAAGCAAGAAAGATGACAAATCACCCACACCTGAAGACAAAGACGAGTCCCGTCGCGAATCCGTTTTATCTGTCGCCGAAAGCAAGAAAGATGACAAATCTCCCACAACTGAAGACAAAGCCGAATCCAGACCGGAATCGGTATTATCTGCTGCTGAAAGTAAGAAGGATGTAAAATCTCCAACACCAGAAGATAAAGATGCATCTCGCCGCGAATCCTTGTTTTCTATCGCCGAGAGCAAGAAAGATGACAAGTCGCCCACACCTGGAGACAAAGACGAATCCCGTCGTGAATCCGTGCTATCTGTCGCCGAAAGCAAGAAAGATGACAAATCTCCCACACCTGGAGACAAAGACGAGTCCCGTCGCGAATCCGTTTTATCTGTCGCCGAAAGCAAGAAAGATGACAAATCACCCACACCTGGAGACAAAGACGAATCCCGTCGTGAATCCGTTTTATCTGTCGCTGAAAGCAAGAAAGATGACAAATCACCCACACCTGAAGACAAAGACGAGTCCCGTCGCGAATCCGTTTTATCTGTCGCCGAAAGCAAGAAAGATGACAAATCTCCCACAACTGAAGACAAAGCCGAATCCAGACCGGAATCGGTATTATCTGCTGCTGAAAGTAAGAAGGATGTAAAATCTCCAACACCAGAAGATAAAGATGCATCTCGCCGCGAATCCTTGTTTTCTATCGCCGAGAGCAAGAAAGATGACAAGTCGCCCACACCTGGAGACAAAGACGAATCCCGTCGTGAATCCGTGCTATCTGTCGCCGAAAGCAAGAAAGATGACAAATCTCCCACACCTGGAGACAAAGACGAGTCCCGTCGCGAATCCGTTTTATCTGTCGCCGAAAGCAAGAAAGATGACAAATCACCCACACCTGGAGACAAAGACGAATCCCGTCGTGAATCCGTGCTATCTGTCGCCGAAAGCAAGAAAGATGACAAATCACCTACACCAGAGGACAAAGCTGAATCAAGGCCGGAATCAGTGTTATCTGCTGCCGAAAGCAAAAAGGAAGATAAATCGCCCATAGCAGAAGAGAAAACTGAATCAAGACGAGAATCTGTGCTATCCATCGCGGAAAGCAAGAAAGATGACAAGTCTCCCATTGCTGAAGAAAAAGAACTCTCACGACCAATGTCTGTAGCCAGCCACATCAGTGCGAAGGACGTAGAAGAAGTGGAAGAGGCGGTTTCCAGAAAAGAATCCGTCATCTCATCAACCGAAGAGAAGGCCGATATAACTTTCGCATCTCAAAAGTTAGAGGAATCTCGCCCCGTTTCAGCTGCCAGCCATATTAGTGTGAAAGAAGATGTTGTCGGTAAATCCGAAGAGGAAACTGAATCCAGACGGGAATCTGTAGTATCTGCCGGGGAAGGCAAGAAAGACGACAAGTCATCGATTCCTGAAGACTCATCGCGACCTACTTCGGTAGCCAGCCATGTAAGCGCCAAAGAAGACATGGACGCAGCTCAATCTAGAAAGGAGTCCCTCAAATCCACTGCCGAAGAAAAGATTGAATCACAACAGGAATCTTTGTTATCAAGCACTGAGAAAGATGTCAAATCAACCATGTCGGCTGTTACCTCTACTACTACTGCTGAGTCCAGGAAGGAATCGTTGATTTCATTAGCCGAAGAAAAAGGTGAATCCGTTGTGTCTACCACTGTTACTCATTCTATCGATAAAGTAACTCTTCCTGAGGAAAAAGATGCATCGAGACCAGAATCAGTGTTATCCACAACTGGCAAATCAGAATCCGGACGTGAATCAGTGTTGTCAGCCGCTGACAGCAAAGCTGGTGACAAGTCTCCTCTCTCTGGTGAAAAAGATATATCACGACAAATTTCCGTTGATAGTCATGTGAGCTCAAAGGACGGAGTGGACAAAGATGATAAGTCAGCAACACTTGACGACAAAGATGTCTCTCGCCCCACCTCTGTGACAAGCCATGCCAGTTTAAAGGAAGCTGAATCTCAAAAACAAGATTTACTGTTTACGACCGCTGATGAGGACATACAATCCAGACGTGAATCAGTGTTATCCACAGCTGATAGCAAAAAGGATGCCAAGTCTCCCACTGAAGAAGATAAGGCAGATTCTCGCCCTGTTTCTGCGTCCAGCCACGTGAGTGCCAAGGATGAAGTTGACAAATCTGAATCCCGGAAGGAATCTATCATTTCAACTACCCAAGAACAGGAAGAACTAAGACGCGAGTCTGTGGTGTCCGAAACCGATATAAAGCAAGATGACAAGACTACCGATAGCCATGACGCCTCCCGCGCTGCTTCAGTAGCCAGTCATGTAAGCGCTAAAGAGGAAACTGACAAAGACATGTCACGCAAGGAATCAGTAGTGTCCGTAGCCGATAGTAAGATAGACGAAAAAGATGTATCTCGCGCAGCATCCGTTGCAAGCCATACAAGTTCAAAGGATGATTCTGCTAAAGAATCATTAGTTTCTGTATCCGAAGACAAAACTGAATCAAGACTTGAATCTGTTATCTCAAGCGCAGAAAGCAAAAAGGATAAGTCTCCAACAGCGGAGAAAGAATTATCACGCACCGTGTCCGTGACCAGTCAAGTTAGTTCTAAGGACGAATCCGCTAAAATCGAGACCACAAAGGAATCTGTAGTTTCAACTATCGAAGAAAAGATTGCATCGACTCTTGAATCTGTAGTTTCCACTGCAGAAAGCAAAACCGGCGCAACAGTGACCGTGTCCCAGAAGGAATCGACAATCTCCACAACTGAAATTGCTGATACGAGTGACAGCAAAGAATCGGTTGTTTCCACAACCGTTGTTCAGTCTACAACAGATAGCAAGATCAGCGGTAAATCAGCTACTACTGCCGAGAGAGAGATTTTATTATCGGCCCTAGATATAATGGCCGGTGACAAGTCATCTGCTGCTGATGAAAAACAAGTTACAGTAATATCAACCCAAATCAGCTCGGAACAAGCAACAGCCAAAGAAGCTGCTGAGAAGGCATCTTCCACCACTACTGTCATAACAACATCCTCAATTTCAACAAGCGAAAAACAAGCACTCCAGGAAACTGTGGTCGCCAGCTCCTCCGAAACCAAGCGGATAGTTACCGAGACGACACGTCTGATAGCCAGCGAAGTTGGCAAAGCCTCTACATACTCAACCGAATCCCTATCAGAATCCATCAGCAGCACAAAGGTTGAAGAAGGTTCCCAACGCGATTCCTTGTCGAAGGAAGTAAGCGAGAAAATCGATTTATTAAGTCATGCTGAAGATTCACTAGCCTATTCGGAAGAATGTTCCTCCGAGTCCATAGTCAGCGAAATTCAAACTTCAGCCCATGCCAAAGAGAAATCTGAGTCCGTTTTACAAAAATCGGAGAGTCTTAAGCAAACGGTGGAAGAATTCTTGGCCACCGAGAAAATTGTTTCAACAAAGGAAATAATGAGCGCCTACGATGCTGCCAGCAAATCCAAAGCCGCCTCCACCAGTTTGGAAGCACGTCGCGAATCGTCTCTAAGCCAAACCAGTGAGGGCCGACTGACCCATAGTGACCCGGAAGATGAATCAGAAGACGACGATTCCAAGGCTCAGATAAAGGAAGGACGCTCGAAATCTGTAGCAAATATTATGACAACTAGTATTTATAAACCATCCACAACAGCAACAGCCGGTGATATTTTCGAGGAAGAGGATATGCTGGAAGAAATTTTGTCTGGCATTAAAACTAGTTCACTAGTAACCAAAGAGTCTGCAGAACAGAAATCCGATACTGTCATTCGGAAGGAGGCTTTGTCGTTAACACATTCCTATGACCACGAGTTGGCCGATCGGAAAACACCTCCTACAGCTCCCGTTAGTCCAGGAATAGTTAAGACTACTGTGGGTGTCAGCACAGCCATCTCTACCTCAAGCACAGCCACAAAAGTTACTTTAAGCGAGGCCACATCTACAACCCACAGTGGACCATTGTCGCCTAAAGACATCAGTGGCAAGTCCAGTCCTAGTGCTATGACCTCAGAAAGCCAATCATTGCCCACACCAATGGGAAGAGAATCGCTGGCGGAGAGCCCAGAATCCTCGCCAAAACCTACATCACCCTTCCCCAGAGTTTCCAAAGATGACTTGAAATCCTCATCTGTGTTCCCATCCGAACAGATGGAAGCCACTGCAGCTGCCGTCGCAACAGCACTCCGAAAAGAGCCCGAGGCCTTGCCTGACTTACATGAGGTTCGTGGCATTGAGAAGACAGCTGCCTTAAGTGGCAGCACAGAGAAGATTATTACAACTACCATCACTACCGTGACCAAAGTTATATCGGCCGATGGCAAGGAAATTGTCACCGAAGAAAAGACAATTACAACTACCGACTCTACCGATCCAGAGGGTGAGAAGGTAACCGTGACCACCACACGCACCACCAGCGAAAGCGACAAAAGCGATGTGATGCTGCCGAAAGAAGTGGCCATGTTACGGAGCATGTACCGTTCTTCTACTCCGGGAAGTGACGACACGAGTGACGACGAAGTGCCAGCATCGCCACGTTCCATCACGTCGTCCCACGGAGCCGGCTACGACCTGCAACGATCCGGCTCTGGTGTCAGTAAGAGATCCGACTTTGACATAGACGAAAGCCAGGACGACATACCTCCCCAGTACGGAAGTGAAGAACTTTCGGCCGCCAGATCAATTACCGCCGCATCGTTCGCCCACAAAATCGCTGATCCCATGAGCACATCGTTCTATGGAGCACTGCCAGATTCATTCGATACCAAGCCTACACAACCAATCAGAATACAGGGAAGCGCACAGCGCATGCCAGACTTTGCCGAATCGCCAATATCGCAGTCGTCCGGATCGGTGGATAGCACCCGCCAGGGAGATCACAAATTTCTAGAAGAAGCCGAAATGGGCTTTGAACAGGCCCTCAAGGAACACGTCGAACTGAGAGGAGCCGACGTTATGTCCTCAGTAACAGCTAAATACTCGTACTCACCCTCGAAGGCAGAGGAGGTCGAGCAATCGGTGGCCAGCGCCGAGAAACCCAAGTTCCCCTTAAGTAGCGTACAGAAAGCCAAGTTCACCGAAGGCAGCACCACAACAACCTCAGTGGAAGCAACACAGGACGGCGGCAAGGACGGATCTGGCGCCATTGTGACCAGCACAACAACTGTCACAACAACCACACAGGGTCCTGAAGGGGTCAGCAGTAGAGTTATCACTACAGAGACTGTCACCTCTTCCACAAGCGCTTCCACTTCCGCTACGACAACTTCCTCCATGGTAGATGACAAACTCAAGGAGTGGGGTAAACCCTTGGGATTGCCCTCGCCAGCACCAATGGCAGCCGAAGGCGCCGATGTCCGCACAACACCCAAAAAAGAACGAAGACTAATGGCCACAAAGACACGACTGAATAACGAAAAGAACCTACGCAAGCGTTCCGAATCACCCAGCAAGGCGAAGAAGCCCTCTCCTGTGTACGTAGACCTGACCTATGTGCCACACAATGGTAACTCCTACTACTCCCACGTTGAGTTCTTTAAGCGAGTGCGGGCACGTTATTACGTCTTCTCGGGCACGGAACCCAGCCGTCAAGTGTACGATGCCCTACTGGAAGCCAAACAAACTTGGGAAGATAAGGAATTAGGTAAGTCGAACAGAGTCGAAATACAGAAACTAGGACCAGAAAATAATCTTACGTTTCATTCATTTCAGAGGTAACAATCATTCCCACCTATGATACTGACGTCCTAGGCTATTGGGTAGCCGAAAACGAGGAGCTGCTGGCTAAGTACCGCATTGACCTATCGCCATCTGCCTCGAGATGTACCATCAACTTGCAGGATCACGAGACCTCTTGCTCCGCTTATCGTTTGGAATTCTAGGCCACGGGGATGTTTGTAGCGTTTTCGGATAATTAAGTTACAAAATTAAGTTTCAGTTTTAGGCAGTGAACCAAAAACCAAAAATAATCTAGTACTACAGTAACGAAACAAACAAAGCAAATCATACATACTACCAACCACTAACTATCACTACACAAAGCTTTAAGCTTTTGAGAAACAAAGTAGTAAAATGAAAGCTTTTAAGCACACAGAAAATCGAGTTAAAGCTTATTTTACGAACCGAACGAAAACGAAATAAAAACCGAACACAAAACTAGGCAAACCTAAATAGAGCCTTCGCGCCCAAGCGAAAGCTCTATTGATGGATGCCACAACATGAACAGAGAAACATGGGGGGCCAAAGCCCCCAAAAGTTTCAAAACGAATATGGCGGGGTTTTAGACACGGGCATAAGCTTCTTAACCAAGCTTACGACGATTTGTTATGGTCAACCGCTTATTTGGGTTTGAAACGCAAACAATAAGACGATAACAGTAAAGCTTCTTAAGTTCTTTAAACTATTATCGCGACGAACATGAAGACGAAGAAGACAAATGATCAAATAAAGAATTACATTTAAAAAAAGATAAAGAAAACAAGATATAAAACTATTTTCATGTAGTATTTAGAAGAGAAACAACACAAGTATATGTTCTAAAGTCATTTTAAATGTTAAACTAATAATAATGAAAGTAATTTGGAGAAGAAAAACAAAAACAATTCCGCAAAGAAAAATGGAATATAAACTAAGAACTAAAACTCTAAGTTAAAAAAAAAAAGAAAAAAACAAAATAAAAAAACCTGAGTTCCTTACATGGAAACGTATCCTTCTACCTTATTTATTCCTCTCTCCACCTCCTTTATCCTATATCCTATCTCTTTTCCAATTCTCCAAGTTACCTATACCTATACAAAGAAACGAGCTAAGCCTTTATACTTGCCACACACAGTCTTACACCTACTTAGATATATATGATTTTATCTGAAACATGAAAGAGAAGAAAACAAAAATGAAATCGAATACCAAAGTATCCCAGGTAAAGACATATTACGAATGCGCCTATATTCAGATATTACAAAAGAAAATGTAAGAAAACCTCAAGGTGAAAAGTGGTAATACCCAGTAATCAAAACAACAACAACAACAAAAAAACCAGAGATATTAAAACAAAACCCCCAATTATGATAAATACATATAACATGAGAATTTATACCATTAAATGTCGTTAAATGTCAAGTGAAAAAGTATTAAAGCATACGATGAACGCTGAACTACTTAGTTTTAAAATTAAAATTTCAAATTTTATGTTAAACGCAAACTGCAAAGTTTTAGATAGCTTATCTCTACTAGATGACAACAACATTTCAGTATGAACAAACAAAAACAAACTGTAACTGTAACAGAACTTTAAAATATAGTAAGCAATTTTCTGCCAATTATGCATAAAAATAAAATAATTCCAGCATTATTACAAAAAAAAAAACAAAAAACAGAACTTGTCACTAGAAACTTGTTGAGATTTTTTGGGAAGAGAGTCTGGAGACACTAGAGCATTTTTGCAGGACATTCGGTGTCAATAGAAAAGTGCTGAGAAGCTTAAGTAGTGGACTCAGTTAAACCTTAAGGATTGGTAATTTGAATGGAGAGCTTTTGAATTTGGGAGGTAAATTATAACGGATAGTGTTTGTAAACTAAAAAGCTGCACATATTTGAAAAGAAAGTGAATTTACTTTAGATTTCGGGGAAATTCGGGTCTTTCTTCGAAGAGAGTGACTTTATATCCTTGTGTCAGAATATTCAAGTGAAGAATTTATCTAGCAATGTCCAAAATAGCGGCATAATTAGGACAACTGGGAATTAAATTAGCTGAACTTTTACAAGCAAGCCGAGGGTGCTAAGTATATCCTAGAAGATATCGAATTGAACCTTCTATGATTCATCAGGAATTTTAGACGAATATTAAGGCCAATATTCTGGGTTATCCTTCGATGAAGCCGAAGAAACAATTCCTCTATGGATTGTTAGGATCCCTTTCAGGGCTAGAACGCTGTGGCAAGGTCGTGCGGGAACTTCCAACTACCTGTCCATTTATAAAACTCCAACGAAGATTTCCTCTTCACATGTCCAAAACAATTGGAAAATTTGGACGTCTTGGGATCTGTTTAGCTAAATCTGCAAACCTAGGGTGCTAAGTATATCCTAAAAGATATCGACTTTACATATTGATGCCAATATTCTGTGTTATCCTTCGATGGAACCGAAGAAACAATTCCTGTAAGGATTGTTAGGATCTGTAGCAGGATTAGAACGTTGAGGAATGGTAGTTCGGGAACCTCCTACTACCTGTCCATTTATATAAATCCACCGAAGATTTCCACTTCACATGTCCAAAATAATTGGAAAATTTGGACGTCTTGGGATCTCTTTAGCTGAACTTCTAAAAGTCTAGGGAGCTAAGTATATCATAAAAGAGATCGACTTCAATCCTTTAAGGTTCAAACAGATTTCAGACGAATATATTGGTCAATAATCTAGGTCAACTTCGAATTGACCGGCAAACTAATTCGTCTAGAGATTGTTGGGAAATTCATCAGGATTAGGACCCAATATTCCGGGTTATCCTTCGATGAAGCCGAAGAAACAATTCCTGTAACGATTGTTAGGATCTGTAGCAGGATAAGAACGTTGAGGAAAAGTAGTTCGGGAACTTCCTACTACCTGTCCATTTATATAAATCCACCGAAGATTTCCTCCTCACATGTCCACAATAATTGGAAAATTTGGACGTCTTGGTATCTATTTAGCTGAACTTATACAAGCCTAAAGAACTAAGTATAACCTATAAGAGATCGACTTCAATCATCTAAGGTTGAGACAGATTGCAGACGAGTATATTTTGTCAATATTCCTGAATTTGGCCGGTGAAACAATTCGTCTGGGGTTTGTTACGAAAATTTATCAGGGTTTGAAACAGTTTGTCTGAGGTTTGAAAGTATCTCTTTCAGTATAAGGACACTGTGAAGAGATATTACATAAACTTTTTTCTACATGTCAAGCATTAAGAAAATTCCTTCGAAGATGTCATCTTCCAAGTTCGAAAATTACTGGATAATAAGGACGCCTGAGAATTATTTAGCTAGACTTTTACAAGCTAGAAAGTATATCCTAGATGAGATCAACTACAATCCTTTACGGTTGAACCGTAGTTTTATATGAATATTCTGGTCAATATTCTGGGTTATCTTTCGGCCAAACAATTCGTCTAAGGTTTGTTAGGATCCCTATCATGGTTAGGATACTGTGTGGATATTATTTGGGAACTTTCTTCTACCAGACTATCATTAAGATAATTCCATCGAAGATTTCAACTTCCGATGTAACTGAATAGTTAAGACGTCTGGGGATCTACTTAGCTAAACATCTGCAAGCCTAAGCAACCAAGTATCTATATGCTATAAGAGATTGACTTTAACCCATCTATGATTTATCACAAATAAAGGACGAATAGTGATGCCAATATCATGGGTTATCCTTCGATGAGGCCTGCGAACAAATTCATCCAGCATTGCGATAATTCCTACAAAGGTTTTATCTTCCTAGACCCAAAGATAAACTTCAACAAGACTAAGACTAAGTAGATCCCAAGAGAGATCGACTTTAATCCTCTATAGGATTGCGATATTTCCACTGAAGGTTGCATCTTCCTAAACCCAAAGTCTAACTTCAACAAGACTAAGACTAAGTAGATCCCAACGGAGATCGACTTTAGCCCTATATGGTTCATCGGAAATAAAAAACTAATAGTGATGCCATTATCATGGGTTATCCTTCGATGAGGCTGGCGGAACAATTCATCCAAGGGAAATCGCTTCTATCTGCCCAGCTTTGCAATAATTCCAACAAAGGTTTTATCTTCCTAGACCCAAAGATAAACTTCAACAAGACTAAGGCTAAGTAGATCCCAAGGGAGATCGACTTTAGCCCTTTATGGTTCATCGGAAATAAAAACGAATAGTGATGCCAATATCATGGGTTATCCTCCGATGAGGCTGGCGAAACAATTTATCCAAGGGAAATTGCTTCTACCCGTCCAGCATTGCGATAATTCCACTGAAGGTTTCATCTTCCTAAACCCAAAGGTAAACTTCAACAAGACTAAGGCTAAGTAGATCCCAAGAGAGATCGACTTTAGCCCTATATGGTTTATCGGAAATAAAAAAACGAATAGTGATGCCAATATTATGGGTTATCCTTCGATGAGACTGGCGGAACAACTCATCCAAGGAAATTACTTCTATCCGTCCTAGACCCAAAGATAAACTTCAACAAGACTAAGGCTATGTAGATCCCAAGAGAGATCGACTTTAGCCCTTTATGGTTTATCGGAAATAAGAAAACGAATAGTGATGCCAATATCATGGGTTATCCTTCGATGAGGCTGGCGGAACAATTTATCCAAGGGAAATTGCTTCTATCTGTCTATCATTGCGATTATTCCTCCAAAAGTTTTATTTTCCTAGACCAAAAGCCTAAGAAGTTAAGTATATCCTAGGAGAGATCGACTTTAAAACTCTATGTTTCATCCTGAATTTGAGACGAATATTGGTGCCAATATTCTGGGTTATCCTTCGATGAGGCCGGCGAGGTAATTCATCCATGGGAAATTAAAACTTCAACAATACTGGGGAGATAAGTATATCCTGGGGGAGATTGACTTTAACCCTCTATGGTTCATCAGGAATTTGACAGGATTATTTGTGCCAATATTCTAGGCTTAACCATTCGCCTGATGTTTGTTAGTAACTTTATTATGTTAAGATTTCTGTGAAAAGATCATACTAGAACTTCCTTCTACCTGCATTGAGCAGTGAGATAATTCTACCGAAGATGTAATTTTCCTATGTCCGAATTAACTGGAAAATTAGAACATCTGGGATCCACTTAGTTGAAATTCGACAAACTTGGGATCTAAGCATATCCTAAAAGACATCGGCTCTAAGATTGAAACGGAGTTTGTTATGAATATTGTGGCCAATATTCTAGGGTATCCAACAATTAGGATTCCAACCGCCACTATCCAAAATAACAGAATAATTATGGTGTCCAACAATCTACTTAGTCGAATACCTACCAGCCAAGTTCTGAGATAATTTTATCAAAGGTACCGACTTCTTGGTTACTGGCAGTAACTATTGGTTACCTAAGATGTCTTCTGGAAGTGGGATTGTGGTCAATTCTCTATCTCTCCGTCTTTTAGGTTATATATTTGGACCGAAGGACCTATTTTTACTAGAAATTTTCTCTCCTTTTATATAAATACCTCTCAATTATCCTATATCAAGTCTCTCTCTCTCCGCCTTTTAGGTTATATATTTTGATCGGAGGACCTAATTGTGATTATTCTAGGCGGCTAAGACCAGATTTTACTAGAATTTTTCTCTCCTTTGGTATAATACCTCTCAGTTATCTTATTAATTATCTTATTGTGGTCAATTCTCTCTCAATCAAGAGGATATACAGGGGGACATCAACGAATCTACATTGGTGAATTAGGGTAAAGCTGCCCAAAATATTGGATTAGCCTAAAATTATCATGGGTTTTCGTCTACCTGGCCGGTACTATTGTACCATTGTCTTAAATTTCCTCTTTGTTAGACAATTAAAGTCACGGAAGCTGTCTTATCCATACCTTCCTACAACTAATGAGATTTCTAAGATACAAATGATGATCGCAATGATGGCCACGTTTCTGAGTTCTTTATGAGAAATACTATGAATCTCTATTGCACCTTTTCGAAAGTATAGATTTATCTATATTTTGGTTAAGCTAGAACAACATATCCAGAACTAATGAGGTTCTCGAATGCCATCCGTTATTATCCAGGGTGTGCGGAACTCTCGGTCTTTCTTGTGAAATTAGACAAGGCAAAACTAACTTTTCGAGAGATTAACTGGACGCTTATATAACCACATTATTTCTAATTTACTTTCTTTTCAGTTAGACTAACCGGACATTTCTAGGACCAATGAGGTAACCAAATTACCTCCATTTGGTATCGGACACGGTGATTTACTCCTTCAGAGGCTGTCCTGGTCTTCTTAGAACCACAAAAGAAAATCCCAAGTTTTTGAATTCTTATATGTTTTGCTAATTTACTGATTTCCTTACTAAAGAATGATTGACTCAATTTGTATGATCCAAGTAACAGGCTGATTACCTTGACTGTTTCGGTATCCTTATCTGCCTCTTTTAGAACCAGTGAACCTACCGATGATTACTTTAGCTGTCGTCTGGGCTGTGCGAGGAACTATTTCTCTCTATCCCACTTCGATCAAGGCCAGTCTGAGAATTTTACCACTATTACCTCTTTATAAGTCAAGCAACAGTCGTCTTTGAAGATCCTGACTTTGTCTTTTTAGAGCCCTTAGGGTAATGTTGCTAAAGATTTAAAATTCTTATACATTTCTAGTAGGTAAAAATTAACTCATTTATTGTGTGAGAGTGAGACGGCGAGGACGTCTCTCGATCTCTATTGTATAACAAATCTTTATAAACCATCGATCAGTCAAGGCAGTCAGTTTTTCGGGAGCCTAACCTGATCTGCGTAAAACCCTTAAGGTAATGTTGAATTCAACACAAATTACCTTAGCTGTCGTCTATATTTAGAATGGAAAAGAACTCTCTGAATTTCTCGAACATGTTAGTTTGACCGATAACCTTTTTTTTCTAGGTCATGGTCCAGCCAAGACAGCTTTAAATCTATATCTTTAGACCTAGAGTGATAATGGGGTACATAGAAATTCAACGGGTCGCTCTAACACTTTTTGTATTTATGGCATTTGTAAAATCCGACGAGGTAGTGTTGCCAACGATTTCGAATTTTTATACGTTGCGGAGAAATAATCAGGATTTTCCTCTCTCTCTCTAAGTCTTTTTGGCTAAGATTTTAACAACCTAGTTAATATGGGAAGTATGCATCCAGTTTACAGGAGCATTACCTAGGCTTCCCAAATCCATTATGACTAGTTTTCTGCACGGCCTTTACTAAGGTTAACATTGCTTCAGGTAACTTTAACTCGCTCTCTTCACTTCTAATTAGAATATCACCTGACTATAAGGGAAATGTGGGAGCTTATTCTTATCGAATTACCTCTAAATTTAGATTTTCATATCTTCTTGAGGATGATCAAAATCAGTTCCTGTCAAATTTGCTACCTCTCACGTACTCAATTTTTACAGTTACATTGTCTGCTAAGTAGTATAGAAAAGTACTATAAGAGAAAGAGAGAGAGAGATTTTGGAGTATATCTTTCAAATAGGCTAAAATTTAGAAGTGTTATCCAAAATTTTTAAGTTCAAAAGATATATGATTAACTTCCATATGATTTGGACTACTTGTCCAACTATTTGTCAGGACTTTGTTAAGTCGACCACGATGACGAAAATCTGGTCATCTGGTAGAAGCCTTTCTTTGCACTTTGTTCAGTACTAAGAAAATATTCTCAAAGATTTCGTCTTAAATATGATCAAAATCTATTTCTGTCTAATAGGCTCTCTCTCACTCTCTTTTCAAATCTGCCAGTACTTAGTAAAGACAGATCTTTTCAAGAATTTGCGCCTCATGGACCCATAAACCTTTTGGAAAAATCTGACCATCTTACTACTTGCGATGGCTTCTTCCACTCGACTTAATATATTCAAAGATATTGTCTTAAAAGTAAATAAAATCAATTCCTGTCTAAATCGCTCTCTCTCACTCTCTCTGTCTCTTAACATGTTGCCTAAAACTTTGGAGTTTGTTTAAGGTCTTAGACCAACCTGACAGTTAACTTAAGTCAATATTATTATAATTATCACTTAGTGTTGGCTGCTCAGGCGAACTGCCTAGGGCTGGACTTTCTCGTTTATTTACTTATATTTTCTATAATATTATTTTTTTTTTTAAAAAAAAAAGTTCACACTACAATTAAAGCAAAACAAAACCAAAGTATTATTATTATTGAAAACAAAGAAATAAATAACTATGTGTTGTTAACAAACTATATACTTGAAATATATATATAACATAAATTTTCAATTATATAAAACACAAGAAATTAATAACCAATAAAACCTAAACAGAAACGTGCCTCTTTCTCTAAGAAGAAGCCAATTAATTTTGATTTTCGATATTTACAATTTACAACTAAACATTTAAGTTCAAAAAAATTTGAAATTTTTTTTAAATATAACAATTTTTTTTTTAAATTATTATTATGAGATTGGTAATTATGTAAGAAAATATATTTTCAGTTTATTTAAAAAAAATATAAAATAAAATCTATATATAATTCAACACAAAATACTCTAAACAAAATTGGATTTTTTTTAAACAAAATTTTTGTTTTTTTTTCTATTATATTCTCAAGCTTTTTCAAAAACTTTTGAGTTATTTCTATAGAAAGAAAAAAAAACACACGGAATTAAAGTGAAAGTGTATAAGAAAACAACGATAGATTTTAAAAGAACAAATGAGAACAAGAGATGAATAAAAGAGAAAACAGTTGGCAAGAGGTAAGTGCGACAAGAGAGAGCTGTGTTAGGTTAAAGGGACTTTTGGGACTCCAATCTGAGAATTGCATGTGAAAGTAGCCCCAAAACTAAAAACTTCTGCATCATTTGTATTGTCAAGTTGGTTGCATTAATAATTTAATGAAGCTCTCTCTTTCATACGCCCTTGCGCAGTTGTTGTTTAGGCTAGCTTCTCTTATAAAACAAAAAGTAACAGCAAAAGTTTAAGAAGCCGAAATAAATGATAAGTTTTAAAAAACGAAATTTCAAATAAAAGTTTGAATACCTAAGACTGCCTACATACTGAAATTTCTATATCTGGCATGTACCAGCAGTATATGACCAACAAACAGCTGATGTTTGTTTACATTCAAAAATGAGTTGGTCATAATCAGTAGGTGGGCAGCCTCAGCAACAGACTAGGAATTGTAGTTAGACATAATACATTGAAAATAATAGGCAATAATATGTATGACAAATCGTAACCAGGACCGGTTTTGGAGTCACCCATAAACTCAAAAACCTGTTGACCGCTACATTTGATACGATAATTGTTAATAAACAAAAAAACAAGAATAACTAACTTTGAGATGACAGAATGATCAACAGCAAAATTAAGCAAAGATATGAAACCATAAAATTTAGGAAAAAACAAGTCAACATAAAACAATAGAGTAGAGTTATCGAACAAATGCAAAATACCAGATAAAACGAAACGTAAAGAAAATTTTTTATTTTTTTAACATTAACAAACAGAAAATTTTTTTACATTTTCATAAAAGCTTCAAATACAAACAAAAAAAAATAAAAATAAACACTCAAACAAACAAAAAAATAAAAATAAACACTCATACACACAATAAAACATAATTTAATAAAATTTAATAATAAAAAAACACAAATTAAGCAAATTTACAAGGGTCGTGGAAAAGAGTAACAACTTAACGTTACTTACACCTTAGCCTAGCTAAACGGTAAGCCTACGTTTAAGCATAACTCTAAAACTGGCCCTGAGCTCAGCAATATGTAAAGCAAAATTTTAAAGAGAAAAACCGCAGAGCAACACTCACACTCACTCACAAAACTAATATCCAATAGCAAATACAAAAACCACTTGCACTTCAAACGAAAAACCGTAAACATAATATAAAAACATACATAGTATAAGAAAACTTCTATGGAAAATCCACAAAAAACCACACACAGAGAGCAGTACGACAGAGAGGTCATAAAAAAGGCTTTTTAAAAAAATTAAATTTTTTGCAGTTTACTTAAGCGATGATACCATACATACATACATACAATTTAGGTAACAAATTTAGTATTGAATACCATAAAAATAAAGAAAACATGTCAACAAACAAACTGGCTACCGTCCAGTACAGAGTTCTCAGGTGAGCGTAAAAAAGCTGTTGATTAAAAAACTTAATAAAACCGTATAAGAAAGAAAGAGAAAGAGACAGAGAGAGAGAGAGAGAGGGAGAAAGAGATAGAAAGAAAAAGTGGGAGAGAAAATAATGGAAAGAGGCAGACTAAAAGAAACAGATAGAAATAGGCAAGTGCAAAGAGATAGAGAGATAGAGAGAGTTCTCAGGTGAGCGTCAAAAAGCTGTTGATTAATAAATTTATAAAACCTTATAAGAAAAAAAGATAAACTAAGAAACATACAGAGACAGAGATAGAGAGAGAAAAAGACAAAAAGAGAAACTGGTAGAAAAAAATATAAATGGAAAGATAAAGATGTCTGCCCCTTTCCATTTGTAATTTTTTCTCCCAGTTTCTCTTTCTGTCTTTTTCTCTCTATCTCTGTGTGTCTCTCTTAAAAGGTGAAAAAGAGAGAGAGAGAGAAAGAAAGAGATAGAAAGAGAAACTGGGAGGAAAAATTAAAAATGGATTGAGGCAGAGTAAAAGAAAAAGATAGAGATAGGAAGTGCAGAGAGAAAAAATACACTGATAAATCTATTGTTTGTTTCCGTTCAATGTGTGAGCGAATGCGTGTGTTGTTCTCTCTCCCATGGGCTGTGTTAAGCCATTGACTGATCTAAAGAAAGAGACAGAGAGAGGGACACAGTAAGAGAAACTGGAGAGATGAAATGATGGAAAGGGGCAGACAAAAAGAAAAATATAGAGATAGGCAGGTGCAAAGTGACAGAGAGTAGTCAGGTGAGCGTCATAAATTGATTAATAAATTAATAAAACCCTATTAGAAAAAAAGACAAACCCTGAAAGAGACAGAGAGAGGGAGACTGAGAAACTGTGAGAGAAAAATTATAAATGGAAAGAGGCAGACAATAAGAAAAAGATAAAGATAGGCAGGTGCAAAGAGAGAGAGAGAGAGAGAGAGAGAGCGTCAAAAGGCTGTTGATTAATAAATTAATAAAACCAAGATGTATTAATAAAGGTGGAGTTATCTGTACAACAAATTTGGCATTGCAACAACAACAGCCAATTTATTTTGTGTAGTGCCTCTCTAGTGTCAAAATCTCCATACAAAATTTTGACAACCGAAAGGCGCAACTCGGCGAGGAAATGTAAGTTGACAGTGCAGAGGCACCAAAATCAGAAAAAAATACATCTTGAATAAAACCCTATAAGAAAAAAGATAGACTAAGAGACACACACACAGAAATATAGAGAAAGAGACAGAAAGAGAAACTGTAAGAAATAATTATCCATGGAAAGGGGCAGACAAAAAAAATAAGATAAAGATAGGCATGTGCAAAGAGAGAGAAAATAAAAGGAGGTAAAGAGAGAGAAAGAGTTAAAAAGAGAAACTAGTAGAGAAAATTATGGAAAGGTGCAGACTAAAAGAAAAAAGAATAGAGATAGGCAAATGCAACGAGAGAGCATATAAATAGAGAAAATAACTTTAGAGAAATCTATTGTTTGTTTTCGTTCAATCGGTGAATGAATGCGTGTGGGTTTCTCTCTAAGTCAAGGGCTGTGCCAAGGTGTATTTAATAAGGTGACTGCACTAGAACAACAACTAAAGGCTCTGCAACAAAAACATGTATATTGTTTTTGCAGAGTCCCGAACTGTCAATTTGAGTTGGCAGAAGTCGAACAAAAGTACTAACCGCAAAAAAATTGGACAATCTAGGCCTAACTCGAATGAACAAAGTTCAAATCAGCTGACTAGTGCGGCCACCTTATTAAATACACCTTAAGCTGTGTTAAGTTAAGCCATTGACTGATCTAAAGTAAGAGACAAAGAGAGGGAGACAGGAAAAGAAACTGGAGAGATAAAATAATGGAAAGAGGCAGACAAAAGGAAAAAGCTAGAGATAGGCCAATGCAGAGAGAAAGCTAATAAAAAGAGAAAAAGATACACTGACAAACCTATTGTATGTTTTCGTTCAATGTGTGTGGGTTTCTCTCTAAGTCAAGGGCTATGTTAAGTTAAGCCATTGACAGATCTAAAGAAAGAGACAGAGAGAGGGAGACAGAAAGAGAAACTGGAGAGATAAAATAATGGAAAGAGGCAGACAAAAAGAAAAAGATAGTGCAAAGAGAGGGAAAATAAAAAGAAAAACGGAACCCAAAGAAATCTATTGTTGGTTCTCTCTCCCATGGGCTGTCTTAAGCCGTTGACTGATCTAAAGAAAGACACAGAGAGGGGGAGACAGAAAAAGAAACTGGGAAAGAAGTAAAAAGATTGAGATAGGCAAGTGCAAAGAGCAAAGCAAGGGAAGAGGAACAAAATGAGAAAAAGACATTTCAAAAGAATGAGAAAGCAAAAAGAGGAAAAGGAAAAAAGATATAGCTATAACAAAAGGAGAATGGTACTTATTCAAAGAGAAAGCTATCTCACTTTAATTGCTTGAAAGCCTGAAGCTTTCTTACCCTATCTCTATGTAAAAAAAAAACTTTAAAGTGAGGGAGAGAAACAGAATGACAAACACAGGGCGGAAATAAAAAAGGGGAACAAGAAAGAAGGAAAAAAATGAACGAAATTGAGAAACTTACGATTTAATTTAAAAAAACACGCTTTCTCACTTAAATGGAGAGAGGAACAAAAGTGATAATTGGAAGGAGAAACTGAAAGATAGAGGGATACATCTTGAGAAATTAAGAAGGAGAACGAGAAACAGAAAGACAAGCGCAGAGAAAAGCAAAAAATAAGAACAAGGAAGAAGGAGAAAGTGAACGAAAATGAGAAATTTACAATTTAATTGAAAGAGAGAAAACTATATCACGTAAATTGCTAACCTTTGGCTTTCTTATCCAATCTTTTTGGAGAAAAACCTAAGTGAGAAATGGAAAGGGAAACAAAAGTGAAAGAGAGAGGGATACAAATTAGAAAGTTGAGAAGAAGAACGAGAAACAGAAACACAAGTAAAAAGAGAAAGTGCAAAAGAAAGGGAACAAGGAATAGTGATAAAGCTGAAGAAATGAGAAAATTTACAAATTAATTGAAAGAACGCTTTCTTACGTAAATTGATTGCCTGGGGCTCACTAGCCCACGCTATTTGTGAAAAGAGAAATTTTAACGAGAGAAACAGATGTGAAGAATGGAAAGGGAAAATGAAAGTGAGAGGGAAACAAATTGAGAGGCAGACCTTTAAAGAGAAAAACAATGAGAAAGCACAAAAGAGAACAAGGAAGAATGAGAAAGAAATTTACAATTTAATTAAAAAACAATGCTTTCTCACTTCCAATTGGGGGTCTCCTGCCCACTCTCTATGTGAAAAACAACTTAAAAAAGAGAAACAAAAGCGATAAATATAATGAGAAAGTGAAAGAGAGCGGGAAACAAATTGAGAATATGACCGAAAATGGGAAAGAAAAAAACAAACACAAAGAGAGAGCAAACAAGGAGAACAAGAAAAGGAAGAGAGAGACCAAGATAAGTACTTTTTGAAAAGGTGCACACATATTTCTCTATGATCCTTTGTTCCAATTAATAAGAATTGATTTTCAGCTGATAGCAAAAAACACTGAGAAAAAATTAGTGAAAGATATGAGAAAGGGTGAATTTCGTACAAAGCATCTCGGAGAAAAAGAAAGAAGAAATCGTGAGACAAAAAAAATAACTACATATAGAAAGATTTCCCCGTAGTTGGAAGCGGAAATTGATTTTCTTTGGTATTTTGTATTATGTGAATGGGAACGAAAAAAAGCATGAAAAAGATAAGAAAAAGAAATACCAAGAGAATGCATTTCTTAAAAAAGAGAGAGAATCCCTTTTTCTCCTTCTGCGCGTATAATAGTTTTAAAGCGTAATTAGGTTCTATCAGGCTCTTGAGAAGAAGAGAGAGAGAGAGAATTTTCGAATGTCAAAAAGATCAGCTGATAGCAAGGAAACTAAGAGATATGAACGTTGAAAAATACAAAAATATATAGAAATCAGAACTCAAAATTTAGAACAAAAGAGAGAACTATAAAGAGTATGAGAAAAGAGAGAATATAATAAAGAGAAAAAGATAGAGAAATACCAAGAGAATCGTTTATCTTGCGAAATAGAAATATCTCCTCTTTCACCATTAAAGTGGTTTCTTTATTATTGAAATAACTTTTGCTACTTCTTCGTTTTCTCTCCCAGCCTGTATCTCTTCCTACCCTCTATTTCTCCCATTCTCTCTCTCTCTCTTACAGTCACCACCAGCTGTTGTTGGGCCTTTATTACCGTTCGAATGAGAACTCTGGTACAGTATTTAGAGCAACTCAAATTTAAAAATAAATATTACAAATTAAAATTAAAAAAAAAATAAAATAACAAAACTTAAACCGTAAGAAATTATTTCCTCATATTTTTTTTAGCGCAAAATGTGATAATTTTTTTGTAAAGCTAAAAGGCCATAATACATAACATTACCATTTAAATATTAGTTTTTGCATAAGACGACGGCAGGTTACAGGAGAAAATCGGAAACGGAGAAAAATAAAAAATCTACTACAAGTATTTTGTACGACACCGAATTTTGAGATTCATTTATAATATAATTTGCAATGTTTTACTATTAAGTTCGAGAGAAAAAAAATTCCAATATATTTTTTAGTTGACACGAACATACAACAAAAATGCTCAGTTTTAAAGGGAAAACAATGTTAAAGTTCAAAAACGAAGTTGTTATTAAAAAGAAGGCAAGTTGGTGGTTTGAAGAAGAAAATGATTTTAAATTAAAATTGCCTATTTTCTATTTTGTTGGAGTCAGCATTAGTTATATTCTTTCCATGTATCAAAACATACTGGGGTCTTCGAGAGCAACATGGATATGTTAAGAAATTTGTAATCTGTAAAAATGTTGCCCAAATTGCCCAGATAAAAATCGATGTTAAATTTTTAAAAAAAAAACTGCTGCATAAGAAATGAATTTGTTACAAGGCAGCGAAATTCGATACAAAATATTTCATCCAGGCTGCAACGCTATAGTTGAAGTTGTTGAAAATCAGTTGCCCAAATTGCCCAACTTTGGATAAACTTGGTTAAGACACTCAAACTAAGTGTAGGTAATGGAAACCATTGTTAAACCACCAATTCAGTTTGACCAAATTGCCCAGAATTCAAAAAACGCAAGCTCAACCAAAGTCAAAGCCGAAAAATTCGATGAAAATCTTTCATCCAGACTTCAACTCTATAGTTGCCTAATTTTCGATAAACTTGGTTAAGACACTCAAACTCAGTGTAGATAGCGGAATTATGGAAATTTAGGTGATAAAAAAAGCGAAGGTATTCGCCGGAACCATTGTTAAACCACCACCCCGTAATGAATGTTGCCCCAATTGCCCAAAATTCAAAAAACGCAAGCTTAACCAGAGTCAAGGACGAAAAATTCGATGAAAATCTTTCATCCAGACTTCAACTCTATAGTTAAAGTTGTTCAAAATAAGTTGCCCAAATTGCCCAATTTTCGATAAACTTGGTTAATACACTCAAACTCAGTCTAGATAATGGAATTTTTAGGTGATAAAAGGTATTCGCCGGAACCATTGTTAAACCACCATGCCGTAATTAATGTTGCCTAAATTGCCCAGAATTCAAAGAAGTATAGGCTTAACCAGAGTCAAAGACGAAAAATTCGATGAAAATCTTTCATCCAGACTTCAACTCCATAGTTAAAGTTGTTCAAAATAAGTTGCCCAAATTGCCCAATTTCGATAAACTTGGTTAATACACTCAAACTGAGTCTAGATAATGGAATTTTTAGGTGATAAAAGGTATTCGCCGGAACCATTGTTAAACCACCATGCCGTAATTAATGTTGCCTAAATTGCCCAGAATTCAAAGAAGTATAGGCTTAACCAGAGTCAAAGACGAAAAATTCGATGAAAATCTTTCATTCAGACTTCAACTCCATAGTTAAAGTTGTTCAAAATAAGTTGCCCAAATTGCCCAACTTTCGATAAACTTGGTTAAGACACTCAAACTCAGTCCAGATAATGGAATTTTTTGGTGATAAAAGGTATTTGTCGAAACCATTGTTAAACCACCATGCCGTAATTAATGTTGCCCAAATTGCCCAGAATTCAAATAAGTTATAGGCTTAACCTGAGTCAAAGCCGAAAAATTCGATGAAAATCTTTCATCCAGACTTCAACTCCATAGTTAAAGTTGTTCAAAATAAGTTGCCCAAATGGCCCAATTTTCGATAAACTTGGTTAATACACTCAAACTCAGTCTAGATAATGGAATTTTTAGGTGATAAAAGGTATTTGTCTAAACCATTCTTAAACCACCATGCCGTAATTAATGTTGCCCAAATTGCCCAGAATTCAAAGAAGTATAGGCTTAACCTGAGTCAAAGCCAAAAAATTTGCAAAACACATTACGGAAATACATAAATTGTAGTTCCGCCAGAGGAATTCGCAGTAACTCATTTTACATGACAGTGAAGATATAATTGCCCAAAATCAGTTGCCTAAATTTTTGCAGAAATCTTATTGAATAACTATTAAACGCAATGTAGACAGAGGAATTTGCAGAAAACTTAGGAAAAAACGCATTATGGAGGCTCTGCAGGTAAAATTGCCCAATAACAATTTTAGGTACCGGGATTTTTTCAAAATCTAGGCAATCACTCTTATCTTCAGTTAATGTGGGGAAATTCGTAAAAAAAATGTTTGATGTGGCTACTTTCCTGACTTTAAAGTTGCCCCAAACCAGTTGCCCAAATTGCCCATTTTCAGAAAACTTTGTCATGACGCTAAACTGTAGTCTAGGCAAAGGATTTAAAAAAAAAATTCGATAATAATGTATACCCAAATAATACAAATAAAATAAAACGCAGAAAGCCTTTTGTTGCCCAAATTGCCCAAATTTCAACAAATCTATGAAATAACGCTAGGCACCAGTTTTGGCAGAGGAATTTGTACCAAACTTTGTACAAAATCCCACTAACTTAAAGGAATTCGCACAAAGCCTTTCGTATTTAACTAAAATTTGCCCAAATTGCCCAATTTTTATAGAAATCTTTGGCAAACACGCAACTTTGGCGGTATGAAAACAATTTTACAGACCAAATTGGGCAAATTGGAAAAAAAACGTAGACCGTGTTAGCAGTTATAGTTGCCCAAATTGCCCAAATATCTCCAATTCCCATTCAAAAACAAATAACTTAAAAAGTTGCCCAAATTACCTAAAACACCTAGGTAATCACATTAAACCTTTGTGTACGTAGGGGAAATTTCAGAAAACTTAGGCAAACAAAAAAAAGTTGAACGTGTTACTACAGCCGTTGTAGTTGCCCAAATTGCCCAAATATCTCCGATTCCCAATCAATAACAATAACTTTAGTGACGGCTGAGATATATTCACAGAATATCTTTCGTGTGGTTACACTGTAGCTGTAGCTACAGTTGGCCCAAAAAAAAGTTGCCCAAATTGCCTCAAAAACTAAAGCAATCACTTATAACCTTTGTCTACGTAACGGATTTTTCATAAAACTTAGGCAAACACGCAACATTGGCGGTATGAAAAAAACTTTCTAGACTAAATTGGACAAATTGTAAACAAATTGCAAAAAGAGTTAAGTTAGTGTTACCACTGCACTTATAGTTGCCCAAGTTGCCCATATATCTCAAATTCCCAATCAATAACAACAACTTTAGTGACGGCAGAGAATAATACGCAGATTATCTTTCGTGTGGTTACATTTCTGTAGCTACAGTTGCCCCCCAAAAAAAATGTTGCCCAAATTGCCTTAAAAACTTAGGCAATCACATTAAACCTTTGTCTACTTAGTGGAATTTATCGTAAACTTGAACAAAAACGTAAACAATTGTATGGACAATTGCTAAAAAAAATCTTCAGCAACTATAATTACAACAGTAAGTATTTATACTTGCCAAAAATCAGTTGCCCTTGTTGCCCAAAAAACTTAGGCAATCACGTTAAATTCTCGTGTACATAGCAGATATAACGGAAAACTTAGGCATTCACCCAACACTCACGATATAAAAAAAAAATTGCCCAAAACAATTTTAATCCCAATTTTCTGTAAATTACTTGGGCAAAACTTGCCCAAAACTTAGACAATCGTATTGAGCCTATGTATACATGGCAATATTTCCATAAACATTGCCCAAAATAAACTTTGCTCTAAACGGACGAAACTAACACAATAAGGCTTGTGTAGGCCAAGAAATTTTCAATTGCGAAAAGTTGCCCAGTTGCCCATTTGTGGATTGCTAAAGGAAAAAAAGGTATTTTAAAAAGATTTCGCAGTAAAAAAAACTTATACTATATAAAAATTATATATCAACTAATACCATTTAGCATGAGAGCGTTAAATACAAACATTCAGCTTACGGTCAGCAACAATTCTGTTTAGGTTTTATGTAAATCCTGTGAAAATTTAAGAAGATTATGTAAAACACACAGACACGTATACATCGATGTTTATTTACAATTACTATTTAATGCATTACAATAGGCTTTAAAACCGTACATTCATGCCCCTTGGTTACCAAAAAGATATAATCCTTATATACGAACGAATAGAATTGATATACAAAATCGATATCAGTTGTTCTGATTAGCATAAGATCAAATACTTGGTTAACAAGTTTGAAACGGAATAACTCGCCCACTATCTGTATCTAATCCAAAACCAAGACTATAGAAACATTCAGCATAAGGTCAGCAATAGTCTTGTTAAGTTTTATTTAAAACTGATGAATATTTTCATAGATTATGTGCAACACACAGACACATACACATAAATGTTAACATACCAGGATTTTTTTACATAGATTCCAAAAGGCATAAAATCCATAAATTGCATACCCCTTGATTAATAGAATGAATCACTAACAATCATTATATGTACACGATAAAATACAATTTATATAGAAATTCGATATCAGCTGACACTAACAAGCGTAAGAGCTAAATATAGGAGTATCAAAATATGAAACAAAATAACACGCCCACGATCTTTAGCTTATAAAAACCGCAATTACAGAAACTTGCTGCGTTAGGTCAGCAACAGTCTGCCAAAGTTTTATTGACTTCCCTAGAAGATTCTTAATTATTATGTAAAACACACAGACACATACACATTGAAGTGTACTAAAAAGGATTTTTTAAAAGAATTTCTTAAAAGAATTTCAAAAGACTTAAAATCCACAAATTTCATTCCCCTTGAAAAATAAAAAGAGTCACAAATAATCATGTTACACGATGAAATAAATTTATATAGAAAATCTATATAAGTAGCAACCGTTTAAAGTAAGAGCAAAATATGAGGGTATCAGAATTGAAACGAAATAATTTCGACATCACTTATAACTTGGCAATAGCGCTACTCTAGAAACTTTTGACGGTAAGTCAGCAATAGTTTGTAAAAGTTTCATTTAAATCCGGTGAAAAGTATCAAAGTTTATGTAGAACACACAGACATAAAGGCATTAATGTTTGCTTACAAGGACTTAATAAAATTGCGAATGTTCTAAAATATAAAAAAAATATAAAATCGCCCAATACTAATGACTTACATTGTTGTTGTCGAAAAGCAGAGTTTTAGTAAATTGTATCGGTTATAGGCAAGCCTATTGAGTTGATCGTTACCCCTGGGCTTATCGAAAAGGGTCTACTTTGGGTTCTATGATGACCCTGTATGTGCGGGTATTTAAATAAAAGATGTTTTCGAGACGAATCCAATAGTGTATTTTTTAAGACTCTGGGTTATACTGGGGTCTTAGCTAGCCCGAAAAATGCTATTTTTCGGACCAATGTTGACCCTTTTTTTTAGATCACGTCAAAAACTAGAACAGTTTTATTAGTAACCCTACTGTAGAAACTTTCGGCGTAAGTTACGTCAAAAACTACAACAGGGTTATCAGTAAGGCTAGTGTAGAAACTTTAGGCGTTAAGTCAGCAATAGTTGATTAAAATTGTATTACAATTGGAGATACATTTTAGTAGATTACAAGGAACACACAGACACATATAAATCCATGTTGTGTAATAAGGACTCTAAAGATATTTCAAAAGGCCGAGAATATGAAGTGCGTTTAGAATTAGCAAAATATCAATCTACGCAAATAAATTGTTAAAAAAAACTTAGGCAATCGGGCAAAAATGTAGTAGAGGTAAAAAATATTGTTGGAAGTCTACGTTGATGAAGAGAAATAAGGGCAATAAAATACACAAAAAACCTAAGTTAGTTGAAGGTAAAACTTTAATGGGGGTCATAAAAGACATTTGGATAATGTAAAAACCCTGCGATATTTAGAAATTTTTACAAACATTCTACAACCATTTAAAAGATCTATAAATATACCCTCATCCTGAGGAGAGAGAGAGAGGTTACTATCAGATTTACAACAACAATAACTCGCGCACTATGCCTAACTACATTAAAAGCTATAGCGTATAAACATTTGGTGTTAGTTCGTTAACAATGTGTAAAAATTTCATTTAAATCCGTTAAAAATTTTTGGAAGATTATATAAAACACACAGACACATACAAAACGAAGTTTTTTTTATAAACAACAAATTACGTTTTCTGTGGTAAGATTAGACTACAAAATTTGAAAGATAATTAAAAACAAACTCATAACAAGAGGTGAGAGCATTATTTGCTATACAAAAATTTGAGCGGCGATTGAAAATCCCCATAGAATTATAGGCTGCCACATAGCCCTTCGCTATAACAACTTTGTGAGAACTTTGACTTAAAGTTAACTTAATAAATGAAATATTACTGAGCATTTTTTTTATATTACACGAACATAAAATAAAAGTATTTTTTGTCTTTATTTTTATTAAAAATAGATATTTTTATGTTTTATATTATTTTTTTTTTGTTTTGATTTCTCAAAACATAAAATGAGGCAAAGCTAAAAACCAAAAAAAAAAAACAAAACGACAACAAAACTAAAATCTAATGAATAATTATAATTTAAATCAAAAAATAAAAAATAAAAAAAAAACAAAATAATGAATTTAGTAACAGAAAACAAACTATTTATGATTGTTAAACTTAAGAAAATATTTAAAATATTAAAAACAACAAAAACAAAACAAAAGAGTGACATCAGAACAGCAGCAAAGAGCGAGAGAGAGTTTTTAATGCAGAATGTTTTACATACAAGCTTGGAAAGTATAAACAAAAACACTGAAAAAAAATATTTAAAAAAAAAACTCTCTAAGAAGAATAAGTTAAATAACAACAAAACGTAATTAACATCTGCAAACAGAGAACAAAAAGAAAAACAATACAAAAAAACGTATCAATGTCCTTAAATGTTATTTAACAACAAAACGTATATACATTAATTGATTAAAAACAAAAACAACACAAATTTAAGCAACTATATAAATATATTTACACAAAATCCTCTAAGTTTTGCTAATTTGATATATATTTTGCTTAGTACCTAAAAAAACCCCTAAAATATTGTTAAACCTACAAAAAAAAAGTTTTCTGTTCGGTTCCTTAACTTAAGAAAAAAAAATAAAATTCCAAAAAAAAACTTAAAAAAAAAATTGTGAACTTTGAATTTTTGTTAACTGAAATTTTTTAGCTTAAATATTTGCATTTCAACAAAGCCTATTCTAACCTCCCCCCCCCTCGCTCTTACAAAGAAATCACAACAGAAAAACACTGTCTTAGTTGTTTATTTCTTAATGCCTTATATAATCTCCTCAACCCTTACAAATTTAAACGAAAATTTATTAATAATAATAATTAAAAATGTATTTGTTAAAACACAAAAATTATTATTATTATTAGCTTTTAACAATAACAACCAACACATACCAACACAACCACAAACAACAAGTTAAACAAGTAATCCTGTCAACTTAAACTCCTTTAACAGAAATTCTCTTAAATGGATGTGCAATTTGCATAAATTGATCAAAGTAAGTTCAACAAAAAAAAAAAAAAAACAAAGTTTAAAGGAGAAAAATTCTTAAAAAAAAAATTATAAATCTTAAAAGTCCCAAAAAAAAAATTAAAATCCGACAAAAACAAAACATCTTAAATTACATTTTATGAAAACCAAAAAAAAAGAAAAAAAAACAAAACTAAAAACCAAAACGAAGTACGACAAGCTTATCTCAGAAAAATCCATTATATTTCAATAATTAATAAATAAATGAGAACAAAAAACAAAAACAAAGTATTTATGTGAAAAATACAACAAAATTTGGTGTGTGTTTTATTTAACAAGGGAGGGAAAGGAGAGAGAGGGGAAAGGAAATCTAAAAATTGGTTCCCCCTTAAATAACAAAACAAAGAAAAAAATCACTTCATACGATTGAAAAAAAATTAAATAAAAATTCGTTATTACCTGACAAGGATAAGGTAACAAATTTGAAACAAAATAACGTTCACGCCATGTATAACTTATCAATACCGGTACAGCAGAAACATTCGGTGTGAGGTCAGCAACAATCTGTTAGAGTTTCATTTAAATACGACTTAAGATGTTAGAGATACTGCCGAACACACAGACACATGCACATCAACGTCTTCTTCCAAATACTTAATACAACGCCAAAAATTCTGAAATAAAAAAAATTTCTAAAATCCAAAAATTGGTTTTTCCTTAAATAACAAAACAAAGAAGAAAAAAAATCACTACATACGATTGAAAAAAAATTAAATAAAAATTCGTTATCAGCTGACAAAGATTAGGTAACAGGTTTGAAACATAATAACGTTCACGCCATGTATAACTTATCAATAACTATACTGCAGAAACTTTCGGCGTCAGGTCAGCAATAATCTATAAAAGTTTCACTCACATCTAATTTAAAATGTTAGAGATAGTGCCAAACACACAGACATATACTCATCAATGTTTACTTACAAGGACTTTAAAAAATGCCAAAAGTCCTAAAATCAAAAACTGCTCAAATCCAAAATACTGCAGAAATCTTAGGGTTGAGTTCAGCAATAATCTATTAAAGTTTAATTTAACTCCGATTTAAAATATTAGACATAGTGTCAAACACATAGACACATACTCATCAATGTTTACATACTAGGATTTAAAACAATGCCAAAAGTCATAAAATCAAAAAAAATTGCTAAAAATCCAAAAATTGGTTTCCCCTTAAATAACAAAAAGAAGCAAAAATAATCATTATAGACAATTGAAAAAAAATAAAATAAAAATACGTTAACAGCTGACAACGATTAGGTGACAAGTTTGAAACAAAATAAATTTCACGCCATGTTTAACTTATCAATAACTGTACTGCAGAAACTTTCGGCGTCAGGTCAGCAACAACTTAAAAAAATTTCATTTAAATCCAATTTAAAATGTTAGAGATAGTGCAAAACACACAGACACATATTCATCAATGTTTACTTACAAGGACTAAAAACAATGCCCAAAGTACTAAAATTAATCAAGACTGCTCAAATCCAAAATACTGCATAAACTTTAGGCTTGAGTTCAGCAATAATCTATAAAAGTTTCATTTAACTCCGATTTAAAATATTAGACATAGTGTCAAACACACAGACACATACTCATCAATGTTTACATACTAGGATTTAAAACAATGCCAAAAGTCATAAAATCAAAAAAATTGCTAAAAATCCAAAAATTGGTTTCCCCTTAAATAACAAAAAGAAGCAAAAATAATCATTATAGACAATTGAAAAAAAATTAAATAAAAATTCGTTCTCAGCTGACAACGATTAGGTAACAAATTTGAAACAAAATACATTTCACGCCATGTTTAACTTATCAATAGCTGTACTGTAGAAACTTTCGGCGTCAGGTCAGCAACAACTTAAAAAAATTTCATTTAAATCCGATTTAAGATGTTAGAGATAGTGCCAAACACACAGACACATATTCATCAATGTTTACTTACAAGGACTAAAAACAATGCCCAAAGTCCTAAAATTAATCAAAACTGCTCAAATCCAAAATACTGCATAAACTTTAGGCTTGAGTTCAGCAATAATCTATTAAAGTTTCATTTAACTCCGATTAAAAATATTAGACATATTGTCAATTAACAGACATATACTCATCAATGTTTACTTACAAGGACTTTGAACAATGCCAAAAGTCCAAAAATAAAAAAATTGCTAAAATCCAAAAATTGGTTTCCCCTTAGATAACAAAAAGAAGCACAAATAATCATTATAGACAATTGAAAATAAATAAATAAAAATACGTTAACAGCTGACAACAATTAGGTAACAAATTTAAAATAAAATAACTTTCACGACATGTATAACATAGCAATAGCTGCTCTGCAGAAACTTCCGGTGTCAAGTCAGCAACAATTTGCTAAATTTTTATTTAAATCCAACTAAAAGTGTTAGAGTTAATGTAAACCAAACAGACAGATACTCATCAATGTTTACTTAAAAGGACTTGGAACAATGCCAAAAGTCCTAAAACAAAAAAATTACATAAATCCAAAAATTAGTTTCCCCTTAAATAACAAAATGAAGCAAAAACCAGTAAACAAAAGTTTCAGTCGGGCCACCCGACTTACATTTACCCTCACTCTCAGTGAACCATAAAATTTTCTAGTATATTGATATTATTACTCGATATCTAAAGTGGGCGGATTGGTACATTTGTATGGGATGTATCAAAAAAGGCGTGGATAGACCTCTAAATTTTTTTTCAAACCTATGTCGTGTTATAGTTTAACAAAATACAGAATTTGGCCACGATCGCGTTGAGTGTATTTATGTTACTACTTTGTTTCTAAAGTGGGCGGAGTGTGGTACATTTGTATGGGAGGTATCTGAAGGGGCGTGGCTAGATTTCCAGTTGTTTTCTCTAATACTCTATCCTGCCTTAGCTTTACTAAATAAAGAATTTGCGTACGATCGCGTTGGATTATTGATATTATTACTCTATCTCTAAAGTGGGCGGAAAGGTACATTTGTATGGGAGGTACCAGAAGGGGCGTGGCTAGGATTCCAATTTGTTCTCCAAAACTTTATCCTGTTATATCTTAACAAAATACAGAATTTGGCCACGATCGCGTTGGGTGTATTGATATTATTACTCGATTTCTAAAGTGAGCGGAATGCTGAATTTGTATGGGAGGTCTCAGAAGGGGCGGAGGCATAGAGCCCATTTCCAATACCGTAAGTAGTTTTGGGATAGTGGAAAATTTCAAAACATTTGAAAGTTATCGTGTTTACCAGCCGCACAGCCAGACAGACAGACAGAAGGACATGGCTCAAACGACTTAAGAAGTAATGAATCGAATTTTGTTCAAAGAAACCTAGGATCTAAAGTTACTCCTCCCACCCGTAGGATGAGCGCATATAAATGTGCATCCAGTGCCTTAAAAATCTCAAAAAATTACCACTTCACCATCTTTCCTCCATTTCTCACCTTTTCTGCTCAATAACAGGATTAAAAATGAAAAAAGTTTAAAAGTTTTAACTAATATCATTAAGTGTACTAAAAAGTACTATTTATTGTACCAAAAAGTACCATTTACCAAGAATTACAATTTATGTTAACAAAAAGAAAAATTTATGGTACTAAAAACTACAATTAATTGTAACAAAAAGTTCAATTTATTGTAATAAAAAGAGAAATTTATGTTACCAAAAAGTAAAATTTATGGTAACAAAAAGAACAATTTATGGTACCAGAAAGTACAATTTATGGTAACAAAATTATTAATTTACGATACCAAAAACTACAAGTTATGGTACCAAAAAGTACAATTTATTGTACCAAAATGTAAACATTATGATACCAAAAAATAACATTTTTGTGAACAAAAAGGTGCAATTTATGGTACCTATTCAATATCTTAGTACCATTTATGGTACCAAAAAGTACAATATATGGTACCAAAAAGTAAAATTTATGGTAACAAAAAAAAACATTTTACGGTACCAAAAACTATAATGTATGGTACCAAAAAGTAAAATTTATGGTACCAGAAAGTACAATTTATGGTACCAAAAATTCAATTTTTGATACCAAAAAGTACTATTTATTTAACCAAAACGTGCAATTAATTATAACAAAAAGTACAACCTATTGTAACAAAAAGTGAAATTTTTGGTACCTATTCAATATCTAAGTACAATTTATGGTACCAAAAAGTCTCATGATGGTTCCAAAAAGTACATTTTATGGTACCAAAAAGTATTTATGGTAACAAAAAGAAGAATTTACAATACCAAAAACTACAAGTTAACGTACCAAAAAGTACAATTTATTGTACCAAAATGTTAAATTTATGATACCAAAAAGTACAATTTATTGTACCAAAAAGAGCAATTTATAGTACCTATGCAATATCTACAACTTTGCTTCAAACAAAAGAGATATTTCGTAACGTATAACAAGATATAACCGTGTTAAAATATAGAAAAAGTGCTAAAAAATCCACCTTGAGCAAAAAAAATTCATATGGCCATTAGACTATTAATGCAGCCAACTTGATAAAACGAATGATGCAGAAGTTCTTATTTTTGGAGCTACTTTCACTTGCAATTGTCAGAATTAAGTTCCAAAATCATGTGTTGTACTGTGTAATACAAAGAACATTTCTTACGTTCCCTCTGAATTATCTTTCTATCAATATTTCAATTAATTCTTGACTGATTCTCTTCTACTCTATATTTTCTTATTTAATTTTTAAATAAGGCCGACCAACAGAGCGTGAAGTGGCAACAAGTTAAAACATATGAAATGGGACCGTTTTGCCGCTCAGTATGTGGCATCGGCCTAAGACAATCACAATAGATCGTAATGATCATCGAGGGGTGTAATTACATAGACTCACGACTAAGTGATTACATGTCTTCAACCTAACCTAACTTATATTTCCGTATCCTTTTCTGTGCTGCTAAGTTTGTAACGGGTAAACTTTAAAACACCTGATTTGATTATACAAATTTTTTTTACAAAACATAACAATTTGTCTAATAAAAAGATTTGACTATTTCGTTTTTTTAATGACGCATCTCTTTTGCCTTCGATTAATATAATTAAACTCTAAAGTTTAAACTTTTGCGGAAACTATTATTTTATTTAATTTTTACTATGTTCTTAAGTGGGCCAACTTCACTTGGTTCATTTTCAACACAGTGTTTCTTGATTGTAATGTTCTCACAAATGTGATTACTTATCTTTCCTTTCCATACAATAAGAAACTAACAATGACAGCGTGCCATCATTCATGCGAAGTCATCAATAATTTGGATTATCTAATAAAGATCTTAGAAGGAATATGACCATAAGGAAGTCCGTAGGCAACAACAACAAAATAATACCTTACACACAACCACAAGACTAAGCAGCAAAATTTTATATTGTAAGTAATAGAAATATTTATCTTAAACACCAATTTAAAATGAAATGTATTTCCACATCTTAACTTTTTATAAAATTGGTTACATAGAAAATGTTTGTAACGGTTAAACTCAAAAACTGCTCAAACGATTTCAATAACACTTATTGCTTACATAAATAGCTATTTAAAGAATAGTATAGAGTACTTGGATCTGCATCTGAAGTTCAAAATGTTGAATATGCTAGTTTGAAATAAATAGATTTTTGACATCTTAAGCAAATGAGAAACATTTACATACATTTTACCTACAAACCAACGCCATAACGTACAGCATGTTCGTGTGTAAAAGAATAAACTACAATTATATTACTATTCTTATAAATTATATTTACATATTTATAGAATTTATTTCTGTAGCGAGTGTTTGTAACGGTTAAACACAAAAATTACTGAACCAATTACAATAATTATTTGTGTTAAACATAACCATTTTACTAAGAAACAAAGTAGCATACTTGATTTTTTTTTAATTTAAAAGAAAAATTTTATTTATTTACACAGTACAACATTTTTCAGCTCATTGATTTGGGACTCAATTCTGAGAACTGCACTTGAAAATTGCCCCAAAAAAAAGAAGTTCTACATCATTCGTTATGACAAGTTACATGCCATAATAATTAAATAGCGATTTGAAGTTTGTAAGTATCACCAATAGTCCAATTTAGCTGAATGTATGAAAAAAAAATATTTTTTGCTGCAAATTAAAATTTTCATTTTTTTTATATTCATAAAAAATTTATTCAAAATTCTTTGAAAAAAACATTGATGACTTTTTTTTATGATTCTCAGAATTAAAAAAAATATGAAAAAACAAAAGGTTATTTGGTTTTTAATTATGTGTTGTACTGTTTTATTTTACAAAGTTTGGAGTTTAGTTAATTTGTAGGTCCGGATTTTTTACAAAATTAAAAAATTTTTTAAAATATAAAAAGTTATTGAATTTTGACCAATCACTTCAAGATTTTAAATTTAGCTCGATGCCAACCCATTAACAATGTATACCACGCGTTGCCCTTTACCGTAGCTCACTGTTAATACAACGAAAAAAAACTTCCATTGCTACTGACTGCCCTCACATGCCAACTTCACTCACAACCATCATGTACAAGGGCCTGGAAGTTCTTCTGAAATGTTGCTCCATCTTTGGCATTTATGTGCCACAACCGCGTTACCACAGCCGTAAGTTAAGAGTCGTTATAACCCTGTATATGCTATTTTTGGTAGCCCTCATCTGTATCAACTGCGTGTTGGGCATTACTTTGTTTCCCGTCACTGATGATTATATCATATCGTGGTTTGTGTCTGTCGTTGTATTTCTATCACAAATGTTAACCCATCTGGTAATAATATGGGAGACTTTGGCCAAGCAACAGGAACACAATGATTTTCTCCGGCTGTTAAATGACATTGAGTTTGCCTTCAAATTACGTCTGCGTGTGGAATTTGCCCGGCCAGAAGTGATGCGTCAGCTAAGAAGGACTATAGTTATCCTGGCCGTGACCTCAATTGCTGGTCTGGCGATCTTTGCTATAAATACCAGTTTACTTTCGGATTCCGGCCACTTTTGGTGGGCCATTGTGGCTATTTTAGCTATGCGCATCAGATTTCTACAATTGTTGGTCTATGTAGAATTACTATGCAATTTCCTGATGACCTTAAACCAAAGCCTCAATCAGGTGGTGAGTTTGAAGACGGAGCAATCGAAGCAATTGTTGGATATCGACTACAAGGATCTGTATACTTTGGAGTATTTGACTAACATTAAGGATTTGTATTCTTGTATCTACAAGTCCTTTCATTATCTCAACGAATTTGCACAAGCTTCGTTGTTTGCGGCCACAGCCTCGTATTTCTTAGATTTTACCTGTCACATCTATTGGACTTTGTTGGCATTGGATAATCTATTGTCGCTGTACAGCATTATATCGGCAGCATCAACCATTATACCATTGGGTTTGAACATATTCCGTTTTTGCTATATGTGTCAGTTGGTCAAACAGGAGGTAAGTTAAGCTGCGACATAGGCTTGCATTGCATTTAACTGTTATGGTATCCTTTTCCATTGCATCCATTGCATAGTGTCATCGCACTTCTTTAATGGTTACCCGTTTGATGGTGGCCAATTCTGATTATCCTTGTGCGGAGTATAAGCGAAACTATCGCAGTTTGTTGTATGACTTTTCGTTGCAGTTGATGCATCAACGCATTGAGGTTACGGGCAAACGTTTCTTTAACTTTGATTTGAAATGCATATTTGCGGTGGGTATAGAGTTTATTAAATTGAAATAACATTATATAAATATTTTTATTGCAATTGCTTAGATTTGCGCTTTGATTGTGACCCATTTGATTATTCTGATACAATTCACCAAAAGTGATGGCAATCAGTCGATGGCGGCAAGTTCGAATATGACCACTGAGAGGGCATAAGATGGAAATAGTACTAGATTTAGCTGTGCATCCAAAGATGAGAGAAGTTCTCGCATTTGACATACAAATAAAACTAAAATTATAATTTTAAATTAATTACATTTCCATATCATATCTTAAGTTCACTTACACAGTACACGACATGATTTTGGGACTCAATTCTGAGAACTGCACGTAAAAGTAGACCCAAACAGAAGAAGTTCTGTACCATTCGTTTTGTCAAGTTACATGGCATAATAATTTAATATCGATTTGAAGTTAGTAAGTATCGTATAGGGGAATTTGTCATGTTTTATGCTTTGTCTGAGGCCTCTTTTGTAATCGAACGCTTCAGCGAGGTCCTTACCTATTATGACTAAAGATTTCGTATCAGTAAGCGTAAGAGATTAGGCGTGACATACATGACGACACTATGGCCTTCTGTCCGTAAGCTAGCCTGGGTTTCCTTATTTGCGCACTGCACCATCTTGGCGCCTTTGGACCAGTCGACTACGCTCTCGTTCATACTCCATTCTTTGTCCACCATTGCGTTCATCAGCTTATTTTCAATTAGGCATGACATACATGATGCCAATATGGTCTTTTTAAGGTTGCCTAGGTTTCCTTATTGGCGCACTCTAAAATCTTGTCGCCTTTGGACCAGTCTACTCGGCTAAAGTCAATCTCATTCTAGCTTGCTCTATGTCCACCATTGCGTCCATCAGTTTATCCTCAACTTGGCATGAGATAAAGCGTGACATACATGACGACACTATGGTATTCTGCCCGTAGGCTAGCCTAGGTTTCCTTATTTGCGCACTCCACCATCTTGACGCCTTTGGACCAGTCGACTCCGCTGAAGTCAATCTCGTTCTAACTCCACTCTTTGTTCACCATTGCTTCCATTAGCTTATCCTTAATTAGCAGCCCATGATGCGAAGAGACGATTCCATACCGATCAATCCTATTATTTGCCGCCACTTAAAGAGTGGAAACAGTGCCTAGACTGTCCTGCTTCTTTATCTTAGGAATCCCAAAGGATTCTTCACCAGCACGGTCTCGCTTCGCTGACTTCCCACTTGTGGAGGCAAACTTGGCAGAGGATTCCGCTTTAGTAGAGGGTCCTGGAGGGCTGACAATAACATCCTTGGGAGATGGTTTTGAAGCAATTTTCATTCTTGTCGTTAAATTAAGGAGCTTCGGAAAGGAAAGAGATATAAAGGCCTCGCTCATTGCTAGTACGTACGTATACGATTTCTTAAATCTATCCACATACCTCAAGTGCCTCTTGACCCAAACCTTTTCCTTACCTTTCCTACAAATCTCTTAAGTGAAGCGGCAGGATCGTCTATAACCAACTTTTACCCTCTGCTCCCTCTTCGGGTTCTCATCCTCTGACTTAACCAAAATGGTTGAAGGCCCCCAAAACAAGTGGAAGAACCACCGGTAGTCTTACAAGAAGATTCAGTAGGAGAGGAACGGCTTCACTCTTCCGTTGTTAGAGATTCCACAGCATGCTGTCTACGGAAAAGGGGAAAACTCGAATCAGCTTTAGCCAATTCTTGGTCGATACTCTCATTGGAAATCAACGGGGTTTTACATCAGATTGTAACGGTCCAGGCTTCACCTAATATTCAAATAGTTTATACGATTTCTTGAATCTATCCACATACCCCAAGTGCCTCTTGACCATAAACTTTTCCTTACCTTTCCTACAAATCGCCTAAGGAAAGCGCCGGGATAGTCTACAGCCAACTTTGGCCCTCTGCTCCCTACTCGGGTCCTCATCCTCTGTCTTAACCAAAATGGTTGAATGCCCCCAATCAAGTGAAAGAACCACCGGTAGTCTTAAAAGAAGATTCAGTAGGAGAGGAACGGCTTCACTCTTCCGTTGTTAGAGATTCCACAGCATGCTGTCTACGGAAAAGGGGTAACCTCGAATCAGCTTTAGCCAATTCTTGGTCGATACTCTCATTGGATATTAACGGGGTAGAAGAAGGTGTCAGTAGTGGAGCCTTACCGAGTCTCTTCCACACAGAGGGAATGTATTAATCGATGCAGTGTGATGCGATATAACTCTCAAATTAAAATTAGTCGGTTGCTACCGCAGCGAAGTTTATTGATAAGTTGCTCTGTACCCTGTCTCCCCTGCCCTTGCCAGGTCAATAATTTATCGAAAGAAATACTATTTTCGGTTGAATCGGATTTCGGTTTGTTGAACCAACTTTTGTTGGGTTAAACCGAATTCCATTGGTTTAACTTTACTACGGTCGGTTGATATCCAATTCTTGGTCGGTAACCTAACTTAACTTTACTACGGTCGGTTGAAACAGTATTCGGTCTATTAAATCGGATTTTGATCTGTTGAACTGGACTTCGGTCTTTTGAATCGTACTTCGGCCTGTTAAATCGGACTTCGATCTGTTATATCGGTCTTCGGTCTGTTGAATCGGACATCGGTCTGTTGAATTGGACTTCGGTATGTTAAATCGGACTTCGCTCCGTTAAATCGTAATTCGGTCTGTTGAATCGGACTTCGGTCTGTTTAATCGGCCTTCGGTGTGGTGAATCGGATTTTGGTCTGTTGAATCGGACTTGGGTTTATTAAATCGGACTACGGTCTGTTAAATCGGACTTGGGTTTATTAAATCGGACTTCAGTCTGTTAAAACGGACTTCGGTCTATTAAATCGTACTTCGGTCTGTTGAATCGGATTTCGGTCCCTTGAATTGGACTTCGGTCTGTTGAATCGGAATTCGATCTGTTAAATCGG
Source organism: Muscina levida (assembly GCA_964034835.1). Taxonomy (NCBI): domain Eukaryota; kingdom Metazoa; phylum Arthropoda; class Insecta; order Diptera; family Muscidae; genus Muscina; species Muscina levida. The sequence continues at coordinate 142,284,575 of OZ035882.1, forward strand.
ACTTCGGTCTGTCGAATCGGACTTCGGCCTGTTGAATCAGACTTCGGTCTGTTGAATCGGATTTCGGTCTGTTAAATCGGACTTCGGTCTGGTTAATCGGTCTTCGATTGGTTAAATCGGACTTCGGTCTGTTAAATGGGACTTCAATCTGTTGAATCGGACTTCGGTCTGTTGAATCGGACTTCGGTCTGTTGAATCGGACTTCGGTCTGTTGAATCGGAATTCGGTCTGTTGAATCGGACTTCGGCCTGTTGAATCAGACTTCGGTCTGTTGTCTCGGAATTCGGTCTGATAAATCGGACTTCGGTCTGTTAAATGCGACTTCAATCGGTTGAATCGGACTTCGGTCTGTTAAATGGGACTTCAATCTGTTGAATCGGACTTCGGTCTGTTGAATCGGACTTCGGTCTGTTAAATGGGTTTTCAATCTGTTGAATCGGACTTCGGTCCGTTACATCGTAATTCGGTCTGTTGAATCGGACTTCGGTCTGTTTAATCGGCCTTCGGTGTGGTGAATCGGATTTTGGACTGTTGAATCGGACTTCGGTCTGGTGGATCGGTCTTCGGTCTGTTAAATCGGACTTTGGTCTGTTGAATTGGACATCGGTCTGTTGAATTGGACTTCGGTATGTTGAATCGGATTTCCGTCCATTGAATTGGAGTTCGGTCTGTTAAATCGGACTTTGGTTTGTTTAATCGGACTTCAGTCTGTTGAATGAGAATTATGTCTATTGAATCGGATTTCGGTCTATTAAATCGGACTTCGGTCTAGTTAATCGGTCTTCGGTCTATTAAGTCGGACTTCGTTCTGTTAAATGGGACTTCAATCTGTTGAATCGGACTTCGGTCTGTTGAATCGGACTTCGGTATGTTGAATCGGACTTCGGTCTGTTGAACCGCACTTCGGTCTGTTAAATCGGATTTCTGTCTGTTAATTCGGACTTCGGTCTGTTAAATCGTAATTCAGTCTGTTGAATCGGACTTTGGTCTGTTAAATCGGATTTCGGTCTGTTGAATGAGACTTCTGTCTGTTGAATCGAACTTCGGTCTGTTGAACCGCACTTCGGTCTGTTAAATCGGATTTCTGTCTGTTAATTCGGACTTCGGTCTGTTAAATCGTAAATCGGTCTGTTGAATCGGACTTCGGCCTGTTGAATCAGACTTCGGTCTGTTGAATCGGATTTCGGTCTGTTAAATCGGACTACGGTCTGTTGAATGAGACTTCTGTCTGTTGACTGAGACTTCTGTCTATTAAATCGGACTTCGGTCTAGTTAATCGGTCTTCGGTCTATTAAATCGGACTTCGGTCTGTTAAATGGGTTTTCAATCTGTTGAATCGGACTTCGGTCTGTTGAATCGGACTTCGGTCTGTTAAATCGGGCTTCGGTCTGGTTAATCGGTCTTCGGTTGGTTAAATCGGACTTCAGTCTGTTAAATGAGACTTCAATCTGTTGAATCGGACTTCGGTCTGTTGAATCGGACTTCGGCCTGTTGAATCAGACTTCGGTCTGTTGAATCGGATTTCGGTCTGTTAAATCGGACTTCGGTCTGTTAAATGAGACTTCAATCTGTTAAATCAGACTACCTCGGTCTGTTGAATCGGACTTCGGTCTGTTAAATCGGATTTCTGTCCGTTAATTCGGACTTCGGTCTGTTAAATCGGACTTCGGCCTGTTGAATCGAATTTCGGTCTGTTAAATCGTACTTCGGTCTGTTGAATAGGATTTCGGTCCGTTGAATTGGACTTCGGTCTGTTGAATCGGAATTCGGTCTGTTGAATCGAACTTAGTTCTAATAAATGGGATTATGGTCTGTTGAATCGGACTTCGCTCTGTTAAATCGGATTTCGGTCTGTTAAATGAGACTTCAATCTGTTGAATCAGACTACCTCGGTCTGTTGAATCGGACTTCGGTCTGTTAAACCGGATTTCTGTCTGTTAATTCGGACTTCGGTCTGTTAGTTCGGACTTCGGTCTGTTAAATCGGACTTCGGCCTGTTGAATCGAATTTCGGTCTGTTGAATAGGACTTCGGTCTTTAATCGGAATTCTGTCTGTTAAATCGGACTTCGGTCTGTTGAATCGAACTTAGTTCTGGTAAATGGGATTACAGTCTGTTGAATCGGACTTCGCTCAACAACACCAATTTAAAATGTTAAAATCAATTTTTAAAAAAATGGAACATACCATTGGATAGATGTAGCCTCAAAGTTGTGCACAATCATGTTTACTTTCAAAGTCGAGTTGCAGAAGTCGATCTATTGAAGAACACGATCCTGAGTTGTGGATACCAATCTGATTTACGACAAAAGCCAAAGTCAATTTGCTAAAAAAAACGCGAGTCACCCCAGATCCTGAGTTGCGAATTCGAAATTGAATTACGAACAACCTCGAATTAACAATATAAAATTAACAATTATCAAGATGACCCAGTAATGCTGATATAGACCCAAATCATCAACCAAACCCGAATCACACGAATCAATATCCTTCTGAAGGAACTATCACTTGCTGATATTTACCTAAAACCCCGACAAAACCCGATTCACCAAGCTGACCCTATACTGCTGATATTAATTGTAACCACCGACGAACCCGAGCCATCAGTACGCTGCCGAATTGCTAGTACGAGCCTGAATTATCGAAAGTACCCTAATTACCAGTGGTTCTCGAGTTACGTCAAACAAAAGAGCCTAAAACGTGACAAATTCCCCTATACGGTACTTACCAACTTAAAATCGATATTAAATTATTATGGCATGTAACTTGACAAAACGAATGATGCAGAACTTCTTCTTTTTGGGGCTACTTTCACGTGCAATTCTCAGAATTGAGTCCCGAAATGATGTGTTGTACTATGTAATCTAGAATTCAGCTAACGTTGACGCTGGCAGTACGATTTATGTCAATAGCCAACTATGACATATTTATTTTTATGCGAATTCAATAACAAAAAGGTCTAAAGAGATATATTTCACTATTTATATACACATTTCCACGTTCATTCAGCTGGCATTCTTGGTATTTTTCAAACGAGCTCGCATTGTCATTCATATCTATTAACCCATTAGGGATATAAAGGCGCTGTGTTACGTCCACTAAGAGCAGCTAATTGAACTTGACAGTGGAGAACAAAAAAAATATGATTGATTTGACAAATATAGTGCGACACACATGACAGTACTAGGGGGGAAGTCGTAAATACCAACTCAACTAAGATAACAACGCATATGACAAACAAAAAAATATTGAACATATTGGTGAGCGCCTTGGCAATGGCCAAGGTGCAGACAGACAGACAGTCCAGGCTTAGGCAGAGGCCAATGCAAAACAAACGCAAGGATATCGCTTTATGTTGACTAACAAATGGCGGCTGCGGATTAAGTTTAGCATTGGCTAATGTTAGTGCAAATACCACATATTGTCTAAGGTGTAAGCGTTGAACTATTTTCGCGTATTTTTTGGCAATTTTATTATTAGCCGCCACCTGCTCCCGCTCTTCGCTTATAACAATCAATTATCAGAGTAATACAATAAAGATAATACAGGAAAGCTGGAGGGCTCGGCTCGTCTTGCTTTCCCGCTGGTGTTGTTGAGTTAATTTAAACGCTTTAGTTGTTAACTTACCTTAGACACGACTACAGTGAGTGCATTTCCTGCGTACCTTAGAAGCTGTCCATTTCCGCCTTACGCGCATTATGGACATTTTGGAATCGGTCTCTGTGCTACAGATAATCTATCAGATTATCAATTTAACTCCCTGGAGATTGGATCGAAAATCTTGGTCCTTACAACGTTGCCTTACATTGGAAATTTATAGTGGCATCGTTATAGTCTGCTCTAGCGGTCTATTGCTGTATGGTCTATTTTCCGACGATGATTATATGAAGACGAGCGTGAATGAGATAGGTGAAACGGTGGATTTTATACAACTTGTGGGTATACGAGTGGCCCATGTGGTATCGATAACGGAGGCGCTGATGCGAAGGGAAGACCAAAAGAAATTCTATGATGAACTCAAGGAGATTGATAAAATATTTGAGAGATCGTTAAATGTGGATATGGACAATCGGTAAGTAAGGAAATTAGAGAAGAGTTCTCTATATTAACTAACTCAAAAGAAGTAGTTAAAAAGCTTAAGACAAAATATTTTGTACTAAGTCATTTGTAAGGCTAGGGTGCACTTGACTTTGTAAGGGCTCAAAAGCCAATTCTATTAACTCCAATAATTGATTATTTCAAATTTTTCATAGATTCTATATTTTTTTTTTGTATGTCTCCAACATTTTCGTATATCATTAAAGTTTTTACATCATTCAAATATTTGACTATAATTTAAGAAAAGTTTTAAAAGAACATTACACAGTACAACACTTTTGGGACTCAATTCTGAGAACTTAAGGTAAAAGTAGCCCCAAAAAGAAGAAGTTCTGCATCATTCGTTTTGTCAAGTTACATGCCTATAATTATATAATATCGATTTGAAGTTAGTAAGTATCGTATAGGGGAATATGTCATGTTTTAGGCTCTTGTAATTATGGATAGTTAAAGGGAGTAAAATTAAGTATAGTGTTGATTGTTCTTTAGTGTGGATAGTTAATAAGCTTTTGCAAAGCTTAAATATTTATATTTCATATTCAAACCAAAGTAAGATTTTTTCAACACCATTTAAAAGTTTTAAGCACAAATATTTTTGTAAAAGAAATATATCATTAGATAGATATTGTCTCAAAGTTGTGCACAATCGTAATTTTATTCGTTATACTACATCGAAAAAGAAAAAACAAAATTTTTTCAACACCATAAAAAAGGGTTCAATCAAAATAATTTTATAAAAGAAAAATACTGTTGGTTAGACCGTGCCTTAAACATGTGCACAAACATATTAATATACATTTCAGTAAATCGTAAAGCGAAATTTTTTTTCGATACCCCTAAAAAGTGTGTAAAACTAATAATTTGATTAAAGAAATATGTCAGTGAATAGATTTTGGCTTGGAGTAATGCACAATCTTATTTAAAATCATAATAAAATAGTGCAACAGATTTGGACACCATTAAAAAGTATTTAATAAAATTAATTTTATAAAAGAAATATGCCATTGTGTAGGGCTTGCATCAAAATTGTGCACAAACATGTTTTTATTCATTAAAAAACGGATGGCAAGATTTGGATACCATAAAAAAGTGTTTAATAAAATTAAATTTATAAAAGAAATACACCATTATGTAGGGCTTGCCTCAAAGTTGTGCACAATTATATTTTTTTCATAATAAAATAAAAGCAAGATTTGGACACCATTCAAAAGTCTTTAATAAAATTAATCTTATAAAAAAAAAATACTATTATGTAGGGCTTGCCTCAAAGTTGTGCACAATTATATTTTTTTATAATAAAAAAGTATACAAGATTTTGACACCATTAAAAAGTGATTAATAGAATTAATTTTATAAAAGAAATATGCCATTGTGTAGGGCTTCCATCAAAGTTGTGCACAAACATGTTTTTATTCATTAAAAAGCGGATGGCAAGATTTGGATACCATTAAAAAGTGTTTAATAAAATTAAATTTATAAAAGAAATACACCATTATGTAGGGCTTGCCTCAAAGTTGTGCACAAACATGTTTCTATTCATTAAAAAACGGATGGCAAGATTTGGATACCATTAAAAAGTGTTTAATAAAATTAAATTTATAAAAGAAATACACCATTATGTAGGGCTTGCCTCAAAGTTGTGCACAATTATATTTTTTTATAATTAAAAAGTAGACAAGATATGGACACCATTAAAAAGCGTTTAATAAAATTAATTTTATAAAAGAAATATGCCATTGTGTAGAGCTTGCATCAAAGTTGTGCACAAACATGTTTTTATTCATTAAAAAACAGATGGCAAGATTTGTGATACCATTAAAAAGTGTTTAATAAAATTAATTTTGTAAAATAAATATACCATTTTATAAGGCTTACCTCAAGGTTGTGCACAATTATATTTTTTTTTATAATAAATAAGTAGACAAGATTTGGACACCATTAAAAAGTGTTGAATAAAATTAATTTTATAAAAGAAATATACCGTTGTTTAGGGTTTGCCTCGAAGTTGTGCACAATTATGTTTTAATTCACAATAAAACTGTAATAAAACGAATCGAAAAACAAATTGTTTTCAACACCACTTAAAATTATATAAAACACTTAATTTGATAAAAGAAATGTATCAATGGATAGATCTTCCCTCAAAGTTGTGCACAAGCATGTTTATATTTATTAAAATAAAACAACTAGGAAAATTTATCAACACTATTTTATAATACTAAAAACAATTGATTTAAAAAAGTAAACATATCATAACATAGATCTAGTCTCAAAGTTGTGCATAAAAATATGTTTATTCGTTATCGCGTGATTTTTAAATAGTTTCAATCCAGTATACATTTTAATGAATATTGACTTTTATAAAATTTAGCTTTAGCTTTTAATTGTTTCATGTTTTATAGCTGTCTTATGTTGGTTATCTACAGCTTTTTTTGTAAAATGATACCTGCATTCGTGTTGAAATAACTTTCATCAGATTGTAACGGTTCTTAACCAAAACCTTTTCCTTACCTCTCCTACAAATCTCTTAAGAAAAGCGGCAGCATCGTCTATAGCCAACTTTGGCCCTCTGCTCCCTCTTCGGGTTCTTATCCTCTGACTTAACCGAAGTGCTTCTTGACCAAAACCTTTTCCTTACCTTTCCTACAAATCTCTTAAGGAAAGCGGCAGGATCGTCTATAGCCAACTTTGGCCCTCTGCTCCCTCTTCGGGTTCTTATCCTCTGACTTAACCAAAATGGTTGAAGGCCCCTAATAAAGTGAAAACCACCGGTAGTCTTACATAAAGATCCAGTAGGAGAGGACCGTCTTCGCTCTTCCGTTGTCGGAGATTCCACAGCATGCTGCTGTCTACCGAGAAGGGAAACACTCGAATCAGCTTTGGCCAATTCCTGGTCGGTATTCTCATTGGATATCAACGAGATAGAATAAGGTGTCAGTAGTGGAGCCTTACCGAGTCTCTTCCCCCCAGAGGGAAAGTATTAATCGATGCAGTGTGATGCGACATAATTCTCAAATTTAAATTAGTCGGTTGGTACCGCAGCGAAGTTTATTGATAAGTTGCTCTGTATCCGATCTCTCCTGCACTTCCCAGGGCAATAATTTATCGAAAGAAATATTATTTTCGGTTGAATCGGATTTCGGTCTGTTGAACCAACTTTTGTTGGTTTAACCCAAATATCATTGGTTTACCTTTACTACGGTCGGTTGAATCGGTATTCGGTCTGTTAAATCGGATTTTGATCTGTTGAATTGGACTTCGGTCCGTTAAATCGGTATTTGGTCTTTTAAATCGGACTTCGGTTTGTTAAATCGGATTTTGATCTGTTGAATCGGACTTCGGTTTGGTGAAATGGTCTTCGGTTTGTTAAATCGGACTTTGGTCTGTTGAATCGGACAGCGGTCTGTTGAATTGGTCTTCGGTATGTTGAATAAGACTTCTGTCTGTTAATTTGGATTTCGGTATGTTAAATCGGACTTCGGTCTGGTTAATCGGTCTTCGGTCTGCTAAATCGGACTTCGGACTGTTGAATTGGATTTTGGTCTGTTGAATCGGACTTCGGTCTGGTGAATCGGTCTTCGGTCTGTTAAATCGGACTTTGGTATGTTGAATCGGACCTCAGTCTGTTGAATTGGACTTCGGTCTGTTGAATTGGTCTTCGGTCTGTTAAATCGGATTTTGATGTGTTGAATTGGACTTCGGTCCGTTGAATCGAACTTCGGTCTGTTAAATCAGATTTTGATCTGTTGAATCTGACTTCGGTCCGTTGAATCGAACTTCGGTCTGTTAAATCGGACTTTGATCTGTTAAATCACACTTCGGTCTGTTGAATCGGTATTCGGTCTTTTGAATCGTACTTCGGTCTGTTAAATCGGACTTCGGTCTGTTGAATCGGATTTTGGTATGTTAAATCGGACTTTGGTCTGTTGAATCGGACTTCGGTCTGTTAAATCGGATTTTGATCTGTTAAATTGGACTTCAGTCTGTTGAATTGTACTTCGGTCTGTTAAATCGAACTTTGGTCTGTTGAATCGGATTCTGATCTGTTGAATTGGACTTCGGTCTTTTGAATCGTACTTCGGTCTGTTAAATCGGACTTCGATCTGTTAAATCACACTTCGGTCTGTTGAATCGGTATTCGGTCTTTTGAATCGTACTTCGGTCTGTTAAATCGGACTTCGGTCTGTTGAATCGGATTTTGGTATGTTAAATCGGACTTTGGTCTGTTGAATCGGACTTCGGTCTGTTAAATCGGATTTTGATCTGTTAAATTGGACTTCAGTCTGTTGAATTGTACTTCGGTCTGTTAAATCGAACTTTGGTCTGTTGAATCGGATTTTGGTCTGTTGAATCGGACTTCGGTCTGGTGAATTGGTCTTCGGTCTGTTAAATCGAACTTTGGTCTGTTGAATTGGACTTCGGTATGTTAAATCGGACTTTGGTCTGTTAAATCGGACTTCGGTCTGTTGAATAAGACTTCTGTCTGTTGAATCGGATTTCGGTCTGTTAAATCGCACTTCGGTCTGGTTAATCGGTCTACGGTCTTTTGAATCGTACTTCGGTCTGTTAAATCGTACCTCAATCTGTTATATCGGTCTTCGGTCTGTTGAATCGGATTTTGGTCTGTTGAATCGGACTTCGGTCTGGTGAATCGGTCTTCGGTCTGGTGAATTGGTCTTCGGTCTGTTAAATCGGACATCGGTCTGGTGAATTAGACTTCGGTATGTTAAATCGGACTTTAGTCTGTTGAATCGGACTTCGGTTCAATGAATCGAACTTTGGTCTGTTAAATCGGACTTTGGTCTGTTAAATCATACTTCAGTCTGTTACATCGGACTTTTTTCCCTTAAATCGGACTTCGGTCTGTTAAATCGGATTTTGATCTGTTGAATTGGACTTCGGTCTGTTACATCGGACTTTGGTTTGTTGATAGTCATTTCCAACATGATTGTTTATTGTCAACTTTGACAGGTCAACAAAAAACCAACGAAAAAATGGCAGGTCGAGTGGTCCAAGAAATCAAAATTTAGAATTTAATATAATTTGAATTTATACATTGACATCCTGCAAAAATCTTTTGATTTTCTTAATTAGAAAATTATTCTTTAAATCATTGCGCATAGTTGTATCTACAAGATTACAAAATTGCAGGAATTTCAAGATAAACTCAGTATGAACTCAGCTAATATTGATGGTTTAATATCGCAAGTTTTATACAACTTACTAAAAAAAACTTAATTTCCCTTTACAACCCATGAATGAGGTATAGAATAGATTCTCGCGTTGTTTGAATTAACACGCTTTCTATTTTTAGATTCACAACTAACGGCACCTACTTGTTTATCGACGAATGCCAACGTCACTGCTGGAGAAGCTTTTACTAGACATGCCGATTGACTCGACACTTATTCAGCGACGTTGCTGTCGGCAACATAGAGGGGACCGTCAATGAAAGGAAAATGTAGATGACTTAAGGCGGGAAGCGAACCCGGGATCTCCCGCATGGTAGTGAGCATTTTTAATTATTATATCATCGTTCATTATGGTAGTGCCAAAAATCTATAGCTGACTCACAACCAATTGTGCCATTGACTATGTCTTTTTGGGGAAAAAAAGGGAACTCAAAAAAAAATCAATAAAGGTTTATAATTAATAATAATTAATTGTTTTTTTTTTTTTTTGTTTTTGTTATATGTATGATAAAAAATGCATCCATTCAATTATATTTCGCACTTGTTCAAACTGAGTCAGACCCATTAAGATCTGCAAACAGGACTGGAGTCTTAATACACGTCACTCGCCAATGTGTTATCACAATTTACTACTAATCTAGCGGAACAAACTTATTTTCGATACAGAAGACTTTGATTGATCAACTAATTGTACTATGGTTGTATATAAAGCATAAGCACCCTAATGATATGCATGTGCTTGATTTGCGATACTCAAATGCCATTAATTTTATATGGAAGTTTTTATACAACCCAAAATTGGTATATAATGTTTGGGATATATGGCTATATGTTGTTCACATATAACACCTAGCATGGAATTGTAACCCATGACCATGTTCTCGTCATCTGAACGTAATTCTCAAATGTTTTGTATGTATGTTCAATGTTGCAGTAATTTGATTACTTAACGAATTTTGTGGTTTATTTTGCCACAACTATTTGATCTAGTTTTTGCTAAATAAATATTATCTCCTATGATATCTAAGTATAACAAACAAAACATGTTGGTAGACAACAATTTAATTGTCAATAGTTGTTATGGTTGTTCCATATATAAGTAGTGAGTTTATTTGGACAAAGTTTTTTTTCTTTAACAACTTTATTGCTGTTGTGACTATGCCATTTTTTTCAGTAGCTTCATATTACAAGCGTTTATCAATAGACAAATGTACTCAAATGAACTGCTGAAGTTGTGAGGGTAGGGAGGTAAGAATTTTCTCTATGGTAAGAATTTCTTTCTATTTCTCATTATTAAATTAAATTAAGTTCCAACAAGAGCGCAATTTTTAAATTTTAAATAAAACACAAATATTTAAAAAAAAATCGTGAAACTTTATTATATCGTAAAGTAGACAGAATGAGGTTATGTATGGAACAATATATCGTGCAGATGGCCGCCGCAGATTAAGGCAGCTAACTTGACGAAACTAATGATGCAGAAGTTCTTATTTTTGGGGCTACTTTCATGTGCAATTCTCAGAATTGAGTCCCAAAATCATGTGTTGGCACTGTGTAATAAAAAGTTTAACTGTATAATAGGGTGGCAGCGAAAATTTGAGCTTTGGATTTTTTGTAATGACCAAGCGGATTATTGTGACCGTTATTATAAAACGGCTGTGGTCAAAATTTGAGCAAAATCGGGCAACTTTAAGCTGTGCCCACAAAAAAAGGTCATAGTTCAAATCTATATATATGAAAATAAATTTGAGTTTGTGCATTTTTTTTAGTAACTTTTAGACACGAAAACACCTTGACCGATCTTTTTGAATATTTCACAGAATGTAGCTGTGTGATCGGTGGTGAAAATATGATACTTGCATCTATGATATATCAACTTTGCGTAGCCCCGCCCCTTGGTACTGTATTTTTGAAACCGCAATATATGGAGAACTATTTTCTCCACACTGTTTGTGTGGATGAATATGGTAGCAAAGTTCGTGGTCCAATAAATTTCAGTTCACTAAGTTTCAAACTTGAAACTTTAAAAGGCTTTATCTCATGAACTATAAGAGGTATTGAGGTGATATTTGATATGCGTTGTTGGTACAGTAGCAATTTCAGTCACGGTAAAAGTGGGCTCCACCCAAATACTTCAATATTTGGTGCTTACATATTTGCGAGAAAACCAATGAGAAAGTTACAATCGGGCAACCCGACTTATATATTCCCTCACCCTAAGTAAAACATACAATTTTCTGTTATATTTATATTATTACTTGATTTCTTAAAAGGGGTATAGTGGTACACTTGTATGGGAGGTACCAGATGGGGCGTGGCTAGACTTTCAGATTTTTTTCTCCAAAACTTTATCCTGCTATAGCTTTACTAAATAAAGAATTTGGGTACGATTGCGTTTGGTCTATTAATAATATTAATCGATTTCTACAGTGGGCGGTACCAGATTGGTATGGGAGGTACCAGAAGGGGCGTGCCTAGACTTTCAGATTTTTTTCTCCATAACTTTATCCTGTTATAGCCTTTCTAAATACAGAATTTGGGCACGATCGCGTTAGGTCTATTAATAATATGAATCGATTTCTAAAGTGGGCAGTACCAGATTGGTATGAGAGATACCAAAAGGGGCGTGGCTATACTTCAAATTTCTTTCCAAAAATTTATCATGTTATAGCTTTACTAAGTACAGAACTATCGCGTTGGATTTATTGATATTATTACTCCATCTCCAAAGTGGGCGTAGTGGTCATTTGTAAAGGAGTTACCAGATAGGGGCGTGGCTAGACTTCCAGATTTTGTCTCCAAAACTTTATCCTCCTATAACTTTACTTAATACAGAATTTGGGCTCGATCGCGTTAGGTCTATTAATAATATTAATCGATTTCTAAAGTGGGCGGTACAAGATTGGTACGAGAGGTACCAGATGGGGCGTGGCTATACTTCCAATTTCTTTCCAAAACTTTATCATGTTATAGCTATACTAAGTACAGAACTATCGCGTTGGATTTATTAATATTATTACTCCATCTCTAAAGTGGGCGGTACCAGATTGGTATGGGAGGTACCAGAAGGGGCGTGTCTAGACTTCCAGATTTTTTCTCCAAAACAGAATCCTGCTATAGCTTTACAAAATAAAGAATTTGGGCACGATCGCGTTGGATTTATTGATATTATTACTCTAACTCTAAAGTGGGCGGAAAGGTTCAATTCTATGGGAGGTACCAGAGGGGGCATGGCTACAACTCATTCATGTGAGGCCTGAAGTACTAAAGAATTCCACACGCTTCGGTCTTCTGCATGTGATCTCCAGTTAGTCCTACCAGAAAGTGGCACGTCGCCTAACACTTGGTCCTTCCAACAGAGTTTGGGTCTCCCTGCTCTGCGTCGTCCTTCAGGTTCACCTTAAAACACCTTTCTCGCTGGAGCATTTACATTCCTTCTGGCAACTTGTCCCAGCCATCGTAGTCGTTGGATTCTGACTCATGGTAAAGCTCTTACAGCACATGGTTCATCGGATGGCGAAACTCGCCGTCGACACAGATAGGTCCATATATTTTTCGGAGTACTTTTCTCTCGAATACTCCCAGGTTTTGTATGTCGTTGTTGTAAGTACCCATGATTCGGCAGCATACAAAAGAACAGGTAAGATTAGCACCTGGTAAAGCTGTTTCTTAGTATTCCGAGATAAGGTGGTGTTGCTAAAGTGCTGCCGAAGTCTGTAGAAACATCTATAGGCGAACACTGTTCTCCGCTTGATTTCTTGGCTGACATTATTTTTCTTATTGACGGAAGATTCGAGGTAGGTAAATTCATCTACTACCTCAAAACAATAATTTTCAACGTTTACGCTGCGTCCCCATCGAGAGGACTCTTTGTTCGTCGAAATTATTATTTTTGTTTTGTCCTCGTTGACCGCTAAACCCATTTTTGCCGACTCTTTTCCTAGTGATGAGAAAACTGCAGTAACATCCCGTCGATTTCGGCCAATGATGTCTATATCATCGGCATAGGCTAGTGGCATGTGTCTCTTCTGGAATATTGTGCCAGACATGTTGACACCAGCCTTTCTCATCACCTTCTCCATAACTATATTAAACTAGTGGGCCCGGCAATGCTTCGCTATTGCACATTAACTTGTAATATATTTCACATTTAGGTCTACAAAGTACTTTGAAAACGTTCATCAGCAAAGTCATATCTATAGTGCTTACATGTAGATTAAGTTTTTTCTGTATGTAGGGCGAAAAGCCACTTCTTCCAAAAATCGGAAACAGACATTCCGCTAATTTTAATAATTTTTATTTTGATCTGTAGTAGCGGATACTAACTATCTTTTTGGGCATAAAAAACATTTTGTTATGCCTTCTCCGCCTATTGACCGCAAATGAAAATTCCGTCTGAACCTTCATGCCTTTAGCCATAAAAACTTCTTTTGTCATGTCTTCTTATCACACGGATCAAGAATATTCCGGAATACAATTTTTGTATTGAACTCGTATTACCATTTTTTTGAGATAATTCGGTCACCAATGTTTGCCTTATCAAAGTGATGGTCTCACGCGCTGTATGGCATTTTACACCGTCGTGTTGGAACCATTTCTCGTTCAAATAATGTGCAATGACATGATAAATAAAAAAAATCACTTGATCGTCCACTGGAAGAATTTGAGCCAAGTACTTTATAATACAAAAAATTTTACTTTTTGTAAAATAAAAATAAATAAATTTTTTACCTCCTACCTTTTTTTGTTTTGCAGCAAATCCCGACACCTCACACTCAAGCGCGGTCTACTCTTCCTGTCCGCCTACATGGTCTCCGAGTTCTTCATTCTGGGCACCCATTTAGTGACGGCCAGCAATAAACCCTTTTACATCTACTGGATTTTCTACCTGCTGCCTCTGGTGGTTTGTGGCCTTCGCTACTTTCAGATGTTTAGCTCCATACGGGTGGTTAAGAGAAGATTTGAAAAATTAGTCAAGATTTTGAATGAAATAAATTTTCAAAAGTTCGAAACGGAACACAACAAAGCACCCAATGTTGCTTACCCCGCCATTAAGGGACCGCTTAAAAGTGTTACGTCCTCACTGGCTTTCATGGAGTTTTCATTGCAACGCAAGAATTCGGCATGTGAAATGGAAAGTTCGGAACTGAAGAAACTATTGGTGGTACGCGATTTGTATAATCGTCTATATGGCTTAACGGAAATTCTCAATCGTTACTTTGGCATCTCAATATTGATTAATGTGGGCAATGATTTCATATCGATCACATCAAATTGCTATTGGATTTTTATTAATTTCAAGAATTTTGATTCAGCTTCTCAGGGGTTTTTGCAGATAGCTGGAAGTACATTGTGGTCTGTGCCACATCTATTGAATGTTCTGGTGTTGGCGATTCTATGTGAGAGGACCATTAAAACGGTGGGTATAGTTGGGTTGGGGTGCGGGATATTGAGTTTGTCGAAGATATATGTTTTTTTTTAATTATTTTTCCAGACTACTAATATAGCTTTAAGCCTACATCGGATCCAGATTGATACCTTGAACGATAATCAAAATTCAGTGGTAAGTATGGATTTGGTAAAAGTGGGACATTTTTAAAGTAAGCATTTATTATCAGTGGTTTCGTTAAAGAAGATTAGCAAAAAAAAACATTGTAGAGAGCCCTCTATCGTTGGTCAATTGTACTGTCATATAATGGGTGCTGGGAGTAGCTTTAGTACGATCTTGCATATCTTAACCTCTAGTTAGAGGAGTGCATACCGATTATAAGCTCGATTACTCTTAATCTACAGCTGTAATCGCTCCCCAAAAAGGGTAGTTTGTATGTGAGGGGGGGGGGGTTAGTTTTGTCTGATCTTTGCCATATTGGAACTTAGCCTCTGCTTAAAGTATATAAGCTTATATACTGCATTTCAGCTCGATAGCTCATTAACTACGGCTGTAATCGCAGGATATATTAAATTTTAACTAATGCGCCACCTATCGTATAATTATTGTCTTATTGGTTATAGAAACCATTGTACAAAGGAGAGTAATATTCTGCATGAATTTCATTACAATTTAATGAGTGGCGTCTGGTGATAGAACACATACATACCCAGAATAGGCAGATTTCTAAATAAGTTGTGAAATATTGCGATAATGTAAACACATATTTTTTCTACTTAGATTATAGAACTTAAGCTCTGGTTAGAGTATAGACACTTCCATGTCGAATTTCAGCTCTATAGCTCTTAAACTACGGCTGTAATCACAGGACAAATAGAAGGACACCCCCAAAAACGGAAAGTTTGTATGAGATATGAAAGAAGTTTTAATACGATCTTGCTTCTCTTAGAACTTAACCTCCTCTAAGCAGAGCTTGATTTCATACCGAATTTTAGCTCGATAGGTCCAGAGCAATAATCCAGAGCAATAATATAAAGAAAATCCAAGATTCCCGGCTGCCCTAGCGAACTTTTGTAAACAAACTTCCACGAAAGTCGGTAAAAATAGTACTTTTGCGAACTTTTGTACCACTCAACTTAGTATAACAGTCGTCAACAACCCTTTTTCTCTCTGTTATCTCTCTGTAGTTCGCAGACACCAAGATGTTCATAACTGAGCTGTGGACGGTAGGGGCTGATAGTTCCTAAACTATGGCTGTAATAGCGGGACAAATAGAAGGACAACCCAAAAAAATGGGAAGTTTGCTTGCTTATCTTAGAACATAACCTCCATTAAGAGGATAGAAGATTTCTATCTTGCTTGCATACTAATATTCAGCTCGATTGCTCTTAACCTACGGCTCTTATCGCGGGTATAGACGGACGGACATATTTAAATCTTCTCAGAATTCGATGCAAATAATTTTTTTTATATATATAGTGTCACACTTACCACTCCCCCTTATGGGCGTTACAAATGGAAAAACAAACTGAATATACCCTTCATTCAGCGCTTGCGCATAGTGAAGTATACATTATAAAATTTGGTATCTATCGCAATACTATAGGATTTATTAAAATTTATATATTTTCTGTGTCTGTGTGTTCTTTTTAGAATATTACAGTTCCCAATAAATTATTGTGTAACTTGGTCAGAGAGTTATTCACATATTTGCTAAGGTTTTCATGTACAATAGGTTAATCAATGTGCAGTAGAATTAATATAATTTGTATTGAATGAAAAAAAAAATTTTAGAGATCTTTCTTTTCTATGTCTGTGTGTTCTTTATACAATGCTAAACCATTCATCAAATTGTCATAAATCTCGGGTAGAATATTATATTCATAAGTACAGTGGTTTTTGTATACAATAATAAATAATAAAAACTATGCTTTACTAAGCATAGTTTACCAACAAATCTCCTTGAAAAAAGCGAGCATTGAGGTAAAAAAATTTCCTCCATTCTCATGTTGAATATTAACGGTCAAATTCAAACTCAAATTCAAATTGATGTTGGAAATGGGCAAAATAGCCCCAGCCCTTCTGGTACCTCCCATACAAAATTACCTATTTTTTGGATAAATTATATTTATTTCATAACTTCCAAACGGACGATCGTAGGATATTTAAATTTGGTCAGTTTATTTATCTTGCAACAGAAGACAAACCCTAAGAAAACCGAAACCTTTGCCATACTCCTTCTGGTACCTCCCATACAAATGACCTAATTGACCATTATAGTTTTACATACATACATATCTTTTTTGTAAGTAAACATAATTTACTCAAATTTTGAGTATGATATTCGCTTATGAAAATAGGACTCGGGAATAAATATGGACTATATCGGTTTACGCCTTCTGGTACCTCCCATACAAAATTACCTATTTTTGGAAAATTACTATTTCTCGTATAACTTCCAAACGGACTCTTGGGGGGTAATGAAAATTATTCGATTAATTTATGTTATTATAGGAGGCAAAACCCCAGAAAACCTAACTATTTGACACACCCCTTCTAGTACCTCCCATACAAATGACCGAATTCACCTCCATAGTCTTACATACATATCTTATTTGTCAGTACACTGAATTCAGCCAAATTTTGGGTAAGTTATACGGTTAGAAAAATTGGACTCAGAAATGAATATAGACTATTTCTGTTCACGCCTTCTGGTACCTCCCATACAAAATTACCTATTTTTGGAACATTAATATTTCCCCATAACTTTCAAACCGGCACCTGGGGGACAATCAGATTTGGTCAGTTAATTTATCTTGTAATAGATGGCATAACCTCAAAACCCCAACTATTTGACACACGCCTTCTGGTACCTCCCATACAAATGACCGAATTTACCCCCATAGTGTTACATGCATATCTTTTTTTTAAAAGTACACTGAATTCGGTCAGAATTTGCGTAAGTTGTACGTTCATGAAAATTTGACTCTTTGATGAATATGGACTTTATCGGTTGACCCCTTCTGGTACCTCCCATACAAATTGACCTATTTTTGGAAATTTAACGTTAATTTGCAAAAAAAAACTTCGGACACTTTGAGCTGCCCCTAACGGTACTTCGTAAACAAATAAATCAAACTTTTACGGTTTTGCTACATGTCTTTAGACCATTGGTATTATGACCGAAAGTCTTAGCTACAACCGTTTACGCTCCAAAGCAAGCATATACCTAATAATACATAAATAACTTTAATTACAAATCGGTTAATTTCAATTACTCAATACAAAAGCAATATCTTATAGTGGGTGATGGTATTTATCAGTAAGTTTATCTGACTGAAATTTCTGTACTGGTTTTGGTCTAATTTAATATAATATATTTGTAGAACAAAATATTGTATTACCGCAATATTCTACAAATTATTTAGATATCATTCTTTTGTGTGATTGTATGTTTTATATAGAATAAGACACCACTCTTTACAATAGTACAATTAATAAATGATAGGTGTCGCTTTAGGCCAATTTAATATAACAGCGATTTATTTATAAAAAAAAAAAATATTTTTTAATTAATTTTTATTTATTCATTTTAAACAGAATTTATTATATTTTACGTAATATAAATTTAATATTTTTGCAATATTCCACAGTTTATTCAAAAATCTCCCTTTCTGTGTCTGTGTGTTTTATATAGAATAATACCATACTCATTAACTTATAATGAATTTCAGGCAGAATATTATTTTCCTTTGTACAATAGTTTCTGTATCCAATAAGTCATTTATTGTACTAAAGAGGGCGCTTTAGTCAAAATTTTTTATAACAGCGAACAGAAAACCACTTCTATTCAATCAATTTTTTTAATTGATTGAAGCAACACCAATGACCTCAAGCCAATCTATATCAAACGAATAAAATTTCTTTATTTTTAATATGTTTATCTTGAGCTAAATTTATTAAATGTAATATTGAAAAAAAATTTTATTATTATCGCAATATTGTAAAATTTATATAGATTTTTTTCTCTCATGTGTCGGTGTGTTTCCCATAGAATAAAACACTACTCATTAAATTGTAATATAACTCCTACAGAATATTAATACAATATGTGCAAAGGTTTTTATATACAATAGTACAATTAATATACGATAGGTGGCGCTTAAGTCTTAAAATAATTTAACAGCTTTTTTGCACTATTATTAAGATATCTATTTCATTACTTTCTTATATGTTTATTTGTATCGCCTGTTCATTCACATTCACATCATCTTATCTCTTTACAGATTCAACAATTCTCTTTGCAATTGTTGCATCAGAAAATTTCGATTACTGCAGCGGGTTTCTTTAACATCGATTGTTCGCTGCTCTTTACGGTAAGAATTTTGTGTAATTTTTTTTTCAATGCATAAAAATCTCTAATCTTTGGCTTTTCTTAAAATTCTATCTTACAGATTGTAGCTGCTACAACCACCTATCTGATTATACTTATACAATTTCATTTAAATGAAATAACAAGTTAAAGATTAATCCGGACAACGAAAATTTCATAAGTTTTGATGTTTAATGTATTACGAATAAAAAAATTTTTATTAGAAGTAGTCTTTTTTAAGAACTTGATGAAAGCAGTGTCCTAAAGGGATACTTCAGATTTTAGAAGCCTTAGAACCTGGCCTGCAAAAGAATTTTTTTTTTTAATAAAGGGAAGGCATTGTTGACATTGGGGGTCAATGTCCTCCCTTTAACCAGCACTACCCAGGAGTTAGAGTAGGTCTGCCAAACCAACATTTTTTTTACAAGGAGGCAAGTTTTTATGTAGAAGGCAAGCTTTATGAAGAAGGCCTCTAAAAATTGGATGAAGATTCCACAGAATGCCTGCTGTTAATGTTGGTATGTTCTTGGCAAAGCTTTCTCAATTTTTCCTCTTTGTGGCTCATGGTGAGATCACACGACTACTATGCAGGTGACCTGGTTTCGAGCGTTGTCACAGCCATGTCATATTTCATTTATCGTTGATTCCGTTTTTTCAGTTTTTGTCTAGTAAAGCTGTCTCAGAGGTCTGATTTTTAAATTTGTCGTTAAATTGAGGGTCCCGTTGTGTAAGTCTGAATATAAAAGCTCACTTTAAATACGAGAAGCTCTCACATATATTATTAAACAGATGCTAATCGAAAATAAGTTCAGTAAGTAGTTTCTAGAATAGTACAATTACTTGTCGATAGGTGGCGCATTCATATTGCCGTAATTCAGCAAAACACCAATATTTGACATAATGATTCTATATATGGTGTAATTTGACATTGTCTGCAATTGCTTTTGCAATCTACAAGAGACAGGCATCTCACAAATACAGGTTTAATAGTGCCACCTTGATGTCGTTGACCAGTTTGCTGTTCTGCTACTATGAAACCAGTTTTGCTGTTCTACTACATTGACAGCAGTAATAATAAAGTGAGTATAAGAGAAGAATTAAAATAAATATTAACATTTTAGGCTATACTATCAGCTTAACTGGTTCATTTAACTTACACAGCAATAGCCTGGCCCGCTATGTACCAAATTCTTGAATATCAAAAGTTATTAAAATAATTTTATGTCTGTGTGTTTGTCATAGACATCTATACCGTACATGAGATTACGTAGAAACTTTTTTAGTTCCTTAATGTTGTTATTAGTTGGGTTTTTGACATAATTTTATAAATATTTTATAGATTCTGATGATGCCAAACTTTTAAATCGTTGCTCTTAATTCAATAGTTATTAATATGAGTTTTTGTCTGTGTGTTGTTTTTAAACTTCTATACCGTTCATGGGATTACGTAGAAACTTTTCTAGTTCCTTAATGTTGTTATTAGTTGGGTTTTTGACATAATTTTATAAATGTTTTATAGATTCTGATGATGCCAAGCTTTTAAGTCCTTGCTCTTAATTCAATAGTTATTAATAAAAATTTCTGTCTATGTGCTGGTCATAGACTTCTATACCATTCATAGGATTATATAGAAACTTTTCTAGTTTCTTTATGTTTTTATTTGTTGGGTTTTTAACTCAATTTTATATATATTTTATAGATTTTAAAAGTGCCAAGCTTTTAAGTCTTTGCTCTTTAGTCAATAGTTATTAATAACAGTTTCTGTCTGTGTGTTGGTCATACATTTCTATACCATTTATGAGATTGTAATGAAACTTCAATATGCTATAAATGTTGCAATTACTTGAGTTTTAAATGTTAATTTGTTGATTTAGCTGTGACGCCTTTAATTCCTTTCCCTGAAGAAGTCACATTGCAGTGTCCAATTAAATTTTCTTTCACTTAAGCTTTTTACAATTCCTGTATATTGAAATACGTTAAAATTTAAACTTAAATTTAGAAAACCTTTTAATTTTGCATAAAAATTTATTAAAGATTTAAATGTTAGACAATTTTGTTTGTCATTCATACAAAAAGATTTAGATTATCAACATTTTAATTTATATGAAGTTGTACAAATCATTTTCTGTCTGTGTGTTGGACATTAACTTCTATACCACTCAAGCGATTGTGATGAAACTGTAAAATGTCTTTAAGTTCTTTGATAGATGGGTTTTAAATTAAATTTTGTATTTATACGGAGGCTGCAAGGTCCTTAAGTCCTTGATTTTATATCAATAGTTAGTACCATAATTTTCTGTCTGTGTATTGGATATAAACTTCTATACCACTCATGCGATTGTGATGAAACTTTGATACGGGTTTTAAACTTAGTTTTTGTTTTTCATATTGGCCTCGCTATGCTCTGAAGTCTCATTAAGGTTAGGGTTAGACTGATATGTTTCTCACTTCTTAGTATAACCATTTCTTGAAGATCTGTAGTTATAAAAATGTTGTCTGTGTGTTAGATATAAACTTCAAAATCGTTGTTGCAATTGTAATGAAACTTTGATATGTTATGTATCCATTTGTTATTAGTGTTTGAAGTATAGGTTTGTGTATATCGTGTGTGTTTCACCATGTACAAATTTCTATAATACCAATTGCTATTAAAATCATTTTACTTTAATTCACTCTTTATTCTGTCTGTGTGTTCGACATACATTTCTATTCTATTCATGTGATTGTGATGAAACTGTAAGATGTCTGTACGGTTGTTGAGTATTTGAGTTTTAAATTAACTTTCGTATTTATATGGAAACTTTAATGCCTTTAAATCTTAATCCTTATATCGATAGTTATTATGATAATTTCCTGCCTGTGTGTTGGTCATATACTTTTACACCGTCTATGCGATTGTGCTGTAACCTTGATACTTTATTAATATCTTTATTTATTGGGTTTTAATTGTAAAATTGTGTATTCAGTGTGAAGCCCTGATTATGATCCTATGAGATATATCCTAGCTTAATAATTGCCTCGAAACATTCTATTAAAATTTCTAAAAGATTTCAATTCATGTGACATTTTACTTCTCAATTCAGAAAATATCAAACAAGATGTGTGAAATTTTAGCCATCAATTTGAAATTATAAGATCTCAATTATATGACTTTATATCAATGTAACAACCATTATAAATTATTTTCTGTCTGTGTGTTGGCCATACAATTATATATTGTTTATGGAATTGTGATGATATTTTGATATTTTATTAGTGTTTTTATTATGTATGTTTTAAATTATTGAATCAGGCGCTGTCGTAACCCTAACTCCCCTCAAGATGTATTACAACATTATAACCCCTATATTAAATGTTATTAAATAATTTTATGTCTGTGTGTTGGACATAGACGTCTATACTGTTCATGCAATTGTGATGAAGCTTTGATATATTTTTACTATATTAAATGTTTGGGGTTTAGAAGTAAGTATGTGTATTCCAAATCTTAAATATCCTCCATAACGTTATGTTTAAACAGTTTGGAGACCAATTGCCATTAAAGTAATTTCCTGTCTGTGTGTTGGTCATAAACTTCTATATCGTTTAGGCGATTGTAATGTAAATTTGATATGTCAAAATAAATTTTATTATTTGGGTCTTAAAAGTAATTCATGTGTGTATTCTGGAGCTGTTATGCCCTTAAGACCCCTTGAGGTATGTCCTAAATACTACATTCTACCAAAAATATCAAAAATGTTAAATGTGTGAGATTTTTGTTGTCAGTTTACGTATATATATTAGTTATCAATTTAATTATATAAAAATATATAAAATTTGTAACACTTTAGCCATCAATTCAGAAAATATCAATTAGATTTTATATCAATATCTATTAAAATCATTTTTTGTCTGTGTGTTGCATATACATTTCTATACGGTTTATGTGATTGTGATGAAACTTTGATGTGTTATTAACGTTTTTATTGTTTTGGTTTTAAACTGTGCAATTACGCGGTATTATGACCTGATATTTCCTCAAGATGGCACATACCCCAGTTTTGAAAGCAATTGCCATTAAAATCATTTTCTGTCTGTGTGTTGGTCATACACTTCTATATCGCTTAGGCGATTGTACTTAAAATTTAATATGTCAATAATATTTATATTATTTGAGTTTTAAACATAAGTTTATGTATTCAAGAGTTGTTATGTCTTTTAAACTCCTTGCGATATATTCTAGATACTTCATACATCTGCCAAAAAAAAAACTGAAATTGTAAATGTGTAAGATTTTAGTTATCAATTTAGAAACTATTATATAAAATTTATTATATGAAAGTCATCAATTCAGAAAATAACAAAATATTAATTAGATTTTATATCAATATTTATTATAATCATTTTTTGTCTGTATGTTGGAAATGAACTTCCATAACGTTCATGCGATTATGTTAGTAATGGTTTTACTAAGTAGGTTTATTTTTAATTTAAGTTTGTTGTATATGGCATCGCATATACCACCTTAACTCCCTCATTGTATACAGTAAAATTTGATTAACATCAATTCTACAACTATCCTTTATGATCTTTAGTTATTTAAATCATTTTATGTCTGTGTGTTAGAAATAAACTTTTATACCATTCTTGCATTTGTAATCAAACTTGTGTGTACTGTTGCCTATGTATTAGAAATGGTTTTTATGATAGCACTTATAATATAAAAAGAAGTTCATTAACCGTTAGATATACCTAAGCACAAGACATCCCTTATTATACACTTGTGGCGTATAATAGATATTAATATCTGTTGCTGTTGCCTTATAGGTAACTAAATACAAGATATTCATTAAACACAAAATATTTGACATTTTTCCAAATAGCTGCCATTTAAACAAGTCATTCTTATTAAAAGCTATACATTAAACTCATATGAATAAATCAATGCCATTTGATTGATGGCCAGTTCAATAAAATAGCTGCCTGATTTCTTTGATACACGTTTTTTTAGTTTTTGCTTAAATTTTCTCCAACATGGACCTCTTCGCTAGTTTTATATATTACTTTCTAAACTTTTGCTTTATTTTAAGTGGCCAAAAAGTTTGTCAACGTTTTCCTCCCTTAACATTTCTTCTACGTTTGGTTCACTTGGCCTATCTTTCTTTGGCAGTTTGCCGTATGTTTTATCATCGTCTAAATGGTGGTGATGTCTCAGTTGGTGGCCTAGTAGGTACTGCCTCATTTGTATGCAATGGTTGCGTCAATATTATCATCTTATTGGAGTCTTTGTTTCAACAAAAGTATATTCGACGCATCGCCCAGTTGGAAATAGAAATTGATGCCTTAATCGCCGACAATTTACTGTTAGAGGTCAAAACTAAGCTTAACTATCGCCTTGTAATGAATAAAATGTTAATCCTTTTACTGATACAATTAGTGTGTGATAGTCTCAAGACATGGATCAATGCCATCTCCAGAATTCAGCCAGTGTTTTGGTATACCGTGCCCATAGCCTTAAGTTTGCGCTGTCGTTATTTGGAAATGATTATGGTCATAATGATACTCAACGAGCATGTGGAAAACTTTAAGAGAGCTCTTTTGGCGGCAGCCAAGAGCAACGAACCCAAATCCTCTTATGCCAGTGAAATATGGCAGCCATATACGTCTGAGGAATATCAAAGTCTTAATTATATGCGTTTAATATATCTGCGCATTTGGGAGTTGTATAAAGCTTTTAACGACGCTTTCAGTTGGTCCATGTTGGTTTTGTATATGGCTTCTTTTTTTGACATTGTCTGCAATTGCTATTGGACCTTTACGGCGATTTACAAGAGACAGGTATTTCATAAGTACGTGTTCAATGGTGCCACCTCGATGTCTTTGGCCAGTTTGGTGATAATGCTGTTCTACTACACAGACACCAGTGATAATAATGTGAGTATTGAGAAAACATTTAAAATACAGGGGAATATTTTAAGCTTAATGGTTAATTTAAATATTAGAAAATAGAACAACAACAGAACATAAGTCTAGCACACTGGGTACCAAATTATTGTATATCGTAATCTAAGATAATAATTTTCTGTCTGTGTGTTGCTTACAAACTTCTATACCGTTTATGTGTTTATGATGAAACTTTGGTATCTTATACATTTATATAATATCTGAGTTTTAAATATAAATTTGTAAATTTCTACGCTTA
The DNA here is from genome assembly GCA_964034835.1 of Muscina levida. Classification (NCBI taxonomy): domain Eukaryota; kingdom Metazoa; phylum Arthropoda; class Insecta; order Diptera; family Muscidae; genus Muscina; species Muscina levida. The sequence continues at coordinate 142,309,805 of OZ035882.1, forward strand.
AGTCCTTTAAATATCCCTTATATCCTTAATTCAGTAAATTATCTTAAACATCATATTAAAATATTTTTCTGTCTGTGTGTTATCCATACACTTATATACCAGTCACGCAATAGTAATATAAATATATATGTTATTAAGCTTTTTATTATTTGGGTTTTAATTATAATTTCGATAGTTATTTTAAACATTTTCTGCCCGTGAGTAGCTTATAAACTTATATACCATTTATGCGCTGGTGATAAGCTTTTAATATGTTGTTAATATATTTGATATTTGGGTTTTGATAACGTTTGTAGATTCTGACGCTGTAATGCTCGTAAGTCTCTTCGCGTTAGAAAATAACCTGTTAAGTCCTTCACCTATGTAGAAATTGGTTAATGAGTTTATTTTATTAAAATTAACTTTATGTCTGTGTGTTGGTCATAAACTTCTATACCGTTCATGCGGTTATGACGAAACTTTTATATCTTATACATTTATATAATATCTGAGTTTTAAATATACATTTGTATATTCAAACGCTTACGTCCTCTCAATATCCCTTAGCTGTTAAGTACTTCACTACACTCTGTAGAAATTAATGTGTTTATGTTATAAAAAAACTCTCTGTCTGTGTGTTGGTCATAAACTTCTCTACCGTTCATGCGATAATGCTGAAACTATGACATGTTATAAATATATTGTATAGTCGAGTTTTAAACACTAATACAGACGTTTAACTCCTTACAAGAAGTAACGTAGGTAAGTATGTATGTAACTTGATTCTATAGATATTCTTAAAGATCAGAATTATTATAACATTTTTTTGTCTGTGTGTCGCAAATGCACTTAAATACTATTCACGTGATAGTAATGGAGCTTAAATATGGTAGAAACAGATTAAATTTCAGTTTGACACTTATTTAAAATATTTTTTGTCTGTGTGTTGGTCATGAAATTCTCTAAACCTTATGCGATTGTAATGAAACTTTAATATGTTATACATGTTTTTAATTTTTGAGTTTTAAATATAAACTTGTATATTCAACTGCTGTCATAATCATAAATTTCCAGCCTCTTATTACATTCAATGCAAATATCTTGAATATCATAAGTTATGAAAATAATTTTCTATCTGTGTGTTGGTTATAAACTTCTATACCGTTCATGCGTTTACAGTGATACTTTGATATATTATACATTTATGTAATATCTGAGTTTTAAATATAAAATTGAATATTTCCTTTCTCAAAATTCCTAACCTATTAAGTCCTTCACTACATTCTGTAGAAATTGGTTAATGAGTTTATATTAATAAAAAATCTTTCTGTCTGTGTGGTGGTCATAAACTTCTCTACCGTTCATGCGATTATGATGAAACTTTAGTATCTTATACATTTATTTAATATCTGGGTTTTAAATATAAATTTGTATATTCAGATGCTGAAGTTCTATCAAGTCATAAGATACCTTAACATGTCCCTAACTTCATTCTATACATTTTCTTAAACATTATTTGTTATTCGAAAATTTTTATGTCTGTGTGTCGCACATACACTTTCATGCCATTAACGCCAAAGTAATGCAACTTTACAATGTTATTTCGGATTTATTTATTTAGATTCTAACTTTTAGTTAGATTCAGACGATTTTGTACCTTACTGCAGTCCGTAAAAACTGATTAAACGTTTTTTGTTATTAAAATGAACTTTCTCTCTGTATGTTTGTTACAAACTTTTATTCCGTTTCTGCGATTATGATAAAATTTTGATATATTATTAACGTGTTCAGTAGTTGGGTTTTAAACTTAATGTTGAATGCCATTTAAGACATCTAAAACATTTTCTGTCTGTGTGTTGGTCATAAACTTCTATACCACTTATACGATTGTGATAATACTTGGATATATTATTAAAATATTTAATATTTGGGTTTTTAATTACTGCTAGTATTGACACGTCCTTAAATCCCCTGAAGTTAAAGTAAACCATATGCTATATCCCTCACTACATTCTGTAAAAATTTCTTTAAAATCAATAGCTTATAAAAACATTTTCTGTCTGTGTGTTGGCCATACACTTCTAAACTGTTCATGTGAATAGGATGAAACTTAGGTATAGTGTTAGTGCTTATATTATTTAGGTTTTAAATCTGTTGCATAGCCCTCTTAAATCTGTTTCCCATAATCTTTGTAAATTTGTTGAATATTGAAATATGTCATATGTATTTAAACCACCAATTAACTCCAAACTCCACCAACATTAGACTTTATAACAATATTTATTTAAATTATTTTCTGTCTGTGTGTTGGTCATACACTTGTATACCATTTATGCAATGGTGATACAAATTTTATATATTATTAATGTTATTATTATTTTGTACTGCCATGTGCCTCGTTTGGTAAAATAAGTACAACAAATATACGATAGGTGGCGTGTTATACTTAGCAGTCCTTTATGTTTATCGCAGTCTGTTTTTAGTATAGCAAAGTGTCTTTATTTTACGATTTGTAAAATAATCCCTTAAATGTATGATAGACTTGTTATAAGCTATAGCCTATTAGCTTTTACAGAGTCTAAGCACTCATTACTACTCTATTGGTAGAGTATAACTTACTATCTTGCTTACTTTGTAAGCAAGACTGTACGGATTAAACGGCCTATGACAATCTTTATATAAATTTAAGGGAAAATACATATAAGCCAGAGAATTATCACTAATTGCCACTAAATATAGATGACTTCAGCGATTAAATATTGTGTATTTTTACCGCTGGGTACTAACATCTTAATACCTCAATTAATTCCCCGCAACAAATCTACTTAGCACTCTATTAAGTATAGTTAATGGACTAATGGACTTCCAACTTCTGCAAGTCATCAATATTAAAAGTTTGCCAACCATGCCTTTATTGCCACACACTGACATTGCATTTATTGAGTCCAATCGATTTGATTGATGATGATGATGGTCTGTATCATAATGGTGTCCATTCCATTCTTCCGATTTCCTTGTATGGTCTTCATTAGTTCCTGCTTACAATTCGCTCACTATGGACCTCTACGCAAGTTGTATATATAATTTTCTAAACATAAACTTTATCATCTACGGCCTAAAATGTTGGCAGCGTTTTCCTTTGTTTTCCCTGCTGTTGCGACTGGTTCATCTGTCCTGGCTAAGTGTGGCAGTCGCCCGTATGTTATATCGCTATCTTAACAGTGGCTTTTCAGTGGGTAGCATTTTGGGCGACCTGGTGGGCACGGTATCCTTTGTGGGCAATGCTTGTGTCAATATCATCATTATACTGGAGTCATGGTGCAAACAGAATTACATTCGCCGCTATACTCTATTGGAAAGAGAAATCGATGAATTAATCTCCAAAAATTTACACATTCAAGTTGAATCTAATCTTAACTATCGTCTGCTAATGGGTAAAATGTTAACGCTGCTGCTGTTGCAAATACTTTGTGATGGTCTCAAGATATGGATCAATGCCATTGCCCGCATTCAACCGGTATTTTGGTACTCTATGCCAATATCCTTAGGATTGCGCTATCGCTATTTGCAAATGATTTTAATGATACTAATACTAAATGGTCGTGTGGACATCTTTAAGAGAGCCCTGCTGTCGGCTGCCAAACGAAATGCACCGAAGTCTATTTATATTAGTGAAATCTGGCAACCTTATACGACCGAGGAATATCGACAGTTGAACTATATGCGTTTAATATATATACGCATTTGGGAAGATTACAAGGCCTTCAATGATTGTTTCAGCTGGTCCATGTTATTTTTGTATATAACTTCTTTCTTCGACATTGTTTGCAATTGCTATTGGACTTTTATGGAGACCTACAATGGGCAGGTGTTTCAGAAATACATCTTCAATGGTGCCACCACGATATCGTTGACCAGTTTGGTGATAATGTTGTTCTATTACACGGATGTCAGTGATAATAATGTGAGTATGATATGAGAAGGAGGGTGCAGAGAAACTAATGCACAAAGAGAAACTAATGCAAAAAGAGAAACTAATTTTAGGCCGAGCTAATATTATGCAGAATACATAGAAATTGACAATTTTATAGTATCGAGTGGATCTCTAATCTCTCTATATGTGGATTAATTGCAGAGCTACTTCCATAGCAAGCTAACATCACTTAAACCCAATTGGTTTTTTTTAAGCAAACGAAGCTGCCTTTCGCGAATGCATTTTTAAAGCTTTTTTACCGTATTGACTTATGCGACACCTATCGTGCTTTAATTGTACTATTTGAGACTTATCGCCTATATGTATGCAACATTTCTTAAGACAATTGGATGGTCTTGGTGAGAAACAAACCGAATAAACGAAAATTGTATTTGGATTCATATTACGAATATCCTTTTCTGTAATCCCATAAAGTCATGACCAATCTCGTTTAAAATTCCATAACCAAGTTCCTAAATCGTATAAAAACCTTAATGTAGATTATCCGAGGTTGTTGTTGTTGTAACAGCTGGTGGTTAGCTGGGGTGAAATTCTTTATACCGGTTTTCAATTTATCGGCACTCGATCGGGCATATAATCCGATTATCATACGATCATTGTTGGCAACTCTGTTCCTTTGTAGATAACAAGGTTTGTGTCAGCGATTGTTAGGTGTTGTTGTTGTGAGTTTAACCGCCAAATTCCACCAGAGATGGCGCCAGCTGGCTTGTTGATTTATATGAGATGTTGATAAATCATTTTCCTTTTTTCTTGGTCCTTGCGCAATCTGGATTTTGTAGTGGAAGCGTCTAGGATGAGTTTTGTTGGCTGGAGAATTCGAAAGTATTTGAAAAGTAATTAATTTTTCATCGATGTTGATTTGGCCAGTGCCCCGGCCGGGAATCGAACCCGGCACCTTCGGATTGCTAGTCTACGTCGCTTCCACTGAGCTATCGAAGGCCACGAGGTCAAGTTTTTGCTCGGTGACAATTTCATAAAAACTATTTTTGTCCGGAAAATCCAGTCACTACGATCGAAGAGAATCAAAGTAGGATGTTCGCTTCTAAATTGGTAAAATTAAATGATCTAACGACCCTCCAATCCTGTTAATGGAAAAAGTTTCGGCTAATATGGTTCCGAATACGATAGAGATCGGACTTCGTAATTCTTCAGATGATTTTCCCATAAACTTCGAAAATCTAACCAAAGTTGAACTGCGAATCCGGTCATACCTTTGCTCAAATCTTTGGTAAGCTTAAATTTCTTTCCAGGCACCTTGGAGAGAGATTCAAGTTACCCGTAACGTGATAAGCCTTGTTTTTTTACGTTCCTAAGGACAATGACCCTTGGTTAGACCATTGGATTCTTGGGAACCATTGAAGTTTTTGTAGTACTAAAGGTATGTAAGCGTGAAGCGCCAAATTTTTTACTCGGTGACAATTTCATAAAAACTATTTTTGTCCGGAAGATCCAGTCACTACGATCCAGGAGAACCAAAGTAGGATGTTCGCTTCTAAATTGATAAATTCAATTGATCTAACGACCCTCCAATCCTGTTAACGGATAAAGTTTCGGGTAATATGGTTCCGAATACGATAGAATACGGACTTCGTATTTCTTCAGATGATTTTCCTTTTACGATCCAAGATCCAACAAGGACGACAGGTTAAGAAATCTGTAGGCGAAAGAGAAACTTCCATTAAACTATAGACTGAGTTTACAATGATCCGTCAGTTCTTGGAACCTGTAAAAGAAGGGAAACTTTCATTTACCTACATATTGAGTTTGCAAAACAGTAAACCGGTCGCAATGATCAACAATCGATATCAGAAACCAGGAAATCATAAATTCCGATCAGTGTAAGGTTTACGATTGAGGAAGATATCAGCAACAAGCGATATCAGGAACCAGGAAATCTTAAATTCCGATCAGTGAATTGAGGAAGAACTTCCTATTGCAGGAACCTCAAAAAAAGAAGTAGCTTTTAATCAGCAACAGAACAAAATCTTGATAAGCGAATATCCAAATTTCTGAAATTATGACAAACAATTCAAATGGCTTACGACTGATCTCAGGATCCAAGAAAACTTAAATTCCAATTGATGAATGGTTTACGATTTTGGAAGAAGCACATATTACAGGTGCCTCTAAACAATATGTAGGTACCTCCATCCAGCTTTGGAATCAAGGAGTCTTAAATTCCTTTCCTCAAGACGGGTTTCCCTCTTCGCCCCAATTCTCCAGCAGAATTTCCGGTTAAGGAGCCTGTAGGCGTAAGAGGAACTTCCATCAATCTATGAACTGCGGACAAAACTATAAACCGGTCACCATTTAACAAATGATCACCAATCGATCTTAGGAACAAAGAAAATACGAATTCTTCGGAAGGTTTACGATTCAGGAAGAATCACATATTACAGGTGCCTCTAAACAATATGTAGGTACCTCCATCCAGCTTCGGAATGAAGGAGTCTAAAACTCCTATTCCTCAAGACGATTTTCCCTCTGCGACCCAAGTCTCCAGGGAGGCTGCAGACATAAGGGGAACTTCCATCAATCTATGAACTGCGGACAAAACTATGAACCGGTCATAATTTAACAAATGATCACCAATCGATCTTAGGAACAAAGAAAACAAGAATTCTTCGGAAGGTTTACGATTCAGGAAGTATCACATATTATAGAAACCTCTAAACGAGATGTAGGTACCTTCCATCTAGATTCGGAATGAAGGAGTCTAAAATTCCATTTCTCAAGACGATTTTCCCTTTGCGACCCAAGTCTCCAGCAGGATTTCCAGTTTAGGAGGCTGTAGACGTTAGGGGAACTTCCATCAATCTATGAACTGCGGACAAAACTGTAAACGGTCATCATTTAACAAATGGTCACCAATCGATCTTAGGAACAAAGAAAACATAAATTCCGAAAAAATGACAGTTTACGATTCAGGAAAACGACCTGTAGATAACCTGTAAATCTATAGACTGAGTTTACAAAACATTAAACAGGTTATTCTTCGTATTCAGAAAGAATTACGTACTATCATCCAGCTTCGGAATCAAGAAAAGCTAAATTCCAATGAGTGGGTTGGTTTTCGATTCAGGAAAAATTGCGTTTACAGGAACCTATAGACATGAAGTACCTTCCATAGTGGAAAATATCATTTTCCCAGATGATTTTCCTTTAGGGTCCAAGCAGAACGTTTGATTTAGGAATGGGGGACTTCCATCAATCGTTAGACTGAGTTTTAAAAATGGTAAGGCAGCCCATGACCTACAAATAATAACCGACCGATCCCAGTAATCAGGAAAACTTAACAAAAGAGTGGGTGATTTATGATTCAGAAAGAATTACGTATTACAGGAACTTCCGGGTTAGGAACCTGAAGACTTTAGGAAGAATTACGTATTCTTGGAACTTCCGGGTTAGGAACCTGAAAACTAAATGGAAACTTTTTCAATATATAGACTGAGGTTACAAAACTTCAAACCGGTCATGCACATATCAATGATCAATGAGCAATATTAGCAACCATGAGATCTTAAATTTCAATCACAGAATGGTTTACGATTCCGGAAGAACCAAGTATAACAGAAACCTCTAGACAGGAAGTACCTTCCATTCGATTCTGAATGAAATCTTGAAAGGGGAACATCTTATCTTAAAGCGGGTTATCTTAAACAATCTAACATTCAACAGAAATAAAGTAGGATTCCATTTTTAACTAACTTTAGGCAAGAATAGCCCATAAACTTCGAAATTCTAACCAAAGTTGAACTGCGAATCCGGTCATGCCCTTGCTCGAATCTTAAGTAAGCTTAAATTTCAAGGTTAGGACGGTTTACGATTCGATTCGGAAGATAGATAAGTGGAAGAGTCAAGTACGAGGTACATTGCAGAAACCCTGCCACTGGGGTTCCTTCCAGCCACCTTTGGAACGAGGTTAGAAATTCATTTACCAGAGGCTTTGCAGGAATGCTAAATCTTCGGTAACATTCAGTCACCTTTACAATGAGTCTAGAAACCTGCAAATCGATTAGACTCGTTCAAAGGGCGAAAATTTAATCCCTAAAACCTGGTGAATTTCAATTTTGAGAATTTACGTCTCAGAGATATTCAAGTTACCCGTAACCCGATAAGCCTTAGTTTTTGACGTTCCTAAGGACAATGAACCTTCTATCACCTTCTTTAAACATCGATTTGGATCCCTGCAATTTGAAAAAGTATTGGTTAGACCATTGGTTTCTTGGGGGCCATTTAAGTTTTTCTAGAACAAGAGGTATGTAAGCTTGCGGCAAAAGTCACGATGGGGAAGGAGCAGGAGCGAGTTTTTGACGTTCCTAAGGACATGAAACCTTCTATCACCTTCTTTAAACATCGATTTGGATCCCTGCAATTTCAAAAAGTATTGGTTAGACCATTGGTTTCTTGGGGGCCATTTAAGTTTTTCTAGAACAAGAGGTATGTAAGCTTGCGGCAAAAGTCACGATGGGGAAGGAGCAGGAGCGAGCAGTGTAGGCAGTGGCCCCAGAAAGAGTAGGCCTTAAAAATTTTTACAGCATATCTCGGTATCGCTCGCCATTTACAGTTACAGCAATATTTCAGGATTCCCCTCAACACTCTCCTGAACGCGTTGAATATTTGCTTCGTGGAAGATCCCTCACTGAGCCTTGTTTCCGAAATCGCATCACTAAGCGTCGAATCATTGATTCGGAGGCTAAATTCCACACATTAAAATGACGACGATGGGTTCGTTGAGTTTAAATTATTGATCGATGATTTTCAAAATAAAATTCTATGATTTTGGCTCCTTGGATAACGTTGTAACTTATCATGATTAATCTCCCAGATTTATTTTACAAGTCCTAAAAAGATAAAGAAAAAAAATAAATTAGAAAAGTTATTAATTTTCCAAATACCTTCACGACTTTTGCCGCACCCTGTAGGAATCATTTGTATATACTAAGCACTTCTTCCATTTTGATTAGTTTAACTCATCGATTAACACTAAGACTGTCATTTTTTGTGATTAAGTCCTTGGTATTGTGGTCATTTTCCAGATTCCCCTAAAGTTGCTAGAGCATGTTCCTTTCCCGGTTCCAATTCCTGCTCTTACCTTTCAATTAGCCAATTATCGATTTGATGGATTCATTCTTTTATTTCGCATGATGTGGCATTTTTATCAAATCTCACCTTTCTCTTAAGCTATATAAATTTTTCATTTGTATCCTCTGGATGACAGTTACAGCTCTGCTCCCATCGCGAGTATGTTGTCGCCACAAAATACGTGTTGCCCTAGCTCTCAGGGCTTAGTACCCCGTGTACTAATTTATTGCTCTTACCTAGGCCTATGGATCTTTGGTTTGACACCCTTTGCCAAGTGTTACTGCGTCTATCAGCTGTATGTCCTACTATGGCTTAGTGCTGTGACCGTTATATGTTATACGGCCATTGTTCACGATATTATCGGTGAAGAAGAGAGCTTGAATGACCTGATCAGTACCATACAGTTTCTGGCCCACATGAGTGGCCATCTGGTCATACTAGTCGATTCATGGAAGATGCACTCCTATCGTCAGCCACTGTGGGATAAGTTCTGCAAAATCCAAAAAAATATGGCACAAAAGCTGCAAGCTCCTTTGATTGTCAAGAACACGGGACTAAGGCTAAGTGTTCTTATTGTGCTGTTTGGCTTTTTGATATCCTTGGGCCATGGCCTTATAATATGGACCACATTCAATAGCAAATCAGCGGCCACATTCCTCTACTGGCGTTCCTTGCCCAGTAATTTGGCTCTGCAATTTAAAACTCTGGAGTTTCTGCAAGGCATAGTGCCAGCCAATCATTTTATTGATGTGATACTGAAAAATATCAATGAAATGGGTGAGCGTAATCTGGAGAGAGTCTTCAAGAGTCCAGTGCAACAAAAGAGCAAAAAACGTGCTTTCCTGGAGGTTTTGCCTGTGCGTCAAGAGCAAGAGGATGAGCAACAGTTGGAGATAATAAAATCATGTTATTGTGAGATTTATTCTTTATTTCAAATCTTCAATCGTGCCTATGGTTGGTCACTACTGGCCGCTACAGCAGTGTATTTTGTGGATTTCGTGTGTAACGCCTATTTTATTCTGTTACTGGTTATTACCCAGGGTAGGGACTACTATGCCATGTTGCAGAGTGCCTGCTTTGCCTTGTTGGCATTTGTGCTGTTGACTTTGTTGTGTTGGTTGTGTGAGGAATCGAATTTGCAGGTACTGTGGACTTTCTAATAAAAAATTAAAAAAAAACAAAGGTCAAAATAAAATAATGCTCTTATCATAGACATACCAATCACTTTTTCTCTCTCATATTATTCAGCAACAAATTGTATAATAATCTCTCATATTATTCAGCAACAAATTGTATAATAATAATCTGCAATAACGTCTTTACAGAGCCGCTATATCGGTTGCTTAATATCGAAATTGGTCAAACCGTTGGGCAATAAGCGCTATAATGATCTGGTTAGCGAATTTTCGGTGCAAACCCTACATCAACGTTTCGTAGTGACGGCCAAAGAATTTTTTAGCCTAAATCTGGGTTTATTGGGTAGCGTAAGTGCAGTATGACTCAGACCAATGAATGTAAATTATTACTTGATCTCTATATCACTTGCAGATGGTCGCCGCCATAGTTACATATCTAGTGATACTTATCCAGTTTATGTTCACGGAGAAAAGTCGCCAACAACTTGAGAAGAAATCGATTATATCAACTACATTGCCCATTCTAATGGACAATATGAGTTCTATTTTGATGACGCCCACACCCATGACTTTATCGGGAAATGCGAACTCCTCTGCACTGCAAATGATGGTGTCCAATTTAACCCACTTGACCATGACACAATCTGGATCCCCAGCAATGGTTGCACTTAATGCAACAAACATCTTTGAAGTCGGAGCAAATGTAACCACAATGCCGTAAAATAACATTGCAATAAATATTCAATGTAAAGCATTGCTGAATCATATTAAAAATTAAAATTTTCTTTAACACTAAGAGTCTAATCGCAAAAAACGGAATATAATTTATAATCACTATGGCAACAATGTTCGGAAATCATCGACCATTATACTTCACCTAAGAATGATGTAATTTAAAAAAAAAACTAATTGCATACATTCTATATAGATTAACTGTTTTCTTTTTATTAAACAAAATACAAATTTACATTTTAACTTTAACATTAATAACTTTTATTTTTATTTTGATTTGACATTTTTTTATTTTAATTTTTAGTTTTTATTTTTAACTTTTAATTTTTGATATTTAATTTTTAATTTAAGTTTTTAAGTTATATTAATCTTAGTTCTTAATTTTTTATTTTAATCTAAAATTTAATATTTTTAATTTTTTATTTCTTACAATTTTAAAATTTTTTTTATTTTTAATCTTTAATTTTTAGTTTTTAATTCTTAATTAATTTTTAATTGCATACATTCAATATAGATTAACTGTTTTCTTTTTAATAAACAAAACAAAAATATACATTTTTTATTTTTATTAATAAATTTTATTTTTTATTTTAATATAACATATTTTTATTTAATTTATAATGTTTTGTTTTTAGTTTTTAATTTTTAACTTTTAATTTAATTTTTCATATTTAATTTAACATTTTTTTATTTAATTTATAATGTTTTGTTTTTAGTTTTTAATTTTTAACTTTTAATTTAATTTTTGATATTTAATTTTTAATTTAAATTTTATTAATCTTAGTTTTAACTTTTTTTATTTTAATCTAAAATTTAATATTTTTTAATTTTTTATTTCTTACAATTTTTATTTTTTTTTTTTTATTTTAAATCTTTAATTTTTCATTTTAGTTTTTAATTCTTTATTAATTTTAATTGCATACATTTAATATAGATTAACTGTTTTCTTTTTAAAAAACAAAATAAAAATTTAAATTTTTTATTTTTATTAATAACTTTTTTTTTTCATTTTAATTTGACATTTTTTTAATTTATAATTTTTAGTTTTTAACTTTTAATTTTTTATTTTTGATATTTAATTTTTAATTAAAATTTTTAAATTTTATTAATCTTAGTTCTTAATTTTTTATTTTAATCTGAAATCTATTATTTTTTGTATTTAATTTTTATTTCTTACAATTTTAATTTTTTTTTTATTTTAAATCTTTAATTTTTCGTTTTTATTTTTTAATTCTTAATTAATTTTTAATTGCATACATTCAACATAGATTAACTGTTTTCTTTTTAATAAACAAATCAAAAATTTACATTTTTTATATTTATTAATAACTTTTATTTTTTATTTTAATTTAACATTTTTTTATTTAATTTATAACGTTTAGTTTTTAATTTTCAACTTTTATTTTAATTTTTGATATTTCATTTTTAATTTAAATTTTATTAATCTTAGTTTTTAATTTTTTTATTTAAATCTTAAATTTAATATTTTTTATTTTTTTATTTCTTACAATTTTTAATTTTTTTTTATTTTAAATCTTTGGTTGGTTGGTATGCAGGCATCTCCTTCTTCAAAGGAGAACACTTAGGTCCTTATGGACCCATTGTGACACTCGTTGGGCATTTGTGCCATCCCTTCAACCTATGCTATCAGCGCGTGTGCTGACTGATCGCGTTGCCAGTTGTCGATTGGGAATCCGGAGTTTCGATCCAATCCGTCCAGTTGATAATTTTACAAAAGTTGTTAATCCTTCCGATGTCCAACGATGCAAGTTCTTCTACACCATTTAAGAAGGGTTTCCCCAGGGTTTCCAGTCTCCTTCTGTATAGCGCTGGGCAATCACATATAATGTGGTCGGTGGATGGTTCACTGCTACTGTTTCCGCAGTAGTAGCATTCGCTTTTCGTTGCGAATCCCATTCTGCTCGCATGCCTGCCTATGAGTCCATGTCCCGTCAGGAAGGTAATAATTTTCCTTATCTGGTCCCTCTCAAGACTTACCAGGTACGATGCACGTTTCGCGTTGCATTCTGGCCAAGTCATTTTGGCCTTTCTACAGGTTTCTTCATTCTTCCTTTTAAATCTTTAATTTTGAATTTTTTGTTTTTATTTCTTAATTAATTTTTAATTGCATACATTCAATATAGATTAACTGTTTATATTTTAATAAACAAAAAAAAAATTTACATTTCTTATTTTTGTTAATAACTTTTATTTTTATTTTAATTTATAATTTTTAGTTTATTTTTAAATTTGATTTTTTATAATTTATTTTAGTTTTAAAATAAATTTTATTAATCTTAGTTCTTAATTTTTTTATAAATAATAAATTATAAATTATAAATTATAAATTATAAATTATAAATTATAAATTATAAATTATAAATTATAAATTATAAATTATAAATTATAAATTATAAATTATAAATTATAAATTATAAATTATAAATTATAAATTATAAATTATAAATTATAAATTATAAATTATAAATTATAAATTATAAATTATAAATTATAAATTATAAATTATAAATTATAAATTATAAATTATAAATTATAAATTATAAATTATAAATTATAAATTATAAATTATAAATTATAAATTATAAATTATAAATTATAAATTATAAATTATAAATTATAAATTATAAATTATAAATTATAAATTATAAATTATAAATTATAAATTATAAATTATAAATTATAAATTATAAATTATAAATTATAAATTATAAATTATAAATTATAAATTATAAATTATAAATTATAAATTATAAATTATAAATTATAAATTATAAATTATAAATTATAAATTATAAATTATAAATTATAAATTATAAATTATAAATTATAAATTATAAATTATAAATTATAAATTATAAATTATAAATTATAAATTATAAATTATAAATTATAAATTATAAATTATAAATTATAAATTATAAATTATAAATTATAAATTATAAATTATAAATTATAAATTATAAATTATAAATTATAAATTATAAATTATAAATTATAAATTATAAATTATAAATTATAAATTATAAATTATAAATTATAAATTATAAATTATAAATTATAAATTATAAATTATAAATTATAAATTATAAATTATAAATTATAAATTATAAATTATAAATTATAAATTATAAATTATAAATTATAAATTATAAATTATAAATTATAAATTATAAATTATAAATTATAAATTATAAATTATAAATTATAAATTATAAATTATAAATTATAAATTATAAATTATAAATTATAAATTATAAATTATAAATTATAAATTATAAATTATAAATTATAAATTATAAATTATAAATTATAAATTATAAATTATAAATTATAAATTATAAATTATAAATTATAAATTATAAATTATAAATTATAAATTATAAATTATAAATTATAAATTATAAATTATAAATTATAAATTATAAATTATAAATTATAAATTATAAATTATAAATTATAAATTATAAATTATAAATTATAAATTATAAATTATAAATTATAAATTATAAATTATAAATTATAAATTATAAATTATAAATTATAAATTATAAATTATAAATTATAAATTATAAATTATAAATTATAAATTATAAATTATAAATTATAAATTATAAATTATAAATTATAAATTATAAATTATAAATTATAAATTATAAATTATAAATTATAAATTATAAATTATAAATTATAAATTATAAATTATAAATTATAAATTATAAATTATAAATTATAAATTATAAATTATAAATTATAAATTATAAATTATAAATTATAAATTATAAATTATAAATTATAAATTATAAATTATAAATTATAAATTATAAATTATAAATTATAAATTATAAATTATAAATTATAAATTATAAATTATAAATTATAAATTATAAATTATAAATTATAAATTATAAATTATAAATTATAAATTATAAATTATAAATTATAAATTATAAATTATAAATTATAAATTATAAATTATAAATTATAAATTATAAATTATAAATTATAAATTATAAATTATAAATTATAAATTATAAATTATAAATTATAAATTATAAATTATAAATTATAAATTATAAATTATAAATTATAAATTATAAATTATAAATTATAAATTATAAATTATAAATTATAAATTATAAATTATAAATTATAAATTATAAATTATAAATTATAAATTATAAATTATAAATTATAAATTATAAATTATAAATTATAAATTATAAATTATAAATTATAAATTATAAATTATAAATTATAAATTATAAATTATAAATTATAAATTATAAATTATAAATTATAAATTATAAATTATAAATTATAAATTATAAATTATAAATTATAAATTATAAATTATAAATTATAAATTATAAATTATAAATTATAAATTATAAATTATAAATTATAAATTATAAATTATAAATTATAAATTATAAATTATAAATTATAAATTATAAATTATAAATTATAAATTATAAATTATAAATTATAAATTATAAATTATAAATTATAAATTATAAATTATAAATTATAAATTATAAATTATAAATTATAAATTATAAATTATAAATTATAAATTATAAATTATAAATTATAAATTATAAATTATAAATTATAAATTATAAATTATAAATTATAAATTATAAATTATAAATTATAAATTATAAATTATAAATTATAAATTATAAATTATAAATTATAAATTATAAATTATAAATTATAAATTATAAATTATAAATTATAAATTATAAATTATAAATTATAAATTATAAATTATAAATTATAAATTATAAATTATAAATTATAAATTATAAATTATAAATTATAAATTATAAATTATAAATTATAAATTATAAATTATAAATTATAAATTATAAATTATAAATTATAAATTATAAATTATAAATTATAAATTATAAATTATAAATTATAAATTATAAATTATAAATTATAAATTATAAATTATAAATTATAAATTATAAATTATAAATTATAAATTATAAATTATAAATTATAAATTATAAATTATAAATTATAAATTATAAATTATAAATTATAAATTATAAATTATAAATTATAAATTATAAATTATAAATTATAAATTATAAATTATAAATTATAAATTATAAATTATAAATTATAAATTATAAATTATAAATTATAAATTATAAATTATAAATTATAAATTATAAATTATAAATTATAAATTATAAATTATAAATTATAAATTATAAATTATAAATTATAAATTATAAATTATAAATTATAAATTATAAATTATAAATTATAAATTATAAATTATAAATTATAAATTATAAATTATAAATTATAAATTATAAATTATAAATTATAAATTATAAATTATAAATTATAAATTATAAATTATAAATTATAAATTATAAATTATAAATTATAAATTATAAATTATAAATTATAAATTATAAATTATAAATTATAAATTATAAATTATAAATTATAAATTATAAATTATAAATTATAAATTATAAATTATAAATTATAAATTATAAATTATAAATTATAAATTATAAATTATAAATTATAAATTATAAATTATAAATTATAAATTATAAATTATAAATTATAAATTATAAATTATAAATTATAAATTATAAATTATAAATTATAAATTATAAATTATAAATTATAAATTATAAATTATAAATTATAAATTATAAATTATAAATTATAAATTATAAATTATAAATTATAAATTATAAATTATAAATTATAAATTATAAATTATAAATTATAAATTATAAATTATAAATTATAAATTATAAATTATAAATTATAAATTATAAATTATAAATTATAAATTATAAATTATAAATTATAAATTATAAATTATAAATTATAAATTATAAATTATAAATTATAAATTATAAATTTAATTATGTTTAATTATTAATATTTAATTTTTA
The DNA here is from genome assembly GCA_964034835.1 of Muscina levida. Taxonomy (NCBI): domain Eukaryota; kingdom Metazoa; phylum Arthropoda; class Insecta; order Diptera; family Muscidae; genus Muscina; species Muscina levida. Next base: position 142,326,691 of record OZ035882.1, read on the forward strand.
AATAAATGTTTAATTGTTGAGTTATAATTTTGATTTTTCAATTTTATTTTATTTTAAACGCCCCCCAAGTAACTACTTACGTGTTATTATCCAATATCTTCCAATTTCATTTAATAGAAAATATTTTGTTTTTTTTTTTGTTGTTCTAAATAATTTATTTATTGTTTTCCATTTAGGATTTTTTTTCTTGTTATATTTTTCATGACATATAATCTTTCAATAGTTTCAGTATGTATTTCTTTTTCTCATTTGTATAATTAATATTTTGTATAACTTTGCCTTTTGTTTTTTTTTTAATATTTTTTGTATTTTTTATTTTCTCGAATTCATATAAATATATTTTGTTGTTGTTTTCGTAATATTTTGTTATAATATGGTTTAGTAATTATATTCAATAAGTTTCTTAAACGATAACATAATACAAAGTATAAAAAAAATTTAAATGTTGAAAAGGGAGAGGAGGGAGTAAATGAGACATGAGAGAGCCAATAAGCTGAGCGTTTAATAGATATAATCAAAAGGTCCACTAAAACGATTAAAAAGACAGTATTAAGAGGTAATTTAGAGTTTGGGCAATGGATCGGCAGATCTCAGTGTGTAGTGTTGTTTGGTTTTTAGCACATAACACGTGTCCACAAACTAACCTTAAGAGTTATGTTTGGTTTAATCTACAATTTCTGTGATAATGACTGACTTTGTAGCTAAGTAGTCTTTTAGAGCAATTCGATGTAAAGTTCGTTTGTTTAATTAACGAAAATAATGGATAAAACTCTTATTGAAAAGTTTAATAAAGTCCCATTAAAATATGAGCGTAATTAGTTGAAATTTTTGTATACAGAATACATTTTAACATATTTATAGTATAATGTTAAGATCATCATTGATCTTTGGTTTCTCATGAGTAAATTAAAAATTGATCAAGTTCTATTGAGGCCCTTTGTTGCTTGTGGGAACTAACGGAAGCAACTAATATATAAATAAAGGAAAAAGTATTATAAGAAGAAAAACACAAATTATAGAATTTGTATTTAGGCAACTTTTTTCGCTTTATATATTTATTTAGTAATTGTTCTTTGTAATCCAATTCAAATTGTCAGTAATTACAGTACGGCTGCGACTGAATCTCAGTACTCATAAAATAAAAACATATGTATGTTTTTTAAACGCTACAATTGTTAAGCTTTAAATTTACTTCCTTCAAACTTAGCGATTTGTTTACATTTTCATTCAAGTTAATGAACCATTTTATTATACATATTAAATCTTTCGTACAGAAGATTAAAAACTAAAACACATTTGGGATAATACAATATTTTTGGAATTAAAACTAAAAAATAAATAATGAAAATTTATAAAAAGTAATATACAAAAAATAAAATATAAAAAAATAAGTAATAATAATGAATAATTCACATAATCACATTAAAAATATGAGATAATATAAGTGGGGGGGAGGGGAGGAGAGAAGAGAGAGAGAGGACATAAATCTAACATACAAAGTATATACAACGAAATAATATACAAGAATGATCATTATGTATTCGTTTCATTAGATTAACATAATACGAAATTACAAATAAAAATTATTGTAAATTACTTAACACAAATCGTAAGTAAATATAAATGAATGGTTTACAAGTAGTACAAAGAAATTTTCACAAATTTGTATGTTTTTTGTTTTTCTTTTTAAGTATTTCATTTAAATTACAAAAAAAAAGACAAATACAAAGGGATTGAAAACTTATTCATAGAGTAAAGAAATTATACATTACATTGGTATTGAAAAAGAAGACAACAAAATAAATCTTTGGCACAGTCTATGACTATTTTTCCTGTTTAACAATTGTTTTTTTTAGGGTTCATATACATATTTTCACTTATTTTACGAAAAATCGGTTTAAAATTTTTGAATTTGTGTTTCAGTGTCGTTCGTTTATTTGACTTTACTACAAAAAAAAACTGATATGTAATTTTCTATGTAATGTTATAATGATGCAGAAATCTTTCTTAGATGATGCTTCTATGGAAATGTTATGAAGGTGTGTTAAAAATGCATTTTAGGTGTTATTCGATAATGATGGAATGTGTTGTGTTGGGATGGATGTGTTCTAATCATACGCAGGTGTTGTGGTTTATCTCTTAGTTTTGGTTTTTTTATAATAGTTTTAAAAATACCTGTAATAATGTAATGTGCTGTAAGGAAACAAAAAACGAGTAAAAAAATATAAATACAAAATAGTAATATTTTCACACAAAAAAAGTGACCAAGAAAAGTAGCTGGGTTAAGTGTTAAGTTATTGAGAAGGGAGAGAGAGTTAAGTTAAAGAGAAACATACAAATTTTAAAAATGTTTTGTTTTTTTTTTAAAAGAAGTAAAAAAGTCATAATGCAGTTGTCGTGACAGTCTGTACTGTGTTTAAATATTTTAAATTTAAATTTTAAATATTTCAAATTTAATTTAAGGAAAAATTGAGTTAAAGTTAAAAAAAAACAACGTCAGTAGCTCTTTTTTATTTTGTTAAAAGATATAATTAAATTAATAACGCCGTTTTCGTCTTAGTCTATACTTTGCCTAAACTTTATGAGCAATGAGAGCCCAAAGTAAAGTATACAAAAGTATTTTATATTATTAAAAAATCTTACAACCGTATTCATAAACATTTATAAAACTGTTTCTAAAATAAATTTTCATGTTAAAATCTATCTTGGTATGCAGGCATCTCCTTCTTCAAAGGAGAACACTTAGGTCCTTATGGACCCATCTATCTTAATTTTATAAATTTTTATGAATTAGGCCCTGACAGTATGTATCTATAACCCTTTTACCTCTTCCCATTAACAACTTTAAAACCCGAGATAAAAACTTTAGCGAAATATTTATGTTATATAGAAACTAAAACAAAATATTAGTTTTATAAAAATAATATATATAAAAAGCTTTTTAACATCATACAATAATCATTAGTTTTGTTTAAAAAAAAAAATGGTGTTTCCAAAAGAAAATTTCAAACAATAACTATCAACGAAATTACAAAAAGCATTACGCATAATTTTTTTTCTTCTATTTATGTCTCGATATAGCAATAAAATTTGTTTAACTACTTTTTTTTGTATTTCTATATAAAATGCAACATATGGTTATATAAATTTTGTATTTTTATTTTATTTTTGTTTTGTGCTAAAATTTTGTCAATTTTGTTTTTTCTCTCATGATTATTTAATGTATTATTTTTGTAACGTTTTTTAATTATTTCTTGTCTTTTCTTTCACCTGGGAATAAATTTAGCAAATGTTTAGTTTATACGCCTGTCGATTTGCTAAATGAAACAATTAAACAAACCAACTGTCCCGGATAGTTATAACGTCTATGTATGTTAATTGTTGGTTAGAGCTACGTTAAATTGTATGTAATATGTATGTCCTCTTAAAAGTTTCTATATAGTGTGTATAGAGTATTTGGTAAATCATTGGTTATATTTGTGTGTATGTGTATTTTTGTTTGTGGCTAAATTAATTAAGAGAACATTTAGTTGCAATAGCACACTTTGTTTATTATGGATTCGTTTGTATTTTAAGAGAGAGTAGGTTGGTGGTGATTTAAAGGGGAAGAAGTACTGAGTTTGTTTTTTAAGGTATTGTAGTTAATGGGTGAGATTTATATTAGATGGAATAGAAAAATCTCAAAGATTGTTAAAAATGCAACAAATGTGCATTTGAGTACTATAAAATGTCTTTTGGTACACTTAAAGTACTTTTTTGTTACGACAAAAGTACTATTTTGGTACAATTGGTACTTAACAGTTTATGAAAAGTACCTTTTTAGTACAAAAAAACTACTTTTTGGTACATCTAAAGTGTGTTTTTTTTTTTTGTACAATAAAAGTACTTTTGGGTGCAACAATTAGTGTTTGTTACCACTAAAGTATTTTTTAATGCGATACAATTAGTTTTTGGTTCATTAAATGGACTTTTTTGGTACAATAAAAGTACTTTTTGATATAAAAAAGGTACATTTAAAAATATAAAAAAGATACTTTTTTTATATAAAAAAATACACAGTAAAATTACTTTTTGGTACAATAAGTGGTTTTTGATACCATAAAAAAGTACTTTTTATTATAAAAAAGCACTTTTTATTATATTTGTTTATTTTATGATATTGTAATTTTATAATAAAAAGCACTTTTTTATTCTCAAAAGAATTTTTTATAATAAAAATATTAAAAAGTACTTTTTCTATAGTACTTTTTTATATTAAATTGAATAATAGTATTTTTTGGTTCTTTAAAAGTATTTATATTTTTATTTTAAAAAGTACGCTTTTTATAATACATATTACTTTTTTATACTAAAAAGTATTTTTTTTAAACTAAAAAGTAAATTTTTATAAAAAAAAGTAATTTTTAAAATAAAAAATACAAATATTTTTAGTCAACCAAAAAATACTTTTATTCAATTTAATATAAAAAAGTACTATATAAAAAGTCCTTTCTAATATTTAAATTAATATCAAATATTGTAAATATCAAATATTAAAAGTACTTTTAAAGATTAAAAAGTACTTTTATTATAAAAAAAAGTGTGAAAAATGTGTGAAAATAAATATAAAAATATTTTTATATTTTTTTTCATATTATAATAAAAAGAACTTTATTATCAAAAGTAGTTTTTTATAATAAAAATATTTTTTGTTTATAATAAAAAAGTACTTTTTTATAATGAAAATCACTTTTAAATACGAAAAAAAAGTTCTGTTTTATATATTAAGTACTTTTTTACATTAAATTGAATAAAAGTATTTTTTTGGTTAATTAAATTATTTGTATTTATATATTAAAAAGCACTTCTTTATAATAAGCAGTCCTTTTTTATGCAAAAAAGTACTTCTTTATACTAAAAAGTATTTATACTAAAAAATATATTTTATAAAAAACACTTTTTATTATAAAAAATTACTTTTAAATATAAAAAATTCTTCTATAAAAAATTACTGTTTATTATAAAAAAAAGTAATTTTTTAATATAAAAAATACAAAATTTTTATTTAATAATAAAAATACTTAAAAAAACGTAAAAGTACTTTATTTGCGGGGAAATAAATTTCTTTATTTTTTAGATAAGAATAAAAGTACTTTTAGTAAAAGTACTTTTGGTATAGTCAAATTAAAAGTACTTTTTATTATAAAAAAGTATTTTTTATTTAAAAAAATAACTTAATTTGACTTATAAAAAATAACTTTTAATTTGACTGTACCATAAAATATAATTCTATTGTACCGAAAGCACTTTTATTGTACTTTTGAATATAAAAAAATAAATTTAAACAAAACAACTTTTAAGTAAAAAAAAGTACTTCTTAAAAAAAGTACTAATTTGTATAAAAAAAGTACTTTTTAATATAAAAAAATACAAATACTTTTATTAATCCAAAAAAATACGTTAAATTAAAAAAAATATTTTAAAAAAACGAAAAGAGAAATAAAATCTTTTTATTATACCAAAATATTCTATTATTGTATTAAAAAGTACTTTTTTTTTTATCAAAAATCACTTTTTTTTATCCAAATGAGCTCTTAGGTATATCGAAAGAAGACCTTTTAGCAACAAAAGGTATGTTTTTTTAATTAAAGTATTTTATTTCGCACTATAAAAAAGTGGATTCCCAGTTCTTTAAGGACTTCCAGTACTAATTCTTTTAAAGCTCTTTTTTCTGCTTCTTATTCCAGAGTACTCCATACATGTAGGTATTGTCGTTTATGTAGCTCTCAAGTTCTACTTGCATATACATGAAGTTGAAGGAGAGAACCCACAGGAATTATCTTTTTAGCACTTTTATCTCTTTTCAAATATTACTATTCTTCAACTCTTTATTTTATTGTAAAACATTCTTCCCTTTTTGTGTCTTCCTTTTAAATCGGTACAATCATAATGGACTATAATGGTCTCCGAGTGTTGTAATGGCATGGTATTGCGCTGTGTCATTACATGTCCTCAACCTAACCAAACCTATCATCCAGATCTTGCTGGGGACTTTCTCTTAGTCTTTATAATTCTTAATTCTCTTAGTCTTTATATTTGGACCTCCTAGTCCTTGTAGTATTTACTGACCACCTCCAATTCTTGCAGTTCTTATTGTTGATCTCAAGTTCTGTTAGTCCTCATAAAGGATTTCTACTTCTGTTAGATACTAATTCCTTAGTAAAATTTAGTTACAATTCTGGTAGTCTTTATTGAGCACTTTTAATTCTTGTATTAATTACACAAGGGAACAAGGTATTTGTTGTTTAAGAACTGAACATTGTTTTATAGGTAATTTGGGACGCTGAATCCAAATCTGCACTTGGTTTTTTTGTATCAGCTCGACTTTTCGCGATATACCGTTATGTCCATAACTAAGGCACTTCCACTACAAATATTTAAATAACTTGAAAACGGTTCACCATATTCAATTACAAAAAAAAACTTAAACTCGTCAACAAAATTATCTTTAATCCGTGCTTACATTGTTTTTAATTTGGCTTAGTAGTTTCAGAGATATCGTTGTAGTTTTAAAAAATAAAACAAAAAATTTACAAAAAAAAAAAAATTTTTGTTTTTTAAAAATTCATAAAAAAAAATAATGCAACACAAATCACAGTGTTTGTCTTAAAACATTTAGTTTAATATAGTGTGAATCAAATGAGCTTTATTTCATTAAAATATCTGCACAACTTTTGATTTTGTCAACAATTTACTGAGATAACTAAATTTACAAAAATCACGATTTCCATACAAAAATAACATTTTTTAATATGTTTGTGAAAGTGTAACTCGAGCAAACCTTAACGGATCGTTATGAAAATTTATCAGTATTAATATTTTTCGAAACGAACTTATGGGATTGTAAATGGGCGGAATAGCCCCACCCCTTCTGGTACCTCTCATACAAAATTACCTATTTTTGGATAATTAATATATCTTCGATAGCTGCCAAACAGACTACCGGAGGATATTGAAATTTTGTCAGTTTATTTATCTTGCAAAAGTAGACAAACCCTAGAAAAACCGAAAGCGTTGCCATACCCCTTCTGGTACCTCCCATACAAATGACCGAACTCACCCCAATAGTCTTACATACATATCTTTTTTGTAAGTACACTGAATTCAGTCAAACTATGCGGAAGTTTTACGGTTATGAAAATATAAATCAGGAATGAATTTGCACTATATCGGATCACCCCTTCTGGTACCTCCCATACAAAATTACCTATTTTTGGAAAATTAATATTTCTTCCTTAACTTCCAAATTGAAACCTGCCGATTAACTAAATTTGGTCTGTTAATTAATATTGTAATAGGAGGCAAAACTATAAATTAAACTATAAATAAATTTGCAAATTTGTCATGATTTTTAAAAATACAAAATTTTAATTTTTTTTTGGGTAGAAACAAAAAATTGCGAAAAATCTGTTATCACCGAACTTAGCATAACTCATTCAATTTTCAATCGATTATTATGTACATACATGTTTTAGAAAGCTATCTTAATATGATATTCAATAAAGCTAATAAAAATAACAATTTGCCCCCAACCGATTAACTTTCAGCGTGAAGAAAATTAAAATGTGTAATTTTTTGTGTAATTTTTTTTTTTTTTTTGAATAAAACAGCCGTTACTCAGTCATTTTTTTTTTGTAATATTAAAAAAATTGATTTTTTTCAAAGGTAACAACGATATCTTTAAAAAAAAGAAAAAAATTTTAAAATCCGGCTTGTGAAAAAAAAATTATGATTTTTTGAACTATAATTTTTTGGAAAAAAGTCGAAAATACGATTAGTATCTGTAACTTAAAAATTCGAGCTGATGGAGAAAAATGGAGATTAGATTTGAAATCAGCGACCCCAAATTAGTAAAAAACAGCTATCGAATTCCAAACAACACTCAAAAAGTTCAATTTTGTTCCCTTGTGTTATTGGAGATTTAAAATGCTTCTTGGCCCTTATATTTAACTCGGATTCTTTGATTTTTTGTAGGTCTTCAAATCTAATTCTAATACCGATATAGTCTATACTAGATCGGGTCGGTTTGTATGGCGCTCTAAAAACTTATTTTTAAATCGAAAAGTTATCAAACATCCCTTTTTGTATACATCCTGTTTTTTTTATACCTGTAGTCTTCAAACATTCTTATCCATCTAGCCTTTGTTAAGAACTTTTATCTGTGTTAAAAACTTATTTTCCGGTTAATGTAGCAGTTTTTTTAAATTGGTCGTTGTTAAATAAATCTGATCGTTATGGAGCATAGATCCGTTTTTTTTTTGGCAGTCCTTATTGATGGCTTCTATTCCTAAAATACCATTTAATGACCTTAGAATCGTTCAAGTTGTTAAACAAGACCTCTCCTCCTTCTTGACTTCGAATTTGTCAGTACTTCTTCCTGTTATTCTTTCAAGTTATTAAACAAGACCTCTCCTCCATCTTGATTTCGAATTCCTCAGTACTTCTTCCACTCTCACCATTTTGTTTTTAAAATATTACGGGTATTAAAAGTGTTTTATGTTAGGTTAGGTTTGGAAAAGGAATGTAAAATGTTTCCTAAAAATGTTTCTCTAAAGAAGTATGTATACTATAATATAAGGGATATTATAATATAGAGGGATAGACTGGTAGCATACTGAACGGACGCATAGCACACGAAGCATATTATTGGTGGAACGTTATCATTTCAAATAAAATGAATTGTAAGATGAGTAACTTTACTTCTTTGTAAATAAAAAAAAAATACTTTGTGGCACATAAACTTTATTGGTCAAGTGGACTTTAAAAAAGATCTTAAAACGATATAGTTAATAGTTATTTCTAAGGAGAGTAAACACAAGTAGAATGAAGTTAAAAACTTACAAAAGCAATAAAAATCTAAAGTTAATGCATCAGTTTCCGACAATTTATCCCTCTATGTTATTTTGATCCCTTTTAAGGGTAGTCTAATGTTTATTTAAAGTCTATTATCATGAAAACCTTTAGAGGTTTAGAATATGTATAGTTTGTTTTAATTTGGAATGTTAGTAAAAACTTAAAGAATGTCAAAACTTATTGGTATAAATATTGGAAACAAAATATAAACCCAAAATCATGGAAGCTCCAATAGATTAACATCTTTTTTCATATAAATCGTTTTGTTTTTAATTAAGGCTTTGTTTTTTTCATTTTTTTCTTTTCTAATAATTTATTTTTATTTTATTTTTTTGTTTATTTTATTTTTTTGTTTATTTTTTTTTTGTAATTGTTTTCAATATAGTTTATTCTTTGTTAATCAAGGCTTTGTTGTGTTGTTTAACAGGTTTATCATGTCATCAGTTAAAAGTTAAATGTTATGCTCTTAACATTTGTTGTTTTCAGTATCATTAAACGGTAAATTTGTCTAATAATCAAGTCATAATACTTTGAGAAATAAAATTTTGTCTGTGTTTAAGTGTCAATTTTCAATTTTTGTCTCTGGTAACTATTACTGGTAAAATTTCACTCATTTTATTTGGTTTTCTAAAAAGTGTTGTTAGGTTTTTTTTTTAGTAATTTTACTGGTTTTTTTTCTTTGTTGGTTAAAATTGTATATTATTACTATTAGTTTAATGTCTTTAGTTTTTTTTTTGTATTTTCTTTAATAACAACAGCTAAAAGTGGTTAATTGTAATTGTATTTGGAGTATGTGTGTGTGTTAGAGTTAGTTTAGAAATAATACATAAAAAACAGACAGTTTTTTTTAAAGAGTTATCATTTGTAAGTTAATCGGAAACTACTTTAAAATTGTTAAAAAATAATTATCCTTCAACTGTAGACTTTAGATTATTTAAAATCTCAGAGCAAATTTTCCTTATGTTTTAGAGATCATAATAAATTTCTGCTACTAGTGCAAATTCTTTTGTTGGTTTAGTTAAAATAGTTTGTAAATAAAATGAAGTTATAAACTTAATGTTAAGGTTGTTTTGGTAAAAAAAGACCCTTTAACCTAGTTTAGTTTTGTTTTTTTTTATCTGCCTTTGTTGTTTGTTTTTTTTGCATTGTAATAATTTATAAAGAAATTCATAAAATACTTTTTCATATCGTATAGTACCTATATAGACAGACAAATATAATTGATCCATTAAATTTCTCTCAGAATTGTTCGATTCTTTAGTAGCTTTTTGTTTCTGTTTTGGTTTCATTTTCTTTTCAAATGTTTCGTAATAAAAAACTAACAGTTGACTTACTTAACATTTGGATTACTGCCAGCAGGTGTTGCGGATAAAGCCATTTTCGATAAAGTGGCTAAGGAACGTTTCTGGAATGTTGGCTGATTGCCACCACCACCACCACTACCACCACCGGTACCATCATTGGTATCAGAGAAGAGTTTGCGGAAACTTTAAAAGTGAAAAGAAAAAAGTAGTCAGCAAAAATGTCAATGTTTCCTGTTGTCAATTTACTTACAATTTACGAATGCCAGATTCGTTGGTCTTTTTCCATGGGGCATCATCTGGTTCATAGGGTAAAGGACCTTGAACTGGGGCATCGTGTTCTGGAGGCCTAAAATGGAAGCATAAAGAAATCCAATTATATTAAAGGTAAAACTTGCACTGTTCTTTAAAAGTTAAAATTATCAATTTTCTAAGAAAATTAATTAATTATCCAAAAAGTAAATACATTTTTGAAATTTTTATGAAAAGTCAATAAAACATCAGTTTTTTTTTTGCCTAAAGTCAAGTGTAGCTCCAGTTTTCTTTTTATCTTTAAAATGTATTTCCTTTTGTAAACATTTCTGTAGTACTCCCATCCTTCACCAATAGCCATAATAATAATTTACTATGTTATTAATAACTAGCCACTTACGTTCCCGTTTGAATGCCATCATTATCTGTACCCGCAGCTACCCCCTCGTCTTCTTCATCATCGTCTGAACTTGAATCATCGTCGTTTGCTGTTATCTCTGTGGGTTTCAATGCCCTTAGCTCTTCATTCAAATTCTCGATGGTAGTCAACAATTCATCGCGTTCGTTTAGTAGCTCTTTCAGTTCACGTGTTGTATATCGTGGACGATTTGGATCATTGGGATCATCATCTTGGGACATTACCAAATCTTCGTTTTCCTTTTCGGCCAAACCCAGACGTTTGCGTAAATTATTGATTTCTCTACATTGATCCTGGAGTTGAGCCAAAAAGTCAGCACGTTCCTCACACAATGTTTTAACTTGTGTCTGCAACATGGTGCAACGGCGTCGTGTGTCACGTCCCGATGCTTTAAAACGTTCCAGTTGGATGGTCATCTAAGTGGACGAGGCATGAAAAGGAAGAATGAAAAAACACACAAACGGAGAAAGTTTTAGTATTAGTTTTTAAAAGGAAAATTGTTTACTAATTGTTTAATAAAACGTGACCAAGAAACATAGAGGGCAATACAATAAACACTTGTTGTTTTGTTGGGTCACTATTAATGAAGCCATAAAAAATCAAGTTAATGGACTTTAGACCATACAAAGTTATTTATGTTTTTAAGGTCACAATAAGGAAAACTGTAAGGACATGTGAAAAAGCGAATGTGGCGAGTATTGGGTTAGCTATTTCAAGGAAACTACAAGGATAAAAAGGAATACATAGTTGCAAATGAAATGGAAAGTTGTAGGCTATTATCAAAACACGTCATGTAAGTGATTGAAAATCAATTTTACAAGCGACTGAAATTGGAAATAAAAAGGCATACAGAACAGTCTCGAAACCATTAATTTGTTTCCCACAATGCTATGGTATAGAACTAATTCGTTTCTAGATGTTTTGTTGAAGAATGTATGTAAATTGTTCATACTCAATAATCTTTTCTGAATTTCAATAGAGTTTTTATTTCCAATTGGTATATTATCAAATTTAAAATTAATGTATGATTATAAATGTATTATGAATTTAAAATAGAAATTTTGCTTTTCAATAGTATTTAAGCAGCATTTCTGATTTTCTGTAGATCTTTTTAGAATTACTATTGAAAATTGCAGAGGAACCTTGAAATCGCTTATTTATAATACCTCACTTTAGCCTTAACAACTTTTGCTTGCATCCAACGTTTATGCAGACACAATAACCATTTCGTTTAGTTTTTCTATGTGTATAATTCATTCAACATCCTCATGAAAAATGCAAGGAACCACCCTCATCGCGTGAGTTGGCAACCACAGCATTTTAAGCTAAGACCGTTGATATATGAATTGCCTGTTAGCCACCTCCGTTGGCTTTTGTACTAACGACACAGAAGTCGTAACACTTGAAAATGGTATATTCTAAGAATTGCCAAGAATCGTCTATTCCTTTGCAACAGATAACGAAATATGGTACTCTATCTTTGCTTTACCTTTCCGCATTCAAGATGCTATGAGAAGCTTTTGTGCGAGTATTTATGAAATCAGTGTAGAGGTAACTGGAAGACAAACAACATAATGACCTCAAAATGAAAAGAAGTTAATTGCAATAGTTCTTCCTGCGCGTTTATGAACGCCAAAGAAGAAAAGCTAGATTCGGTTGAATTGTAATGAATGAAATCTTTGCAGTGGTAAACAAAAAGTGAACTCAACTAGCTCTGCATTAACGAGCAGTTGTAGTGCATTATAGGAGCTGGGACTTTGTCAACGCAAATTGCCGACTGCATGCAACTGCTGATATAAACGTGACACAAGTCCCATAGGACTGCAACCGTTATCACATGTTGGATGAAAGCGCCACATGATCGGATTGTTTAGATAAGTTTATGCAATATTTAGAATGGTCAAGATTATAAGTAAACAAAATTATAACTTGTGACAATTGTTATCTTTGGCAACGTATTGGGGAAAATGCCGAATCGAGGCAATATTGAAATAGACAACAAATTATTAAAATTGCGTTACCAAATAAAAAAGCATTAGATAAAAAAACGTAATTTTCCTAAATGTATCGTCGTAGGAAAATAATATTGTTGACTAAAAGCGGAATTTTTCGAAAATTTTACAAAAGTTCCACTCTCGTCTCGATCTCTGGCTTATCCCCAACAGACTCGACAGAATTCCAACGGCATCGGCCAGGTTTAATGTTAGAGACACAATATCGCAGCGTCCGGCGACGATAGTTAAGATTTCTTCTGGCAAAAAGATTTTAAGTACGAGTGTAATACGTATTGCAATAAAGTTCTAGGGACACACTGCTTCGGACTAAGGACAGCCATTTAAAGTCTATCCATCCAGATATCCCTTAAATTACTACCTAGCACTGAATAATACATACTAGTTCGAACTAATTCTGTACTAGTTGTCCATAGTCCACAGTGATGATGTTCTTCTTTCGTAGGAAAAGAATTTCATGTTATATGAAGATGTACCGAGATTGTGAGAAGTCTCTTTTTGTTCTGGTCGTGGACAAAAAAATCTCATGTAATTTGAAGATGTCCCGAGAATGTAAAAAGACAAGCCTCTTTTGTTCTAGTATAGAACTAGTTTGAACGAGTACGTTTTTAAGAGGACTTACTTTTGTTACAGTGAATAGAGCATCATATTAGTCAGGTCATTGGCACTATGGTTTTTAAAAACATCAATGTATCTGAAAACTCACCAAACGATAATCTATACAGGATATAGCCTATTAGGGCTAACTCAAGCCTACAATATTCTAATAATGACAGACAACATATGTATATCGTAATCTACTATATATAGTACGTTAAGATGCAGTTTCTCAACATATTGTTGATCCATTGCAACGCAGGTCATGGCACTCCCACTTCAAGAAGGCCTATTTCAATTGCGAAAGCTGAAACTCGCCGAAGTGTATGTTGAGTTTTCTTAACAGATTAATTACAATAGCGCTTTCGTCACAATTATGAACGCCAGAGAGAAAACCTGGATTCAGATAAAATGCAACAGTCGATCGTCGGTATAAGTTGCGGTTTCTTAACAAGTTGTTTATCCATGCCAGCGTACGTCTTGTTCACTCCCATTTCAAGAAGGACGCCGAAATTAATGATGAGAGCCTTCAACAGATTTAATCATTTGGTATGAATTTGAAATAATAAAAGAATCAAACAATCTCACTAAAAATTCAACAGAAAAAATGTTAAACTTAGTGTTCATTGTTCATAGGATGAACATAACTGGTTTTTCCAACTAAGGTGGAATGCCCTTAGCATTGTCAACATCAATACATTTCCGTCGCATAATCCTTCCACTTACACATTAGTATAAAATTAACAGTTCTCGGAAAATTATAAAGACGGATTAGCTACCTGGGATTAGCGTTCTATATCATACAACCTAAGCATTTAAATTATACCCCTACCATGCTGTTTAAACGTAATTTAATCCTTGGTTTTATGACTGTTGTAAATCACACAAACCCAGCATCTTATGGTCTACCCCTTTCCATAAGCATTCATCTTTACACATTACTTTTGATTTCTACGACATCATGGCAGATTATATCATAAATTAAACAAGCAATTCAGGTATTTCCCTTTTTGTTTCTGTTACCTATCTTCCCCTTAGTTAATTTTCTCTTTGCGGTTGCTTGCTACTACTTACATGTTCAATATCCGTATATTTACTTTGCAATTCTCTTTCCTTTTCCTTCAACTCATCTCGTTGTCGATAGATTTGCTCCTTCAAACGTTGCAACACCTGTGTGTCGCTCAAGGCGCTGTGCAATTCATTGTTGGTAATGCTGATGATACTTTCCGTTAGGCTGGCACCCAAGCCAGACGACTGGGCCGATGACGACTGCAAATCTTGTGTTTGTTTGACCAAACGTTTGTTCTCCTCTTGTAGTGACGACACCAAAGCGGCCAAGTCATCAGTTTCGGTACGCCATTGTTCTTCTATCATTTCCAGTTCTTTTTCGAAACGTCGTCGAAACTCGGCCTTCTCTGACTTTTCACTTTCCAGCTGGGCTATCTTTTCTTTTAGTTCTTGTATAGTAGCATTTTCGCGTTCATTTTTAGTAGCCAATGCCTCCAGTATCTCCAGAGTGTTGATGATTTTGGGCATAAGGCCAGTGGCCGCCTCCGTGCCAAAACGATCAATGATCTTCTCATACTCTTTGCCAATGTCCGAGGCCAAATCGTAAACATCCACTACACCAATGTCATCAATTGCGTCCAGCACCATTTCGCCCATTTCATTGAAATGAAAACCTGGCATACGGTTGAGTGAGTGTTGTTGGGGCGAGTGTTCTTTCGCTTCGTTCCTCTTGCGTGGGATGATCTAATCGAGAGACCAGAAACTTGCTAGCCCACAACCCCCTCGATGTAATGACACAACTGCGAACAATTTCGCACCGCTTAATTGTTAATCAGTCGGTTTGGCTGATAAATAATTCAGAGCCTTTTTTTAGTTTGTGTAAACACTGATGAGGCCCCTTCCCTTTTTGTTATGTCCTACTGCTGCACGTACACAAACATTTACACACCGACACTTAGACCCGGAGACTCCTAAACGCACATACGCGCAACGATTTTTGTGTATAACTTATCTTGGATGTGGTCGAAGCGTAATTTTGCACTTGTTTTTTTTTTTTTTGTTCACTTCTTTCTGCCACTTTTGGACACTTGTCTCTAATTGTGGCAAAAGTGTTGGCCCAATACTTTTCTGCTGTGAATAATTTTCTCTTTGTTGGGCGAGATTACAAAATAAACAAATTGACGGCTTTGAAGGTTGGAATTGTTGTAATAGCACCTTAATGTTGTGTTCTATTCACTTAATTTAGTTAAATTGTTTCCATTTATTTGTATTTCTTTCTTATTTGCACGAAATTACGAACGGAGAGTAGAGAGCTGTATGTCAGGCGATGATGAAGAAAAAATTGTATATGAGTAATCTTTGGCATTTTGCACTGGTAGCATCCATCAAACAAAAAATGAGAGAGAGAGAGATAAATTATAAAAGGGAAGGGTAGAAGGAAAGAGCGAATGCATTGAGAGAGGTAACAAATGTACAGATGTTTTTTTGTGAATGACAGCAATAGAGTTGCCAGGTGATGGTGTAAGTACACGCGGCAATGAATTGACGGCGTTAATAAACTGCGAGTTGATGTTCAGCTGATAATAAAAATAAAATAAAATAAAATAAAATAAAATAAAATAAAATAAAATAAAATAAAATAAAATAAAATAAAATAAAATAAAATAAAATAAAATAAAATAAAATAAAATAAAATAAAATAAAATAAAATAAAATAAAATAAAATAAAATAAAATAAAATAAAATAAAATAAAATAAAATAAAATAAAATAAAATAAATGTCGAAATCCGTAACCATCACTTTAACAATTTTAAAAGAGAAGCATTATTTAATTAATGTTAATTTTGGAAGCAGCTAAATACTATATTAAATAAAGGAAGAGTATTTAATTTTTAGACACGATTTTACACAACTTCGCTTAAGTTCGACGATGTATTTATATCTATAGAGAAATTATTTAATTTGTGAAGATCCCGTAATTCTTGTTGGTTGTTTTTTTGTAATTGTTTAAGCAAGTTATGCAAAAAAAAAATAGTTATTTTTGGATGTTTTAATTAAGTAGGGGAATGTATATTCGCTTATTGTCCAATTTTTAATCAACAGACGAATTTTTATTTTTTGAGGGTTACGTCTTTATGCATTTCATGTAATGATATGTATGTATGTATGTATGTATGTATTTATGATTTAGGGAAAAAGAAAAATTTAATTATATTATTATTTACATAAAATTTATAACTATATATCGCCCAAGGGGCACGATATTGTAAATATGTCAATAAAAAAAAATAAAGTAATCAAGCGCGAGTTATTTAATATAAATTATTATTTATTTTATTTCATTTACTTAACTTATTTTTAATTCATTTATTGCAAATAAATCATAATAATTATTTTATAATATAATTTATAAATATATATGGCCCAAGCAAAAAAATAAAATAATCAAGCGTAAGCTGTTTAATAAAAGTTTGTTTTATTTTATTTAATAAACTTATTTTAATTCATATATTGCAAATTGATCATAATAATTATTTTATAATAATTACACAATGTTCCTTTTATACACATTACGTAGTGTCTATCGAAAAAACGCTATTCAAAAAGCTACTTCTAGGACGTTTTTCTATGTAAAATATAGCAATATGTTCTAAATAACAAGGAAAAAAATCTTTTTGCTGTAATTTTTCATGGTCACAGTCATTGTTTTAAAATGATTATAATAGTGTATTTTAAAAAATTAAAATAGCACTTACTTCCAAAGGATTTCCTTTTTAAAAAGTGGCTTACGGCCGTCTGACCAAAAAATATTTTAATTTGTAAATTCTACTGCCTTGTAGAATAGTTTAGATACATATATGTAAATAAGACATATATATTTCCTGGTGGTTATGCTTTATCCGATGTCCTTTGTACTACTACTTTCATTGATGTAAAATCCTACAATGTTTGCCATTGCAATAACCATACCTTTTTAATATGGGTTTAGAAATAACACCACTATATTAACTTCCATTTATACAAGTAAGGAATATATTTACTTTGTTTTCTTAAATTTACATATATTAATTAGCATTTTCATCGTTATTTATTTGCTACTCTATTGGACTTTCGCGCCTTCGGATGTTGAGCTTCATGCAGCAGTAATGACTTCTGGTTGTTGAATCTTTTGCCACATATCTTGCACTCCTGCACATTGGAATGCGATCTGGCCATGTGATTGTCTAGACTAGTCTTGGAACAATAAGTTTTAGCACAAATTCGACAGGAAAATGTGGAAGTACCATCGTGGCTCTTCTTGTGATTTATTAAAGTTTCTATATTTTTAAATGAGCAACCGCAAATGTCGCAGAGGCATGTGTGAGTTTTCATATGAGTTTCAAGTTGGGAGGTATGTATAAATTTTTTGCCGCACTCCTCACACTCGCCGCTGAAGTCATTCATATGTCGCCTAGCATGAGGAACGTAAGCCGCAATAGTCATAAACTCCTTGCTGCACATGGAGCAAGTGAATGCCATTGAGTTATTATGCTTGGCCATGTGCGTCTTCAGAAAGAATGGACTTTTCATCTGCTGATGACACTCGGGACAGTCAAGAGGGCCCACATGATTTTCAAGGAATGCCAAATGCTTGAAGTAGCAAGTTTCGTCTTCATCAACCATTAAATTATTTTGTATTTTACTATAATAGTTATGAAGGCAACGCAGGTATTTTTGCAGAAATTTCTGTGATATTTTCATATGTAGTTGCGTTTCAACTCTGTGCAACATTTGCACTTCGTATTCTGAGCGTTTGTTTCTGCAGCAATATTCGACGAGATTAGTATCCCAAAGCTGTGGAAATTCTTTATAAATCTCAATAAACTGCATAATTTGTTCAGGTATCATGTATGGCAGGGTCTTGTCGCCATTTGAGAATATATTAGTTTCCACGAAAGGTTTTAAAAAGCTCAAGTGCCGCATATACCATGAGGGTTTGTACTTTTTGCCAGCAACATTGTCTTTAAGATTTGTTAAATCTTCATTATATGTTCGGCATAAATGTTTTATCATATCCAAAACAGTGGCAGACGATATTTCTAAATTAAGCTTGAAATTAAGTTCTTTCGTACAACTTTCTAAGTGACGTCGGTATTGTTTTTCTGAGTAGGGGTTTATATTTCTATTCCACAGCACTGAATGAGCTTTGTAGGTTTTTATCAGAGTAAGAGCGTTTTCTTCGGATGCCAGAAAGTTAAGAATAAATGGTGACGTCTGTGAAGTGTCTTGGAGCGGCACCTTTTTTGGAATAGGCTGAAAAAAATTTAAATAAAATGAATAAAGAAAGCATTTATTTAGTATTGACATAGGTTCTGTATGTTAATGAAGTGGTTATTATGATGATGGCCTTTATTTGGTCAAGCAACCATTGAACGCCTTTGAAAGGTTATGAAGCGTATGGTTTAAATCGCATGTATGAAATAAATTATACCATCCTGTTCGTCTTGGGGGTTCCAGGGGACCCAAAATGGGGCACCTTAGATTCCATTATGGCCCATACGCGTGGTTACTCAAATGAAAGATATTTTTCAAACGAATTTAGTGGTTTTAAAAAAGCCTACGGGTCCCCTGGACCGAGTTTTACCTACTTTTGTGAATTATTTCAACGAATAGGAGTGCCAAAGTGTCCCAACTTTGACCTACGCTTCCGAAGGACGAAAAGAATGGTAGAATTTTTCTTTCAAATCGTCAGGAATTCTGGAATTTTTTAACTTTAACTCACATCTTCGTCAGCGGATTCCGTGTCTTCCGATAGATCTTGAAACGAAACATGTTGAATTTCTTCACCAGCAATGGCATTATGTGCGTCAGCTTCATTCTCATCCTCATTATGAGCGACAACTTCTTCAGCTATAAAGCCATCATCATCCACCACACAAACTACATCATTGCCATCGATTGTTTCTTCCTTTACGTCGTCAAATGTGTCCTGCAATGTGAACTGAAAACTACATGACAAAAACTAACTTCTACATTATCATTTAAATGTAATTACATAAATTTCTTCATTGCCCACTTGACTTGGAGCTCCCAGAACTTCCTCCTCATTGTATTCCGCCACGACTTGACCGTCGTATTCCATCTGCTCATGACCTTCGTATTCCCCCTCTACCATATCGATATGAAAATGTGCTTGTTGTTCTTCTTCAATCTGTTCACTTTTAAAGGAGTTCGTTGCCGTAGTGCTGTCCTCTAGTTTACAATAGTTTTCTATGTGAAATATGAAAGACTCCAACAGCATGAAAACATCAGTGCATCGAAAACACTTTAAAATGTATGGCGATTTATTGGACTGATGGGGCGCTTTGAAGATTTCGCCACATCTCAGATAGCCCACGTAGTTTTCCATCACTTTAATATAACACTTTTTCAATCAAATATGACAATTTTTTTTGGATTAAATTATTTGTTTATAGCTGGGTATACAAATATTTGTGTTTGGGAAACTTCATTGGTGAATGTTTATGTGAATTTCTTACAATCCGGCCAGCTGACTTTGTGGCATTATCAAAGAGAGTAAATCAATCTCTTCGACGGCATGGCAAGTACAAGCCTGCACGATGTTAAGACCTCAAAGTCGATCTGCTAGGTTAGCGACGCTAATACTACACTCTTTTGCAACTGTGTATTTTTATTTAGAAAATTTATCATCAACTTGCAGCGAATTTGTGCATTCTGATAATTTTACAAGTCCAGTATACAATTGGAGGCTAAATAACTCGACGAATTTCGAAAAATTTAGTTAATTCAATCATGTTATAGATGATATTATCAAAGTCAGGCATAAAAATGTGAATAAATCTACAGTAAAAGCTGAAAATAAAAAACATTTGCACTTTTGTGGGTTGTGTTGGAGCAGCATAACAATAATCGACAGTGTGTGCGTGTGTGTTTTTATGCCAGTGCGAGGGGAAGAACAAATTGCTTGCAAAACAAGACCCCTGCCAAGAAACTCCCATTTTTGTCGGTTCAGAGGAGGGTGGAGCTGGTGGCGGTGTGTAATAAACAATATTTGGGTGATTCAACTTGATAATTACTAGAGATATTACACATTATTTGGCTACATCTCGTGTTCTTTGTTTGTGATTGAAGCAAATCTATTGATTGCAATAACAACGTCCTGCTCCCCTCCAACCAAAAACGAAATGTTAAAAATCGATAAAACTGTCGAATGCAATTCGGCCATTATGGAACCCTGTGAATCTTTGACCTTCTACAAGGTAAGCTGGAACACCTATGTTTACATTAAGTTTGCAAAGTAACGCATGGGAAAACAGGTGATGGCTTTTATATTTTAGGCAAAATATTTGACGAGTAATTTACATAAATATTTATTTGTTTACTATTGCGTTTTAGTTTATTTTCACACAACTATTTGTAAATAATATGTATGTGTGTGTGCGTGGAAGTTCTCTTTGTGTTTTAAGCTGGATCCACACATAGAAACCAATATGTTGATAAGCCATACCTCCGTTCAATGTAAACAATATGCGTTTCGACTTGCTGATTTGTGATAAGCTCTGATGTTGGAAAACGTATCAACAGTCATCACTTGTGTTATCTCCTGACTCGCAGTAGCCCCAAGAAGGAGGCACGTCAATTGTCTTGAAAGCAAACAAATCTAAGCTTTACTTTAATATTATAAAAATAGTGATAGAGACTGTCAACCACATGCATATCTACATTGGGAAACAAATTTCTATACAAAATATGCCATTGATATTGTGTCTTTGTAAGCCCTGTTAAAGTTATGAATCATACCATGACAGAAGGGCTTTGTCAAACAACTATTTAAATAACGTTCTAGTTACATACTATAAAAATGCAAACTGCTTCCAAAATATACAAGTCCTAAACTATGAAAAAAAACACGATTTTAGAAATTAAATTTCGAAATCTTAATATAAATGAAAATATCTTAAGAACACTGCCCTGCATATCACGTTGTATTTGGCCAAGTTTAATGGACAATTATTAAGCACAACTACATGATCCTGTGATGTATGGGCCTTTAGATCGAACTGGAAGAACACAGAAGGACTATTGTAGACTATGTAATGATGTGAAACTGGTATTTTGATAGTCTGGATGAACCATCGTCATGCAATATTTTAAAACTCTGTGAAATTCACGAACGTTTAGGGCTAGCTTACGCGCAGAAGACCATAATGTCTTCATAAAGGTCATATATAGTCGCTTCGCCGACCAAATCATTTATGTGTAATTTTTCGAATTTATTTTTTTTTTAAATTTTTTAAAGCTCTTGTGGTCGTCCATTGACCCTAAAATCTCTTTCGCGATATCTTGATTGATTTGGAAGTTATAAAGATATATGAGCAATATTCCAAAATAAACAGAAATTCAAAAACACATGACTGCTTTGGTGGGCGCAGCGACGATATGACCCTAATCTAACTACTATATTTTATATAAAATTAACATAAATGAAAATAACTATATATATTTAAAATATTTTCAAATTAATACACGTCTCTATTGTTAACACTATGTATTTTCAATATTTAAGAGGTTTTCAAAAAGAATGTTACTCCTCAGTGGGGTTAATAAGTGGCTTAAGAGGCCAAATTATGTACAACGTATATTTCATAAGTCAGAATTGATTCTTCTTTATCGCCTAAGAGTAATAAAGGCATTATTCAAAACAAGACACTATGTCCTACGCCAATTGGATGTATGCTCCGGAACGTTCCGATTATTCGGCCAAAGATTGTTTTCAACCAATGAAGGTATTCTGGACACAGTCCACATGTTACAGCGACAACAACATACTAGTATGAGCAATTAGTTTCTTTATTTAAGTAGGTTAAGTAAATAGATGCCTCTTATTTATATTTTTACATTCATTTCACTTAATTTATTTGTTTTGTGATGTATGGAAGCCAAAAAGGCCAATTATATTGATTGCATTAAAATACAAATGTATCATACAATGCTTTAACAAAAAAAAAAAAAAATATATATATAAAAATAAATATTAAAATTAAATTAAATTTATAATTATTAAAAATTTAAAAAAATAAACTTATAAAAACTAAAATATTTACAAGTAATTATAAAGTAACATGGCATCATTAATTGATGTAAAAACATCAGTTGTAAAATATATTTGAAATTAATAAATATTTCTCCCTGCCTTCGACTATTCATCAACCTATTCTATACCTGTAAAATTTATTTTTTAT
This sequence comes from Muscina levida, assembly GCA_964034835.1. NCBI lineage: Eukaryota > Metazoa > Arthropoda > Insecta > Diptera > Muscidae > Muscina > Muscina levida. Next base: position 142,349,415 of record OZ035882.1, read on the forward strand.
GACAATCAAAATGGACCACCGCCGTTTCAGTGTGGTGTAATGACTCATTTTTAGGAATGTTAGCTAATATGTCTGTTATTTAAACTTACATAAGCTATATTATAAAATACAAAAACCAGTATCTCTAAAATAATAAAAACAAATACCATTAATTTTTTTAATTTCAAATCTTCTAAAACCCAACTTGATGAGATGTTTAGAATTTGTTGTTTAGAATTTGTTGTTAATGATTTCAACGTTCCCCATGTCTTATAAACGAAAAATAGGCACTGTATGTTTATCCGCTATCAATTATTGTAATTGTCTGGAAAGTGGCTGTTAAAAATCACTTCCTTCTTGGCCAAATGCAATAATTTTTATCAATCGTGGAATCGATTCAACGTTTATTATTTTTCCTATATCAAGATAATCAGTGTGGATGTATGTCACCATGTCATTTTTAGGCGATAAACCCAATTTGCACTTCCTCCTCACCGATTCACTCTATTATTTAAACTGGTTTAATTGGCTTAACTACCCCCAAATAGCCTCGCAGCATCCTCTTGTCATTGTCACAACTGAAACTGGATATTGCATTTGCCTGATTTCATATTGGGCTATAATTATAAACTTAAACTCATAAAAATATATGGCTATAATAAATGAGGTTTTGTTTTCATTTATCGGGCAAATGTAAATATGTACCTTTACAGTTCATTAACCGCCAGACATTCTTGGATAAACAATTTCACAAAGTAATTGTAGGACATGCAAAAGAATTCACAGCACATCTATACTTTTAACACTATTCGTTTTTCTCTTTTTTATTTCATATATGTGACGTTAACGAGTTAATAAACTATACGTCATAATAACAAAAATAAAGGAAGATTTTATATATATACATCAGTAGTTATGTATAGAAAATTGTAAATTATTTTTCATATTTACCAATAGATCCGTAAACAATTGCAGTTTATTGCGCATTGCCGGCAAAAAAATGCGAAATTTTACAAATCTCAGCAAGTTTATTGACACTTTCTTTCTCTCTCTCTTTCTGATGATCGGATTGTCTTCCGTTCTTCTCAAATAGAAAGGGGTATAGTTTGTAACTGATAACCTTGCAATGTCGCTGGAAAAAAGGGTTCGCTTCCACCGCGTCTGTTTTTCTTTGTTTAATTTCATCAATTCATTCTCCGGTTCATTAATATTAATTTTTTTTATTTTACAATGACGAAATTCTCGAGATCGCAAATATGAATGAAACAATACAAATATCAGAGCGAGAGTGAGAGTCAGGGAATCAAAACAACACAAAACCGATAAACACTAAGAAATCGACTTGAAAGTGTTAGCCACAGAGAATAGTATTCACATATGGAATTATTAGTGCTCACTCCAAGCAAGCAGTCCAACAATCTCTTCAGTCGACAGTCTTTAGCTTCGTGTCATCGAGAATGTGCGCATTTCGTGGGCACAACAAAGAAACTTGTTAAACGACAACGCGAGAGAATAATAAGAATATAACGTGATATTTAAACAATTTGTTTATATATTTAAAATCTGTCGGCTTACGTGAATAAATACACAATTGTATGGTAAAATAATAATAGTTTATAAACAAAAAATCTGGCGAGAGTGGCAAAAAAGAGTGTGTGAGGCGAACGTCTACCATAGGGTAGACCTCACAGACAGATGGCGTTTATGCAGCCCATCTCAGAGGTGAGTGTGGGCAGTGCAATACTCACAGTGTCACCCAAGATAGAACACCAGTTGCCAATAATCACTGATATTTTGTTAGGTCTCCCCTATTGTTTTATACGACGGGGAGTTTCCTGATTTATTTATAACTCCTTTATCTTAAGCAAAAAAACAACATGCACACTTGTGGTTTTGAACTTTTAGATAAAAGCGCAGCAGTGTTAATATAATTCTTTGTAGAATACTCGGTAAAAAAAGATAAAAAAAAAATTAACTCAAATGAGGCACATCACAAATATTAAAGATGGAGTTGAATTGCAGATTTTGTTGTTTTAAATGGGTTATAAATTTGACATGACCCAAAGTTGGGCTTGAATTCCGATTGTCGATCATGACAAGCATGACTTAATTAAATAATTTTACTTTTATAAAATTTTGGTACTTTATTGTATTTTGGTGGCAGTATAAAGGTTTAATATATGTCCTGACCAATCTCACTCTTCTAACGGCAATATACTCATAGACCTCAAAGGAGAAAAATAGTAACAAAGGAAAATTTAGCGTGAGGCTTTTATTTACACGATTATAAATAAATAAAATGAAAAATATCTTGGTACCATGCTGGGACAAAGTTATAATTTAATTATTGATATAATTTACAGTTTCAGAGATAAAAACAAGTTATTCTGACTTCTGTTCGCCCAGATTGCACTAAGGCCAGAAAAAGTAAGAACATGTAAGAATGAAAGGACACAATGAGGAAGTAATTACAAAACATTTGTTGAATGCTTAAAGCAAGTGGACGGGCTTGAAATGCATCGGATGGAGGGTTAACAAAGTTGCCTAGATCGTTAAAGCAACGTCTTTAGGGACGTAGGGAATCATCAAACTAGTTCAAAAACGTACTAGTTCAAAAGTATGGAATTGTGAACTAATCCCAAAATGAACTAGTTCTAAACTATCGAATTTCGAACCAGTTAAACGTTAAAGCAAATGATTCTAAATGACTTTTAGAAAAAAATACATATGTCAATTATCGTAGTTTCACCTACTTTAAAGTTTTTTCCGTATTTTCGTACTAGTTCTTTTCTAGTACAAAAGGGACAATTCCCCCCAAGTCTAGTACAACTACGTGTTAAATGAGACAGTTGCTTGTATGGAAGGTGAACTAGTTCACTGTCCTATGGAGAACTAGTATTTTTTCCGTACTGGGTAGTGACAAATTGACGAATTAGAACTAGTTTTGTTCTAAAAATCTTGAGGTATTATTACTTATCCCAGTAGGGAATCTTCAAACAAGTTGAAAAATAAAATGACATTGTGAACTATTCCAAATGTTACTAGTTCTAAGCTAACATCCCAGTAGGGAATCGTCGAACTAGTTCTAAAACGTACTAGTTCAAAAGTATGGAATTGTGAACTACTCCCAAAATTAACTAGTCCTAAACTATCAAATTTTGAACTAGTCAAACGTTATAAGGAGACGAATAAGAAAAAGAGAATTTTGAAATAATATTAGAAGTTATATTTCGAAAAGACAAATGATTTTAAATGACTTTTATATGAAAAAAAATATATTCAATTGTTGTATGTATTTAATTACAATATCGCAAATTTCCCCCAAACTAAAATGGATTTTGAACGTCGTATATGTTTTTTTTCTTATTTTTCTATTCAAAATACTAGTACAGTACTAGCTCAAATTTTTCTAGAATAATACTAGTTCTTATTAACCTTTTTTGAAGTAGTTCCAAACTAGTTCAAAGGAGACAATCAACTACCGCCCGACTAGAATTTCTGGACTAGTTCTATTCTAGTACAAAAGGGACAATTCCCCCCAATCCTAGGACAACTACGTGTTAAATGAGACAGTTGCTTGTATGGAAGGTGAACTAGTTCACTGCCTTATGGAGAACTAGTATTATACTAGTTCCGAACTAGTATTCTTCCCTATTGGGAAGTATTCTATATGAATGGCTGGCTAGATAGATTCAAACTTATCAACATTGCAAAATGCAAAATGATAAATAGGTTAGGTACACTTGTCAGCTACCTTCAGCATAGCTCACTTGGGCCTCAGAGTATATCCCGTTGTGATGCAATTTTAAATTCTCGCATCCAATAATTCCTACACTATTCAGTCAACGTCATTTCGTTGCTCTGATAAAGGCATGATTGTTCTGCCAATCTCCTACTGACAGACAGGCTTTGTTCACAAGGGTCCGATGATCATAATCGTCATATCTCAGGTCACCAAAAGCAGGAAAGTGCCATAGATGATGCTTTACATACATAACCAGTATATAGTTTTTATCTTTAAAGTTTTTTGTTTGTTTATTGTTTTCTTTATCTATCTTTTATTTTCCTTTTTAATGCATATATGTGCATATATTTTTGTAATATTTTTTTTGTTGTTTTGGTTTTGGTTTTTGTTTTGTCATGTTTATAATTTTTAGTTAGATACATATATAGGTATCTGATTTTCGAAGCCAAACATAGAACAAAGAGCTTGGTTTTATGAGAATATAAATGATATATTGCTTTTCAGTTCATATTTGTAAAAATTTCAAAAAAAAAAAACTATAATTTTTAATATTTTACTAATTTGTAAATTTATTGTTATAGAAAAATAAATTTAATATAGCTAATGCTTATTACTGTGATTTTTGTCTGTTTCGACCCACTTACAAAGAAAACAAAAAATGCAATTGGGCCCAAATACCAAGGCCATAAAGCAACTACACATACATATATCTTGACATTTGTATCCTTATTTTCATATCTTATTTATATACTTTACATATTTATTTATTTTTCTCCTCTCCTTATTCCAGGAAGAAGCTTTAAAACCCGATGTTGTTTGCGATGCCGATTTCAAATCAATTCCCTTCACCGCTACCGATTATGAAGTGCACGACAATTCGACGGATCGTTCATTCCTGCTCATGGATGCCAATGAGTACCTGCACATAGCCACGCCAGAGTTATTTTGCAAAAAACTCAAATGTCCCGATACTGCCAAAATCAAAGTCGTCACCATATTCGGCAATACCGGCGATGGCAAATCGCACACTATGAATCATACCTTTTTCAGGGGCGAGGAGGTGTTCAAGACATCGCCCGAACAAAACTCTTGCACTTTGGGCGTCTATGCGGCCATGCAAAATGACATAGGTGTCTTGTGTTTGGACACCGAAGGTTTACTTTCCACCTCATCGAAAAGTACACGACGCATGCGCATGTTACTTAAGGTAATTTACAATTAATTTATAGAGAATACGCGTGTGGAATCCCCCAGAATAAATTGATTTCGTAAATTACAGATTTTAGCCATATCAGATATTGTGATATATCGCACACGCTCGGAAAGACTACACAGTGATATGTATGACTTCTTAGGTACAGCATCGAAGGCATTTTGTTTGCATTTCTCGCATGCTTTGACCTCGTTGGCTATACAGGGTTCGGCTAATTTGGGACCGGCGGTCATAATATTTCATGAAACTAGACACACAAAACCATTGGAAAACTGTAAGTTAGACCAAACAAGCAATAAGTTCCTAAATTTATAGACATTTCTTACTTTCTAGCTGTTGACGAGAGCGCAGAAGAAAAGTTGAGAGACAGCTTTTCTCGTCTAAATTACGACATCAACGCTTTTAGTTCGCTGCGTTATGTGGGCATTCAAACCTCTTCAACCGGCTCCACCGATTATAATAAACTTATTGCAGCTTTACGTTTGGATTTAGAGAATACCACTGTACGCTCACCCCGCCAGCCTAGTGTTATTTTCAAAGCTATGCGAGCTTTAAACCGAAAATTTTCCGGAGAAATTGTCGAACAGTCTATAAATCCCTTTCCAGAACAGTATTTTACTTGCCCCATCCTATGTGCCTCTTGTAATCGCCGTTGTCAACGTTCAATGGGTCATGACGGCGAGGACCATTTAAATCTAAATCCCTGCCAACATCAACATCAATTCGAAAATAAAGTAGAGCTATGTAAGCTTTGCTATCATAATGGGCGTGAAGTCATCGTTGCGCGTATTGATGGCTGGACACATTGCGCTATAAATTGTCCGCATTGTGGAGAGATAGCTAGGACTTTTAAATATTGGGGTAGTGCCCAAGAATGTGATGCCATACGAACACAAACGGTGCACGTGTGGAAGGACAGCAATATATCGCCCAAGGGTCCGTCGCATTCGGGTCAAATGGTTTTAGACAAAGTGTCGTATGTGTGTGAAGCTTTTACCAATTTCTCATCGCAACCAACGGGAGCCTTGAAGGAGTGGTGTGCAGATAAAGTGGCGCCGAAATATTGGAAACCAAATCATGAAATAACGGTAAGAGACCGGTGAATAAAATAAATATTTCAATTACAGCTGTGAACAAAAAACAAATAAATGAAATAAAATATTTTAAAACTTAGAGCATTTGTAAAAAAAGTGGTTTAAGAATTTCTTTCTTAAGCAACTTTTGTGCTAAATTGTATTCTTATCTTGTTTAGAAAGAGAAGAAAGGATAGGAACATCTTATTGAAATCCATACACACAGCTTAAACTAATATTTATTTTCATCGTATTTGTACATTCAATGCTATAATTTCTTATCTATTCTAGAATTGTTCTTCATGTAAGAAAAATTTCGACCGTACTGGTCTGCGTAAACATCATTGCCGTGGCTGCGGCGAAGGTTTCTGTGATGCCTGCACCAGTCAAAGAATGCCAGTGCCAGCACGAAAATGGTTTGAATATGTACGTGTGTGCAGCGATTGTCGGCAACAACTTTTAAAACATCCCGATGCAATACCAGGTACGATAGATCTCTAAATATTTTATACAATATATTTTTTTTAATTTTGTACATATATATATGTGTGTGTGTGTATACAGCTCAAGAAGAACAAACTAATGATAATCGTACTAACTCTAACAATCACACTACAGGACCTAACAATAATGCCAGTGGTGAAGAAACCGATGTAACAGTACGCAAATGTGGTGAAACATTATACAATACGGTCAGTAAAGTAGCGTCAGCAGCATTGGAATGCACCAAAGGTAATCGGCAGCAGTGACAGTTAAAGCTTAAACCTTTTTCGAAAAAAAAAACTATTAATTTATTGATTTATATTTCTAGAGATAATCATAGACACCGCCAGACCTGACTATTGGGTACCTGACATTGAGGCTGTACGCTGTCACATTTGTAAAATGCAATTTGGCACTGCCGAAGAGTTAATAGCTATAGCCCAGGCTTCCAATGAAGCACCCCAGAGTCCCCAACGAGCATTTAAGGGAGGCGATTGTAAACGTCATCATTGCCGTAAATGCGGCCAGGCCGTATGTTCGGAATGTTCTAAAAAGCGTCGGCCAGTACCTGAACGTGGTTGGTTGGATGATGTGCGTGTGTGTGATGTATGTGTTAACGATGTGGCTAGTGCCACCACACCACCAGCAGCAGCAATTTTGACGTCAACTGCTGCAGGCAATGCCAGTCCTCAATCAAAGCCGTTATTTGTGGATGATCCCAAATCCAAAGTTGAATAAGATTCCTAGCCTTTTTTTATGCTTTGTTAAACGACTCGTTACGAGATTGACACATTAGATTTTTCTTTTGTGTGCGTGTTACGCGTTATGTTTCTTTGACTATTATTATTCTACTATGAATTCAACGTCTTCTTGTGATAATTGACCTAATAATTATATGTTGAAATCATATAAATTCTATATAAATAAAATGTATATTTTAAAGGTTATTAAAAATAAACTATGTTACAAATAAAATTTTAATTAAAAATTAAAGCTATTGTTATTGATTCGGATGTTAATGAACGAAAGTGAAACGTTTTATAGACGAATAGAATGTAAAACAAAATCTAATAACTTGAAATTAAGTAGAATAAAACAAAATGGGACAAAAATAAATACAGTCAAATAAAATATAATAAAGTTCTTGTTGGCAACGGGGATCCAATGTAGCAACATTATCACTTCTGTGCAACTTTACGTTCTAGAAAATGTATTAAGAAAAAGAAAAAAGGTACTTAAAGTAAAAAAATTTGGATACTTTATTAAAATATATAAAAAAAACGATTGCATTATTTATATATACTATCGTCTTGATCAATATTTATAAGTATTTAAAAAACTTTTGAAAATGCAGCTATGGTTGTTTTTCTCAACATTTAAGAGTTTGCAACATTCGTTGTAAATCGAAATCTGGAACACTTATGTAGAAAGATGCATTAACATGGGAATTCACTATGTTGTGAAAAACAATAATAATTTCGCAAATGTTCAACAGTCCTTCCTTCCCAGTTTCTTAAAAATAAACTATAATGCTGACTTAACAAACTATTACTATTTCTTAATTAACTGAAGCAAAATTGTTTTTATTTTACATCTAATGCACTAGTCCCCGCTTCTTTAAATTTTCTTCGAAACATTTTACATATTCCATTATACTACAACGTTGGCCAAAGGCAAATTTAAACACAATAACGGCATCCATAACAATTGTCATAGGTTCAGCAAAAGCATTTGATTCGCTTTTATCGAATATTTCCAAATCTAATGCGCCATCACATAAAGAGTTTTGTTGATTTTCGGCTTCACATGTTGCTGCTGCTGCTGCATATTGGGCGGTTATTGCTTTAAATACATCCAGCACAAAATAATCATCTGTGGCGAACTCTACCAATAGATCGACGGTATATTGCAAAAATAGACGTTGTACCACTGTAGAGATTAAAGTCTCCGTTTGATGAGGTATCATTAGGGTAAGGGTGTTCGAAAGCGGTAATACAATATCCTTTTTAAGGCTTCGTAGTACAAGTTTTGCCGCAAATCCCCGTATATCATAATCGTCATCCATTAAAAGATCCAACATTAATTTCAAAAATAAACGTATAAATGTCATGCGTTTCATTTCCAATGATTTGGGATAATGAACAGCTATGTGAGCGATACTGTTGGCAGCTTTAAGTCTAGGCAAAGAAAAGGGAAAAAGCTTATATTAAAAAAAGAACTAGAGAAAGGGAATTCATTTTAATTAAATCATAATTATAAGCAATTAATTGGCATGTAAGGGCTCACAAGTCATTGAGCATCAAAGCAACTTTATTTAAGTTATTTAAATCAACGGAGAAATGCGATAAACCTTCTAAGGCTTTTTCCAATGCTCTAAGCCTTTACGCATACTTTGTTTTTGCTTGACAAACATCTTGGTGCCTTTTAATTTACTTACCTCAAACAATATGGTTGAGAGGGATGTGCAATTTCCGTCAAATATTCTAAACAGATCTCAGCGCTCTCATAATCCACTCCTTGGGCGTGTAAAATTCTTTCCACACACATAGTTAGAGGCGATTTAACATCATCCGATTGTATTTTTGACTTTTTCAACAACTCAGTTAACGAAAAGTCGAAATTTGTGAGGAAACTTAAAACTGCATAAGATTTCATGGCAGCTTCGGGATAAAACTTGGGCATTTCGAGCAGCTTCTTAAGGGTCACATATAAAGATTTGCTTTTACTCAATTCCAAAGACAATGAATGCAAAGTTTCGGCTGTTAATGAATTTACAAACTGAATTTCTGAGGGCATAATTTCAAATTCTTCCACCAAATCTGCCAAACTGGAATCGTCTTCTTCAGCCATATCAGTAAATGAGTCTGTGTTAGACTGTTTAGCTACTGCTAGTAAATATAACATAACATTGAGACAAGTTTCCGCTTGTTCCACAGGCATATTTATCACCGGAGGCTCCAAAAGGTAATCACCTAAAGCCTCCACAGGCAGAGTCAAGCGCATAATGTGTAAATTGTACATGAATGTGGATTTATGTAATACGGCATAATAAAAAGCCAATGAGGGATCGTTTATTATGGGCAGGGAGGCGAAGTAGCTTAGTTGTCGTACCACAATAGGTTTGAAATTTAAAGTTGCAAGGCTAGGGAAAAAATATAATTAAATAAAATTTCTTATGTTGTATTTTTTGTTGTGTTCTTTCTTACCTGTTTAAAATCTCTGTAAAAATATCTAGCATGACTTTAAGAATAACGGCATTTTTCAATTGGGTTCGTTGATGCACTGCTACTATGGCACTAGTGATGTCAGCAATAAGGTCCTCATTCAAAAATTCCTTATGGTATTTGGTCAAATAGAAAATCTACACGGAGGGTCATAGTCAATGTAGTAAATATTATTTTAATATATAAAAATTAATCAACTTACTTGCAAGAGATAGCCATGGAGCAGATTTAGTTTGATGACCGACTCACAATCAGTTGTAAGCTAAGGAGAAAGAGATTGAAATATATTATACAATTTTATATTTTTATAATTATAATTTTGTAATTTTATAATTTGATAATTTTATAATTTTTTAATTTTATAATTTTACTAGAGGGCCCGGCAATGCTTCGCTATTGCATATTAACTTTTAATATATTTCACATTTCTTACTATCCTAAATGCTATATAAACGATAATTTATATATTTGTAGGTCTTTTAAGTACTTTAAAGACGGTACTTAAGCTCGACAACAATATGTTGAGTTTATTACCTTATGTAACTAATTTCAAGTAACTCCTTAGCATGGAAGTTAACCAATAGTGCTGACGTGTTGATTAACTTTGTTCTGTATGTGCGGCAAAACCCCACTTCTTTTACAAATAGGAAACAGACATTCCGCCAAAAATCTTAATTAAATTTGTATTTTTACCTGTAGTAGGGGGAACCGTATGAGAAATAAAAAAATCAATTGATGATCCACTGGATCTTTCACCAGTTGGATCTTATATAGATGCAGGTCAAGATCTTTCCTCAGCATTTGCAGAGACCTAGTTGCTGAGAACGGCGTCGGTTCGATAAATTCGCACTTACTTCTACAGCGTCGATGGCTTCCATTAGCCGCTCAGATGGATGGTTATGTGCACCGTAAACTTGACAAAGGGCTTCATAAGTATGACGAACAAAAGCGCATTTTAAACATAAATTTGTAAGATTTGTAAACGCTGTTCTTGTGCAGTCATTGCATGGTGATTTTCCAAAGTATACTGAAAGAAAGTCTGCCACGCTTCATTAGTATGGCAGCTAGATTTACAATTATACCTTTAAGAAGTTCTATATGTCAAAAAAATACGCCATACATAGGTAATTTACAAATGTTTGCTAATGTTACCTCTGACATACTATAAAAATTCAAATTGTGCCTCAATCAAACAAAAGGTGTTTTCCAGTCCAACTTCAATATATATTGGATTTATAGGATTTTTTACCGATTCGCTCTCCTAAAAAGTATTTGAAAAATTTAAAAATGGTAATAGTATAACTGAACGAAATCTACGATGAATTCTAAGAAAATTTCACTAAGATAGTATATGTATAAAACCAATTCGTAGTTCGCGCTGAGAAGCATGAAGACTTCAGGTAGAGATATTTTTTTAGTGTATGAACAATCTTCAGACCGATGGGCCCCGGCTCTTATTTTGAACTACCATTCCCATGCTTGTAGACCCAGACGAAGAGAATGGTATATTTTTAACATTGTTTGGAATCCCATCCAATATTCTGCGCCATAACTTTTTAACCAATACATAGGTTTGCTTCTGTAATACCTTATTTAGTTTGTTGGGAAGAAAAATATATGTCTGAAGTTTTCGGTTTGTGCTCATGTAAAACCAAAAAAATTCTCAATCTGAAACCTTCATGCTTCCCAGCGCAAGTTAGGAAGTGATTTTAGACACAAAAAATATTGGTGAAATTTTTTAGCAATTTTTCTTTCAAGTTGTATGGGCGGTGCCACGCTTCTTTATCCAATCACAACCAAGTACAGCCAGAGACTATTAACAGGTCATCAGTATCACTTTCTAAAATTATCGTATATATCGGTCTATTAGAAAAACCGTCAGAGCGATTTTTTAAAAGTGGGCGTGACACCGCCCACTTCCTTCCTGGTAGTAATTAATTCTGCTTCAACAACATATATACCAAATCTCATCTTCATAACTCTGATAGTTCATGAGATATAGCCCTTTTAATTTGCAAGTTGTATGGGCGGTGCCACGCCCCTTTATCCAATCACAACCAAATATAGCCAGGGACTACCTACAGGTCAACAGTACCACTTGGAAAATTTTCATATCAATCTGTCTATTGGGAAAGCCTGCAAAGCGATTTTTTAAAAGGGGGCGTGGCACCGCCCACTTCCACCCTGGTTGAAATTAATACGGCTCCAACAACATATATACCAAATCTCATCTTTATACCTCTGATAGTTCATGAAATATAGCCCTTTTGATTTTCAAGTTGTATGGGCGGTGCCACGCTCCTTTATCCAATCACAGCCTATTATAGCCAGGGACTATCAACTGGTCAACAGTACCACTTGGTAAAATTTTCGTATCAATCGGTCTATTAGAAAAGCCGTTAGAGCGATATTTGAAAAGGGGGCGTGGCACCGCCCACTTCCACCTTGGCTGAAATTAATACTGCTTCAACAACATATATACCAAATTTCATCTTCATACCTCTGATAGTTCATGAGATATAGTCCTTTTGATTTTCAAGTTGTATGGGCGGTGCCACGCCCCTTTGTCCAATTGGACCGAATTGTAAATCTAAACCATCCGGGGCGCCACCCAAACGCATACAAAAAAATTTATGCAAATCGGTCCAGCCGTTTAGGAGGAGTTCAGTCACAACACACGTACGTTAGAATTTTATATATAAAGATAATTATATAATTTTTTAATTTTATTATTTTATAATTTTGTGATTTTATAACTTTATAATTTTATATAGTTTTATAATTTTATAGTTTTATAATTTTATATTATAATTCTATAATTTTATAATTTTATTATTTTTATAATTTTGTAATTTTATAATTCTATAATTTTATATTACTATAATTTTATAAATTTATAATTTTATAATTTATAATTTTATAATATTATAATTTTATAATTTTATAATTTTTTAATTTTATAATTTTATAATTTTATAATTTTATAATTTTATAATTTTATAATTATATAATTTTATAATTTTATAATTTTTTAATTTTATAATTTAAAATTTTATAATATAATTTTATAATTTTATGATTTTATAATTTTATAATTTTATAATTTTATAATTTTATAATTTAAAATTTTATAATATAATTTAATAATTTTATGATTTTATAATTTTTAATTTTATGATTTTATAATTTTATAATTTTTTAATTTTATAATTTTATTATTTTTATAATTTTGTAATTTTATAATTCTATAATTTTTATAATTTTATAATTTTTTAGTTGTCTTAACTTATATTAATTAAAATTCGTTTATTATATTTTGTATTAACTTTTCTTTCTTACCACAATTTCTGCACATTTCTGGAGCACCAAAGCCTTCACTTGATCCTTGTTGGTTAAACCTACAACCGCTTTGCCCGCCATATGTCTGGTTTGCATTTCGGGACAACCGCCACATTTTGAGACGTAGGGTATAAATTCCGAAAGTTTAAGATTAGATTCGGTACCCTCCAAAGCCGATGGATACAATCGACTGAGAATCAACAACAAAGGATGCAATTTATTGGCTTTCTGCTGATTCTCTATAAAGACACTGGCTTTCTTTAGTTCATCCAAAAAGAAATCATATAATTTGGGATAGCGCAAGAAAAATACTCGGCCCGTCATTTTATTGCGTATATTCAAATTGTCGGAATCTTTGGTGCGCTGTACACCAAATATGCGTGTTATTAAGGCAGCAAACAGCAATGTGGCCGAATTCTTCTCCGACCAATTGGTCGCATCATAGCCACGTATTGCAGTCATTACACCCTCAGCAACATATTCGCCCACAGTCTCATTTAGGTCGGTACAGCGGAATAGGGCACGTAGAATATTTAAAGCATGTGTGCGAGACTCACTGCTTGTTTGGCCTGACGAACACAATTCAATGAGATGAGTCATGCAATAGATTAAGGCCTTTGTGGAGCCAACTTTTAGCTCGGAAGTGATTAAAGCTTGCACCATAAATGGTACACCAGCACTACGTCGGGTGGCGCAAATTTTGCCGTTGCTTATGTCTTCTTGTGATATAAGAGTCATTAAATCTTTCAGCCATAACATGGGTAAGGTATTAAGATCCTGTGCCTCCACGGTCCATAAGCGACAGCAAAGCTTAGAGAAACCAACATATGCTTGCTCAAATGCACCACGATGTTTTGTTTCCGAAAGTAAAAGCTTAAAATGTTCTCCAATTTCTAGAATTTGTTGCTTTGTGATCAAATAATGTTCGCTGGTTGCGGACATTTGTATGGGGGAATAGAGTACAATGTCGCCAAGTATAAGTGAAACTTCTTTGACTGTACGCCAGGCACATATAAGGACCATTTGAGGTGTAGTTTTTACTGAAGCCATGTCAATTTTACGCAGTTTGGGTGAAAGAATTTTACAAGGAGCTGTGGCGGTTGCCGTAACTTGTAAAGTGTTCTGGTATGGGATAGAAAGGAGAACAGTTAATATAGAAATTTTTTTTAAACAATTAAACTCACCTGCTTTTCTTTCAGCAACTCCTCTGGCAATTCACTAAAATCATTGGGCAAATGTCCTTCTGGCGACGAGCTGTTCACTATGGGCGCCACAACATCCGTTAGGTTTTTACAAGCCACTATAAGGTCGGCCATTAGTTTACGCCATAGCATATTCTCGGCCAATAGCCGAAAGTCTAAACTATTCATTAAATGCTTAACAGCAAACAATAAACCATATAAAGGATTTAGTTTAGCTGCTTCCAAAATACTGAACGTGGCCAATTCTAAACCATCTTTCAATTCTATTAAAAGCCATTGCAAGGCAGCATATGTACATGGTTTATAGTCGGGCACAGCAAAGTCACCAAAAATAGTGGCCTTGTCACGATGACACAGGAATTCTAATTGGTAAGAGGCGGTAACAGAATCGGATGGTTTAACTGAGGTTAACATAGATTGAAGTTCCTCCACGTTGATTTTTAGTTGAAAAGATTCAATCAGACTTCCCTCGCCATAATTGTCTTCCAAAATTTGTAACATTTTCACCGCCAATTCTTTGTTCGATTCATAGGTATCCGCAAGACAAATCAATAAAGCATTTAAGGCACTCTTAGGCAACAAAGGCAAAAGTTTTAAACCACTGTCCGCAACTATTGTAAAACATTGCTGCAGCAACTGTAGAGACACTGATCTACGACTAAAATTGGCTCCATCAAATATGTTTTCTATAAGCGACTTCATAAAATCTTGCAGAAATCTTAACTCTAGTGGAGGCTTTTCGAGAGCCTCGCTGGCCGTTTTTCCTTTCAGTTGTTTCATAAGACCCACTTGGCATCTGGTCAAAGCTTTAGTTAACATAGATAAACTTTTCTGACGCGTAGCTGGACTCTGACAATTGGCATTGTATTGCAAGTAAGTAATAAAATGTTCACATTCTAGGGCCGACAAAGGTTCGGTGGATTTGTGTGTTTCCACCAAAAGTCTTAAGGCCATTATGCGTGTGTCATCGCTGTTGGATAAAATGCTCAACTGTATATGTTTGGAGAACTTTTGCATTATTTCAGCATAATTGTCGATTTTTATGCCAGATTTGCGTACAGCCCATAACGTAGAAAGTTTGGTGCTTATGGGGATTTGCGGTTCACCACTATCTTCCATAAGAATAATATTTTGGACTACTCGCGCATCACACTTAACAGCTTTGACAATAAGAGCCTCAATGTCGGTTAGCCGAGAATCTTCAATGGAAGCTATACGAAGTAAATAGGAAATCCATACACTAGACCATTTTTCAAAAGGTTGCTCTTTGTAATTGCTTGTCATAAAAGCTGTAAACAAAAAGACAAAGGGAAAAATGTTGAATGACATTAAACAAAAGGAAAACTTTTAAAGAAAGATAAAGTGGAAAGTTACACTATTATAGAAAAATGTCCTTTCTTCGCTATCATTCTGTAATATTGTTAGTTAGTACATTTAAGCTTACCTTCATACAAATTATTTACAATAAAATCTCGTCCTAGATACTGTGCAAAGAGGTGTGTGAATAGTGTCTCACAGTTACGTACAACCTCATCAGCTCCCAATACATAAGCGGCCTGTTGCAAAATTACACATTTCACTGAGAGTGATAAATGCTCCGAATTACAGGCTTCGTAAATCCTTTGCAGTAACAAATCACATTTCACCTTTGACGCTACAGCCACCACATTACGCATAATATCACGGCATATATGCCTAACACTATCCATATGATGCTCCATATGGGCTACTGCATAAACCATTAGTTTCTCCAAAATGGTCTTTACAATTTCCAATGTTTGTGGCAGTTTGGAAGCATAATGTAAACATAATTTGGATACCTGATATAAAGCTCGAGTGGCACATAACAAAATATTGGGCACTGTAGCATTAGCATTAGATATCTTATCGATTTTATAGCATATATCTCGTATATCTATAGAATACACTTGGAATTCGTGTTCGTCACAAGTATTGATAACACCAACGCACATGGCTATCTCGTGAGGATTTTGTATGTCCTTAACATAAGCTACAAAGTCGGCATACACGCCATTTAATTTAGCTATGTAAGCCATTAAATTGCCGGCATTAGTGCGCGGGTCCATTGGTATATCACCGTCCAAAATAATTTGTTTGCAACATGTATATAGTTTTGTTAAATGATCCAAGTGTAAGGCTTTTAAACACACGCCAAATTCTTGCACACAGTTCAAAAGAAATCGTATGGAATTGTGGATATACAAATAGTAATCATTACGCAATGATGGAGAGGTTGAAGAACTGTGAAAAAGGAAATATGGAAATTGATTAATAATGAAGCATTTATATGCTGTATTTAGAAGTTACGCTTACTTGAGTTCATTTGTGTATTTGTCGACAGAGGCACAAACAAATGGAAATACCTGACCAATACATTGTTTTAAAGCTTTAAGGCCAGCCTCAAAGTTTTCAAAACATCCGGAAAATGAAGCTATGGTGACATTCCATTTAGGGCTAGACTTATAAGTTTGGGTATTCTTCAGCAAGCTTCTTAGACTGTTCTCTAGGGAGGTTATAATGGGGACGACATCTAAGTTTTCAGAGGAAGATTTCGATGCGGTAATGATGAGTCTAGGTAAAAATTGTAAAAGAAAGCCATTATAAATATATATGTTTTAGGATATAGTTAAAAAATATATTTAAAATGAATGTGGGAAACTAAACTAATGCAAGACAAACGCCAACTTATCGCGGAAGAAACGGAACGTCTTCCACGACTCTTGAAACAACATTACACATTACGGTACATCGTTTGTAACAACAAATAATATACATAAAATTCGCTAAACGGATTGCATTCAGTACTGACGATTAAGACTAGCAGCGGAGAGTATATAAACTTTATACCGGCTGTTATTTGAGCGTCTGTACCTTAAATAAGCATTGGCCTTTCCGATATTTGCAAACATTGCCGTTAAATGTAACAGTTTGGCATTGAGCTTTATCAAGAAATACTGGAATCCTTGATCCAAATTTTAGACTGGCCGCAATTAATGTTGCCTTTCCTGTCGAACTCATGTGATACAAACTAAATTTATTGTAAGATTTGCAAACTTTACTATATTTGGCAGAAAGTTAATAAAACTAACAGCAACCATTACATTCTTCTCAAAACTTACTTTATTATTTGATTCCTTACAGGATTCTTGAGGGGACTGGAAAATAACAAATCGGTTAGAAACTGCAAAGCCTTTATGTCGCCATCAATTTTATGGAAGATCTACAAAAATTCATAAAAAGACGTAGAAATATGTAAAAAATCATTCATAATAATTTCCCCGCTAATACTTACACTCTTAACGCAAGCCACCTGATCCGGCACAGTTTTAGCTGTACGTACCTCCAAGCAATACCATTCGTCACCTAATTAGGCGGAAAGAAAAACAAGCAAGTCAATTATTATTCATGCAGCATTGATAATGAATAAATAAACAAATCACTAAATCATCAATGATCGTTTAATTTTTTATTCCCTAAAGAACTTTTCTCACATTGTTCCCACTGCGCTGGCAATTTTACTCGAGATGCTCGCATTTCAGCATTTTTCTTCACATTTTCTGTGGTTTTCACTGAGGACACACGTAAATTCAATGCATTCATATTGACGGTGTAAATATCGAAGCCCCGTTGTAATTTATTTGCCTTAAATTGTCCTGGAATTACACTGGACAATGCACGTTGTGCACCTCGTTCTTTTGTTGATATAAAAACAACAACAAAAATTACATGAATAACAATTGGAGAGCGACAAATGATGAGAGCCCCAAAATGAAAGTGTTGCCACATTGAGACTTGATTAACAGATGATTACAATTAACCGCCTGAGGTGCAGTCCTTAGTTGTAGGATAATTAAAATAAAATAAAAAATAACATTAAATGAAATTAAAAAAAATTTGGTCCTTTCTTTATATACAAAAATATTAAAGAAATTAAAAAAATAAAAAATCATATTTATTAACAAAATTAACAATTATTAAATGACAATCAAAATAAAAAATTAACCAAAAATTAAAAAAAGTAGTTAAAATATTAAAGCTAAAAGTTCCAAAAAATTTAAAAACTAATTAAAATAAAAAAATTAACAAAAAAAAATAATAAAAAGTTCAAAATAATTTTTTTTTAAAATCGTTTGTTGAAAATGTTTAAAAAATTGTGCGAATCAAAATTATCTAAATTTATTACAAAAAAAAAAAAACAATTTCTATTAATTTTCTTCGAAAATTACATAAAAAAAATCCAGAAATAAAATTAAGAAAAAAAAATATTTTATGAAAATATATTATAACATATAAAAAATCACTTATTATTAGAAATACAAGTTACAAAAAATTAAAAAAAATATTTGAAAATGAAAATATATTACATAATTCACAAATAAATATCAAGTTACAAAATTTCAAATTCTCGCAAACAATTTAAAAAATGCCAAGAACACAAAAATTGCTTAAAATTAGAGCAAATTATACATTATAATATAAATCAAAAACAAACAAAAAAGTAGTAGAAAGATAATTGCAAAAAATATGTTCAAAATAAATACACCTTTTTTTAAATATCAAGAACACAAAAATTGCTAGAAATTAAAGCAAATTATACATTATAATATAAATCAAAAACAAACAAAAAAGTATTAGAAAGATAATTGAAAAACTAGGTTCAAAATAAATAAAAATAAAATTAAAAAAAAAACTGTTTATTTAATTTTTCAAAAGATATGACTGTTATTCGAAATTTTATGTCGAATAAAATAATTGTATTTCTAAAACAAGAACATATCATAAATGTGTGTTTAATTGGTCTAGAAATTCCGTAGAGGTCTAAAATTGACACGAATACTTTAAAGTATCGTATATTTGACATGTATTTTGTTGTAGCAAAGATGTTAGCATATTTTACCTAGTACCATATTTATTTAGAGTAATACCACTTTTTAGCATATTCAGTTCAATATGCGAAATGCTTTTTTGGTTTAAAAGGGCTTTTAGTCCCCGACCCTGATGACTTCAGCTGTTGAAATTGTCATTGCCTGTCGCGATGTAAACAAATGTCTTAATGTTGTCAGCACTGGTGTTATGCAAAAGACCAGTTGTCAAAAATTTATTTGACAAATTCCGATTTTTCCTCATTTTTGGTAGCAGCATAGGTAAAAAGATTTGTAATTTCTATTTTATTTTTCTATACTTATTCTTAGTTTTCTTATCAGTAAGCTAAGAGGCTTAACACAATGGATGCTGCTAAAAAACAAGATATGCCACCACCCGGAGGCTACAAGCAGATTCCATTTGCCAGAGTGCCTGCCAAATCATATTTTACAGGTATATATCGGCTCTAACCACTATAGTTGGATAGTTATGGTAACTGACCAACAATACTAATTTATTCCTTTAAGGTTGGCAAATGTTGGGCGGTTATGCTGTCTTGACCACTGTTGCTTACTATCTCTATTATCTGAATGCCAAATTGGTAAAGCGTGAAGATATCGAAATGCGTTCGGCACAGAATGTCATCTTTCCGATATTGTGTGCGGAACGTGATCGGGAGTACCTAAAGCAATTGAGACGCAATCGTGACGAAGAAGCCAAATTGATGGCCAATGTTCCCGGATGGGAGGTAAGTTTAATAAGAATTGCAGTAAAGTCATCAAGATGCATTGATTCTATGTTGTTATTGTTTGCTTTGTAGGTCGGCACCTGGTACGGTGAACCCATTTTCAAGACCTTGCCCAAGGATAAGTTGGTCGATCCAAACTATAAAGAATTTTACGTTCATTCCCATTGGAAGGCTTTGGCTCAGCGTGCTCACATTAAGTTGTGGTCTTAAACGAAATGTTGTTTATGCACGTTCCCATTGCGGAAAGGGGACTGCCAGCATAACAGCTTTTCTTTACTAGTTTCTAATACAGCAATACATTCTTGCAGAAAATTAAGAATTTGTTAAATAAAATTAAAGCAAGTTAACAAGTCACCAGAAATATATATATGACAATCTTAATCAGCATATTTCAAATCTCGGTCAGTTGCACTATTAAAGAATTATATCATTTTGGATGCATCTGAAATTAACGGTTTAGATAAAATTCTAAATGACTAGACGAGATTTATGGATTTTAATAACCAAAAAATGTAATTAAATTTTTGGGGGATGTCGAATGGTGATAATGATCCGGTAGTTTTTCTGTATTGCTAAAAAAACAAGAACTTTTTGATTCCTTAGGATAACATAAAATAGACAACTTGGCTTATTAGTTTTTTTCAAGTCATTCTAAATTAAATGTAGCTGCAAGCTCAAATTATTGTACGGATAACGATTCGAAAACAAATGCGATAAATGGGCTCCTATAAAGAATACGACGCAAATTCTCCAATAAGACCCCGGTATACCTGTAGAATTTGAAGCTATATTTACCCACTAATATTTTATAGAGTGGGGCCTTGTCACATTTCTAGCTGCCCCCAGTCTTCTTATCTCCTTTTTGCCAAGTAATCCCCCTCCCGTTTCTTCGTTTTTTTTTTGCGTAATCATATTTTATTTATTGAAATGTTCATTAACATTATAATAATCCTAAGGCTTACAAAAATTTGTCCATTCTTCTGCTTCTACATCTCATATGTCTCCTCTACGTCCACGGAGTATATACTACGAGTAAATTCATCCATTTCCAGAGATGTTAATTAGCGGGGGGCGACGATATACTTCAGATATATAAAACTTATGTATGTAATAATAAAAGAAGCTGATATTTAAGCATATTGTTAAGAAATTAGGGGAATTCGAAGATACATAAAACTTAAAAGAAAGTAACTACATACTAATCATAGAAGCACTTCAACGAACGTCTTCCCAATGATGGTTATCAAAATAATCTGTTTTTGTGTGTCTTGTCTTCCCGCTCTGCCCACGAAATCAGCTTTATTTCATGTCACGTCTTCGTTTAATGGTACCGTCGCATGTGGGTATGTGACGTTGCAGGAAACCTTCAAATACGAATTTGCGACCACATCGGTCACAGGAGAATTCACGTTTTTCGTCTACCATTTGTTTGTGTTGCTTTAGCATTTCGGCATTAGAATACTTGTCGCGGCATGGATCGCAGGCATAGCGGCGCTTGACAGCGCCCGTCTCAAAGGCCACAGTGAAATTTTCGGAACAAAACGAACAAGTGTACTCTTTGACGACCATTTTCTTGAAACCATGCTCCGCATTCATAGAGGCCGCCTCGGCTTCGAGTTTGTCTTGATGTTTATGTTGCTCCATGTGGGCTTTGAACTTCTCTTCGTCGATAAATTTGCGATAGCAGCGCGAGCAACGCTTAGGACCCTCTCCCGTGTGTCTAAGCATGTGTTCCTTGAGATAGCTGGCGGAGTTGAAAACGCGATTGCAAATGTTGCACTTGCGTTCCTCCTCGGGTACTTCTGGTTTTTGACGCATGCAGGCTCTCATGTGCAGCTTAAGCGATCCGGCGGCACTGTAGCAATTGCCACAGTTGGGGCAATAGAAAGTCTTGTTGTTGCGACTAGTAATGTCACCCAATCCCGCATCGGTAATCTCATATTCCTCAGCACTGCCCAGACTGTCATCGTGCCCCGCTTCAACTGAGCCCGTTGGTACAATATGTAAGATGGTATGGCTACCATCAACCTCCTCAACCGCCTCCACCTCCTCTACCGAATTGCCATCCTCTGTGACCACCTGATGTATGGCAATTGGATGACCATTCTCATCGATTATAACCTCTTGGGCATCGACCACCTCTGCATGGTGATGATGATGCTGTCGTTGGTGATTCAAAGAGGCTACGGCTGCTTCGGCCTCCTCGCTGGTCGCAAAAGTGGCATAGGCATATTGAGGTTCCTCACCCGATGTGGGATCATGTATCAAAACGGGCACCACCTCCTCTTTGATTGTGCCATTGGCCGTGGTCGTCGTTGTAGTCAGTGTGGCATATTTTGGTCGTTTAGCATTCATTGTTTACCTTTTTCGAGGATCTAAGGGTTTCCAGATGTTCTGAAGCTACAAATTTTCAACAATTTTTTGTCAATTGGTCAACTCTTGGCTGAAGAAATTGGCGGTGATACCGAGTTGGTTTTTTTCGCCTTTTCACGGCACAACGATGTCTATCCCATAAAGCTGTCGTCACAAATACGCAATTGTGGCAACGTTTACTTCGTTTTCCAAAATGGTTCGCCAGCAGGGTTGCAACGTTTTGCGTTGCCAGATTGAATGGAATTGAAAACGCGAAATAGGAAGTAAATCGCTAATTTGTAAAGATGAAAAAATGTTTTATTTAAAATTGAAATTTAAAAAAATACAACTTTAAAAGAAAAATTGTGGAGGCATTAACTTTAATCACATATTAGATTTAAATTACAACAATATTAAAATAACAAAATATTCGAAAAAATTATACAAATAAAATAAAAAAAATATATTAACACACTGCTTTTAATTTTTCTAAAGTATTTTAAATTTTTGAAAATTTAAAAAATTAAATAAACTAGATTCCCTTTGAATTACCCAATTTTTTAACAATTTCCTAATTTTTATTATAAACTCTCGTCAATAATTGTTTATTTTTTAAATATCATGCGATTTTTTAGAATAATAAAACCAAGAGAAAATGCTACTATTTCATAATTTTTAACAATTAAAAAAAAAAATCAAATACTACAAATTTAAAATGTTTAAAAATTAAATTGCAATAAAAATAAAAGAAAAAAAAACATAAAAACCCTCAAATAATAAAAAATATAAAAATATTATAATTACAAAAAATCGTTAATAAAAATTCGAAAAAAATTATGAAGCGAAAATCAAAAAATTAAGATTTTAAGTTTTTATTTGTATTTCAAAATTAATTTTTTTTTTGAAATTTGTTTAAAAATTTTGTTAATCAAAAATGCAAACTTTTAACACTGTAATATACAAATATATATAATATAAAAAAAAATATTTCTAACAAAATACGATAAAAACAATCTGTCTTATTCGATCCGGAATTACCGTATACAGTCGAAACTCTCTATAACGAATTCCAAGGGACAGGATATTTACTTCCCAATAATGAAAATTCGCTATAAAGAAAAGAACAATAATTTTGTTCCTCTTAAAATTTTTTATTTGTAGTAGTCAGTTATTTTGGTTTGAAGTAAATTTTTTCACTTTTTTTCTTCAATATAATTTTCTAATACATTTTGAGAAGTAAACACAGTACATATCGCGATATGCAAACGCAAACTGATAGCGACTGCAAGAAATATGATTCCAGTTGTCACTTGCATAGTTCGGTTGTTCCCCAAAATTCACTTTAAATTTTTTGGAAAAAAAACGATTCAAAGCATCAGTCTCTGCTTGTGATTTGTAAAAGCAACAAAGTACACACAGAGCAACAATAACACACAACAAAGCGACGTCGATTTCTTTTTTGTGTGCGTGCGTTCGGTTTTGCCTATATTCGTTATATGGAGATTGAAAACGCATCAATTTTGATATTACGGTCGCAAAAATACTTCGTTATAAGGAAATATTCGCTATAGAGAAATTTGTTATATGGAGATTATAATACACTCAAAGTAGACCCAAAACACAGTGTTCTTATAATTGCTTGGCAATAGAGAAAACTTCGTTATAAAGGAGTTCGTTATAGAGAGTTTCGACTGTATACGTTAAAATAGCTTAGTTGTTATTGTGATGATAAAACGTTAAATTGAAATTTTCACACATAAAGGATTGTCTAAACTTCGTTTTTCCATATTTTTACGACAAAAAATAATTAAATTAAATGTGTTTTATTTTATTATATTTACCATGTACTAAATAGTGTACATAAATCACTATTGTGAATGAATTGTTATTTATGGTTACTTCACTCAATTTAAACCATTGAATTATGGACGGAAGTCCGACACCAAAAATGAGGTCACTTATCGGACGTATCTCAACTGGTGAGCATCTCATTACTCCAATAAAACCCACTGAATTCTAAACCAAACCTTATCCATTTTCTTTATTTCATCCCGCCCAATTGAATTGCATATAATTTCTCACACACTAATAAATTATATCGATTTAAGTTCTAACTTGACTCTTATTTGCAAATAGAATCCAAGTCGGAACAATTGCACGCAACGCATTCCATACAGTCCACAACTTCCTTTAATAACAACAACGAGAGAGGTAATAGAGCGATCAGAGGATTCCCAGCTACTCCCCCCGCTACTACAACATAATCATCTCTGTCCACTCTACCACACCTCTATACAAGGATTATAATAAAATCCAAAAAAGACCTATCTATAGCCCCTTGGTTCAGGCGTCAGCGTTGATCTTGGTTTTCGTGTTTTATAACCCAGACCCCGGCGGTAAAGTGAAATTATACTTATAATAAATATTAAAAATAAATAAATAAATATCTGACAAGAGCCCGCAAAACGTAAACAAACACTTTCCATTGTTAATGGTAAGAAAGCGTAAGTAAATTTAGCACAATTTTTAAAAATTATTATTTAGAAGTGATTTATTTTAAATCTACTACCAATAAAAAAAACTTCTACTAGAAACGGTTTAAAGTGCGAATTTAAGCCAATTTTCAGGAAAAAGAAAAAAAATCTGTCCAATTTATTTGATAAACAATTAATAAAAGATTTTATAATTTATAATACCTACAATTTACTTTTCTGTGCACATAATTTACAGTAATTTTAACCTATTACAAAAAAAAATATACTAACAATTATGTATTTTACATACAATTAACTATTACATATTACAAAAATCTTTCTAACGATTATGTAATACAAAAAAGCTGTAAAATTTTCAATAAAATTGGGCACATCGATCAGATTTTCTGATAATCAGACCTCTGCCTAATATATCTTTTACACAACCGTGCAACCTTCAAGTCTATTTAGTTTCACTAAGCACAAATAACAACAAGATACTAGTTGTTTTTTTGGAATCGAAAGTATTGCTTAAAAACTAGATTTATAGATTATACTCGAGAGAAGCTATTTAAAAATATTAACTAGTCTATTACATGATACTGCATACAGTTTTTTTTCTGTGTTCTTGATTGATAAAACAAACAATTTTAAACCCAGTCTTTTATGGCTAGCAATATTAAGAAATAACTGAGTTTAGAATATTCAACAGTATAACCACCTTTTATTTAAAAGCGTTGCAGCTCCTCATTCCCTAGTTCCTGTTCAAACATATTTGCTTGATGCCATTTTGCTGTTAGATCCGGTAACTCTATTGATGGCTACTTTCATTCGTACTGTAAACGAAAATATAATACTAATGGCAACACAGGTCTGCATTTCAAAGCACACGTAGACAAAACCAAAAACCGTTGAAGTGTAATCACTTATGGAAGTCAGATAACAAAACAAAGGTAAGGACTGGAAGTGAATGTAAATTGATAGAATTAATATAAGAAGAATTAAAGCAAAAGCGTTGCATCTCATCATTGCCTAGTTCCTGTTCAAACATATTTGCTTTATGTCATTTTGCTGTAAGATCCGGTAACTCTATTGATGGCTAATTTCATTCGTACTGTAAACGGTAATACAAATCTGATGGCACACAGGTCTGCATTTCAAAGCTAACGAAGACAAAAACCGTTATAGTGTAAACACTTATTGGAGTCAGATATAAACACAAAGACTGGATGTGAATGTAAAATGTTGGTAATTACAACTATTAATATTTAAAGCAAAATCAGATTGAGGGTTCTATTTTGAAAAATAATGATTTTAGTTAAATTTTGTTTATATAATTGTAGAAATTTTTCGTATAACAATGGAAGAATAGGTATAAATCCCAAAAAGTAGTTAAAGAGTCAAGACAACACGGAGTTTCATTCATACTCTTAAATGATTCGTAAACTTGATAAAATTACACAATTTTAAAAAATTGCATACAATCTTTTCTCAAATCGATTTCTGTTATTGAAATAAATTTTAACAATATATGAAAAACCCTAATTTTTTTACCTACACGACAGTACTCACGTGCCATATTGTGTTTGCTGTTGCAGGTATTGCAACAATTAACTGCCCGTTTCTTTTAAGCCTCTCTATTGCTAATTCCTCTCAACACCACCACTAGTTATTTTTTCACAGATGTTTTGCAACAAAAAAAAAAAAACAGCAACAACGACATGAAATGATAAACTGCAAAGTCAAGAGCAGAACAGGCCCACTTGCATTAATTACTTGGCAGAAAAGTGTTCACAAAACCAGTTACAACTGGATTTGAAGCAAAAAACACATTGTACAGAATAAAAAAAAATGATTACAAATGTTTGAAACAATTTGTTCATGATTGGATTTTAATTCACACAAAGGCACAAAAAAGTAATATATATGAAAAGAATAAAAAAATAATAACATTCTGAAGGCTTAATAGCTATAATAACAGTAGAAATAACCACTAGCATGGGCAGAGATTAATTATTGGCTGGCGTTATAGGCTGGCAATTATACGATAATTGATAAGTTATCGTTAGTGAAAATGAATGGAAATGTTTTCAAATTTGTGATGATCATGCAAATTATACATTCACATTGCTTTGAGATTTTATTCCACAAAATGGAGGAATTAATTTAATTGAAAATCCACTTATAAATAACATAAATAAAATAAAATAAAATAAAATAAAATAAAATAAAATAAAATAAAATAAAATAAAATAAAATAAAATAAAATAAAATAAAATAAAATAAAATTAAATAAAAAAAAATAAAATAAAATAAAATAAAATAAAATAAAATAAAATAAAATAAAATAAAATAAAATAAAATAAAATAAAATAAAATAAAATAAAATAAAATAAAATAAAATAAAATAAAATAAAATAAAATAAAATAAAATAAAATAAAATAAAATAAAATAAAATAAAATAAAATAAAATAAAATAAAATAAAATAAAATAAAATAAAATAAAATAAAATAAAATAAAATAAAATAAAATAAAATATAATAAAATGAAATAAAATAAAATATAATAAAATAAAATAAAATAAAATTCAATAAAATAAAATAAAATAAAATAAAATAAAATAAAATAAAATAAAATAAAATAAAATAAAATAAAATAAAATAAAATAAAATAAAATAAAATAAAATAAAATAAAATAAAATAAAATAAAATAAAATAAAATAAAATAAAATAAAATAAAATAAAATAAAATAAAATAAAATAAAATAAAATAAAATAAAATAAAATAAAATAAAATAAAATAAAATATAATAAAATGAAATAAAATAAAATAAAATATAATAAAATAAAATAAAATATAATAAAATAAAATAAAATAAAATAAAATAAAATAAAATAAAATAAAATATAATAAAATAAAATAAAATAAAATAAAATAAAATAAAATAAACATAAAATAACCCGTGTGGTTGGGTTATCCATCGGGCGCGTCACAGGTGGTGGATAGTGAAAGCCACGGCTATCTTCCGTGGTGAAGCGGGTCATAGCTTCGGTAAAAGCCCGCTCGCGAACCAACCTAGTTCCAGTTGCCGATCGGGGAATAAAAACCTGAGAAGCACGCAGAACGCCTCCTACCCTAGGACTTCCCAATGTAGGAACTGGATACCGGCCTAAATGAGAGGTTAATGTTACGGTCATGTCTCTGGCATTGGCCTCAATTTTGGGACGGTGGAAAGTGCGTTTCTGCGGGAGAGAAAGAGACTCTCTTTAAACAAAACCCCCCAATCCAAGGTGGGCTGCATAGGCCGAGGGATGTATGGCTATAGGGGTTACATATTAGTCGTTACTATGTCAAACTCAGGTGAGGGCGCACACCTGTTTCAATCCAATGCCTTCTTGCGCTAAAGGGCTCTGGCGTAAGTGACCGTTTTTGTCCCTCTTCATCTCATTAGGTCCCGACGGCTTCTACGGCGGCCTAAGGACCGAACCATAAACATGAACTCAAATACACAAACTAAACAAACAAAACCACAACAAACAACAACTTCGGAGAAGTCTGGTAACGGACCCTCCACCCCAACTCCCTCGAAAAGAGGCAGACCTCTCGGCTCGACTAAATTGTCACAAGAAGCCAAGAGGCACAATACTAGTACCCTATCTTCCTTCTTCAGGAAGAACGCGGCAGAAGAAGCCCCCCCTAATGGGGATACGGCAGCATCTACTTCGGGGACCAGCAAGCCGACGCCGGGCAACGCCTCCCCACCTCGCGCTGGCAAGCCAGCTAAACGGGTACGACCTCATGATCGACGCTACCGTGACCGTCGAAGGGCCAACTACATCCTTTCAACTGTTGGCAAAATCCCTGAGGTTCAAAGATCCACGGAGCAAAACCAATTGGTTCAAAAGGCCAAAAACCTACTGAACCAATCTCAGACCCCACAAGGGACTGCTAACATAAAACGTCAGCGATCCGCTGATGAGCCTGGCATTGCCAGTTCACATAAAAGATCAAAGATCCAAGAAAGAGTCCGGTACAGCGACATAGCCAGGAACAGTCTCACACGCGCCGTCGTAGACAACTCACATCCCAGCGGTAGCATCTCGTTTGATAACTGGAGGAAAGCTAACGCTAAGCTGCTTGTTGCGTACGCTAGTGTAATAAGGGACAATCCTGGCACTCCAGCAAGATGTACTGACGCAGGCTGGCATCTGAACAGAGTAAAGCTCATGGCATTCCACGACCAACGCTCGTTAGAGTTATTCGAAAAGGCTCTAACGGTCATTGGCGAAGTATGGCCAGGGGCTAAACTCTGTCTGGTAGAGCAGTGCGATATCCCCAACAGGCCTAGAGGTCGTATAAAAATCCCAGATATAATGGCTAGTAACCGAAAGGCAATCCTTGAGCTTCTGCAAATTTCCAACCCCAGCCTCGATGTGGAAAACTGGAAAATCTTGAAGGTATCGGAATCACGGGACACCTTCGTTCACGTCACCCTCCTCATCACCGATGAAAGCAGTGACCTAATAAAGGAAATGAACAACCTAATATTCTGCGGCTTCACCGAAACAATGATGTGGATATATAAAACAAAACATGCCACACAGACTGTAACCGCAGACGTGCCACCCACAGCTACAGCACCATCTGTCGCTCTGACACCAATAACTGCAACTCCCGCAGCTACATCAACAACTGTAACTCCCGCAGCTACAGCACCATCCGTCGCTCCGACACCAATAACCGCAGCTCCCGCTGAGGACAACCTCGCAGCGCCAAGCAACAATCCGGCAGATGAAGAGCACTGCTCAGATGCTGAATCCATGGCATCTACCATGGTCAGCTTAGGAGGGCTTTTCCAGGAGGCCGATGAGGATGACCTACTGATGAGCGATGACGACGACGCCAACAACACCGTCATTGAGCATTCTTCGGGTGGTACAGATAAACCTCCACCACTCTAAGAGTGCTTCAGCAGCACTTCAGGTACGTCTCTCCGAGCTCCAGGAGGACGTACTTCTCATCCAGGAGCCCTGGATAAATCAAAACAGAGTCTGTGGATTAAACCACAAAAATTATAGACTCTACCAAGGTAAGGTAAATGCTAAAATACGAGCGTGTATCCTAGTACGGAAACAGCTTGACGCATTCCTGCTAAATACTTTCGGTAACGAAGATCTTACAATTATAGGTTTAGAAATGAAACAATCAACCCTATGGATAGCTTCGGCATATCTTCCTTACGAAGACCAAAACCCCCCATCAGAGGAACTGAAGAAAGCAGTACTAACGGCGGAACACAACAAGACCACCCTCATTGTCGGAATGGATGCAAACGCACACCACACGCTGTGGGGAGGTAAAACGATCAACAAACGAGGTGAGTTACTCTTTGATTATATTCTAAGTAGGAACTTAGTAGTGCATAACCAGGGAGATACGCCCACCTTTATTAACTCGATCACTGAGCAGGTCATAGACCTGACAATTTCTAATGCCAAAAACGACTTGATATCAAACTGGCGGGTGGAGGATGTTCACTCCTTCTCCGACCACCAATACATTTCCTTTGAAATATCTGCTCAAATAACGAAGCCGATAGTAACCTTCAACAAGAGACGGATGAAATGGGACGTCTACAGGGAACACCTTGCAAGACTCCTACCGAATACAACTGATCTCACCATTGACAGCCCACAAAAGTTGGACAGCATGGTAGGTAAAGTTACAAAAGCCTTGGCCTTATGCACCAGGAAATCCTGCCCAAGACGAAAAGATGGGAAAAAGCAGAAGCCTCCATGGTGGAACGACGATATCTCTAGATCCCGTGCTTCCACCAGAAAATCCTTCAACAAGGCCAAGAGAACAGGCCAATGGGAGGAGTACAAGGAGAATCTAAGACTCTTCAAGAAACTACTAAAGAAGGCGAAAAGATCTTCATGGAGGACATACACCAACGATGTCGAAAAAACCGCAGAGGTAAGTAGACTTAGGAAAGTATTATCCTCGACAACCAGCGCCCCGGCATACATAATGAAAAATGATGGTACCTGGACTGAATCCTCAAAGGAAACCTTGGAAATCCTATCGGATACCCACTTCCCCAGGGGAGAGTCCAACTCCATAACCGTCGCACCTACCGACTTATGCGACAGAATACCGGTAATTGAAAGGAACATGATCAAAGACGCCATCAACGACTTTGATCCCTACAAATCACCCGGTCCGGACGACATCATACCCGCCGAACTTCAACAGTCACTGGAGATACTATTGCCATGGCTGGAGGCTATTTTTAACGGCTGTGTGAAATTATCCTACCTACCAATACGATGGAGAACGGCAAAGGTGGTCTTCATCCCAAAGGCGGGAAAGCCATCACACACCAAAGCGAAGGACTTCAGACCTATAAGTCTTACTTCATTCCTTTTGAAAACCCTTGAGCGAATCATGGACGACATCATCAAAAATTCAATTGGCCCGGATCTCCTTTCGAATGCTCAGCATGCTTACACAAAGGGGAAATCGACAGAATCCGCACTCCATGCACTATTGTATCCCATAGAGAAATCGCTGGACAAGAAAGAATTTTCTCTGGCTGCATTTATGGACATAGAGGGAGCTTTCAACAACATCGAACCCCTCTGCATCATGACAGAGCTCAACAGCCTAAATATCAACTCACATATTAGCAAGCTGATTCGCAACATGCTATTAAAGAGAACTATTACCTCAAAGCTGGGAAATCACACCCTCAATAGAAGAGTGACTAGAGGCACCCCTCAAGGGGGAGTATTATCGCCGCTATTATGGAATTTCGCCGTCAACGACGTTCTCAAACGGTTGGAGTCGGAAGGATGTACAGTAGTAGCGTATGCAGACGATATAGCACTCTGCGTCTCTGGGGGAAGTTTATCTTGTCTCGAACAAAGGATGCAGGACTATATCAACATCCTGGCAAACTGGTGTGCCAGTAGAGGGCTCAATGCGAACCCGGACAAAACAGAACTGGTACTTTTCAGTCGGAAACAGAAATCGCCCGCTACATCCAACGTCTATCTGGGCAACAAACAACTCAACTTCTCCGATACGGCGAACTACCTGGGCCTTATATTAGACAGGAAGCTTAATTGGAGACAGAATATTGAAAGCAGATCCAGCAAAGCACTCATAGCTTTATATACATGTCGTAAAGCTATCGGGAAAACATGGGGATTTAAACCCAAGGTAACACTCTGGATTTACAATGCTATAGTGAAGCCAATACTACAATACGGCTCTATAGTTTGGTGGTACGCGCTCGACAAGAAGAGCAAATTCAAACAACTGGATCGTGTTCAACGGTCCTCTTGTCTCCTGATAACCGGATGTATGAGATCGACCCCCTCTAAGGCTCTCTACACGATACTCAATCTACTACCACCTGATCTGAGCTGCAAATGCTCTGCTCTCAAATCGGCTATTCGACTAAACGAGATTGATCATTGGGATCGTTCCATCGGACATTCAAAGATCCTGAACCACATCAACATCTCACTCGAAACTGACTACGTGCTAAACACACGGAAATCAAACGTTCTATACGGAACTAGAACGCCCTCCAAAAAGGAGTGGGCAGAGAATGAGAACGCAATGTATGGACCAATGAACATATTTACCGATGGGTCCAAACTGGATGACAAGGTCGGCTACGGTATCTACTCCGCGGATCTGGGCCTAAATATAAGATCAAGAATTCCAGATTTCTGCAGCGTTTTCCAAGCGGAAATACTTGCTATTAAACGAGCCGCGGACGTGATCAACGTGAGGAAGATATCACAGGAGGATATTCTCCTGTTCACGGATAGTCTAGCGGCGGTAAACTCGTTGAAGTCCTGTGACATCAAATCGAAAGTGGTCAGTGCCTGCCGGAAATCTCTTAACGAGATATCCAGGAACAACAGAGTTCTGGTTACGTGGATTCCCGGACACA